>OX336389.2:1216435495-1217635495 GCA_946902985.2 Meconema thalassinum
TGGCACGCAGCCCAATGGGACAGCTTCACCGAACACCTACATGACACCATCAAAATCAGAGCAACGAGGAAGCATGAAACGCTAGAAAATAAATTAAGAAAACTAGGAGAAACACAGAACCATCAATCTAACGAACAACACACGAATAACAATGAATTCAATTTCCACAGCAGAGTAAACAACAGAACGAACGTAACCTTTTCTCAAGGTGAAATGAATATGTTAGACAAAGGTTTGAAATACAACTGCACAGACGCACACACGAACCACAATATAAAACAGTTAATCACAGATATTGAGATAGCCAGTCACAAGCTCCCAGCAGAAGACAGGGAATTAACCAAAAATCTCGCCACCAACGAAGCCAAAAAAATCCTCAAACGAGAGGGCGATAGCAATAACATTCAAAACAACAAACAAATCAAAGAAATAAAGTCGTTGAAACAAAAAATAAAAGAACATGACTTAATCATCACAAAAGCAGATAAGGGAAACACTACAGTAATTTTGAACAAAACAGAATACATTGAAAAAACAGTCGAATTCCTAAACAACAACGAAATCAAGGAATTAACAAAAGACCCCACCAACAAATTCCAAAAACAAATAAAAAGTGCGCTAAAAGAAACAGAATACATACTGACCAAAGCTGAAAAATCAAAACTAATAAACATGAACCCGAAAATACCGTCATTGAGGGGACAACCAAAAATACACAAAAAGGAATGCCCAATGAGACCAATAGTCAATTGTAGGAATGCCCCTAATTACAAAATCAGCAAAGAGTTACTAAAAATCTTAAAAAGCCGTCTTTCCAACGACAAAAACAACTCGGTAAAGAACACAACAGAACTAGTAACAGCATTGAACACCCTACAAATGAAACCGAGCTTCAGGCTAGTATCCTTCGACGTAACTAACATGTACACCAATATTCCGATTATTGAAGCAATCAACACTATCGAAAACAACTTAAAATCCAACAATTCGGTAAAAGAAATTGAAGAGATTGTGAGATTACTGAGGGTCGTTCTCACCCAAAACGTGTTTCAATTCGACAATAAAATATACACACAGAGAGAAGGCCTAGCAATGGGATCGCCACTAAGTGGGTTAATCGCTGACATCTTCATCAATGCACTAGAAAATGCGTTCTTAGAAAAGACTTCAACAAAGGGAATAGTAATATGGAAAAGATACGTAGATGATGTAATTTGCATCTACGATACTGAACTAACAAGCGAAGAAACAATTCTCCAATCCATTAATAGCCTTCACCATTCTATCAAATTCACTAAGGAATCCGAAATAGACCGGAAAATAAATTATCTCGATATAACTATTGAACGTAAAGACAACGACCTTTCATATTCCATATTCCGGAAAGCAACACAAACCTCGCATGCAATCGACAATCAGTCTAATCACCCCAGTACGCACAAACTAGCGGGTTTCAATTCAATGGTGCACAGGGCTTTAAACATACCCATGTCAAAAGACAACTATAATAAGGAAATAAGAACTATTATGCAAATAGCAAAGGAAAACAACTTCTCGCCAAGCAAAATAAATCAAATTATAGCCAAACATAAAAATAAAGATAAAACGATTCCCAAACCGGACAGTAATGAGAAAAAATTTGCGCGTTTCAACTATGTGAATGCGAATACATATAAAATCACTAACCTATTCAAAAAGCAAGGCATAAAGATAGCTTTCACGACGAAAAACACAACCGCTAGGCACCTCCTAAATAGTAATCTAAATAAACGTGACCCGTATTCAAGGTCAGGGGTATATTCTATAACGTGCCAAGACTCCGATTGTCAAGCTAATTACATCGGGCAGAGTGGAAGGCGAGTAGACACACGTTATAATGAACATAGGAATGCGATAAGATACGGAACACATTCAGCCGTGTGCGAACATATGTGTGACGCAGGGCATAGCTTTACCAACATAGAGTCGGACCTTAAAATAATCCATCACGAATCGAAAGGCAGAGCTCTTGACATAAAGGAAGCAATCGAGATACACCTAGCCAAACGTAACAATCCCAACAATCTAAATGAACACACGTTCATGGAGAGCTCACCCCTCTTCACGCTACTAAAAAACACACCCTGTCGGAAACAAAACACAATTTAGCGACACAGCCAAGCTAGATAAAAAAAGGGGGGGAAATTAGGGGGTTTTTAATAGGTAAATGTTATCTGGATCAGGTGTACGATGTACTTTTCTTCTGCAATAAACCAAGGCCCATATTAGAGGCAGTATTAAAGGTGCCGGGACGTCCTCATAAGACCGTCAACGCTTAGTTCGAATGGGTTATGCTCCACGCGTGGCGAGGACTAATCCACGGTCTTTAATAGTTGTAGATCCACCTCATTCAATAACATACATCTTATCTAGGTTGGCAACACCTCACATAAACACATCGCGATCACTCCCCACAGCACGTAGGGACAGGGGGGGAAGGCAGGGAAAAACCAGTCTTTAAGATAACCACCGCAGTCGACCGCACAGCGAGTTCAAGTGAACACGGAAACTGCGAATAGCTGTAGTACGGAAGACAATCAGATAAGTAGTTAGCCTAAAATTTTATAGTTTAACCATAGTTTACAACCATATAATCTCTCTAAAGTACAATCTCCGGATAGCCATCACCATTTAGCATTTCACCTAACATATATACTGCATTTAGCATACACTGACAGTTGCAGTACCAATACTGCAACTAAATAATTGTACATATTGTAAATATTTTCACCTGTATTTCAAACATAGATTTTATAGCCTAAGTGTATTGGATCTGATGATGATCGCTTGACGATCGAAACTGGTCATCCTAGTGTTTTATTAATCTCATGTAATTTATTTCAGGATTAGGGCATAACCCATCTCTTTTGGGTACATTCGTGTTGACCGACTGAAAAGCACTAAACTCTTGTTATTATTATTATATACTGTCATTATCTCATTGCTCCTCAGGTTCATTGTGGCTGTTCCCCCTCAGAGATCAATGGTTCGATTCTCAGAAAAATCATGGACCTGATCATTCCTTTATAAAGACCCCGGTTCGATGCCAGTCAGCCGTGTCCCATTGGGCACATCTTCCCCACGCTAAGTTTGAAAAATTCATTTTATAAGTGAATTCTTTCAAGCCTCCTTCTGACTGCATCGACCTTGCATGCAATGTTTACATTAGGCGGTCAGTGCTCCTGGGCATTTTGTCGTCTTGCTCCCCCACCCTTCGGATCTGCCTACCATCTCGCATTTCAGCGTTCTCTTTCCTCAGAGCCTCATTCATTGCTCGGAGTTCGCCTGTTGCTTCCCTCAACTGGTTGTAAAACTCTCTCAGTTGACAGCTGCATTCTTTCCTCGTTCCCTTTGTGTCGACAAGCTGGCTGTCTTGTTTCCTTTCAGACTGGTGTGGGCCTCTCTGTAGACTCTCTGCGTGCATACATAATGATTCCCCGTACACTTGGGTGTGCATGGCTTCTTCTTCTTCTGGGGTTTCATACTCTTCCGGTGGATTATCTAGTTTGAGATTGGCGGCATTTAATACAACTTCCTTGCCTGTCTCTTCATTCTTGATTCTGTAAGCATTATTTTGCAAATCTCTTATAATTACATAGTGATTGTGAAATTTGCATTGACTTTCGGGTATTTCCTGCTCTCTGGGTCATAATTGGCTGGTTTTTCTTATTGCTCCGTTTCTTGTGGAGTTCCTCTGTCTGTCTTCGTGCTGTTGAAGCTCCAGACTCTTCGCTCCGTCATCATTGTTATATATCTCGGGTGACCTTCTATTTTTAATCGCTTCATCCCAATGAACTTGCGATTTTCTGTTGTCATCTCCGCGCTCTTCCATATACCTTAATGAGGGGTGGTATCGTTACTCTGCTTCTTCGTCGAAACCGCGACTCTGTTCTTGGGGTCTCCATTGTTGGTCACTCCCTTCTCAGCCATAATTTCTTCTGTTATCAGGCTGTTGATTCCTTGTATCGCGCTGATTCCAGGGTTTTCTTCCTCGGTGTCCGCGGTTCGATCTTCCTCTGTATGCTGGCCTCCAATTCTGGTTTTTCTTTTCTTCTCGTTGCCAGTCTGACCTTACAGTTTCTGTGCTGGTGGGTTTATTTTTGCTCTGCATCCTAGTTGGTTCGGTTTGTGGACTAGTCATGTGGACTTGTTCCGTTTTTCCGACTCTGCCTCATCTGCTGCGTTGTGGTAAGATCGAGTTGTCTGAGTACCTCCTCCATCTCAGTCGCTGTCTTGGCGTTTGCAGAGATTGATAGTCTTTGGACTTCATATGGTAACTGTTTGGCTATCGCTACACAAAAGTCTGATTCTCTAGGGGCTTCATCAAGCTCTCTGAAACGGCATAATTGTGCTATAAAAAATCAGCATACTTCGTTGGATTATTTGTACTATAACGTCTGGAGTACAGATCCAAACTTAGATTCTGCTGGATGCTCGGATCCCAGTATCTCTTTAAAAATGCCTGGCGAAACTCTTCTACTGTGTCAAACGTGTAACGAAAACTTCTGAACCATAGGGCACATTCACCTTCAGTACGTTTTTCGATAGCTCTTAATCTTTGCTCTGGCGGTACCTTTGTGTCATTTAAATATTCGGAAACCTCTTTGAGCCAGTACTTGGGTGTCATGTTTGAGTTACTCCCAGAATACTTTCTCGGTTTCTCGTCATTAGCCCTTATAACAGTGACTATTTGATTTTGTACAGCATTTTCATGCGGTGTGGACGTAGCAATTGGTATACCAGGTGTGATATACGGGCTGTCACTTGGCATGGCTGTATTTCTTGGAGTGGGCTGTACCTCTAAATCTGCCCATCTATTTCTCCTATTTTCATCCACGCTTCCTTCATTGAATCTAGGATTTCGCAATATGCACTCCTCGTGTGCGATCATCCTGGTTTCTATTTGGCTGTGCCTATTTTCTGCTCTTTCTAAGCGAGCTAATACTTCTTGTTCTATTTTCTTTAGGCGATCACGATTTTCCTCTGCCATAGAAACGATTTTCTCTTTGTCATCTTTAAGGTTCTCTTTTATATGAGAGATTTCCCCAGCTAAACCTTGTTTTACCTCGGCAAGCGTTTTATCATTGACTTCATTTTTCAAGCCCTCTCGAACTTCCAATTCTTCTCGTATGCCTGTGACTTCTTTTAGAATGTGACCGTGCATATTGGAGATTTCGGTCCTTATTTTGGTAATTTCTCCCTGGTCCACATCTTGCCTTTTGTGAATGACTGCTAGATCGTTCTGAGTTTGTTCTAACTCTTTTTGGACTTTCGCAACCTGCGTCTTCATGTTCACAATTATTCCCTTATTTTCATTAGCGGAAGTTTTTATTTCACTGATCTCCTTGCATTGGTCAAGGATCTTCTGATCCTGCTTCCTTAATTCTTCATCTACTGCTTTTGCGTAGCCTGCCATACGCTTGTCCCATTTGTCTTCACTATCTTCAAGCCTTTGATCAACGGTCTGAGTGAACGTATTAAACTGCTTTTCCTGCCGCTTAGTGTTCGCTTCGTTTTGATTCTGATTATCTTTGAGCTCTACGGACATATCTTTTAATCTATCGTTGATCTCACGCTGCGAGTCTCTGCACACTTGCAGATTATTCTCGAGCTTTACTTCTATTGACTCAAAGCGTTTGTCATTATTTGCTTGCATCTTTGAAACCACGCTAACAATACATTCAGTTACCTCTGTTTAATAGATTCTTTAACTTCATCAATTTTTTTATTGACCTCTAATAAATTATTTTCTAATCTTAAATTGGCCTCAACCAGCTTTAAGTTCATATCTTCCTTACAGATATCTAATCTCTGATTAATTTCATTTTGATTAGCCCTTAGGCTATCGTTCATTTCAGTTTTATTAACCTCTAACTGAGTATTTACCGTAGCCAACCTCTGGCTCAACTCGGTTTGATTAGCCTCTAACTGAGTATTTACTATAACCAACCTCTGGGTCATTTCAGTTTGATTAGCATCCAATCTACCCGTTATTTCATCTTGAAATTCCTTAGCATCTTCCCTACTCTGAGCATGAGTAGCATCAAAATGTTCCTTCAGGTCTGCGATACATTTTATTATCCCCTCAGTACCGGCCATCCTGTATTTCTTATTTGAGAAATAGGTGGGCCTGTGCTGTACATGTTGGTGCGTTATATTGGGAAAAGAATTCCGATGTCGCAAAAACAACAACATTCATTTTAGCACCGTGCTGTGAACACTTACGAAATGGGGTTTGACGTGCGTACCCATTTGTACCTTCACTCGTCTGACAACAATGTCTAATGTCTGAGTATAACTTAAAAAGATTCACAATCACTCAATCACAGTTTGAGGAAAAAGATACTATTATGGTTTTCCCCCATGGAAACCATGTTATTATTATGGGGTTTTCTGAATCCCATAAGCCACACGTTAATCTGGGCGCCATGATAATGTTTACGACGATGGCTGCCCCAATGCAAGACATTGGCCACGCTTACAATTTTTAGCAAAAGCCGTCCAAGGAGTGGTTTTTATTCCCGTATGCCCCACCTTGGGCCATGCCATGATAATGTTTAAGGGTTTACCATGTTTTGCCCCAATCACGGGCGACATGATAATGTGAAAGGATCATTACTACTGAGTTTACATTTAGGAAAGTCTCAAGGAGGATTGTCAACATTTATTTCGAACGAGTAAGCTTATCAAATATGGGACGCGGCCTTTCCTAATATACTTTAACTTTGCTGCTATTCTTGTCTCTACCATCTAACACCTTGGCCGACTTTTAGTAATAACTGTGACTCAATCCTAGTACAATAATATGTCCTCCATGTACCCTTGCGTCATTATATGGAACATGTGTTCGTATCCCAGCTAGTCCACGGTCTTTCGAGGCATGGGGATTTCAACCCACTATACGACCACATGTTCAGGATTTGAGTCTGTCAGGTAACTACTCTACTTGAAAGAAACAACAAATTCCTAAATATATATTTAATGATACTAACTCATGGCAAAACACAACACAAGACACAAAAATATGACAATTTCTTCCCACAACAACAAAATCAAAATTATATGTGTCTTTTATCATAAAGTTTGGCGCTCTTCCATTCCCACATCTCTCCTAGACATCCTAACACTGGTACTCTTCGACATTGACGAGCGTTCGTAGTGTCTTTCACATAGCACAATTTACATTAAAATTTGCATATCACAACACAACAATGAACACAAAATTATAACAGAATAAACATTATGTGCAATTATTAAAATACTTGTCCGTTTTGAAATGGAACATTTACCTTGAATGTTATTGATTTCATTAGCTTGTTCCTTGCTTAACAAGCGTTGCTTTTACTTTCTGCGCACATCGTTTTCCTTTTCCCATTAATTTCAAACGATGAAGTGATATACCTTTCCCTCCAAAATACACATAGTTATTGGATTTTATTTTAGCTTTACCATACAACAATCATCTGGGTCTGGTCATGTCATTATTATCATTACAAAAGTGTCATATCGTTAAATTACGCTACGCGTCTGAATAAATTAGCATAAACTGGGTAAGTACTCTTTACAAAATGCATCATTTTATTTGGTGCAGTTAAGTTGTCCTCAGACAACAACTTGGCCAAATCTTATCCGATTACTAAGATCCAACATTCTATACGCATGGATACAGTGCATATAATTCATTTGATACCATAATATCAATCATATTTCAATTACTTTCAGAGTTAACGAGATTTTTCAGTGTACCACTACAACCTTAAAAGAAAAGAAAAAGGGATCCGGTCAATTGACTCTCTTCGGTGTGAACAAAAGATTCGTCACGGACCGCCCTCCTCAAGATGGCTACCCGATCTGTGGCCTCCATATGCCTTCCTGACCGACTTCCTGCAAGTAAATAAACTTGGCCATGTGCTCACCCAGTGGTGCAGCCCTCCTAGAGGTACCTGATTGGAATGTGTCATTACGAATTGAGTCGATCTAAGTATTTAACACGTACACTGAGGGTATCTAATGGGCTCATTTTGGCTCCTAATTAGTATTCATAGCGAGGGATGGATCACAAATAGATTCGCCGTTCTATGGACGTAATCAGTGGCTCTGTACGCGTACCAGCCGAGTTTCAAACTATTTTCTCGCTGTACGGGCACGAATATCTATAGAGGAAATCAACTGTTTCCTACTCGAAGAACTTTGTTTTACCTCTATGGGTAGGTCAATTACTATATTGGCTTACCTAGGGTGTCTAATTGTTTTCCCTGGCAGCGAAGACTCTGCTAACAGTGGGATACAGACAGCCTCTGCCCCAACTCTGTTGCGAATACGCATGTATGCTCTGAGGCGATACCACATCGTAGATTCGATGATTGGCCTACTAGATTCATCAACGCGCGAACTATTTCGGATGGTCCCTGCAATTATTGACGCAAATCTCTTGATTCTACGTTACATGCTCGCTGGTAGCGGCTAAAACAACATTTCTTTCAGATGACTCAATTCATAAAGCACTCATGTCCTCCATACATTTACTTATAAACCAAGGCTTTTCGTAGCTCTAAAACAAGTATTAATTTTACTGGCACTTCAAATTAACTACCTTAATGGCTTTCAAATACAACCATGTAGCGTTTAACATTATTAAACATTTATTTAACAATTCAATGACACTGAAAAACTCTCTTTATCTCGCTATTATATGTCTCTTTCTCACTTTCCACAATAACACAGTACTCTTTCAATGGATATGACACAATTTGCACGTTCTATAGGCATCAGTATGCCGATTTATATATTTATTATTGACACCGACCTCAGATTATTATTATTATTATTATTATTATTATTATTATTATTATTATTATTATTATTATTTAACGTTACCGTTACTTTTATCAACATCTTACGCCTAAATGGTCGTAAGTTTATCATCCTCAAAGCAATATATTTATAAAAATACGAGGGATGTGAGCTCGTATACAAATGACTGCTAATTCTTAATATTTGAAGAAATGACATGTTGTATGGTGAGCTATTAAATCATATTAACATATTTGGATGGTACTCACTTTCATTTTTGCTGGGTTAGTCCAACATGACAGCAATTCGACCACCATTCTGCTTACTTCTAAGCCATCATGATACTTTTCACACGATACATTGAATACGGTTTGCACTTGGTAATTACAACTGGTAATACCGGCATTTTACACTTTGAAACACTATGCATTATTTTAACCCACAGACATAATCACTTTTAATGATCACTTTTAAAATAACTTTGCAAATAATTTACACACGGAGTCTTGCTTGGCTTTCCACTACTGCCTGACTTCAGAGATGCGACGCAGCCCAATACTGACAACCGCCTGTCTCCTCTGAAAGTCTACCTCGCGTAGGTGTGCTGATCTCCCGTCTCTTACACTTCTATCTTCTATCTCGCAGTGTTGCTCAATCATAAATCACAAATACTTGTGATGCCTTCCAGGTTCCCGCAATCTGTAGTGTTCGTTACAATTATATGTGATACTTTAAATATCGTAACACTCCCTTAAGTTCATTGTCTATAAAAATCATACTGCAATATTTCTACGCTGCACTGATTACTAGTCGCGTATACAGCCTGCTTATATGTCTGCTGTAGACTGGTTATAATATTGATGCAGAATTACTTGTATAATACTGCATAATGCGCCTTTCATTGTTCATTACAAAGATACTGAACGTAACCACTTATATATTTCGCGCACTTTTCCCGCGTGGTCGAGCAGCATGTCGTTCCACACGTTGAGTCAAGAAGAACTGACTCTCTTCTCCTCCTTCTTCCATATAAAGCTTTCTGACGAAAAGTAGTCCTCTTGAATTTCAGGACCGGTTCATTTCTTAAATAACGCGTTTACTGACAAGGTAAAGCGTGATTCTTGCTCGTCTATTCATGTAGGTTCCAGATTCACTTGCGTGCTGGCAATTCCTTCGTTCAATTAATTAAAATTAATTTCTTTCTTTCATGGCTTGGTGACGCTACCTCGAGGTAAATCCCCTCTTGCTACGAGACTGACCGATGCCCCTCCGCAGTACGTGTGTGAATATGCTCATAAACACATACAGGCTTTAATTTAGGTGTGCACATACTCCTAAATTACCTCTCTTCGAATAGAAGTCTTTGGGTGTAAGTCTCGTTCCATTAGAATGCTCCATTCGGCAGTAATTAATTAATTTGTCTTGATGACTCTCCCCCCTCTACTGTTCTGTGTTGTCCAGCGGGGATTTTCTTCGTCGTTAATCACGGCCTTCTCACTCCAGTGTCACCAAGAAATAGTGCACTGGCGTCACGTCTGCACCGCCCACTTTCAACTTCACTTTGTCAAAATGTCAAGTTGGCTCTTTCTTTGTAGCTCTCGCTAACATGTACGTATTCTTCCTTGCTTTTTACACAATATTCCAACTTTTATTGCCTAAAATTCCCGTTCTGGACGTGGAATTAAGTTATTATTATTATATACGGTCATTATCTCATTGCTCCTCGGGTTCATCGGGGCTGTTCTAAGAATCATGCAAGCTTTATCATCCAAAACCTTGAGTTCCAATGAACCTATCATTGCAATATTTAACATTCAGAGTTTTATATAAGCACCCGCAGCAGTCAACGTGGTAACATTATGACACTATAGGCCTATGTTACGCACAGTCGCCATCTTCAAATTAAAAAAATGTAAATATTAGTTACTCCCACACTACATAAGAACGACTTTAACGAAAACTAGTGACAAGGCAGGACCGTATATGTGGCCTCGTATGGCCAAAGCAAATGAACGGACTCCCAATACATTTAGGATGGCGGCTGTGCAAAATTAAAATCGACAGTTCCGAATGAAATTGGGTAATTAAGGCGAATGTTTCCAAGAGAAGGGTATCATATTATAGCTCTCACGTGCGTTAGTCAGAGGATTATCATAGTGAATATCGCACATAGCGGCTATCTTGAAATTTTAAATAACATAATATTTTTCGGTATCCTACAGCTATAATAACAAAATTTAGTAATACAAATGTACCTTACAAGTCTCTTCGTATGCCCAAAGCAAAAGATCAATGCCTCAATAGATTCGAGGCAGCGAATAGGAATATTATTAAAGTATACACAATAATAACTCAGGAAATTATTGGACAATTAAGGCAAAACTTGGTATAAGAGGAGTATTGTAAAAGAGGCGTAAGTAGAGTTAGTGATGATTTTATCAAACTGAATTTAGCCTGCAGAATCCATCCGTAAAATTCATAATTTAAAAATAAATAACTTACTACTTTTTAGAACTATAATAAAGAAAATTAGTTTCAAGGTAGAATGTTGAAAGAAAAACAAGATGTTCAGTAAAGAACATGTAGGCTACTTTCTCCTAAATGCATGGGTATAGTTATAACTCATTGTCCTTTTCAAGGAGTATAATTGAATATTGGTTGTAGCAGCTTGTTGAAGTACAACGTGCTATACGGATATTATACTTTGATTAATTGAATCCCCACATGTATTATACTGTATTTACACACACTAATACATCCATCACAATAACACAGGTTATAAGACAAAAGTCATCATCACCCACGTACACGGGCCTAATGACCATGATGTCCATGCATCTCAAATGAAACCACAACAACAACAGCTTCCTACCCAAATCCTTCCTCGTATTAAAGTCCACACACTAGTCAGTCTACATATATTACAGTGACACAGGTTATCGGACGACTTCTATGCACACCCTAGTAAACAGGGCTACAAGACCATGTTGCCACAAAACCCCTAAAGAATCAACAACAACAACAATAGACTCTACTGCGGATCAAGGTCAACGAATTTTAATCGCTGTAGTCGTGTGTTGAAATATGTGGAGTTATAAGTATATTATATAATATTTTCAATTGCAAATACACACTCTATATACTATGATTAAAATTAATCATAACGTGTGAGTAGTTATACATCAATAACTACAAAGATACGAAGTAAAAATAATTGAACCTGTTGGGGTTTGATCCACGAACCTCCAGACTATGAGTCCTGGTCGTTACACTACTCCACATATGGCGTATACTATCAGCTGGTTAACAACTGGTTTAGTATAACTCCATGATATTATGCCTTGCAATCGATGATTTCATTAGCGTTTTCTGCCGCTTCTATAAATCATTTGATACTAAATATGTATTATTTTGTTCAGTACGTTCCTAAAGGGATAGAAGTTTACGAAGTTACGGAAATATATGGATTGTAGAGCAAATAGCAGCCAGTTTGACCCAACGGGACAGCGTGGACCAGCACGATACGGCACGGTCAGCCTGAAGCGTTAGACACTCCTGCAGTTACATATTCTATTTTAAAGTGCTAATATCCTACCGGTCACCTCCTTAAGGACAGTTTAAATCTCCCTATGAACGATGAGCGTATTTGACTTGGTTTGATGAGGCCTTGTTGAATCGCAAGTCACTGTTAGGCTATAATACTTGCATGATTCATACATCCACCAACTTGAAACTATTTCTCTGATGACCTTGTGGTTTGGGCGAAAGACTCTTCGCTCCTTAAGGTGTAATTTCGCAAAATTTGGTAGAGATCAAATGATTAGGTTAGTCGTAATTTTGTTTCAGCTTAGAACATTTGGGTGGGCGCCATTTCCTTTTGTTATGGTAGCGGCAATAAACTACATGACACTGTGTTGTTCCTTGCTAGTGCTACTTCTGTACCAGAGGTGGTTCGATTTGGTTTCGTTTTGTTTGTATTGATAGGGGGATCGATTTGCACACATGCACCGATGCCATGTTCATACTATTGGGATGATGACCTTATAATTTGGTCAAAAGTCGCTTCCCTCATGAAGGTATGTTGTTGCAAAATTTTGTAGAGATCAGAAGATTAGGTAAGTCGTAATTTGATTTAAGCTTTGAACATTTGGGTGGCCGCCATTACGTTTCCGTCAAAATGGCGGCGATATAAAACATGACACTGAGGTGCCCTTTGCTAGTGTCACCTCTGTACCAAATTTCGTTCAATTCGGTTTCTCCATGTTTAATTGATTAGGAGAGGTGGGGGGCAGGGACACCAAAGCACACACACACATTCACACACAGCCAGACACACAATTTTTGGCCCCGTGTAGATCTCATAAGTCTACTTTCATTTTTCCAAAAATCGAAAGTCGGTTAATAATAGCGACTTAAACTTTTAAGAAAAACGTATTAGTGAATCATTCAGAATGTAAATGGTCAATTAAAGCGACAGTAAGAAAGAAGTACCATGTTCGGAATCTTACTGAAACAAGCTACATGAATGGCAGACTGAACCCAACGCGAGGCGGCCATACTGAAAACATAATACTGTATATGATAATGATTAATTCAAAGCACTTTTAAGAAGCAACAACGATAATTATCAGTAAAATGGAACCTTGTGGGTGTCTTCCTATGACCAAGTCAATAGAACAGAATATCTATACGTTCGTGATTGCGGTTGGATGTAGTTTTAAAACAGCAATGTCATTAAGTCACGATATAACAGCGTAATTAAAGTGAAATTTTGTGAGAGACGAGTACCATCCTAAATACCTTGCTATCAGTATTGAAAGTAATATAACCATGCACTTAGCGCGCAGTGACCATCTTGAAATTATAAAATATACAAATCAATAATTATATTTATTTTAGAGTTACTATATCTCAAATTAGCATTAACGAAGAACAAAATATTGGCTTCGTACGCCAAAGGCAAAAGAAAACCCCGGCCATGTATTTAGGGAGGTTGCTGAGCATACTATTAAAACGTCAAAATCAATAACTCTCGGTCCAATTGCGCAATTAATATGGAACTTTGGAAGAGGGGAGAATAAGATAAGATTGCTGGTAGCCGTCATCTCAAATATATATGGACTGCCTGCGAGGCTCAGCGGTAACGTTCTCGCCTGCTGTGCCCCAGGTTGCATGATCAAATCCTGGCGCAGTCAGCGGATAATTGAGGGTGCGCAAATGCGAGGTAGACGTGTCAGTAGATTTACTGAACGTTAAAGATCCTCTTCGGGGCAAAATTCCGACATCCCGGCGTCTCTTAAAGCCGCAGTAGTTAAAAGGATCGTGAAATCAATAGCATTATTATTATTATTATTAAATATATATGGTGTTCATATCGACAATTCACTATTTATTACAGTTATAGTCGCGTTACGCAGAAAATTTATAGTCTCACATAAAAGGTGTTCTCGACAAAAGGTACAGGATAAACGATTTCATACATTCATGATGGTGGATGGGCGTATTTCTCTAATGTTTCAATCAACTCATCTGGATTATAAAAACGGAATTAGAATGTCACTTAATACACGGGGAGTCTTCATCACGAGAATATTCAATCAACCTCCTTGAGAAGGAAGAAGAGTTTTTCATTTCATTTCATTTCATTTCTTTCTTGCCACATAACATGCAGATACAAAGAAAACTGATATGTTTCATTATATTGATGGCTCGTCAGCTGAATAATAGTATTCAAAATGAATAATACAATAAATAAGAATTTAAGGAAAGAAAACAATTTTTACAATAATCACATAAAAAGAATGACATCCTCATCTGGACATTTTACAAACATCATAAAACAGACAAAAATCATCTTCATATATCAGAATCATTAATAAATTCCTCAACGCTGTAATAGCATTTATCAATCAGAAATATTTGAAGGGATTTCTTCACCTGCATAATGGACATGTTACTGAATTTCCTCCCGATTTTGTTGAAGACCTTCATTCCTACATAATGTGGAGTTTTCTCAAACAGTTTCAGTCTATGACAGGGCAGTTTGAAATTTAATTTACGTCTTGAATCATAATTATGGGGAAAGTGATTGTTTTGAAACAACAAGGGGTTTTTGAAAACAAATAAAGTAATTTAAAATATATGTAAAGAAGGGACAGTCATAATGTTTAGCTTTTTAAATAGTTCTTTACAAGATACTCTTCGATTTACATTACACATTGCTCTGACTATCTTTTTCTGCATAATAAATATTCTTGCCATATCTGAATCCCCACCCCAGAATATAATCCCATATCTAATAACAGACAAGAAATATGCATGGTACACTGTTATCATGACCCTTATATCGGTAGCTCCTGCCAGGATAGATACTGCATATACAAAGCTATTTAATCGTTTAACAAGGCCGTCAATGTGACTCGACCAACATAGGTTCTTATTTAATGTCATGCCAAGAAAATTAACATTATTCTTATTTGCACGATCAGTGCTATCCAGATTAAGTTCAATTTCCTCTTTTGAGGAATGTATGCTGTTAACAGCATTATTTCTGTTTTAAGCATGTTTAATTGCAAGTAAATTTCTCTACTCCAAGAGCCTAGATATTGAAGTGTTTCCTGCTGAATATTTTCAATGTTACAATTTCATTCGCAGGATGCATTTACAGAAGTATCGTCTGCCACTGTACAACATTCTGTTTGATGGTTAGACGCAAATCATTCACAAACAAAATAAATAAGATTGGCCCCAATATTGAACCCTGTGGCACGCGTTTGGTCACCCTTTCCAATTTAGAATAATACTTAGTCACATTGGATAATACTAATGTTCGTTGCTTTCGATCGTACAGATAGGAAGCGAACCAATCTTGAGTTTTACCATTTATCCCATAAATATCTAATATTTTAAGTAACAATGAGTGGTTTACTGTGTCAAATGCAATAGTCAGGTCACAAAATATCCCAGCAGCACACTGAAAGTCATCTAGCAATTTGCTTATGGAAGAAATAAAATCATTTATTGCATGATGTTTACTAAGATCCTTCCGAAAGCCAAACTGAGTTTTTAAAATAATATTTTCTTTGTAAATATATGTAAGAATTTGTTCCTTGTTCCTACTTCTTCAAATATTTTTGAGAATATAGTTAGTATAGAAACTGGTCTGAAATTACTCATATCATCCCTTTTCCCCTTTTTAATGAGTGGCCTAACCTCCGCATATTTAAGAATATCAGGAAAACTCCCTGTTAAAAGTGACTGATTAATAATCATTGATAATGGCTGTGCTATCTCATTTACTGAGAGTTTTACTAACCAAACTGGGATTTCATCCCAACCAATAATTTTTTTATCTTTTAATGACAAAATTATTTTTTAAGTTTCATTTTCAGTAACAGTTCTAAATTCCATCTTACTTGAAATGTTAGAAAACATCCTTTCATTTACATTGTCATTACCACTTGTGATTTCTGTCCCGACATTCACAAAGAACTTGTTAAATAATTCCGACATTTAAAGAGGGTCATTTATAACTTTTAACGCGGGTTTTCATAATTTCAGTTTTGTTATTCTGTACACCAAGTTCAGATTTTACTACAGACCACAATGCTCTGTTTTTATTGTTAGATTTCACTATGAAGTTGTTATTTGCTTTGATTCTTGCAGCCTTTACCACTTTATTAAATATTTTCTTGTACTTCTTCACATATTCTAAGAATTCTGGTTTTTTATTAACTTTTGCTTCGATATGAAGCTGCCGTTTCCTGTTACTTGATATTTTGATATTTATAACTAAACACATACATTTTGGACAAAGTAGGCTAAATGTAATTTACTGAATATCTAGTTTCTACCAATATTGAGAAAAGTTGGCTGTATCTCAGAAATTCCTTTCCACTTCCAATGGATAAGGTTCATGTGCAATGTACACACAGCTCTAATATTGTACAATCTAACGGAAATGCAGTTTTAATTTCTCCTTCTGGTCGTGAATAGTTGTGTATAATTGTACACATTGTACTCTCTCTCCCGTATTTCCAATTGAAAATACATATTTATTTAATTTACATAAACAATTTCATGTTAATTGCAATTTACATGAGATTAATAAGTACACTTAGATGACCAGTTTCAATCATCAATTGGACATCCAAATGCATTAAATTTACGCCTTATAATCCCATTGAAATTGTGTACAATCATATTGACCGACTAAAAAACATTAAATTTTGATTACTAAGACAACACTAAAATATGGCTTCCAACACGATGAACTCAAATAAATTTATGACAACAATACTGGGCAAAGGTTTAAGATTTAAAGGGGATTTTAAATAGAGTATTTGGAAATTTAAAAGAGGAAACATCAAGTGTTCCATTTTATATGCAATATATTGGCACAAATTGTATTGTATTGTATTGTATTGTATTGTATTGTAATGAATAAACGTATTTTCAATATTTTTTCACTGCAGAAAGTGTTAAGGTTCCAATATAACTTCCATATTTTGCATAAAAATGTGACAATTTACAACGTAAAGTATCATCACCAAAGTTTCATATAAACATAAGATTTTTCAATACATAATTTTATAGTTGACTTCTCCTCACTCCTAGTGTTACAATTATGTATTGTACCCGATACCTAGTTGAGGCTATCGGCTACGCCAGTTGTGATCGAGCCATAGTTGAGATTTATGGGCAAAGAAGAAAAGATAGCGCTCAGATCGAGTCGAGAAGAGTGGTAGGAAATGACGTAGGAGGCCGAGGATGAAGGAGGCACAACCAGTCAAGCAGATGGAATTATGGGAGAAATATTGGATTGTTATAAAGATCAATATGGAATAAAACATTATATAATCTCAGAAGAGAAGGAAATATCAAGAAATCTTTTTGGTGATAACTTGAAGAAAGGCAGACAACTCCTTAAGTTATGTTATAACTTCATTGCCGATATAATTGTGGTCGAGATTATAGCTGTGACGTATGACAGCAGAAGGAAGGGGAAAGTCACGTGTTAGAGCCGAGCGGAGCTCATCGCACAGTCTGAGAACGACAGTATTAGTCCAGCAAGTCAAGCGAAGCGAATCACAACGTGCGCCAGGAGAACGAAAGTAGGCCAGTCAGTCAAGCTGAGCGGAGCACATCGTGCGCTGGGAGAATCAGTTAGCAAGGCAGGTTACATGAGCCGTGGAAGTGATAGAGAAAGCCGGTGTTCGGGCAGATGTCTTTTCAACATCGCAGTTATAGTTATGTGAAACAGCAATGCTTTTCCAAACTTGAAGTTCATTAAAGTAATACACAGCATTGTGATACGATTGAGAACATTATTTGAGCTACATTCTCAATGCAGAACAGCACAGCGAAGTTGTATAATAAGGCCAGTTTTCAACGTCGCTTTATACGAGAACAGTGAGGCGGAACAGGTCGTGCTGTGGTCGACATTTTACAAGCAGGCGATAGGCAAGCAGCTGAACACCAAGAGCCCGCCGATGAGCCAGCTTGGTGTCCAAGGCGAAACCCCACATAGGACACGGCACAAACCTAGAAGAATTGCTGAGTTTTAATTCACCGGCCGTGAAAGCCAATATACCATCTTTTTGGAAGCCTTCATAGGGAGGTTAAGGCTGCTTGAGCTCTTAGTTCTCGCAGTCAAGGAGTGAAGTTGCACTCTATATAAAGGGAGGTATCGCGCAGTTCGATACTCCTGTGGGGGTCCGGGCGGGGACACCAAGAGCCCGCCGATGAGCCAGCTTGGTGTCCAAGGCGAAACCCCACATAGGACACGGCACAAACCTAGAAGAATTGCTGAGTTTTAATTCACCGGCCGTGAAAGCCAATATACCATCTTTTTGGAAGCCTTCATAGGGAGGTTAAGGCTGCTTGAGCTCTTAGTTCTCGCAGTCAAGGAGTGCAGTTGCACTCTATATAAAGGGAGCTATCGCGCAGTTCGATACTCCTGTGGGGGTCCGGGCGGGGACACCAAGAGCCCGCCGATGAGCCAGCTTGGTGTCCAAGGCGAAACCCCACATAGGACACGGCACAAACCTAGAAGAATTGCTGAGTTTTAATTCACCGGCCGTGAAAGCCAATATACCATTATTTCGACATTTTGTCAAACTTAATAAGTTTGAACTTGTGTTTCGACAGTCCAATTGTATAGTCCAATTGCAATTATACACGTCTGTTGTGGACTTTTAAATGGACTTAGACATATTTCAGCGATATTACGGCATATCTTATAATGCATTTTAGACCGGAATATTTAAGGCGACCATGAGGTCAGTCCAACATTACTGCTTTTGGCAAGTGAACAGTTACAAGAGTATGCACTTTGTGAACAGTGGCACGTGCAGCATTATAGTTGCATATCATGAACAATTATGAAATATCTCAGTTACGAACACAGATACAGGGTGTTAAACAAATCAATACACTTTTCTAAATAATTTATTTTCTACTAGTGAAATTCAGCCGCTGTGGAGATTAACATTTTTGTCATATGCAAACCGAACAGTTTATGGGACAGTGGCGTGACATATTCGAAGAGTATGTGGTACTCTACATTTTTGAACTTTTATGGAAGAGTTTGGACAAGATCCGTGATGAATAATCTTCAGTTCATCATGTCGGGCTAGGCGAATACGGAGACGTGATGGCACCACAGAGCGATGGATTCGGTTCCTGAAGAAGAGGATATCCAACATCACATTCACTTGGAATATGAAGTCAAGCGTTAGTTCAGTGGGTGATACAACGTTTTCGTCGATCTATCAAGAAATTTGTGACACACACGTGGATTATCGGCGATCTTTGAATTATATTAACAGCTGAAATATGAAGGTATTGTAAGAGTTATGACTTTCCTGATATGATTTTTCATGAACACTGGGCATACTTGTATATATTTCTAGTAGGAGTTCTACTATTATTTTTCGACATGGCTTAGATATTTTTTGCTCCATTTGCTAGAATATAGTGTTACCATATGATATGGCAGGCACAGTTATACGACGTTCTCACCATTGGTTGGCTTTATTAGACAGAATTTTCGTCTTTTTGATATTTTTCAGTGAGGATAGTATTTCTTGGATAGATATTTTTTTGGCGAGTGTTTCGAACTCGTGATCTGCAATTGGATAATTTAAATTATTTCCTCAGTTCATTGCATACTAGCGAGTATGTATAATTCATCAGTAGGGATATTTTGTTGGATTGTTTGGTGATATTAAAATTTTATTCACTCAAGTGAATGCATATCGCTTTTATCTGACAACTAGAGCCTTGTTGATTCCAATCTGGTACACTCACTCATCAGTCTACGAGATGGGGCCTGTTGCTTTTAGCAATTGCGTGGTGGCACTCACCTAACCCATCGTCTAGGGCATTATCATGGTAGTCTACGGGGCAGGGCCTTTCGCTTTAGGCGATTGCGTGGTGGCACACACCTAACATGCCAGTCGAGGGCCTCATTTTTATCATCCGAGTGTACTTAAGATCGTAAGAGGATTAAACAAGAAACTACCAGTCACACATTAGTCGAATTTTGTTAAATAAAGTAAAAATAAATGTCAGCAGGGTTACATTTTGTAATTCTTGTTTTGCCAATCCAATATTTTGTTGCAATACTCTTTTGAGAGTACATTCATCTAACAGCTGATACTTTGATACTCTTTGTGAGTGATTTGATACCTTTGAGAAGGATTTCAAGTAATTGAATCTTGTAAGATGAATCATTTATGGTCAGAATTTATTTTGAGGCAGATCAGTATTACATATTTTTGATGTGAGATATTATAACACATTGGAATTTTTCTTTGAAATGAATCTTGAGAATCTTAAGGGAATTTATGCTCTATTTGAAAGCAGATCTTGAATTGGATTACGATTACTAAGGTAATTTTTCCTTATTGTTTAAGAAGTTGTCTAGATATGATCAGATTAATTACAGTTCTTGGAGATTGTGTGCGTTAATAATTTGAAGCCAGTTATATATTTTTGTAGATCATGCAACGTGATTATGTGAAGCATTTTTGATAGGTATTTTTGGAAGTTGCCAAGTGGAAGTTTGCAATATTGCCAATGAGTATTTTGAGGCAGACATGAGGTTGTTGAACCCAGTCTAGCATATTTTTGAGATTCATGCTGTGCGCTGAATAGTTATGGTGTTATGTGGAATAGTTATGGTGTTATGTGGAATAATTATGGTGTTATATGGAATAATTATGGTATTCAAATGTGGTATTTGATAAAGTGAGATTATATGGTGAAGTTTTGGATAGTGAGATCCAACGTGATTTTGTGAAGGCAATAATATTATTTTGGCATGATAATTAAATACGAGATATAACTTGGAAGTGATAAAACTGTAAGACAACGCTCTATAACCTATATTATACAATTGTTTAGGAAATTAAATAAATAAATAATTTTGATAATCCAAGATTTTCTGATAATAATAATTTATAAAATAATAATCTGAAGTTTAAGAATATTAATGATCTGACCCGACGAAATAAAAATCTAAATAACCAGATGAATTAAAACTTGAATAAATTGATAAATTAAAATTTGAATAAATCGATGAATTAAATAAATGGATGAATTAAAGGTTGAATAAATTAACTGAATTAAATAAATTAATAGATGATTAAACAGCTGATGAATAACTGAATTAAAAGGTGATAATTAATTAAAGAAGCTGAAGATTAATAAAATTTAAATGGATTTAAATAAATTTAAATAAGAAATATGATTTAAATAACTTGATGAATTGCAACTTGAATTAATGAATTGAACAATTTAAATGGATGAATTGAGATGATTTAATCTGAATGAGATAATGAAATGAGAGTGTGTGGATAATTGAAGAATATAATGAATTGATGATTATAATATTCATTTAAATGATTTGATGGTAATAAATTAATTATTCTGATTTGAATATAATGAATATTGGAATGAGAACTAATGTGAGAGATATTTAATTTTGATATGATGATGATGATAAGCAATGAATAGTGAAGTTTCTTTGATTCACAACCAAGCAATAATCAGTGACAGTGTAAATATAGTGTATAAATTAATCGTTAGATTTTTAGGAGCATTTATTGAGATTTTCAGCATTTGAATAGTGCCATTCAAGCCATGAAAATAAGTTTATATTTAAATATGTGTTATTAGGATATTTTGTTAGACAGATTCATATTTATTGACATCCACATTCCTGATGTTAAATTAAAGAAAAGTTAGGTCTCAGGGATCACGAATGTCAGTGATGCAAAGACATAGTGCTACGGTGGCCCTGAGAACCCAAGCGAACTTTAGTAAATTTTCATATTTTATGTGGATGAAATACATTTTTGAATAGCATAGAGATGGTTCGATTTTAAGGACAATGACAATCAAACGTTTGCATTCGACCATACTCTTAGGTAGGATGTGTATTTAATTTCTCTGTCTGACTATCAAAGTTTAAATAAATTTGTTTTTATCTTAGTTGTGGTCTGATGATGATGTGGTTTTCCTAATCCTTTCCTCGTCTTAATTAAGGCTTAACCAGAAAAGATGTGGTTTGCAAGGGATTCAGTTGATGGCGCCCATTTCTATTTGTATTTTTTATTAAATTTAAGCCCGTAACGACCCTGGAGATACTTTATCTCGAGTTACCCTCTGCTTTTGTGATATTTCAACTGAATTTCCGACACATTCCTTATTTGACGTCATGTTCATTTAACTCCACTCTGGCCTGGGAATCCAGGAATGCGATGTAATAGCAGATGGGTCATCGCATCCCTTGGCCGAACGGGTACAGTATGAAAGCTCTATCATGGACGTTTATGAAGCTTCTTCCGACAAATTTGATATTCACACATATTTATATACATGGAAGTTTTAATATGTTTAATTCAACGAAGCTACTTTTACAGGAATGTCTTTTTGCAAGGCCTTTAGTTATTCTATCGCTTTTCTTTTTGCCAAATACACGCTTGAAGAAAATCTGAACTATTTCTCCGAAATGGAATGATACATATTCATAATTAGTGAAGTAAAGCATATTATGCCGTGAAAAAATTATTTTGGCTGTTGAAGGTTCTTAATGTTCTTAGCAAATAAACAGATCCTTATACTCATCCACAAAAATCTTTTACAAGGACATACCGTTTCAATTTACTGTCCACTCGGTCGCTTTATTGGATTACAACTGTTCAAATTAGATATCGCACTATTTGAATAGACATTCTGTGAGACTTCATTTTGATTTGCGTAACGTTCCTGTGGTTAGTGAACAAGAGAGAAATCTCGCTGGTATTGAGTAAAACATCAGCCCTTTATCCGGAAAGAAGCTTCAATATCCGGAGATATTTGAGAACTGAGAGGAAACTGGAACAAAGGAAATTAATATTGTGATATCTCGAGAGGTATTAACCTCTCGTTCCTGCACGCTTCGTGTCAGCTTTCCAAGACTTGTTGCTCCATTCTATAAGTCATGCAGAACATGTTCAATTACAGATTCCATGATGAATCTCTTAAATAAGTCACAGATTACACATGAGAAAATAAATATTACTTTAAACATAGAAGGTTCCATACAATTAAGTTCAAGCAGTATCTTTAGCCTCTCAGTCACTTCACTTTTCTTTATTTCTAGTTCTCCGTTGTTTCATTACTAAATAATTATAAATATTTACCTTATCCATCCTCTTTATAATGAAATCATAAAGGGTAACGTGCATACATGTTTTGTTTGTTTACAATCCGTAACCTCCTCACGCTGTTCTTATCATTAAAATGTTGTTTGTTACTGTAACTGCTGTAAGTACATTATTTTGAAGTGAGAGATAAAGTCAGTTCCTTTGAATTGATGTGTAATTAACTGTATATCCCTTACATTATGATCTTTCCTTAGGTAAATATGTTCTTAATATTGTCAGTGGCGTTAGATTGCCATATTTCAAACAACTACCGGAGTTTGATAATCATTTGAGCACGCTGTATTAACATTAAAACATTTTCAGTACATTGTTGCTGAAACTGTTTAACCCAACACATTGCACTGACTACTCCGTTTGGAGCAATTGGAATTCAATTCCAAAAACTACCAAAAGGGAAGATGAGGAATTAAGGAAAAGCGTCAGGAGTGAAAGAAAAAGATTAGGAGCAAGGGACTTACCACAATAAAACAATTTTACTCACAAAGGTAACAATAGAAAAAATTGAAAATAGAACTAAGGGTTTAAAGGCAATAAAGTTTGAACGAGTCTGGCTAAAAAGTTGCAGGGAAAGGGGGAGCCCGTGACTCATTTACAATCTAATTATTTTTGATCGTTATTATTATTATTATTATTATTATTATTATTATTGATCACAAACGATCAAGTTATAGTTTGCACAGCAAACGAAATTTTGTTACTCGAAAAGCATGCTAAAAAGGGAAATTTTAACAAAGTACAAAAAGCGAAAGGTGATAAACATAATCCACGTGGCGCATCAATCAATTGCAGCCAATAGGAAATTGCAAATAGGGAAAGTATATTCAATGCAAATAATTGCGGAAAATGGGTAAGAAACTCTGAGCAAGAATTTAATACATAAACCTAGGAGGAGGAGGCACCCGTGGGCTATAGAAAAAGGTTATAATTAAGAATAATTATAAAGGGAGAACAATTGTTGTGCCCAAAGTAAACTAAGCTTATTCCCAGCAAGGTGCTAATTAGAGATTTAGTAAAGAATGAATACACCAAATCTTGATTAAGTAAAACACCATAATCAAGAGGCATAAATTGAAATGACAATGTAACAATTACCTGAAGTAGGAAGTTGGCAGAGCGAACTATACTTGCATTTAACAATTTATAGAGAAAGTTAGGACAAACATTAACAACTCCCATTAAATTGAGGTTTGCCTTGAACACAACAAGATGGTGAAATTCTAAAACAATGAAAGTAAGGCAATTGAGATTGATTCAATAAGTGAAAGGGGGTAGTTTGAAAGGGTGGAGTCATCACCGCTTATTTGGATGCTCTTCGAGTAAGGAGAATGAGCAAACAAAGTAAAATGCCTACTGGAGGCGGCCGTGGCCCAAAGCTCAGAGATAATATTTAACGTAAGATGAAGGCAATTTTGATTGCTTTAACATAATAGCATTTAAGGATTATCTGCATAAAGGTTTAAAACTCATACAATTTAACCAACTGTTTAAACCTGGCCAGATTTATTAATATTTGGTTCTCACCAATGGATTAAGTGAATTAGCATTTCACTAACTGGAATGCTATCCCTTTTAAAACATGAAAACAAAATGAAGCACTTTTAAAATTATTAATTTTATATCTTGGGCACAGAAGGTGCTACAGTATTAAATGAAGATAATGATGATGATTAAAAAGGGGAATATAACCGCCTTATATTTATGCAGAAATTGCGTATTGCTATGTTGCAAAGTAGGAGAGGGCGTCCACAAACGAAGCCTCAAAGAGAAAGAAAAAATAACTAATATTAATTAACCTACTGTATGTAAGTAACTGAAAAAGGGGGATGTGGGATATAGGGATTTATTGTCTGGCCATTTTTGTTGTTTTCACATGCGACTCGGTCCGATTTAACCGATTAAACACGCACAAATATCGGAGCACTAAAAGTTTATGAACTGTTCTAGTTTTAACTGTCAATGTTGGGAAAAATGAGTATAGTTCTGTAGAAAAAGGGTGTGTTGCCAGTTTATAGTAGTTAAAATAATCACAATTTCCAGTAAAATTTGCAGGAAGTAGAGTTGACCCTTTGAACGGGTTTTCATATGACGTCACATTATTTGAATTGAAGAACAGGTTACTGGAACTTTCCAGATGTAATTTGTAGTTAATGCAATTTCAGGTTGAATTTCAAAAACTAGGCTATAAGTTGACATAAGTTGAACCCCACGGTGCCAAATTCAAATGAGTTTACAGAAATTCCCATGATACACAATCGCTTGTAATTAAAAGGTATAAAAAGATTCCCACGGTGCTTTAATTGTAACGTTCATTAGTGCATGAATAATCCCTCGTTGGCCCAACAGAAGTTGTTTTTCGAAGCTTGAAATCCCACGGAGGAAAAATTCAATACAACAGGAATGATTTGGCATTTTGCCGTTACAGACATAAAGTCTAGTCATTTAGATAAAACAGAGTGGTGAATTATTTAGAGCAGCCTCATGCTGAATTGATAGAGAACTTAACTGTCCATGCTGAGCAGTAGCTGATTCGAGAAGTGGCTATCTCATTACCACAAGTTGACGGACTGACATGATCTTCACGCGAGAGTTTGCAGGCGAGGTCCCTGTCAGCACGAAGTCAAAACTGAAAGTGGGAGAGTGAACGCAGCGGACGAGGTACGAAGAGGAGTAGGGAAGGGGAAATGATGTATTAATCGCCAACATGAGAAAACAAAATGTCTATACTGAACCCGCTGAGCTATGGTTCATGTGATATTTTTTATGACAGAACATTTATGATGGGATGTAGTACCTTTGAACACAACCAGGAAGCCACGTGGAGCTGAGAGCTCACGCGATACTCTTTGAAGTAGCGTTGAATCGCACTTTTGACTTTGGTGAAAACTGCTAATTATTTATCTGAGGTCTTATTAATTAATTTTATTCTTTCATAAGACTCAGAATATTCCATTTCGTCATGCTGCATTATTAAAACATTTTTGAGAATGTTATTTTAGCTTAAGTTAAGTTAATACCCTTGCAGATACGCAAATAGGAACGTAAGTAGTCGCTCAACGACTTCGGTTTGACGACCTACTTCCTTGAGACACCCAGTGCCTTGCACTACGTCTGGAGAATCCGCCCAGTATAGGCGTGTAATAGCATTTTGTCCTGTAAGACATAGAAGAATATCCGCTTGTTAGCGTTGAATTGGTTATCAGGTGCCATCGTGTACTGGCATATTGTGAAATACTGTTATTTATGCACAGTGAGCCACAGAAACATATTGAAGATAATTATTGGCAAGTATTTGTGAATTATATAATTTTACCGGAACACCACATTTTAGTACCCACGTGTTTGTAGAGGGCCAAATGCCTTGTGGAAAATATACAGGTAAATGTGTTGCAATTACTTCAAATAAGTGTGATTACGATAGTGTAACATATTTGGATTGCCAGAGTGAAGTTTTTATTTCCAAAACGACGTACATTTTACCGATGCTGCATGATAGAAAAGTAGCGTCATTAGCACGTGCAGAAACATAGAGCAGTGCTAGCTCGTGTATCTATTCACATCCACGAAATTAAGGCTGTGTTATCAATTACTATCAGAGCCTACAACTTCTACGACGAACATTATATTTTTTGAAAGTGAAAGAATGAATTTCATAATTTATTTCACCGTCAACGTGACCAGACTATTCCACACCATGCTTGAATCAGTCATCATGGGCTAATACCATCCTGGTATGAGGGTGATATTTCTACGAGAACTAGCATGATGGTGGAGCTTGCAGAACCGAGGACGAGAAGGAAGGTATCCAAGATGCCATTTCCAGGCATATCCAGCATATTCACGGAGTTGTCGACAGGGACGAATCGAACCCTGGTCTTTGGTGGAGTCCAGATGGGAATCCTGATGAGGATAATACCGTTCCAGAGAACCAGAGAGGAATTTGTACTACCCTGGTTATTGAATAGAGGGCTGAGTGATAGCTTCTCCATGTCGTGAGTTTTTAAGCATCCCTTCTCTTGTTCTAGTTCTGGTGGTATATTAGATTTAATGTAGTTTGTGAATCAACCACACTCTGTGTCAGCCATTTTTCTAGGTAGGGATTGTATCTAGTTTAATTTAATGTCATTTATTTCAGTATAGTGAGTCACCCTTGGGTCCGACTTTTTGGTTAACCCTGGTGCAGGTTGATAAACGTCGTAGAACGTCAAAGCCTATCTTTGGCTAGATGTGACCGCAGTCATTCGAGGCTATTTTGTGCAAACCTGTTTGGGGTGATTTTTCAAGTCTTTGCTGACTTAAGTTATGACAATCAGATGTCATGGTTATTTCTTTAACTGCATTCTTTGCAGCCAGTTTTGATACACCCCTGACTTTCGTTAGCACAGTCGTATCAGTTAGGCAATCGACTGTAATTGCCAGTTTTGTAAATGCATTGTATTTTCATTTTGAATAAGCTCAGAAGCTATTCTTGGTCAAGTTTGAACCTAACAATTAGAAGGAATGTTTCGTTGCCTAGCATCGAACTCAGTTCCCAACGTATCATTAAGCAGATCCTTGTATGGAATCTGCGCCACAATTATCATTTTTGATTGTGTCATGTAAGACACGTTTTTATTTGATGTTGTACTAGCAACTAGTGAATTATATTTTGAGAGCAAAGAGCTCCAGTAATTGTAAGATTACTATCATTTAGACGTCTATGGTAGAAAGGCGGAATTATATTATTCTATTCAGATTTATTGCGTGTTTTTTATACACGGACTCTTTAGAGGTTCATAACCTATGGTAAAGTATTTTTATGAACAGGCCAGATGTATAGTTTTATATTGATTAAATCGCCGGCCTTGAATAATGTGTGTTTTGTGTCGACCGAACGCAGGAATGTGGTAGCCTGCTGGTGACATAAACTGGTTTCGTAATCCAGTGCCCTTGAGAGCACGCTTCATTTGTTTGAGTGACAGGACTACTTTAACAAGAGACAGAATGCAATTGTAATCGCTCTTTCTTTCATTGCAACTTAGCTTATGTAACCCAGTTTTCAACCCTGTCTCAGATCACATGTTTTATAGATTGCTTTTTGTTAGTTGAGCGCACATCTTGCGTGTACCGTTTTGACGTGTACAATTAGGTCATTTTTTTATAGTGAGTTGCAGACGACCCTGTTGAATGCAGGAATTTATTGTATGAAGGTACTTGTGATTACCTTGTCCGGGAGGGTTCCCGTTGACTAGATGTTATTGCAAGGTAACTGTTGTGGACAGGCCTATCCCAGAGTTATTGAATGCGAGCTTTGCGCCGCTGGTAACCCGTGTTATTGTGTGTCCGAGTTGTTATTGCTCGTTGATCTTATTCCGAATGTTGAGTCGAGGCTTTTTGGTGGAGAATGATCTCAGTGTAGACACTCCGTGCCCGAGCTATTGTCAGTATTATTCGCCATAAACCAACGATAAACCTAAACCAACATCTTAATAATAAAACGCATAATTTTGGTAAAACAAAAGCTAACTAATGAATTCTTTCTATCTAACTTTGTTCTGTTGCATTTTGGAACTGTTGACATAGCCGTGCAGTTGAAGGTAATTTCCTTGTGTGGAAATGACTAGGACAGTTGACACTTTTGTAGCGACCTGAAGCATGCGCGAACCTAGAGTTCGTAGCTTGTGGAGCTCAGGCCATGCGATGTCAGACGTGGTCTCAACTACGCATTCGTCACCGTAATTACACACATTAGATGACTATGGCTTACAAAGAGTAAACCAAGGTGTAGGCAGGAATTTAATAAAGATTTGTGTCTATTTCATTACTTATTTATGATGTATAAGTGTGTAAATCCTACATGTTACCTTATTGTGTGCTGATAGCACGTAGTTATTAAGAATAATTAAATGTTTTTCATGGCTGTACACTTAGATTTGTTGTAATTGTTTTCTGTTACGGACGTCATCGCCGTAAATTTTGTTATTAACTGTTAGGACTTAGCTAGATGATTACCGTTAAATGTAAATGTGGAAATGGTATCATCCTAACTTAGACTTGTTTTGCTACCCTGTTAAATGTAAATTCTGATATTAGCTTAATCTTGTAACTTGAACTAGGGACTTGCGCCGTACCATTTTCCTAGTGTTGCTGTTGTTGCTTTATTATTGTGAGATAGATCTTTCGCGAGGGTTTTTCAGTATCTTCTCAGGTAGGGACCTGCTCTTTATTTTCTTTTGTTTATTAGTTTGCGGACTAGCCGATTATAACCCTACGAACTAGGTAGGGGCTTGTGAATTTTAATAAATTTTCACGGTGTTTTACTTAAGTCTGGATGTTTAATTTCTCAGTCTAGTTTTGAGGTGAACCTTTCCTTAGGCAGTCTATGACCATCGTCACCATGTACCACGATCCCCGTGGACTACAGTGTCTCGTGCCGCTTAGCCTATTAGGAAGTTCACCTGATCCTCACGGTAATTTTATTCGACTTATGGGATGTTAGGAAAGTCATCGTGGTTGTTGACTCGACTAACGGTCTCATAAAATGGCGCACAACGTTGTGGGCGGACTTGGTCGCATAAAATGGCGCCCAACTCATGTGCCGACGTTAACGTGGTGACCGTCAGTACCATATTACTTTGGAGGATCTTAATGTTGATTAATGGTAAATTGACAGGACTGGGACGAACTTAGAAAGTCGTACTGCAGATCAATTGACCGCATGGCATTCATGTTTGATAGAAGTCCATGGGGTGAGGCTTTAGTGTTGGATAAATGATGGATAGGGTTTTCATTGATGATGCCTCATCCTGAGTAAATGTAATACTTTGCTTTGCGCGTCGTTGTCTTTGTAAATGTAGAAGCACTTACTTTGCATACTCCAGCTGTACTCGTGATATTTATATAAATGAAACAATCTTTATACCACCATGTAACTAATCATAGCTGTAAGTTCTAGTAGAGATTGATCCCTCACTTTCTCATATATATTTCTTGTCAAATGGATGAGGAAACGATTCGTCGCGTGTTTGGAGAGATGATGGCAGGTGTGAATGCTAATCTCCAACAGATTACTGCTGACTTAGGTCAGAATACTCAGGCTGTCAACGATGTAAGACAGGAAGTTCGCAATGTTAGTGGTCATGTAGACCAAGTAAGACAGGACTTGGAAGTAAACACCCAATCTATAAACAATGTTAGTGGACATGAGACCAAATAAGATTAGATTTAGAGGTAAATACCCAATCTGTTAATAATGTCAGGACTGATTTAACCCAAGTCAGGGCTGATATGGACGAATTTAGGGACGAAGCCAGAAATGATCTCGCGGCAGGTTTAGCGGCAGTTAGGGTTGATGTCATACGACACCATCAGGAGGCTAACCAGCGTGTAGATTTCCTACCAGACCAAATGAAAAGAGCTAGGGAGGATGTGAAAAACCGACTGGAGGAGCACACGGCTCAAATTCAAATCATCATAAATAGAGTCCAGATACACATGAAAGCTGACCTGGAACACACTCGGGAAGAATTCGGGACTCGATTGACGCACGTCGAGGGATACATGGACACTGTAAAAAAGGACATGACAACCATGAATATCGGATTAGTTCTCATGAGAGGAGCTGCAAATGCTGTGAACAACAATGTTAGGACGATCGTTGACGGCATGTTAGAGGCCAGAGACGAACTGAACGTTAACATGAGAAACATTTCTGAACTAAAGGAAACCGTAGTGATTGTTCATCATGAGGAACATAACATTGACCTCATGTTATTAAGAGGGGACCTCAACGAACATAAGACCATAGTAGAGGCTAAGGTAGCCGAGGTCATAGACAACATGTCAAGAGTCGAGGGAGAGATCGATTCTTTACAAAAGCGATTTGATGAGGTCACAGTAAATGAAAGGTTAGACCTTAGCCATAACCTCAGAACGGCCATACGCGAGGTAGACGCGAACCTCAAGGGAAAAATCGATAGAATCGAATTACAATTGAATGACTTAGGCAACAAAGTCGCGGCCAGAAATATTCAAGGACTTGAAGGCATAGAAAAACATCTTGACAGACTCGAAACGACTCCTAGGGAGAGACACTTACACTCACAAGTGGGAGAATCTCAGGAAACACCCGTTTCTCAATCTGAAGGAATGATGCCAACTCATTTTCAGCCCAGCGCACCTACAGAACCACAACCTTTACAATTCACTGATTCAGCGCCAAGCCAGGTTTTGAACTTTAACGCCCATCCCCTTCGACCAGCACCAAGTCAACCTAATAATGAGATAAATACACCTACGCATGACTATATGCAGAACACATTTAGACCCGCGCATACGCAGGGAAATGTGACGATAATACGTTCGAGAGAGGAGCAAACAGCTCGCTTCTCCGGAACTGGAAGTGGCGTTACTCCAGTGGAATTTCTAGCCAATGTCGAAAGCTATCTGAGAGATACGATGGTAACTCCAGAGAGGGAACTCAGAGTCATAGAACGTTTGCTTGAGGGGCAAGCCAGTACCTGGTTTAGAGCATTAAATACTCGTTTACAGGCTACCAGGACTTTAAGGAAGCATTACTAAGGACGTATTGGTCGAGTGACATTCAGCAGAGCATGCGAGCTGAAATGTATACTCGTAGATACAGCTCGAATACGCCTACTCGTTATGCGAACTACTTCGCTATACAGCTTGCGAAGCTTCGTTGTCTTCAGCCTCCGTTGTCTGAACAAGATTTAGTTAACACCATTGTTTGGCAGTACCCTGCGGACGTACAACGTGTGTTGATCGCTGCAGGGGCATCCACGTTTCAACAATGTGACCAGATTCTGCGACGCTTGGATGCGAACACGGAACAGTTCCCGACAAACCGTCAGCAGAAGGCTGACAGGCGCGAGGAAAGACACATGAACTTGACCACTGTCGATAAAGTAAGCCAGACTCCGCAACAAACGCAAACACAAGAGAGTTCTGAGCATCGTGATGATAACTACAAATGTCGTAGGAGGGAATGGAACAACGCTCCATATGCTCGAGATCGACAAGATGACCGTCGTAGTCATTGGAATCGGAGATTCGACCGAGGGACGAATGATAACCAACGTCACGAAAATTACCACCGCGGGAATAACGGAAGAAACCAACAGCACGGAAGCATCCGAAGGGACTATCGATACGCTAGAGGATATAACCGAGATCGAGACCCTAGATACCAGCCAGACAGAGATTGGAAAGGAAGAGCACGGGAGAGCCGTGAATACCTCCAACAATTAAGAGAGCTGCGAATCCATGAAGAGGGAGAACGGAGCCCAACTTCGAGGGAAAACAGAAATTCGGCACAGGAGACGGAGCACAACCAGCCCAATACTTCTCGCCAGGATAATAAAAAAACGCCGAAAAATTAACAGATTCTTGTCAGGTTGAGCACCGAGTAACTGCTACCATATTACTTTGGGAGCCAATCCAAGAAGACTTGTTGGACGAACGACGAACGACGAACCGCAATTATGAGTTGACCCTTCTGCCCAAGATAGTAGCCACTTTGAACGAAGTCAACGTAGTCATTCTCATTGATACTGGGGCAATGATTAGTGTTATTTCCGCCGATTGCCATGCCAGATTAAAGGCCAACTCTGACGTGACAGAGCTGCCTGTTTCAGCTGTAAGAGTCAGAGGTGTCATACCTGACCGGGTTGTGACGTGCAAAATCCAGATTCTTTGTACTCTGAAGATTTCAAATCATGTGTATTTGCACGAATTTCTTATAATGAAGGGCTTGCATCATGACGCCATACTAGGCGCAGACTTCATTAGAAAATATGATGGTATCATTGACATGGGCCGTAACACGGCAGAGTTCAAGCCGAACGAACCCATTCAGATGAACCTAGTTGAAGAAGAACCGGAATTCCTATCCGAAGTCGACGTAGTCGAAAACTTGAATGGCAAGGAAAATGACGAGACACTCGATGCCGACGAAGAGGCAGAATCATTATCAGCACCCACACGAGAGAATCTTGATATAATATTGAACGAATACAGGGACATATTCGACACCACACCTGGTGAGATATTAGACTACGAATACGATCTTGTGCTACTGGATGATTCTCCATTCCAGAAGAAAATTTACCCTATTGCTGAGAAACATCGTGAAGAAGCTGCTAAGAAGATCCATGAGATGGAAGCAGCAGGCACGATCAAGAAATCACCGACTCCTTTCTTGAATCCCATAAAGCCTGTGGTTAAGGTAGATGGAAGCTTGAGACTTTGTCTCGACGCCAGAGCCTTGAATGAACGCCTAGCTCCTGAGCACGACAGACCGCCCAAGATTAGAGACATTCTCAGGAAGTTCAAAGGAAAAAGGATATTTTCATTATTGGACTTGATTCAGTCTTATTACCATATCAGATTATCTGAGCATACTCAGAAGTATACTGGATTCCTTTTGATCAGACTACTTATGTCTTTCGAAAACTACCATTTGGATTGAAAAATGCCGGAGCCGCATTAATCAGAGCACTTGACGCCAAGCTGACTCCTGAAGTGAAGCAGAGAGTAATATGTTATGTGGATGACATAATCATAGCTTCAGAAACAGAAGAAGAGCATTTAAAGACATTGGGCCTTGTTTTTGAGAATCTACGACAGGTCAAATTTGACAAGTGTCGATTCTTTCAGAAAGAAGTGAAATTCGAAGGACACATAATCAATGGAGAAGGATACAGACCAAATCCGGCAAAGATTAGAAATGTTGCTGCATTTCCAACGCCAACCCGTGTGAAACACGTGAGACAATTCTTAGGAATTCTCCAATTCTTTGCTGCTCATTGTGAGAACTATTCCGAGACTGTCGCACCTCTGCAAGGATTACTGAAAAAGAACTGCAGGTGGAACTGGAATGATGAATGCGAGATAGCTTTCAGGAGAGCTAAACAGATGCTAGTGGACTCAATTCAGTTAGAATATCCGGATTATTCCCGGAACTTTATTCTAGAAACTGATGCATCTGCCATTGGTATAGGAGCCATTTTACTGCAGGAGGGTGATGAGAAGAAACGTCATTACATCGCTTTCTTAAGCCGACGTTTAAGAGCACATGAATCTCACTACTTCACGACCGAGATAGAAGCACTTGCAATAGTTTACGCACTTGAATACTGGCAGAAACTTCTGTTAGGCCAGAGGATTATTGTGAGGACCGATCACCATGCACTGACCTTCATCTTAAGAACAAGACTGGCAAGCGACAGGATCACACGTTGGACGCTGTTTCTCCAACAGTTCGATTTGGAAATAGTTTATCGACCAGGCAGAGAGAATGTGTTGGCCGACATCCTCAGCCGGAATCCTGAAGCTACTGTTAATGCCATAGACATCGAGGGAGAATGCGAGGAACACCTTCGCCGACTTCGTCATCTACCCGAAGGACAGCGACGTGAGGAGGAACTCAGGCACATTATCCGTTTCCTGGAACGAAGAATGGATCCACAGGATGCTCATTATGCGAGAATTGCTGCTGTTGCAGATAATTACTTGATTTATCATCGTGTATTATACAAGTTTGTGGACGAGGACCTCACTCAACTGCGTGCAGTTATTCCTAGGAGATACCAAGAATCTGTTATTCTTATGGTTCATTGGTCATGGTGGAACAGACAAAACCATTGCAACCATCAAGGAATCTTTTACATGGAAAGGGTTAGGAGCCACCATTAGAGAGTGTTTACGTGCTTGCGACGCATGCCAGCGGAACATGTACACGTCACACTTGTTGAAGGAACAACCTAGACCAATACCCCCAACTCAACCTAGAGAGTTATACTCACAGGACCTGTATGGCCCAATACCTAAGGCTCGTCGTGGGAATCGATACATCGTTGTAACTATTGATGTGTTCACGAAATATACGATGCTTCATCCGATTCAAAAAGCCACTGCACATCAGATTATTCAGAGGATTAGACGTCAAGAGATACCGGAGGCAGGAAATCCACAATTCCTGTTGACTGATCACGGATCACAGTACACCTCAGCAGAATTTGCCAATGCTATGAATGAGCTTGAAATAGGTCATGTCTTATCATCTATTCGTCATCCAGAGAGCAACCCAGCAGAATGCGTGATGTCTATTATCGCAAAATTCTGTCGATTATATTGTCAAGAAGAACACTGGTGATGGACTGAAGTCCTGGTCACTATGGCAAAGTGTATTAATTCAACAGTCCATGAGAGCACTGGTCAAACACCTATGGTCTTGCATTTGAACCAGATGTCGCTGAGAATAAGGGACCGTGTGATTGTAAATCCACCTTGTTTACAACCATCACATGCCAGCAGACTTTTAGCTGCAAGCGAAACTATGGACAGACAAGCTGCCAAGCGCTTGAGAAGAACTAGACGCCAGAGATTTAGAGAACCACTAGTTGAGGGAGACCTTATCCTCATAAGGAGACCCGGAATTTCAAGTCCTATAGACCGCATATATGGGAAATTTCTATCCTTATATTATGGCCCTAGTCGTATCCGACAGCCTTTGAACAATGGAAGTTATGTAGTAGAAGACATCAGGACAGGAGAGCACATTGGAACCTTTAATGCAGCCAATCTGAAAAAATATCACTCTTGAATGAATTTCAAGTCAAATAAAAATGTCGTCCCAACATTTTATTTGAAACGACGGAGAGGCAGATGAACCCGCTGAGCTATGGTTCATGTGATATTTTTTATGACAGAACATTTATGATGGGATGTTGTACCTTTGAACACACCCAGGAAGCCACGTGGAGCTGAGAGCTCACGCGATACTCTTTGAAGTAGCGTTGAATCGCACTATTGACTTTGGTGAAAACTGCTAATTATTTATCTGAGGTCTTATTAATTAATTTTATTCTTTCATAAGACTCAGAATGTTCCATTTCGTCATGCTGCATTATTACAACATTTTTGAGAATGTTATTTTAGCTTAAGGTGAGGTAATACCCTTGCAGATACGCAAATAGGAGCGTGAGTAGTCGCTCAACGACTTCGGTTTGACGACCTACTTCCTTGAGACACCCAGTGCCTTGCACTACGTCTGGAGAATCCGCCCAGTATAGGCGTGTAATAGCATTTTGTCATGTAAGACATAGAAGAATATCCGCTTGTTAGCGTTGAATTGGTTATCAGGTGCCATCGTGCACTGGCATATTGTGAAATACTGTTATTTATGCATAGTGAGCCTCAGAAACATATTGAAGATAATTATTGGCAAGTATTTGTGAATTATATAATTTTACCGGAACACCACATTTTAGTACCCACGTGTTTGTGGAGGGTCAAATGCCTTGTGGAAAATATACAGGTAAATGTGTTGCAATTAGTTCAAATAAGTGTGATTACGATAGTGTAACATATTTGGATTGCCAGAGTGAAGTTTTTATTTCCAAAACGACGTACATTTTACCGATGCTGCATGATAGAAAAGTAGCGTCATTAGCACGTGCAGAAACACAGAGCAGTGCTAGCTCGTGTATATATTCACATCCACGAAATTAAGGCTGTGTTATCAATTACTATCAGAGCCTACAACATCTACGACGAACATTATATTTTTTGAAAGTGAAAGAATGAATTTCATAATTTATTTCACCGTCAACGTGACCAGACTATTCCACACCATGCTTGAATCAGTCATCATGGGCTAATACCATCCTGGTATGAGGGTGATATTTCAACGAGAACTAGCATTATGGTGGAGCTTGCAGAACCGAGGACGAGAAGGAAGGAATCCAAGATGCCATTTCCAGGCATATCCAGCATATTCACGGAGTTGTCGACAGGGACGAATCGAACCCTGGTCTTTGGAGGAGTCCAGATGGGAATCCTGATGAGGATAATACCGTTCCAGAGATCCAGAGAGGAATTTGTACAACCCTGGTTATTGAATAGAGGGCTGAGTGATAGCTTCTCCATGTCGTGAGTTTTTGAGCATCCCTCCTCTTGTTCTAGTTCTGGTGGTATATTAGATTTAATGTAGTTTGTGAATCAACCACACTCTGTGTCAGCCATTTTTCTAGGTAGGGATTGTATCTAGTTTAATTTAATGTCATTTATTTCAGTATAGTGAGTCACCCTTGGGTCCGACATTTTGGTTAACCCTGGTGCAGCTTGATGAACGTCGTAGAACGTCAAAGCCTATATTTTGCTAGATGTGACCGTAGTCATTCGAGGCTATTTTGTGCAAACCTGTTTGGGGTGATTTTTCAAGTCTTTGCTGACTTTAGTTATGACAATCAGATGTCATGGTTATTTCTTTAACTGCATTCTTTGCAGCCAGTTTTGATACACCCCTGACTTTCGTTAGAACAGTCGTATCAGTTAGGCAATCGACTGTAATTGCCAGTTTTGTAAATGCATTGCATTTTCATTTTGAATAAGCTCAGAAGCTATTCTTGGTCAAGTTTGAACCTAACAATTAGAAGGAATGTTTCGTTGCCTAGCATCGAACTCAGTTCCCAACGTATCATTAAGCAGACCCTTGTATGGAATCTGCGCCACAATTATCATTTTTGATTGTGTCATGTAAGACACGTTTTTATTTGATGTTGTACTAGCAACTAGTGAATTGTATTTTGAGAGCAAAGAGCTCCAGTAATTGTAAGATTACTATCATTTAGACGTCTTTGGTAGAAAGGCGGAATTATATTATTCTATTCAGATTTATTGCGTGTTTTTTATACACGGACTCTTTAGAGGTTCATAACCTATGGTAAAGTTTTTTATGAACAGGCCAGATATATAGTTTTATATTGATTAAATCGCCGGCCTTGAATAATGTGTGTTTTGTGTCGACCGAACGCAGGAATGTGGTAGCCTGCTGGTGACATAAACTGGTTTCGTAATCCAGTGCCCTTGAGAGCACGCTTCATTTGTTTGAGAGACAGGACTACTTTAACAAGAGACAGAATGCAATTGTATTCGCTCTTTCTTTCATTGCAACTTAGCTTATGTAACCCAGTTTTCAACCCTGTCTCAGATCACATGTTTTATAGATTGCTTTTTGTTAGTTGAGCGCACTTCTTGCGTGTACCGTTTTGACGTGTACAATTAGGTCAGGTTTTTTATAGTGAGTTGCAGGCGACCCTGTTGAATGCAGGAATTTATTGTATGAAGGTACTTGTGATTACCTTGTCCGAGAGGGTTCCCGTTGACTAGATGTTATTGCAAGGTAACTGTTGTGGACAGGCCTATCCCAGAGTTATTGAATGCGAGCTTTGCGCCGCTGGTAACCCGTGTTATTGTGTGTCCGAGTTGTTATTGCTCGTTGATCTTATTCCGACTGTTGAGTCGAGGCTTTTTGGTGGAGAATGATCTCAGTGTAGACACTCCGTGCCCGAGCTATTGTCAGTATTATTCGCCATAAGCCAACGATAAACCTAAACCAACATCTTAATAATAAAACGCATAATTTTGGTAAAACAAAAGCTAACTAATGAATTCTTTCTATCTAACTTTGTTCTGTTGCATTTTGGAACTGTTGACATAGCCGTGCAGTTGAAGGTAATTTCCTTGTGTGGAAATGACTAGGACAGTTGACATTTTTGTAGCGACCTGAAGCATGCGCGAACCTAGAGTTCGTAGCTTGTGGAGCTCAGGCCATGCGATGTCAGACGTGGTCTCAACCACGCATTCGTCACCGTAATTACACACATTAGATGACTATGGCTTACAAAGAGTAAACCAATGTGTAGGCAGGAATTTAATAAAGATTTGTGTCTATTTCATTACTTATTTATGATGTATAAGTGTGTAAATCCTACATGTTACCTTATTGTGTGCTGATAGCACGTAGTTATTAAGAATAATTAAATGTTTTTCATGGCTGTACACTTAGATTTGTTGTAATTGATTTCTGTTACGGACGTCATCGCCGTAAATTTTGTTATTAACTGTTAGGACTTAGCTAGATGATTACCGTTAAATGTAAATGTGGAAATGGTATCATCCTAACTTAGACTTGTTTTGCTACCCTGTTTAATGTAAATTCTGATATTAGCTTAATCTTGTAACTTGAACTAGGGACTTGCGCCGTACCATTTTCCTAGTGTTGCTGTTGTTGCTTTATTATTGTGAGATAGATCTTTCGCGAGGGTTTTTCAGTAACTTCTCAGGTAGGGACCTGCTCTTTATTTTCGTTTGTTTATTAGTTTGCGGACTAGCCGATTATAACCCACCGAACTTGGCTAGGGGCTTGTGAATTTTAATAAATTTTCACGGTGTTTTACTTAAGTCTGGATGTTTAATTTCTCCGTCTAGTTTTGAGGTGAACCTTTCCTTAGGCAGTCTATGACCATCGTCACCATGTACCACGATCCCCGTGGACTACAGTGTCTCGTGCCGCTTAGCCTATTAGGAAGTTCATCTGATCCTCACGGTAATTTTATTCGACTTATGGGATGTTAGGAAAGTCATCGTGGTTGTTGACTCGACTAACGGTCTCAATACTGAGCCCGAATAGCTCATGCTGGTGATAGCTTGTACACGAACCATGGAATTTATAATGCTCAAGAATTGTGAAAGCACCCACAGCAGCATGCCACTACAGTAGATGCTCTCTTGACTTCATTAAGAAGCCGTATAAAATTACCCTACATGATCAAAGAAGTTCTCTTTGAAGTGCAAACTGAATGTAAAATAATCAGTCGTTCAGCTTAACTAGCCACATTTTTCATGGGCTAATAATATGTTATTTATGGTTTACGACCGAAGGTATAACACCGCCGATACGCGGAAGGAATGAACTTAGACGCTAAATGACTCGGAAGTGATCGAACTGAGCACTCCTACTTCCGTGAAGGAATGACTTGAATCCGCGCTTGCATGGCGATCGGATGTGAATTTGTGAAGGTCCTAGGTGACCAAGTCTAAAGTATCATCGACGTTTAAATTGTGTAAGTGAACACGTCTAAAATTATCTAATTATAGCACGAAGTGTGCAGGTGACGCGAGAAGTTCGTCCAAGATTGTGAATCTGATTATATTTCTATTCAGTGAAGTGTTGACCCCATGGTTACAGCGTGCTTCTATGGCTGACCAGTGACAAACAAGTTGTGTACCAGTAAACCCAAGGGGAAGAATCTGGTCGTCATATTCAACAGATACAGTGAAATATTTACGAGCCGTGCAAAGGCCGACTGTAAAACAAATAAGATTAAGCTGATATTCTTCGATATAATATCTAAAGCGTGTGAAGTTGTCTAGCTTCAGTGGAAAGACACGTGCCCAGTGTCAAAGCCAGTTTATATGTTTTAGCAGTCAAGGCCATTTTAAATATAGTCTGCTGTTGGAAAAAGGTGTAAAATCTGTGAATTTCAACACGCTTCTAGCTGTGCCCACTTCTTATTATACGTATTTCAACTACTCAACAAGATGCCTTCATTTTACCACGTGCTGAGGCATAATGATCCAAGATCTAAGAAGATGAGGGCTATGGCTTAAACATCTGAATGGGAGGAACGCTGAACACCTAAGCCACACTACAACAATGGATGACCACCCGAGGATGACCATGCTTGTGGCCGAGCAGAGAAGATATTTGTGGTTTGTCTGGATGAAAGGCAAAATCCTCAATCCTCGTTGCAGGATAAATTATCTGCAATAGCTGGTGAGTCATGATCTCCTAATCTATTTTGTACGGTGGATGGACATGGGTGGATTAGTCTGTAGCATCTGTAACTCTATTGTCACTCATCAAGGTAGGCTTCTTTCATTCTTTTGACCACCTCCTTAAGGTGATTTTTCACGCTTCTGAATGCTTCTCTTTGCATTTCGTAACTCGACACTGAGTTAGTCACCAGATTGTGTGTATCCACACGGTGCGATATTGTTCTTAGAAGGTAATTCCGCATGACGGAACATTAATTCAGTCATTTGTGACCGGGGCATATTTTTTAATTCAGCTCCAGCTGATATTTGGTCAAAGTTTTTGAAGTCCCCATTTCTATTATTTTAGTACGCCACTGACGTCTTTATTTAACATTATAGTGTATCGTTTAGGTATGGAAGGGATCCAGTCTGTTGTTATTGTATTGTACATTTTTTAAGAGTGAGCATTTCACCACTAGAATTCAGTTAATTCACATCGCTGTACATGAGTCAAGTAATGTTATGAACTTACTCATAAAGTTTATGTTACACGATTCCTATCATTTCGATTAGTTCCACCTAAGGTTAAGGTGTGAACCAGTATTTTATTATCATTTAAACATGTTTTGTACGCAGCACTCATTCGCTGTGAGCTTCAGTGGCGTTACAAAATGTCAAAGCCTTTCAAAGAGAGAGGGATATCTTTCTGTTACGTCTATTTGGTTTTCAGAAGCCAAACATATCATTCTACTTGTATTTGATTCGTCTCTAACGTTATAGTAACTTCCTTTACATGTGTATAATCCTTTAGAGTGATTGCTAAGAACACTCAGTCTACATTTACTGTGCTTTAATGTGTTGAAAAGATCAGTGATAGACATTTTCTTTGAGATTCACTGACGCGCTATGCTGCTTAGTGCCAAGCGCTGGGGAGCACAATGACAGGTGTTGGCCCAGTCCACGCCAATGACATTGCCCAAGGTTACTTACGATCTCTCCTGTGAGACAATTGACTATGGACTTCATTTTTATTTTCTTTATTTCTAGACCTTGCTAGGAATGTTCTTACGGGCTATGCTTTGTTTATGCTCATGCTATTGACCTTGATTCAGTATCGATTTTTGTAAACTGTTCTGATACAGGTGTACTGATTAGTAATGCTAAATTTTTAATATACTCGCAGGTTTTGTGAGCGAGCTCCGATATGTTTTGCCATGATTTATAATGGATTTGAGCAACCATTTGATAAGTTGGACCCTTAAGGCTATTATGTATTCTCACTTGTAAGTGAATGATTATTTACTGTGTTTTTAATACACGCAGGGTTGGTTACCACGTTTATTAGAGAAAGCCGGCCAGATCTATGTTACAGAACAAGTTTGGACCGAGGAGGAAAAGGTATGGTCTCTTTCGAGTACCGATTGAGTTATTGTTAACGTGCGAGCCACGTATTCTTTGTTGAGGTGTACCACGTGTTGGTAGCACGCTCTTGCGACGCCTTGCATTTGGTCAACTATCTTAATAATCAATGGACTCATAAATCTACGACATTAAACTTAGGACTAAATCATGAATCATCAATTTATTTCCTAAACCGGCGATGCTAATAATACAGTTAAACCTTAATCGTTGTTAAATTTTGATCTTGTACCTGTAGCCTAGCAGACCAATGCATTGCGCCTTCGTTCGTTCTTGCTAGTAAGTTTAGTAGCTAACACTGATAGACTTTGACAGAGATCGCACGAACCCAAAGTTCAGAACTCGTGGGGCGTGACCCGATCAGGGGAATGCTGTTCTTGCACAGTTTGATTCTCAAGTTTAGACACCCTGATAGACGACGATGGACAACAAACAGTTGTTCATCTGTTGCAGGCAGGATTAATAAGATGCTTATGTGTGTGTATAACTTATTTATTACTGATGTGTTTCCCACTATTACCCTACTATCTCTTGTAATATAAAACATCTTTGTTGTTTGTATATAATTGTACCAGTGTACTGTAAAATGATGACTGACAATAATTAGTTTTTGTATAGTTTGTTTATCACGGACGTCTGACGCCGTTGATCAGATTAAAGCAGGAGTAGTTCAAATAATTATAGTATAAATGTAAATAAGGGATGGTACCAGTCCTTTAACTTTGCTGTCCTGTTTGAGATGTTTTGATGCCATGATGCCTTCTTCCTAGAAGCATCAGTTTTCTTGTATAACGATTTTTCTTGCGGTACCATTTCCCCAGTTTTGCTTTGTTTTTCTGTATTTAGGACCTGTCGAGGGGATTCTACGTTAATTTGAGGAGTTGTTTATTTTTATCTTTGCTTTTTAGCTACGGAATAGCCGTTTTATCAAACCCTCCGACCGTAGGACAGGGGTTTGACCTGCCAAATAAACCAGCCATGAGTATGTCTTAAGTTTGGATTTTAATTATTTAGTAGTTTTGACCTTTTGGGGGTGCATTTTCTTTGGGCGTCTATGACAATCACTGTGATGGGAACCTGATCCTTAGGGAAGTAGAGTTTTGTGCCGGCTAGTCCCAAGAAGTGCATTCCGATCCTCTCCGGCAATGTGTCTCGAGGTAGAGGTCATCTGGGAGGCCACGTTACGGTTGGTGGTAACCAGATAACCTCGTCCAACGGGCACAATACTGTATTTACATCTTAGGTAGAGTTGAATAAGAGCGTATTTTCCTCTGGTGAGGATAAACTGAAATTGAGAATTCTTCATGAAAGGCTGAGAAGCAGTAACTTCAGCGTATGACCACGAGGGGCGCTGCAGAATGATGCCTGTACATTGCTAGGCTAGGAGAAAACATCTCGAATTTCTGAAACACACTTTCAAAAACAGGAGAGGCTGCAAAACAAAAGAAAAGGCACACCGTGTGTTAGTGGTTTGCACAGAAGAGGAAAAAATCAAAGAGAACCCAATATGGGAGTAAAATACTAAACCAGTGAACGTATATTCAGAAGGGATATACCACCTTTATCATCACTTTCTCCTGGATCACCTATTAATTGCCAGCATGGGCACAACAATGCTGACATACACGTATTACTATATAGGTCTAGGTTGAGACAAGGATATAGCCTACCGAAAAATCTAATATATGCAGTGCATATATTTAGCTGTTAATCTAGAATTTTTTTACTACCTTATGTTGCTTCACTAGCGATGACTTGATTGTTTTGGAAATAGAGTATTGATTTAGAGATTGAACATGCAGTGCATTTTAAGGCCATTAAAACACCTATTTCATATTTGAAGGTGTTTGGAATAGCCAAGGTACTGCATTGTGTAGATGTGCCGTACTAATAAAATTCATTCTCTACGTATGAAGTTGTATTCATCGTATGCAGATCCACGTTGTTTTGAATTACGAGACACAACTTCCGTTAAATTTCCACTAGTGTAATATCCTTAAATTCACCATATTGGTACAACATATCCTTTTAAATAATATTAATTAAACAAACATGTGAATAATATATTTATAGTAATCTATTTTACTATGCACTAGTTGTTTCTTACAAAGTGGCCTGTTTGGGCATCATAATCCCCAAATTTGTATATTTATATGTTCCTAAATACTGTATGATTGTGACGTTGAATATCTACATTTCAACTGATTAAACAACGTTTCAACAAAAACGGAGAAAATGAGCAAGGTTTTCCAACATTAACCGTTGACTTAAATAAACACTTAGGGAAGCATAAAACACGTATTTCCATGGACAGAAAGCACATTGTTCGAGGAAAAATTCGAAAAATAGTATTTTAGTTCTTGTATGGAACTAAAACCTTAAAAAAATACATCTTGATATCAAAAATTTGAGGTATCATAGTCAATACAAGACCAATATTATTGCATTTACAACAATAAATAAATAAGTAAATAATTATTGGAATTATGTGTCGGTACGCCTAAATTATATTATTCAATCAATTAATAATTATTTATAATTGAATTGTGGTGTACCGACAAATAATTCTATTATATATACTGATGGCATGAACAGAAATCAACAGGTGGTGAAATAATCGATTCGTGCCGACTCGAGTAAAATGTTTGTGTTTAGCCACTTTGAGAAAAAGTGTGACTTGTTATTATTCATTATCAATCCGTACAATCGTACGCATCTGACGTATTTGAAGGCATCAATAGGATGTGTGGGAGGGGGGTACGTGACAAAAATTGGTTGAGCGAGGCTTCTGCTCTTAGGATATTTTTTTACAAGTGAAATGTTTGCAGTGAGCTGCAAATGTATCATATTATATATTAAGAAAACCTGGACGTATCATCAGTATGTGAGAACATTCACGGAATTGCGTATAATCGCCCAATCAACAGTATTGCCAAAATATGTTTCAGCGTTAGAATTTTGTGACGGAGTTGATTGTGAGGACACTCCTCAGTATCGCTCTTTATGACCCTTCACGGGTCACTAAGAATCCGTCTTTCAACACTGTGGACAGCATTTGCAGTCGACTATCTCTTGTCGGGTATCTATCCCGATACATACGTAGTGTCTGCAACAAATTCCCCTTTGCCGTCCCGTAAAAAATAACTATGCCAACGTATTTGTCCCAGGAGTACGTGCCGAATGACTGAAGTAACTTTAACCCGACCGTATACCAGCGCAGAGTGGGTAGCACACAAACTCTGTAATAGCGGCATGTCGGTGGCACACAATGACATGTGATAGTAGCATCGAAACGTCATAACGTTGCAAAACAATTTATCCGAGAGGGGATTTGAACCTTTGCTCATTAATTGGTAACGCAGTGGGTACCCACATTCGCTACACCGCAGTCTTGATTGAATATAGTATTAAATACCCCTTAGTGTAGGTTACTCCTCCAGTTCCGTGTTTCAAACGATCTCCACTTCACTTTTTCATAGTTTTAAGCGCTAATTTCATGTTTTGCGATACCCAGCCACTTGGCACGACATCTTTATTCAAATGATATATTGCGCTAGGATAATTGACTGCAGGTACTGTACCCGTATATTCGGGAAGTTGCCTGCCGGGAATCCATAGCTGGGCTGGATTGCAAAATTCTGAAGGCACCCGGCTAAAAATACCATAAAATTCCCTCCAACAAGGTATTTAGGAATATACATAGAAGACTAAAATGATATTATGGACAAACAATATATACACTGGGGCTCAAGTGAACACTTACCTTATATCTCTCGGGGTTTATTAAGGGTAATCAGCTCCTGACCTGAAATAGGGCTCCACAATATCATTTCCTATATAACTAAAATAAGTCACTCGAAACACGACTTAGAAAAAGAACTAAATAAAATTATTAACAAATGTAAACTATAAACTAAAACAAATAAAAATTCCTTATATAAATTATAATTAATAAATATTTACACACTCTCACTCCTGTCCACATATACGCCACTGAAATTACTATGTCTCCAGAAATACAGAAATTACATTTTGAAAGGCCTCCGCCAATTACAAGTAATAAAACATTTAGCGAAAAATTCCTGCGAGTCTAGCATACTTCTACAAGCTAATAACATTCCCGCACGCACCAAAAGCGTTCATCTGGGCTGTCGACAAGTTTATATATTGACACAGTTTCCAATCAGCCGTCATCCTGTTTTCATTCATAAAGGTTGTGGCTTTGGCAACTCTTCTCATTTATATAATACATTGACCTTGATTTGATAAAGGGGCTGTCTCCCCTCCTTGCCACCATATAGTTCACACTGCTGGTCTGCCTAGCGACTGTGAAACATCGCTTCAAAGTTACACGTCTCAAATTGTATCATTCACTCTTAACAAAACCTTCTATAAAGCAGTAATTCCTTTCTCAAATGCATTCAAACTTTTACATAACAATCCAAGCATTCTCTTACATCATTCATGACTGATGAAGTTGTCCCATTCATACTTAACAACGGTAAACATTCGTTCCAAAAATATTTATCCTTCAATATAGTACAAGTTAAAACATACGATCAAATTATTATTAACACATTATACCCTCAATTAAATAATTATGAAAACTATTTACAGTATGTACTCACGTTATTGCTAACGTTTACTCTCATAACGGTAAAAACTCGTTATATATCTGAGCCTTAGCTCTGGTTCAAAGTTTGTCTTTCTGCACATTATAAATGTCAGAATCATTTAGAGATCTCCTTCTCCTTTACAAAATACTACACCACCATGTCATATTTAGGTATGTAGTCGTTATCAGTCTAATGTATTCAATCAACAAAGATCAGAAAAAAGGAATTTACTCAAATCCGTGTTTAATAAAAATATTAATAAATAGTATTCGTAAACAGAAGTTGACAACACTTTTCCCATTTTATTTCCGCACATCACACTCTTGTCTCCACTTCTAAGTCATAAATTCTCACATCGGAGTTTTTAACAACTCGATTCCATTGTTATAATGCCATGTTCTTACCAAATTAGTATTTCACTGCAATAACTCCTCTTAATGCGGGAACTGCCTCGTATTTTCACAAACATTTCTCTACGTAGCCTCGTATACCTCTGTATACGGAAATACACTCTCCGTTACTGCTTGTTGAACAATTCTATTACACAAAATAATTGTTACCAACATATCTTCTATAAAACTTGCATTTACATTATTTTAATTTACCTCAGCGTTGCAACAATCAACCGCTGGCATCCTGAACAGCTACATCTGTTCTCAAACGTTACCTTCGTTCATAAAGATGACCTTAGACGTATTGTGAATGACCTCCATGAGTTTACTCTAAAATGTTACTTGGATGTCGACTAAACTGTTACATATACATTTAATAGAAATACAATTATGTTCCACCGTACTTATATGGCTTCAAGGTTACAGGTCTTGCAATGTTACGTCCACAATATGACGTGACATTACATATTGTGTATAAATAACCACAAATGTTATTTAAATGTCCAATAAAAATCAATCGCGACTGGGATAGACTAGCTTTGACTACCCTAACGTCAAATGAAAGTAACTTCCATTAAGATATATCTCTAATAAAATTTTAATTGACGAAAGATCTTAGCTTTCTCTAGTAAAGTAAGGATTGTCAATTTCGGAATGTTCGGAATATTTCTAGTCATATCGGCGTAAAGTTCATAATAATTGTGACATTATAATAATATATCACTCGTGGTTTCTTCTGTTCTTGTAGTTTCTTCGTTTCAGATAAGATGCCCAAATTAAATTACTAAAAAAATTTAATTGGCATCCAAGACAAACTGTCTGAATCCTTTATTCAAAATGAATAGAAAAACGTTAGAGTTACTGATTGTAAATAAAGAAAAACTGGAATTCTATTCCTTAAACAAATTAACATCTCAGTTTAGAAACTGAATCGTAGAAAATATCTGTGATAATGACGAAAGACGATCAAGTCACATGATCTTGCAGAATAAAATGTTGTTACATACATAAAGTACAAATATATGTATATAAATAAGGAGAAAAGGTTTGCTCTGAATGTCACTATAATGCTCTAACTACATAATAAAGTACACTACTACCTTGACAGAAGACTTCTCGATGATCTGGATAATTATTTATAAAATACTTAGATGTTTCCTCTTCCCAAGAAACTAAGTTGGACCCCAGTCCGCTTCCTCGAAACAACGACCTCGGAGAAGGAAGGAATTTCCCCTGCGGTAAACACCAATCTCCGTCTGGGATCGAACTGCAACCTCTCGTTCATAGATCTTCGTTGTTGCCGGGTCCACTCTAGCATCTTGACTTTTCTCCTCATGAATCTTCATTCTCCGTCTTTGATAGAGTTTCCATTTCATTATCGAGCAATGTTGTAGGTTCAGTTTCATAGCTATAAATAAAATTCGTAAAGGAAGTGCTGGACCACAATCGTTGTTAGAAATATTCATAGTGATGTTCTATGAAATATTTATGTAGCTCGAAGATGTTAAGTTCAAGTCCATGAAGTTATGTTAATGCACGATATGGAGTTGTACATAACGTTTCATGTATACTTGATTCGTAGACATTCAGAAGTAATCTTATTAACGAAGCTCCATGTTGTATCTATTACTCTGTTTCAAACATATCCCTTGCGCATAAAATTATTTAGTTCATCATCTCAAACATATTATATATTTCGAATAACACTTCGTCTTGATGAATATTGGCAGTCATAGGTCTGTTATAATAATATACTGCTCCAATGTTAAAGTCAATCACACTGTTACTCACATGAACTTCATATAGTGAACCCGTGTTCGCTGCAATCTCGTTGAAACTAAAATGCTTTTCAACTTCTGAGCCCGTCACTTTTCTTCTGCACTATTTAATAGTCAATATCTGCTAAAGTCTTCTTTCTGTGACGCTGAAATTTTATATTATAATACTTTGCATTCGGAACTATATTCTGTATTAGTTTGCTTTGAGATATTCTCAAAGGATACATAGTTATTGCAATGTTAAGACTCTTCGCAATTTCACTCAAATCGTAAGCGTGGGCGATCTCCACCATCTACCCTGCAACGTCGCTGTCTCCACGAGTGGTTGAACTCCGCACTCGGCTCTTACCTTCGAGAACTCGACTCTCCCGGAATATACGTCTGCACTCTTCAAACTCTGCAGGAATAAGAACCCTGTTGCTTGGCGTCCCATCTCCAAGTCAAAAATTCTGGCCGCCATTTCTGTTCCCACCAGAAATTTAGCGTGCACTTAAATAATGCTCATTACGGCGTATTTCGTCCTTTCGGCGACTTTCAAAGTATCTGTTATATTTTCTCTTAATTTTCTTCTCATTTCCAATGAATGAAATAACTTTCATGGGGCCTAACTGTAATAATTCTCCATATAATTTAGTTGAAGGTAATCCCGTCTTCAATAAGACCTCTTCTTATTGGCTGTGGACTTATGTCCAATGATATATTTTATAACAATATTTAATCATAATCCGTGATAGATCCACTGTTGCTAGGCCATTTTCGACCTTCTAGAATATTCTATTGCGCAACATATCACGTGATGGGATCTCCCTACTGGCTTGACACTCTAACACGACTTGTTTGTGTCAAGTTCCAGGATTTATATTGCCATGTTAAATTACATCATGGACTACGAAAAAATCTCACTTTAGTCCCAAATAATTCATCTTCGGGGACACTTCATCATATTATTAGAACAATCTGTAGTCACATCGAGGGAAAAATAAGTATTGTTTGCGGGATATGCTTGCGGTGCATTTGGACCATAGGGGAAGCAAGCGGAGATTTGTTGACCGTCCTCACAACACACGTTTGTTGGGGTGCATAAAACAATTTTATTAGGGGCAGCTGATTCACTTGGTATAGATTTATGTAAGCTATACTATAGTACATAACATTAGCCTTCAAAGACAATCCGGTTCCCTATACGTGTTGACCGACTGAAGAACATTTTCCATAGAGTGATATAATTTAATCAACGCTGTCACGTTTAAATTTCAACGAATTAATTCAAGCGTAAGTAAAATGTTTGGTGGAATATCTGATGCTTTAAATATAGACGTTTGAGCTTCACACTTCGGTCATCTCGCATGACGAGTTTATACCTTTACCATATCTTCCATGTCCTTTGTTTTCATGCATATACCAGGTGAATCAACTGCCCCTAATAATATTGTTTTTTGCAGCCGAAATATCGCGTGTAGTCAGGAAGGTCAATATTTCTCTGCCTGCATCCCGTATGGTACTAATGCACTGCAGGCATATCCCGCAATCGATAATGAACAATGCTATTTTTTCCTCCTATTAGTCAGTAGTCACATCGAGGGACAAATAAGAGTGTTCAGTATCGTTTGCAGGATATGCTTGCAGTGCATAATTACCGTACGGGATGCAAGCATAGAAATATCGACCTTCTTGATAAAAACGCTAGTTGGGGTGCATAAAAACAATATTATGAGGAGCTGCTGATTCCCTTGGTATATTTTCCGACGCAAGAAAATTTGGCATTGTTAGTGTTCGAAAAATAGTAGCCGAGATGGTTGTCCTTGTTACTACCAAAGTCCGAGAGCTTCTTTTCTGGAACACTACTTTTCTATATCGAAGAAAAGATGTAAAATATTCGACGAAAACGTGAAATTATGAGAAATTCCAGATTTATATCGAGAGATAATTTAATTCTCTTGTGTGTCTTCAAAGCAAATACGTGAAAATGTCTCGACAGAAGGTGATTTGCATTGGAGTTAAATAGACCTTCATACAAATAATCAAAACGCAAACAGCCAAATGGGAATTGGATGTAATGTCTCCATTAGGCAATACTTCATGATTTTGTGGCCTAGGGTAGCCCTCTCTTGTGTAGGAATGGTTTCAAACATTATTAGCCTACTTTCGATTTTTGCACAAAATGAAAGTCGACTTATGAGATCAACACAGGGCCCACAAGTAGTTCCGTGAAGAACTATACAGCCTATTTTCATATATCCTACTTATGTTAATTGTGTCTATCAACTTAATATAATTCAGTTTGATTGCTGTAATACATTCGTACATATAGAGAACCGTCTAAATATTTCGGATGGTCACAATGTTGGATTTTTATATATGTAAGTCTTAGAGTTATGTACTATTACATGAAGAATATTGTTTAGGTGTAGTATTCAAACATCAATCGCATGATTAGGACACAAGAAATGAAAATCTGATTTTAAAATTTCGCAGAGCAGTCATCTCGTGGTTATGAAATCAATTGAAATAAATTTAATGCCAGTTGATTGAAATTTGTATGACCATTTTCCATACCAATTTTTACTGCGCTCGGATGGTTATATCACGAGAAACGTCCATTTAGATATTTATATTTCGCGTCGCCACCATGTTGGATTTGTCCTCACCATATTATTGAAGGTCCTATAGGCTAACTTAAGTTCATAGCCCCTATCAAAATACGAAATTTCAGTTTGATTGCTATCATAGATTATTATGTATATTGAGAAATGTGTAAATATTTCGATTGGCCACCATTCTGGATATTTTTAAATGTAGGCCTTATAGAGATGTACTATTAGATGACGATGTTTGCGTAGGTTAATTATGCATACGTTAATTTCCATCGCATGATTAATACAAGAGAAATAAAAACTTAATTTTAAAACTGCACACAGCCACCATCTGGAGGTTACGTGAACAATCAAACAAAATTAGATGCCAGTGCATTACAATGTGTATAAACATTTACTGTACCATATTTCACTGCGCTCAGATGGTTAAATCGCGAGAAAAGTCTATACAAATGTTTCAACTTCTCTTGGCCACCATGTTCGTTTTCTATTTTACTGGTTTTTGAAATTCTTATAGCTGAACGTCTAGTAGTAGTACCCTTTATCACCGTACAAAATTTCAGGGTGATATCAGAAATGGTTTCGGAGATAGAGAATGCCGGGGAAATATTTCGCATAGCCACCATCTTAAGGTTAAGTGAACAATTGAACTAAATTAGATGCCAGTGCATACACATTTTTTGTACCAAGTTTTATTGCGATTGGATCGTTACAACGCGAGAAACGTCTATTTAAAAGTTTCAACTTCGCTTGGCCGCCATATTCGTTTTGTAGTTAACAGGATTTTGAAAGTCTCATATCTGAACCTGCAAAATTTCAGGGTGATATCGGTAATAGTTTCGGAGGTATGGAATGCCGGTGAAATATTTCGCACAGCCGCCATGGTTAATTGGTGAGACGTAATAAAATTTGAAGGGCTCGGTCAGGGTCGGCCGAAATAGTACTACAACGTTACCGAATTACATTAAAATCGCTCCAGACAGTTAGAAGTTATTAGAGGGAGGTACACACTCTCATATCCACAAACACACGGACAAAAGGTGATCTCATAAGCAAATTTTTTCATAAAATGAAAATAGGCTCAACAGCGTGTGTTGTGTCTGAGAGTGTATGTGTGTGTACTCTGCACAACCCCCCCCCCCTACCCTATCAATTGAAACATGGTAAAACTGAATTGAACGAAATTTGGTACAGAGGTAGCACTAGCAAACGGCACCTCTGTGTCATGTTTTATATCGCCGCCATCCTGACCGAAACATAATGGCGGCCAAATAATATTCAAAGCTTAAACCAAATTACGACCAACCTAATCATCTGATCTCTACCAAATTTTGCAAAATCATATCTTTATGTGGGGAGCATATTTTGAACAAACTACAAGGTCATCAATCCAACAGTTTGCAGATGGCGACCATGAATGTGTGAAAATAGTTTCCCCCTATAAATTCAAAAACGGTGACACCAAATTGAACGAAATTTAGTACAGAGGTAGCACTAGCAGAGAGCACCTGAGTGTCATGTATTATAACGTCGCCGTCTGGACAGAAACATAATGACGGCCACCATTATGTTCAATGCTTAAACCAAAATCGACTTACCTAATCATCTGATCACTACCGAATTTTTCAACAATACACATTTATATGCGAAGCGTCCCTTGACCAATCTACAAGGTCATCAGTCCCATAGTTTGCATATTTCGGCCATGTATGTGTGCAAATCGATTCCACCTATCAATTCAAACACGGTAAAGCCGAGTCGAACGAAATTTCGTACAGAGGTAGCAATAGCAACGGCCACCACAGAGTAAAGTTTTTTATATCGCCGCCATCTTAACGGAAACGGAATGGCGACCACCCAAATGTTAAAAGCTTAAATCAAATTACGACCTACCTAATCTTCTGATCTCTACCAAATTTTGCAACAGCATATTTTTTGTGGGGAGCATCTTTAGACCGAACTACAAGGTCATCAGCTCAAGAGTTGGCAGATAGCGGCCATGTATGTGTGCAAATGGATTCCCCGTGTCAAATCAAACACTTTGAAACTGAATTGAACGAAATTTGGTACAGAGGTAGCAAGAGCAAAGGGCACCTCGGTGTCATGTATTATACCGTCGCCATCTGGACGGAAACGTAATGGCGGCCACCAAAATGTTCAAAGCATAAATAAAATTACGACTTACCAAATTCTCTGATCTCTACCAAATTAAGCAACAATATGCCTCTATGTGAGAAGCGTCTTTTACCCAAACTACAAGGTCATCAACCTAATAGTTTCAAGGTGGTGGTTGTATGAATCATGCAAGTATTATAGCCCAACCGTAACTTACGATTAAACAAGGCCCGGCCTCAACAATTCAGCTAATCGTACTGAACCCGCTGAGCTATGGTTCATGTGATATTTTTTATGACAGAACATGTATGATGGGATGTTGTACCTTTGAACACACCCAGGAAGCCACGTGGAGCTGAGAGCTCACGCGATACTCTTTGAAGTAGCGTTGAATCGCACTTTTGACTTTGGTGAAAACTGTTAATTATTTATCTGAGGTCTTATTAATTAATTTTATTCTTTCTCAAGACTCAGAATATTCCATTTCGTCATGCTGCATTATTAAAACATTTTTGAGAATGTTATTTTAGCTTATGGTAAGGTAATACCCTTGCAGATACGCAAATAGGAACGTAAGTAGTCTCTCAACGACTTCGGTTTGACGACCTACTTCCTTGAGACACCCAGTGCCTTGCACTACGTCTGGAGAATCCGCCCAGTGTAGGCGTGGAATCATATCCGTCTTGTACGACGTAGGAAATATCCGCTGTTTAGCGAGGAAATTACAATTAGTTGCCATCGAGCAGGAATAAACAACGATACAAGTTATAAGTAAGAATTATAGTGAGTTACTTGCACTACGTCTGGAGAATCCGCCCAGTACAGGCGTGTAATCGTATTTGTCCTGTAAGACATAGAAGAATATCCGCTTGTTAACGTTGAATTTGTTATCAGGTGCCATCGTGCACTGGCATATTGTAAAATACTGGTATTTATGCACAGTGAGTCACAGAAACATATTGAAGATAATTATTGGCAAGTATTAGTGAATTATATAATTTTACCGGAACACCACATTTAAGTACCCACGTGTTTCTGGAGGGCCAAATGCCTTGTGGAAAATATACAGGTAAATGTGTTGCAACTACTTCAAATAAGGGTGATTATGATAGTGTAACATATTTGGATTGCCAGAGTGAATTTTTTTTATCCAAAACGACGTACATTTTACCGATGCTGCATGATAGAAAAGTAGCGTCATTAGCACGTGCAGAATCATAGAGCAGTGCTATCTCACGTATCTATTCACATCCACGAAATTAAGGCTGTGTTGTCAATTACTATCAAAGCCAACAATACTTACGACGAACATTATATTTTTGGAAAGTGAAAGAATGAATTTCATAATTTATTTCACCGTCAACGTGACCAGGTTATTCCACATCATGTTTGAATCAGTCATCATGGGCTAATACCATCCTGGTATGAGGGTGATGTTTCTACGAGAACTAGCATGATGGTGAAGCTTGCAGGACCGAGGACGAGAAGGAAGGAATCCAAGATGCCATTTCCAGGCATATCCAGCATATTCATGGAGTTGTCGACAGGGACGAATCGAACCCTGGTCTTTTGAGGAGTCCAGATGGGAATCCTGATGAGGATAATACCGTTCCAGAGATCCAGAGAGGAATTTGTACAACCCTGGTTATTGAATAGAGGGCTGAGTGATAGCTTCTCCATGTCGTGAGTTTTTGGACATCCCTTCTCTTGTTCTAGTTCTGGTGGTATATTAGATTTAATGTAGTTTGTGAATCAACCACACTCTGTGTCAGCCATTTTTCTAGGTAGGGATTGTATCTAGTTTAATTTAATGTCATTTATTTCAGTATAGTGAGACACCCTTGGGTCTGACATTTTGGTTAACCCTGGTGCAGCTTGATGAACGACGTGGAACGTCAAAGCCTATCTTTTGCTAGATGTGACCGCAGTCATTCGAGGCTATTTTGTACAAACCTGTTTGGGGTGATTTTCCAAGTCTTTGCTGACTTTAGTTATGACAAACAGATGTCATGGTTATTTCTTTAACTTCATTCTTTGCAGCCAGTTTTGATACACCCCTGACTTTCGTTAGCACAGTCGTATCAGTTAGGCAATCGACTGTAATTGCCAGTTTTGTAAATGCATTATATTTTCATTTTTGAATAAGCTCAGAAGCTATTCTTGGTCAAGATTGAACCTAACTACTAGACGGAACGTTTCGTTGCCTATCATCGAACTCAGTTCCCAACGTATCATTAAGCAGATCCTTGTATGGAATTTGCGCCACAATTATCATTTTTCTTGTGTCATGAAAGACACGATTTTATTTGATGTTGTACTAGCAACTACTGAATTGTATTTTGAGACCAACGAACTCCATTAATTGTAAGATTACTATCATTTAGACGTCTTTGGTAGAAAGACGGAATTATATTATTCTATTCCGATTTATTGCGTGTTTTTTATACACGGATTCTTTAGAGGTTCATAACCCATGGTAAAGTTTTTTATGAACAGATGTTTGGTTTTATTTTGATTAAATCGCCGGCCTTGAATAATGTGTGTTTTGTGTCGACCGAACGCAGGAATGTGGTAGCCTGCTGGTGACATAAACTGGTTTTGTAATCCAGTGCCCTTGAGAGCACGCTTCATTTGTTTGTGAGACAGGACTACTTTGACAAGAGACAGAATGCAATTGTATTCGCTCTTTCTTTCATTGCAGCTTAGCTTATGTAACCCAGTTTTCAACCCTGTCTCAGATCACATGTTTTATAGATTGCTTTTTGTTAATTGAGCGCACTTCTTGCGTGTACCGTTTTGACGTGTACAATTAGGTCAGGTTTTCTATAGTGAGTTGCAGGCGACCCTGTTAAATGCAGGAATTTATTGTAGGAAGTTACTTGTGATTACCTTGTCCGGGAGGGTTCCCGTTGACTAGATGTTATTGGAAGGTAACTGTTGTGGACAGGCCTATCCCAGAGTTATTGAATGCGAGCTTTGCGCCGTTGGTTATCCGTGTTATTGTGTGTCCGAGTTGTTATTGCTCGTTGATCTTATTCCGACTGTTGAGTCGAGGCTTTTTGGTGGAGAATGATCTCAGTGTAGACACTCCGTGCCCGAGCTATTGTCAGTATTATTCGCCATAAACCAACGATAAACCTAAACCAACATCTTAATAATAAAACGCATAATTTTGGTAAAACAAAAGCTAACTAATGAATTCTTTCTATCTAACTTTGTTCTGTTGCATTTTGGAACTGTTGACATAGCCGTGCAGTTGAAGGTAATTTCCTTGTGTGGAAATGACTAGGACAGTTGACACTTTTGTAGCGACCTGAAGCATGCGCGAACCTAGAGTTCGTAGCTTGTGGAGCTCAGGCCATGCGATGTCAGACGTGGTCTTAAGTACGCATTCGTCACCGTAATTACACACATTAGATGACTATGGCTTACAAAGAGTAAACCAAGGTGTAGGCAGGAATTTAATAAAGATTTGTGTCTATTTCATTACTTATGTATGATGTACAAGTGTGTAAATCCTACATGTTACATTATTGTGTGCTGATAGCACGTAGTTATTCAGTATAATTAAATGTTTTTCATGGCTGTACACTTAGATTTGTTGTAATTGTTTTCTGTTACGGACGTCATCGCCGAAAATTTTGTTATTAACTGTTAGGACTTAGCTAGATGATTACCGTTAAATGTAAATGTGGAAATGGTATCATCCTAACTTAGACTTGTTTTGCTACCCTGTTAAATGTAAATTCTGATATTAGCTTAATCTTGTAACTTGAACTAGGGACTTGCGCCGTACCATTTTCCTAGTGTTGCTGTTGTAGCTTTATTATTGTGAGATAGATCCTTCGCGAGGGTTTTTCAGTAACTTCTCAGGTAGGGACCTGCTCTTTATTTTCTTTTGTTTATTAGTTTGCGGACTAGCCGATTATAACCCACCGAACTTGGCTAGGGGCTTGTGAATTTTAATAAATTTTCACGGTGTTTTACTTAAGTCTGGATGTTTAATTTCTCCGTCTAGTTTTGAGGTGAACCTTTCCTTAGGCAGTCTATGACCATCGTCACCATGTACCACGATCCCCGTGGATTACAGTGTCTCGTGCCGCTTAGCCTATTAGGAAGTTCACCTGATCCTCACGGTAATTTTATTCGACTTATGGGATGTTAGAAAAGTCATCGTGGTTGTTGACTCGACTAACGGTCTCAGTACATAGGGAAGTTTAATCTGTCCTCAACGAGGTGAGCGGTAGGCTATTGGCATATTTTAATAGAATATGTAAACGTAGAAGTGTCTAACAGGTCATGCCTACCGTGCCATATTGTTGTGGGCCAGTGCCGTCCCGTTGTCAACATGGCCACTGATTTTGCTCGTAAATACATATATTTCCGTAACTTCCTAAATGTCTATCCTTTTAGGAATGTACTGAACAAAATAATACATATTTAGTATCGAATGGTTTATAGGAACGCCAGAAAACGCCTAATGAAATCGTTGAATTCAACACAAAATATGATACAGTTATACTAAATCAGCTGTTTATCAAGTATTATTGCAGGGCATCCGTGGCGTAATGGTAGCGACTTTGGCTCTTAGTCTGGGGGTTCGTGGATCAAATCACTGTAGGTTCAAATTTCTTTACTTCGTTACTTTTGGTATTTATTGATATATAACTACTCACACGTTACATTGTTAAGCATTTATACTGTAGTGTGTATTTGCAATCGAAAATATCATGTATATACTTATAACACCACATATTTCAACACCCGAATACAGCGATTAATATTCGTTGACCTTGATCCGCGGTAGAGACTAATATTGTTGCTTTTGTTGTTGATTCTTTGGGGGCTTTGCGGCATCATTTTCTTTTAGTCCCGTTTACTTGTGTATGTGTGTGTGTGTGTAGAAGCTGTCTGATAACCTGTGTCACTGTGATGTCTGTAGGCTTACTAGTGTGCGTACTTTTATACGAGGAAGGATTTTGGTAGTGTACCCGATACCTAGTTGAGGCTATCGGCTACGCCAGTTGTGGTAGAGCGGTAGTTGAGATTTGTGGTCAAGAAGAAAAGATAGCGCTCAGATCGAGTCAGAGGAATTGAAGGAAATGACGTATGAGACTGAGGGAAAAGGAGCCACTACCCCTCAAACGCAAGTAATCACGGGAGAAATAATGGATGTGTGTGAAGATTAATTGGAAATAAAGTCTTATCTAACCTCAGAAGAGAAGGAAATAACATGGAATATTATTAATAATAACTTGAAAAAAAAAAGGTGGATAACTCCTTAAGTTAATGTAATGGCTTTATAACAGAAGATAGGGGCCGAGGTTAGATCTGTGACGTCAGAGGAAGACAGCGGAAGGGATGAGAAGTCACCTGCTAGGTCAAGGTGGTGTGGCCGCACGCAGTGACAAGGAATCAGTTCATCAGTTTTTCTGTTGCATTATGTGCAAGCAACAAGTCGGGAGCGCGACAATTCTTAACGCAGTGCAGTACGGTGACTTACACATGCAGGGAAGAATCGCTAAGCGAAGCCAGCAGTGTGATTTTATGAGCTCGGTATTGTAGCATAGGCTGACCGAAGGTCGAATCGAGGTGGCCGTGAGCTTTAGGCAGGGAGCCGGCAATAGGAAACGTGCTAGTTTCAACATTGGAAGTGCATTCACATACATGTTAAACAGCAACGCTTTTACAAGCTTATAACTTACCGTAGTAACGTGCAGTATTCCACTGGGAATTAGGAACATTATCTCGACTATATTCCTAATGAATAACCGCGTATTGTAGCAGTACAATAAGGCCAGTGTTTAACTTCATGTTACACATAGACAGTGAAGCAGAACTTGTCGTGCTTTGGGCCTCATTTTGTTACAGTTTGGTAGTCAACGAGTTGAACATTATACTCTGACATTTTTCAAGTTTGAGATGGTTGGACTTGGATTTCAGCACTCCAGTCGTTTACAGTTACAATTATACACTTTTCTACGGATAGTCACATGGACTTAAAATTATTTCAACGATGTTACAGCATACTTTATAATGTGTTTGAACAGGGCATGTTTAAAGCGACCATGAGGCCGTTCAAACATTGCTGCATTTTGCCAATCTTATGCACTTTATGAATAGTGGCATGTGCATTATAACAGTTATACGTCATGAACATTTATGAAATTTATTCACAACGAACGCAGATACAGGGTGTCAGATAAATAAGTATACTTTTTGAAGTTACAATTTTCTACCAGCCTAATTCGATCATAGTGAAGACGAACATTATTAAAGGATGTCGATCGAACATTTTACTGAATAGTGGCGTAACACATCCGAAGAGAGAATGGGGTACTCAGTTTATTCGAACTTTTGTGGAGAATTTTGGACAATATCCGTGATGGATATCCTTCATTTCATCATGTCGTGCTAGGCGTAAGAGGGGACGTGATGGCAGCTCAGAGCGATGGATTCGGTGCCTAACGAAGAGGATTACTACAACATCATGTTCACTTGGATGGAGTCAGGTGTTAGTTCAGTGATTAATACAGCGTTTTTCGTCGATCTTTCGAGAAATCTTTTGCGAACACTTGGATTACCGACGATCTTTGAATATTTTATTAACATCTGGAATATGAAGGTATTGTGAGAGCTATGGCATTACTGATATGATTTTTACAGGAACACTGGGCACACTTGTAATTTGTATAGGAGTGTTATTTTTCGACATGGCTTGAATGTTTTACTACTTCGTTTGCTAAAATATGGTGTTACCATATGACATGGCAGGCATATTTATCCAACGTTTTCACTATTGATTGACTTTACTAAGCAGGATTTTGATCTTTATATTTTTCTGTGATGATAGTACTTTTGATTATGGATAGTTTTAGCGAGTGTTTCGAAACTCGTGATCTGCAATTGGATAGTTAGTATTTTCGTCAGTTCATTGCATACTAGCGAGTATGTGGAGCTCATCAGCAGGGATTTTTTTCTTCTATTGGATTGTTTGGTGTTGTTAAATTTTATTCGCTCAAGCGAATAGATATTGCTTTTATGTGACAAATAGAATATTGTTGATTCCAATCATGTACACTCATTCACCATTCTACGGAGACGGGGCCTGTTACCTTGCGTAGCTGAGTGTTGGTACACACCTTACCTGTCGTGTTAGGGATTTTTCATCTGAGTCTACGGAGGCGGGGCCTGTTACCTAGCGTAGCTGTGTGGTGGTATGCACCTTACCCGCCGCTTTAGGGTCTCATATTATTATCCGAGTGTAATTATGATCGTAAGAGGATTAAACAATAAACTACCAGTCACATATTACTTTATCTTTGTTAAATAATTTAAAAATAAGTGTCAGCAGGGTTACACTTTGTAATTCTTGTCTTGCCAATCCAATAGTTTGTTGCAGTACTCTTTAGAGAGTATATTCATTTAACAGTTAATATTTTTGATACTCTTTGTGAGTGATTTCATACCTTTGAGAAGGATTTCAAGTAAATGAGTCTTGTAAGACGAGTTATTTATTATCAGAATTTATTTACAGGCAGATAATGATCAGATATTTTGATGTGAGTTAATATAACACATTGGTGTTCTTTTTGAAGTAAATTTTGAGGATCTTAACACAGATTTTATACTCTGAATTAAACCAAATCTTGAATTGGATTACGATTACTATGGTAATTTTCGTATTGTTTAAGAAGTTGTCTGGACATGACAATATTAATTACAGTTCTTGTAGGTTATATTCGTTAACCGTCTGAAGCCAGTTATATTTTTTGTGAAGTATTTTTGATCGGAGTTGGTAAGGTTGCCAGGAGAAGGTTTATAATATTGCCAATGAAAGTTTTGAAGCAGACATGAGGTCATCGAACCCAGTCTATCGTATTTTTGAAATTCATGCTGTGTGCTGAATAATTGTGGTGTTATGTGAAATAATAATGGTGTTCAAATGTGATATTTGACAAAGTGAATTTAAATAGTGAAGTTTTGGATGGTGAGATCCAACGTGATTTTGTAGAGGCAACGTATTACAGTATTTTGGCATGATAATTAAGTATGAGGTATAGCTTGGAACTGGTAGATTTTAAGACAACGTTCTATAACCTATATTAAACGATCTGAGAAAATGAATAATTTTTTGATAATCCAAGATTGTCTAACAATAATAATAATAATTTATGGAATTATTATCGGAAGTTTAAACATATTAATGATCTGACCAGATAAATTAAATAAATAAATAGTTGATTAAACAGCTAATAAATAGATGAATTAAATAATGATAATTAATTAAAGGAGCTGATAAAAATAAATTTAAATAAATTTAAATTAATTTAAATAAGTTATATGATTTAAATAAGCTGATGAATTGCAACTTAAATTGATGAATTAAATAATCTAAATGGATGGATTGAGATAATTTAATTTAAATGAGATGATGAACTAAGAGTGTGTGGGTGATTTACAAATGATTTAATGAGTTGATGAATATAATAATTATTTAAATGATTTGATGATACTGAACTAACAATGATAATACTGAATGATAGCTGATGTGAGAAGCATTTAATTGTTTTGACATGATAATGTTGATGATAACTGATGATTAGTGAAGATTTTTCGATTCAAAACCGAGTAGTGGTTAGAGGTGATGTGAATATTGTGTATAAATTTGTTATTAATTTTTAGGAGTGATTGTTGGGATTTCCAACATATTGATCAATGCCATTTGAGCCATAAATGATTGAATATTTGAATATTAGTGTTTTTATGATATTTTGTGTGCTAGACAGATTAACATTTCATTACATCCACATTCCTGATGTTACATTAACAAAAGTTAGGTCTCAGGGATCACGAAATGTCAGTGACGAAAAGACATAGTGCTACGGTGGCCCTGAGAACCCAAGCGAACTCTAGTTATTTTTGTTTTTCATGTGGATGAAAATATTTTATATAGTGCGGAGATGGTTCGATTTGTGAGGACTATAACATCATAACTGTTATATTCGACCATACTCTTAGGCAGGTTTATGTTTGTTTCTGTCTGACCGTTCAAGTTCAAATAAATTTTGTTTTTATCTTAGTTGTGATCTGATGATGATGTTGTTTTTCCAATCCTTTCCTTTGTCACGATTAAGGCTTAACCAGAAACGATGTGGTTTGTTTAGGATTCAGTTGATGGCGCCCATTTGTACTTCCTATTATTACTAAATTTAAGCCAGTAACGACCCTAGAGATACTTTATCTCGTGTTACCCTCTGATTTTGGGATATTTCAACTGAATTTCCGACACATTCCTTATTTTATTTGTAACTCCACTCTGGCCTGGGATGCCAGGTATGCGATGTAATGGCAGATGGGTGATCGCATACCTCGGATGAACGGGTGCAGTAGGAAGCTGTTGTTGTTGTTTCATTTGTGATGCATGGACATCATGGTCATTTAGCCCCGTGTACTTGGGTGAGTGTTGAATTTTGTCTGATAACCTGTGTAATTTTGATGGCTCTATTAGTGTGTATATATATAATTGAGGTGAGGATTCAATCAATCAACGTTTAATATCCGTATAGCACATTGTATTTCAACAAGCTACTACAACCAGCATTCAATTATACTCCATGAAAAGGACAAAGAGTTATAACTATACCCATACATTTAGGAGAAAGTAGGCAATATGTTCTGTACTGAACATCTTGTTTTTACCATCCCCATGTGCATGCACTACTGCTCTGTTCTGGGAAGTTGGAACACTCAGCGTCTATTCTGCTAGCGCATTGCTAATCAACTCTCTGGACTGCTGGGGCATATTTAACTAATGGCCAAAGAGGTCCGGGTACCACCACTGTCATCACAGCCAATATTTGACTGCAGTTACTACAATTATTAGTGTTAATTTTTAACATTATTATCCCGGAAAATATGTAATACTTCAAATATACTACAAAATAATTACGATTAAAATGTCTTAGATTTACAACTTACATAATTCGTGTGACGTTTGACACAGCATTTTCGCTGCAAGTTCAGCAAAATCTGGTGCGTAGATGGAACGAGCTGCTCTTAATGCCTCATCTAGATGTGATTCTGTCAGGCTTGATGATGTTCATAGATGAAAATGTGACCTCGCAAAAATATGCATGAAAACATTTTCAATGCAACACTACGGACCATGAGATATTTTTCCTGTCCACCAGAGTCCAGAAATTGCTTGAAGTTAAATAACGTGATTTCAGAGGTATGTCTTCTTGAAGACTTAAAATTTTCATTTCTACTTCTTCCAAATTACAATTTTCTCAGACCTCACCCATTCTACTTCTAAGTTCACTAATGTCCAATGAAGCGAATGGGTTATTGATGAACATTATCACTGGTTCAAGTGCTGAAAACTGGCTAAACCTGTTACTAAATTTTGTGGATAATATTTCAAGATGCTGAGCAACAGATAGAAGATCACATACACTGACATTTACGGTTTCCATAATTGATTTCAAAATTGGAAACTGAAAAAAGGACTTTCTTTTGAAATGTCCAATCCATAGCTGAAAAGCATTTACTGCACATATCATGCATGGAATATTGTGATCTTTTCCTTGCAATTGTTGGTTTAACTCATTTAATTTTGACGTGATATTTGCCAAGAAACCTACATCTAGTAGCCATGATCTCTTATCAAGTTCTTGACAATATTGCGCAGAAGATTTCAGAAAATCTCTGATCTCATCCAGAAGACTGCAAAATCGTTCCACAGTTTTCCCCTGCTAAGTCACCTAATGTCTGCGTGAAGAATTACGTCACCATGCTCAGAATCTGATATATTCAAAAGATTTCTAAACAATCGGTGACGTGTAGACGTAATTTACTGAACGATTGTGGTATTGGAAGCCATATTTTCAGTGTTGCCTTAGTAAACAAGAGTTTAGTGCTTTTCAGTCGGTCAACACGAATGTACCCAAAAGAGATGGGTTATGCCCTAATCCTGAAATCAATTTTATTAATCTCATGTAATTTATTTCAGGATTAGGGCATAACCCATCTCTTTTGGGTACATTCGTGTTGACCGACTGAAAAGCACTAAACTCTTGTTTACTGAACGAGTTACAACTTTTATGAAAAGGTCGAACTTCAAAAGCGTTGTGCATAAAGCTTCCTGGTGTAAAATGCTATGATAACAAATACATTTTGGAAATGAATAATATTTAGCACAAGGACCAAGAAAGCCATTATTCCTACCAGTCATTGAAGGCTGCTGTTGTAGTAACAAGCAAAGCTTGTAGTTTGACGTGACCGTTAATCTCGTGAACATAAGCCACGGGACCTCCGTTTTACGTGGAATCCGAACGACAGGACATGGCATTTCACTTCGAAAATCTCACATGCATCGACCGGGAATCGAACCCAGTCCGCCTTGGTGAGAGGCATACAGCTTGACCACTGCGCCACCACGCCCCCTGTTGTAGTAACAAGTTAAGAGAGTGGAATGATCCTATCTTTCACAAATTTGAGGAATACGTTAAATATGTCTTCTCCCCTAGTGTGCCCGATGGGACGAGGCTGATTGGCATCGAACTCAGGACTCTCAGGAGAAAGAATCATAGCCATGACTTTCCCGAGAACCGAACCATTGATCTCTGAGGGGGAACAGCAACATAGAACCCGAGAAACTGTGTAATAATAAAGTACCGTGGTAATTGAAGCTTAATTCCATGTCTGGAACTGGAATTATAAGCAGTGCTAAGACAGAATATTGTATGAATTGGAAGCCAGTATACAAAAATCTATCCCAGAGTCAGGAACATGGAGCAACTTGACAGGTGACATATCGCTTTTAAAAGTAGGAGGAGCAGATAGACTCCAGTGGACTATTTCCAGGCGTCACAGGGGAGACAAGACAGTTACTAATGACCATAAAAATCCCCGACGGACAAGGGAGAGAAGGTGGAATGAGATGGTCGCGAAGACAAATGAATTAATTGCTGGCAAACGAAGAATTCAAATGGGATGAGACTTACACCCAGATGCTTATAATCAAAGAAAGCTAATTTAGGGATGTGAAGACACCTAAAGTAATGCCTATATAAGATTGAAGGTAAATTCACGCAGTTAGAGCGGAGGAGCAGTGGTTAGCCAAGGAGGCAGAGAGGATTCACAGAAGATAGCGTCAGGAAGCCATGGGGAAAAACAATTAATATTAATTAATTGGGCGAACGTATCACCTGCACGCAAGTGGATCTGAAACCTCCGTGAAAATACGATCAGGAATCAGGCGTTACCTTGTCGGCAAATGCGGAGTATGAGAATAGAGTCGCTCCTGGTGTGAAGAGGGACTATATTTTGCCAGAATCCTTTATATGGACGAAGGAGCAGGGGAGAGTCAGTTCTTCTTTGACTCAACTAGTGAGGTGACACGCCGTCCGTTGACATGAGATAAGTGCGCTGAGTACGCAAGTTCATTAAAATCAGTATCGAGCAGGTAGACAATTAAAGGTGCATTTTGCAGCCTATTAAAAGTATTTCTACATTAGAATGATGAACAGTCTACAACATGCATATAACGCGTACGTCATTCAGTACAGCGTAGGAAAATCGCATTATGTTGTGATAGACAATGGACTTATCCACAGGGATAATAATGATATTTAGAGTATCATAAAGTAAACTAGTAATGTATACAATAGATCATGGGAGCAAGAAAGGTATCACAGGTATTTGTGATGAAATGCTTAAGGAACACACCCTAGAAGGGAGAAGATAGGAACACAGTAGGAGACGGGAGGCGTACATATCTACTCGAGATAGATTTTCGTTGGAGACAAGCAGATGTCATGATATTGCAGCATCGCAAATATGAAATCATGCAGTAGCGAAAAGCCCAATGAGGCATAGTGTGTAAAAATCGAGTGTATAAAGTTTGTGATAATATAATGAGTTTTAAATTGTGTGATAAAAGAAAATGTGGTATAATTTAAAGTGTGAAATGTATCTATTCCGAGCTGTAATCAGCATATTCGAACCACATCAACTGTTATTTGTGAAAAGTATGGAAATGACAGTGTTTTAGAGCCATTATGGTGGGTAACGTGCTGTACTATTGGATTAATCCAGCCCGCAAGAAAACGTGAGTACCATCCAAATGATTTTATAGCTCACCATACAACATATCATTCCATTAAATACTATAATAATTTGCAATAAATATTGTACGAGTTCACATTCCTCGTATTATAGTAAATAACTTGAATTGAGAATGATAAACTTACGACCAGTAATGCGTGAGATAATAGTCAATATAACTATAACGTTAATTGATGATAATAATAATAATAATAATCAATGGTCAAAGTCGAAAGTAAAATGTAAAATCGGCATGTTGATACCTCAGATACGTGCAAATTGTGTCATGTCCGATAAAAGAATACAGTGTTATTGTATGGAGGAATGAGATGTATATTAGAGAGTGTAAAGAGAGTTTTCAGTGTAATTGATATGCTAATAATAATAATTGCTATATTGCTAAGCATGAAAGCCAATGATAAGGCAGATAATGTAATTGCCCGTAAAGTAATACCTTTAATAAGAGCTAGTGTAGAGCCATGGTATAATAATGATTAAATCAGGGGAGTAAAGGAGTGCATTATGAATTGGATTATCTAATAGAAATAAGTTGTAGCCGCAAAAAGCGTGCTGAATTAAGGTAGAATCCAGTGGTTTGCGTAAATAATCGCAGGGATCATCCAATTAGCTTGTGCGTCGGAGAATCTAGTGAGGCAATCTACGAATCTACAAGGTATTTTGTACAGCCTGAGAGCGTACATATAGATAGCGGCAGAGTTGGGGTAGGTACTGTCCCCGTTATCCGGATAGTAGGCTGTCAGATATCCGCCCCCTCAATCGGATTGCCAATAATCAAACGCACCGGCACAGCTACATCAATGATAATGGCACTGACAGATACTATCGAGATTAGAGCACAATAGTTAACAAGAAATTATTGTGGAACACACCAAAATATACGGGGGTTCATACTTACCTTTTACTTACCTCTTAAATTTATCTCGGGGACTGGGTTGTCAACTGGATCACTTAAAGTATGCCCACACAATAACCTCCACCATGATATTAAAAATGAACCATAACGAAGACGAGAAACTTTAAACTGCACAATAATTTATTTCACAAAAAGAATGAATTAACAAAAATAAAACAACAAAATCCACGTGGCAATCAGAAGCCATCGACCACATAACCATGTCCTCCTGTAGAACTTGTATACTCTACATACAATGTTTCAGCTTTCTCAAGCTCAAAATAACGTAATTATAATAATGCACTTGGAATGGAAACGGGATTTGGGACGAGACACATATAGCAATTGTTTAGCGTGTTTATATACTTCACATTTTATTTATAGCCACAAGGCTATTATGGAGACGTCCTTGGCCTCTATCATACAGTTGTCTGGGCCAGCTGCAATGCACCTGCATCGTCAAAGTGGACTCACCCCTCCGTTCAACCCTAGCATAAGCGAGTTACATCAGAGCTTAGCTCTCCTTCAAAACACGTTAAATGTCCACATCTCAACTGAAATATTATCACGCAAATCCTTTAAATGCTCCATTCAAACACCAGTGGATTACTCCAACAATCCCAAATCATATTTAATTGTTCAATCCACATGTTTAATTAGCGTTGTTTAGAGTATAATAACTAAACTCTAAATGTTAATAACAAAAGTTCATTAATTATTTATAACAATAATAAATTGTTTATAACAATGTCAAACGACAATTGAAAATTTTATACACGCCTCTATTAATCACTTTCATTACAAATTGTTATCAAAGATATTTACAAAATTATTTACAATATTATATTGTTTATATTATTTATATCAGAAATACATTAAACCACACGTTTATCCGGTTGATAATTACTCAAATTGTGTTGATATAATCGACCAATGAAGGTTAGTTATATTTAAAAGTCAAATTCAGGTTTAATAAGGTTTAATAATTATTATTAATATTTGTGACGGTAACCTCCATTCAAAATCTTCATCTCAAATTATTTAACACTCTTGTTAACTTTAACAGTATCTTCACATGAATAACTTTCAAAGAACCAGGACAATACATTCAGCGGAAAAATACTTCGCTCAAAACGCACAAAATTGCTCAACAATAGGCCGAGAATTCATCATATATCTTCATATATATGGCATCAAAATCTTCCAAATTACATACAAAAACCTCCACTCATAAATTCAACAACTTCATTTATTACTGTGGGAACCTCCTTCATTATTCAAGGGCATTACTCATCAGCGACTTTTACAGGTCCACTGAACTAACGATTATACATCCATTGTTCCTCTTCAAAAATTCTTATATTCATCAATTGTATTAATGTCTGTTATTATTTAACCTTCGTGGGTTTCATTCATGAATCGATATGAAGTAAAAATTTGCCAATCACAAATAAATTTAATAGCAAATACGATTAGACACTCCTCCCTGGTCTATCAAAATTGAGATTAATATCTTCAAAGTAACGCAGTATAAAAATACTATCTTCAATCAAAGTTCATCTAAACTGCATAAATAGTCGAATAGAATACAATTAGACTGTGGAATGCAAACATTATTGTTCCAATCTATAATTGAGAAAAACTCCTATCAAATGTTCATTACAATAGTGTATTCAATAAATCGTATTCAAAGTTCATATTTCATAAAATTGTCTATAATGCAATGATAAATGTCTATGTTGCAATCATGTTCATAAGACGACTAGTATTTCAAAGATCGTCGATTACGTATTAGATTTTAACGCTCTAAAATCATTTAATTATTCTTCTTTCTTGAGGATGACAGAAAATTGGTCAAAGTAATTTACTGAATAGAATTACTTTAATAAAATTGACACGCTGTCTGACTTCAAATCTGCCATAGCAAATCGTTAACTTTACAGTCAAATCGTGACTACAAAAATATGCAAATTACTGAAAGAATCTAAATTATCAGTCTCAACTGATCCAAAATTATTTAAGTATGCCAATGACATAACAATGTCTCAACAAATCGTAGAAAAAGGCATAAATCATCGAAGTGTACTGAGTACAGAAATATTAATCAAGAAAATGGGGCAAAAGATAGGACAGAAAATATAGGAAAAATAGTTGCTCAGATATCGCTACATGACTCAAATAATACAAGAAACGTTCACGACTACCTTATCTGTTGATTGAAGTTCTAGAGGAAAGTTTTCAAAGAAAACTGCTGTTGGTTCCATTTCACCAGCGTGAAGATGTGCTCCGACCTCGAACCTGGAATCAGCGTCCTCGGAGAATCGAACTGCTTCCTCCTCCGGAAATTGCACTGCTCCATGTATTCGAAAGACATCCTTCTGGCAAAATTCTTCTTTGTGAGCCGGGTCCTCCCTGGCCTCTCTTGAAAGTTCCCTGAAGTTTCAGTCGTAATTCGCCATGAAGTTTATTGCAGTTATTTCCGCAGAAATATACATAATCGTGGAGTATGATGATATTTCCACTGTCATTTGATATAATTCAGCGATGGATTCACGATGCATGAGTGTAGTTGGATGTTCACTACATGCTCGCTTTTGTAGAATGACGATTAACGAAGTTCCATGCTGTTACTTCACTCCATCGATATATGTCCCAATTGCATTAAAGCCTTAGCCTTCCATCTCAACTTCTGTTATAATCATTGAAAGCACTGCAAGATTATAATGTTCCATGGTAGAATGTATCGTCGTATTACCAAACGTATTCTCCAATATCACGGTTGTGATGCACGTGTCAGCCGTAGTGTATAATGTGGAATTTTAAAAGTGCCTCTCAGGTGGCGAGAAAATCACTTTTGTCTGCAGCCTTAAAATGCCAATATCTTTTAAATTATAACTGTGAAATTGTTCAAATCTTCTACACACCTCAATGTTGTACTGCCCAATTGAATTATAATGAAGGCAGAAGTTAACTCTTTATATCTTATCTGGTAGAAACGTTAATGTGAGCGTTTCAACTTCACCTAGTTTCGAACAGCGTAAAATGGAACTGCTCCGTGTTCGTTCGATGCGCCGGGCTTTAACCACACGCTAAAGATGACTTGCTTCACTTATTCACTCGAAAATGACTATATAACATCTGAAATATATATGCGGTATCAGCGGTATGAGAGATATGAGAGCTCCTCTATCCTGTGCACGACCTTTTATCAACTTCTTAAGGGGCGTATCCATCCCTTCCATAGTTCGTTCCTCCGTCATTGCTAGAAGTTTTAACTTTGGCTATACTTGACGGATTCTCAAATTTCAAAAACTCAAAATTAATTTCTTCAAAATTCCAAATCAATGCCATAACTGAAAATAGTTTTCCACAAATCTGCATGCCAAAAGCAATCAAATATCGTAGTTTCAGCAATCTCCGTCTTCCTTCCAAACTATGGTTCATTGGTTCGAGTCTCTCCTCCAATAGCGTAACTTCTTCCTTAGCACAATACCTTGTTTCCTGCGACTGCGTCGTAAATCTCAGATCTTTCTCGAACAAAATCATGACGTCTCCAAGAATCTCAGCTCAACCAGCCTACTTGCATGAAGTATACGTCATCCGTGCCTACGTCATGAAGATACACGTCACAACTATGACATCCATAACTTTATTCATATTTGCCAATACAGCCATCGTGGTCTCAATATAATTCAATTTACGGGGGCAGTACGGCACTTGTAATCCACTGTCAGCATCGTCGTAAGCTACAATGGGATTAACGGTGACACCCAGTGTAAGCTAATTAAATAATTGATCTGCCCGTGGTGGTAAGATAATTCTTTGTGGAGGAATCATGGTGGTTTCCTACCATATTCGTACCCGTGCAGCGTGATAAACAATGGAAACTCGACTGACACCCATTTTAGAGCCACAGATTGCATCCATAGGGCGGCAAAGCTAAAGGACATCCATCCCTTGCTAGGAATATTAATTAAGATCCATATAGAGCCAATTAAAGACCCTACGTGTAGGAGTTAAATAATTAGATAAGATTCCATTCATTAAATGACACATCCAAACCCTTGCCTCTATGAAAGGAGGGCAACACTCTTGGTTTTTTTTTTTTTTTACAAAAGTTTAAAGTCGGTCAGTGAGACCAGACGAGGTATTGGGGGAAGCAGCCATATTGAAAGAGGGTGGAACTGAGCGAACCTATTGTTCACGCAACGAGGGGCGCTGGGCTGACTGCCGACCCTTTAAAGTCCTACTGGTACACTGAAATCTATATTCACATCTCTTGAAATAATTGAATAATGGTTGATATTATTGTATTAAATGAATTACATGCATCACATCCATGGGGATATGTTGTTGGATCGTAAAAATCCGGTTAATATTTGGCCAAGTTAGTGTCTGCGGAAATTTTAACTTCGCTAAATAATGACATACACTTTTAAGGAGTAATTACCCATTTAATGCTAATTTACTCAGACGGGTAGCATTAATGCACGGAATGGCACATTTGTAACGATAGTAACGACTTGGTGAGACCTAAAGGATTGTTGTATGGTGATGCTTAATCATTAATTATGTGTGTTTTGGAGAGGGAGAGCACTCATAAGTGCGTGTGAAACAATGGGAAAGAAAACGATTGTCACACAAACAACGCAAATTAAGCTAAGAAAAATGTAAAAAGATTAATATTGTTGAAACATAAGTAAAGATAAATGTTCCGATTCAGAACGGAGAGTACATTTGGATCAACAATGATTGCATTTATAGATTATGCAGCGATAACTTTTGTATTTAATAATTTGTTGTGTTGTGATATGCTAATTAAGGTTAAAGACACTATGAACATTCGTCAATGTCAAAAGTATAAATTTTAAGAAGTGTAGGATAGACTTGGGTGCAGAAGAGCGCCACATATAATAAAGACTCACAGTAGAGATGTTGCAGCATGCCTGAGGAGCTCAGTGCATTAATATTGATCGGATCTTTGAATTAAGTGGATCAGAGCTGCGCAGCGCAGATGAATTAGAGTAGGGTTTATGTGATTATGTTTAATTATCATCTGTGCACCCCTATTTATTTGTGTTGTGGGAAGTAAATGTACATTCTTTGGGTTTTTGTTGTATTTTGCCATGATTATAGTATCATTAAATTCAGTATTTAGGAATCTGTTGTGTTTCCATGCAGGGTAGTCACCTGATGGACTCAAATCCTGAACATGTGGTCGTACAGTGGGTTGAACGTACTGCGTCCGAATTCCTCTAGAGCAAAGTCCCAAATCCGCGCAGATGGTAAATGGATTGTGGGAATGTCAACACCCGGCTAAGAGCTGAGCAACTCCCACCGGACTAATGACTAGGGAACCCTAGGAACACACATATACATCTCTAACTATACTACTAACTAGCTGCATACAGTACAGAAAAAATAAATAAATAAAGGTAGAGCATTTACGAGCAACTCGGCTCTAGCTCTAGCTAGCGGTATCGTTCTAGTTTAATTAAGTGTTGAATCAAAGAATCAGTTCTAAAAAAAACTTAGCAAGAATAAAAAATGCTTGCCATTTATTGACAATAAAACAACATGACAAATTATGTTTCCTTCACCAGGAATAGAAATAAATATTTATGCCTCACTTAGTCTAGATGCGCTTGATAAGTGTCTTTCTTGCATCCTTACACATATATGAAATGTATCTCTTGCTCTAAGATATTTAAATAAAAACATTGTTTAAACTTATGACAGTAATATCTGTCCTACTTGTTCACTGAAGTTGTGCTTTAACGTTTATCAAAACAAACAAACTCCCTACTTAATACAATCGTCAAAGTCTTCAAACTAAGATATCAAGCTTTTAAATGGAATAAAAGAAATGGTTAATAATAAAAATAATAAAGTATTTACATTTTATACATGATCGTGACCCGCACGGTATCATAACAACTGTCTCTAATTTATTAGAGTTCATTCTACCACTTTTCTCCTGTCTCACCATCTTTCTACGTATTTCACCATCTTTCTTCGTATTTCACACAATAAAACTGGTCAAAATAGGTGTTGATGTGTCAATTCCATGTGAATCATGAATACGAAAAATGAAGTTAATATTTCATCACTAAAGTGTACAACTGTGGTTTTCATAAATTAATAATTAAACAAACTTACAATGCACGACTGTTCAGATAAGCTCTCCAACCAAAAATCGAGTGTGTGTGGCATTTACCCTCACGTCTCACACTCCCATCCTCACCAAATACAAATATGACTTCTCTTAATCACCACAAATATAACAAAACCTTTCTACATGAACTCACGTTGCATATCATCGCGTCTCTGTTACGCCTTCATCATACAAATCCATTCCATTAACATTTCTTCCCTTAGCACATTCACAAAACTTCTACCGTTCCATATCAATTACTTTCATCAAAGTATGATATTTAGTATTCTTAATGGAAATCACAAATGCAATAACGTTCACGAATACACTATACCTCCTCCTACAAAATCCTATATCGATTATACATTCCGTGCTATATTCAAATACTTTCCACTTACTTACTTCTCTGCTCCAAATACTTCTACATTACAATTTATCGCTTAATTCTGAATTTCAAGTCTGCTTGTGTCTGTTATAAAAATAACAATAACCTTCCCTCACGTTTCTTTTCACAATAAATGCTAATATCCTTCCCTCCATCTCACAGTATCATTTATGACAAATATACATCCATAACATTTTATAATACATTTTCTTATTCGGTTATGCCGTCAATAATCGCATACTGTTCTTCTCCGTACAATAAAATTCTGGGTTTTACAATGTCAATACTTTTCTTTCAAACTGGAGTTCCTTCAATGCCAATATTGAATACTCCTGTCAACAACTTCGTTTTATACATTATATTTCGTTCCAGAAATGAATAAACTCTTTATCATAGGATTCTCTGTCCTTCCTTTCTCTACTTCAAATTATAACTTATTTACTTTCGTCAAACACATGACTATACTCCTTCTCTGATACATTATTTATTTATTTATCACACAGTTGTGCTTCATTTCTTATGTTTCAATACACATATATAATCGTTCTTCAATATTACTACAACTTTACGGAATTTTCCAATGTTACAACAAATCTACGGAATATACGTTCCCAATCGCAACGAAATCGTTCTAAGTAAAATTTTAACGCTCTAAAATGACAATGAAAAATACTAACGATGTCTAAGATCATTGATCAAGCCTTCAAATTACGTCTAAGTAACGTATGAAAATAACTATCGCTTTTATTAGAAACTTACTAAAACTTTCAAGACAATACAATAACATAGGTTATAAATGCAAATATGTTGGTCAACATTCTGGAATAACGTGTACAAGATCTACCTACATATGTGTGAAAAATGCACTGGTCTACCTTTTCTTTGAGATCGTTGGTGACAGACCTGATGACGCCTGTGTCCTCGGAATCTCGCCATGTGGTTTTTGGAATGCAGCGTACTCCTACAGACTGGCTGCATTATGTCATCTCTGTTATGACTGGACTGCAATGAAGGTGAACGACCTGGGTTGATGTTACCAAACAGGTTTCCAGCTGGATCCTCGCCGGTCGACCTGCTTCCCCCGTTCATGATGGTGACACGTACTCGCCGCAGCCCTGGTTATCTCGCATCCTCCAGTCCTGGGTTCCTCGCCGTCTCCATCACGAATCCGCTCGTCTTCTTCTTCTCAGATCTAGATGTTCTTTGAAGTCGGTAGTTTGCAGGATTCTTTCCAAGACAAGATATCACCTCCATGTCGTGAATTTCTCTCGTAGTAGCTTGTAACGTTATATGAGCGAAAACTGCGGTGTTCTGCAGCTCGCTGTTCATACTGCTATGTCATCCTGGTCATTTCTGGATCTCGCCGGTTTAGTATAGCTCTACTTTCCCAACATGATGAATTTAAAACATCATTCTCGCTACGAAATAATGTGTAGTCGTAGTTCTTCCCCACCGACCTGAAGTTTCATCCGTACTTGTGTAGGTTGATAAATTCCTAATGGTTTAGGTCTCACTTCTTCAGACTTACTTCCTGCGTAGTTACGTGTTCGATGTTCAGTTTGTAACTTTCCACAATTTTATCTCGTCGTAGATTTCTTCCTTAAATGCAGTGAATAACTTCTTTCTTAATACTGTTGACTTATAATGCTTAATTCTGCGTTTCCATGACTTGTTGCTTCATCTCGAAGTCTCGGGTTCACAAAGACCTTTGTCTATACTTTTCGAAGAGTGAATATAATTACGTCTTGTCTCCTCGACGGTTCAAATAGAAAGAGCCTCGACTCCTCTCGTCTCCTAGCCTCCTCGCTCAGATTTCCCCCGCAAATCTGGTCAACTAGCCTCCAACCTCTATGAATATTGACAAATTCATACATAACTTCTCTCTCAGTCATTTAATTTAAAATCCGTTTTGCCAATTAAGTTTCTTTTTCTCTGCTGGTGAATTCAATATGTAACACTCTTATAAAATATTAAAATTAAGATTTTAATATTTATTCCTTCCTCAGTATTCAAACTAATTTCTCAAGCTTCTCGTCTAAAAGTGGCGCGCTTCTGACACGCGTCCCTTCCCCCACTTCTTGATAGTGGCGTGTGTCTGACCTCAAGTCAACCTTGCTCTCTCCTCCTGGATCAAAAACTGGTTTCTCGCAGCGAACCTCACTAAAAGTGTCGATTTCCAGGACAGTAGGCCTACTTCTTTCATTTACTCTTGGTTAAAAATTACCAGATCATAAAATCTTCATTATTTCTTGAAATAAAAGTATTTCTTCAGGCGAAATTTTTTCCAAATGCTTATATAAACATACTCTTCCATCCAGACTGCAAATTTAGTCGAAAATTCCAAATTTAAAAATATGCCATTTTTCTGAGGTGGTCCTCGGTTCGTACCTCGTCCTGTCTTCTCCTCTCTACTAGACATGATTTCGAGCGCAGTACCATACCTCGAAAAGACCGTGAGCCAGCTGGGAAACGAACACATGCTCCATATAATGTTACAAGGATACACTAGTACATCCATGAAGTGGCAGAACTTTAAAAAAATCCTCATTAACCGTAAAATCATGAAAGATCATTCTAATAAATACATACAACTGTGCAATATCAGAGACATCATTGCTTTCATCAAACTGAAGCGAAAAGTATTCACTCGACTGCAGTTCCTGATATAATTGAGATTCTAAGTTGTTAGATAGCCTATTTCTTCAACCCGTCTAGCAACAGTTTGGTGAGGCAACTAAGGTCCTTTTATAGAAGACAGCAGTGAACATTTATCTTTGTGACCATCGAACAGAGATTTCTCGGCACTAACCATGGCTTCTTTAACTAATTCCCCGTCACTGAAAGGTCTCTTTTAGCTAAATCGTACCGACTGTAGTGGCTACGCGCGCCAAAGCGCTGCGTTAGGTCAAGGGGCCAAGCTCTCTGCTGACTCGGTAGACGCGTGGGTTCGAGCCCCACCGTCGGCTGTCCTTGAAATGGTTTTCCGTGGTTTCCCATTTTCAACACCAGGCAAATGCTGGGACAGTACCTTCTGACAGGCCACGGCCGCTTCCTTCCCCATCCTTGCCCAGTTTCATTCATCTTCATCCATTCCATCTCTCATCCCGACGCGCAGGTCGCCCACGGGCGTCGACTAGAAAGACCTGCACTCGGCCTCTCAGGAGGCTACACGACAAAAAAAAAAAGCTAAATCGTAACAGACAGACTCATTACTATTATGCTGTACTGGCCTTGTAAACGCACTTTGCTCTAATTTTAATATAGATTTTCAGTCTCTAATTTTGTGTTTTCGTAATTCGGAATTAAGGGGAAACTCACTATTATAGTTCTTGTATTTTTGTCGAAAAATGTCGTTCTATATTACTTTTCTTCGGAACAGACACACTACTATTACACAACAAACACACAGGTTTTCATCTACATTCGACAAAACAGTACTGAATCCCCCAATCACTGTTGAAACTGTAAGTTCTTTGCCTTTTAGCCATACTGTATCACAACACCAGAACCTTCACTCACGAGCTCACAAGTTATACTGAATGTTTGGTTGGTGGGATCTCCTTCCGTAACTATCGGTATAAATAACAATCTCCAAAAGACCGAACTTAGTGTTTGCGGATTAGCTTTGTTGGGATTTAAGTAAAATTGTCTCTAATTCCCAACCAGTTGAGATATTACGAAAGCGCAAATTCCGGAGGAGGATGTGTCTTCTGTATGGAGGAAATGTTTATGACACAGCATGGGACCCAGTTCCAAAAAGGGATGTAACCACCGTTATAACAAGTAGGTACCCTTCTAATGAAAGGAAACACGAAGAGACTAGCGTAGATAAATATGCTTCATGGATGTGACTGGGAAGATGAACCAAAGAAAATAGTTCTTACTTGAAATTTAAATTAATATTCAAAACTCGTTGGCATAGAAATGTGTTTATAAAGGGCACCAGGAGAATACCCCTAGGTCACCATGGCACACACGGGCACCGCTTTGGACAGTGCTCTAAATCTAGCGTGTATAAAATGGTGCCATCACTACAAAGTTGCAGCTATCACTACCCCTTATCAGCTCTTATACTTCTTCTCTTTCTGAAATCATTGTATACCTGGCCTAACGTGGTAATCCTGTACTACGATGTTCCTGTAATCATCCTTGCCTGAATAAACGTTTTTCTTACTCAATCGATTGGTATCTACTATTATTACATAGCCTCAGAGCATGCCAAGACTGTCACACATAGCTGTATCTACCTTGATTCTTTCCAACATAAACTTGATTTAGCACTTAAGGATCCAATATGAGTAATTGTCAGCCCTGAATCACAGAATGAAAATAGACCATCGATTCACGTCTGAGTATTGTACAGCATCCCAGGGGTGTGCACCCCTTGGAGACCATCCCCCCAACATCTGGCTAAATCCCCTAAAATGGCAACCCTTGGAAAGCCGGGGCAACATCCATTAATACTGTAAGGACAGCTTGCTACTCCATAAAGCAGCTCAAGCCTTACGTAATCATTACACTCAGCGACATAGTACTAACTGGGCCAATACATTGCTGACAGGAGGGCATCAGAAGGTATAAGAAGACGTCCTAATGAGGTCAAACTCTCTCTCCATTGTCAGTGCTCCATCAAGACGGCCGAAGCTACGCTGGTGTCAACCGAGGTGAGTCAGTCAATCGTGTTCAGAGTTCCTATTTATGTAACCTGCAACCCACAACTTGTATCACATTATAAACATAATTTCATTCCCTACAAGGGACTCACACAAAGAATATCACAGACCAATAAAACACTTGGTCCACACTCTACACTAGCATTACTGTTATACGCCTCTTTACATCCCAACGCCCTTCCTTATTCCCGTCACGTAAAGACGTGACAGACGGTAAGCCATTAGCGCTAACTCAGGTATCTTTGTGTTTCTCGAGCCGGCTGCCAGCAAGCAGCGCGTGCCACCCGGCTGATACGAGCAGAGTCGATTACATAACAAGCAGTCAGCTGAGCGACTAGTACAGCGACCCTTTGCAGTGGGTCCCATCCCCTCAAACACTACCACATTATTTATAGGAACGCCCCCTAGTTCCTAGCACACCACAACACACTACACTGGTCAGCTTGCCCTGTCAAGGGAAGCTACCCTTCTTTAGGCACCACCTCATAAATTAGTACAGCAACTCTCCCTTTTAGATCCACCCCCAAATAAGGGATCTAAAACACTGGTGGAGGCGGGGTACTACGCATAGAGAAAAGGGACTCAATCAACGAGCCCTCGTAGTTAAAACGACCCCTTCCGTACCGCAAAAAAAAAGCCAAGCAAATAGTGAGAAAATTTTTCCCCCAGACAAAAAGCACCATTTTTTTTGAGTGCTCCAAACTAGCTACACAGGGGAAATTCTTAATAAACCAACCCCCTAACCCCATACAGAATCAAAGAAATATAAGAATACACTGTCAAACACGTACAGACTTTTTTTTATTCTTATTGTAGGCCCATACACTGCAGTCAGAATGGCACCTCATGCAGAGATTGCAAGCCATAGAGGCAATAGGGGTACGCCAATATTATTAACATTATTGTTCAGATGCCAAGGGCACATACAAGGCCGGCAAACACAAATACGGGCACTCCAAACAAAAATCGGGGCAATACAGGGCAAACAGCCATACACCCCGTCAGAGGGTAGGACAGCGCGATTAAGATGCGCACATACACTCTTGAATCACATACATGAACACCTCAATAGGTTCCATATACAAAGAAACAGAATATACCGACAATTAATCACCACACATGGTCCCGTAATAGATAATGCAACCCTCGAGAGAATGAGGGTGCACTACACAAGTTTACACGCCCAATACAGGGAGCTAATTCGCGTCCAAGCGCTTCTCCAACTAGCGGCCACAAAACAATACAGAGCACAGAAACATTAATACATTAATACAGTAATTTGCAAGCAGGCCATGAGCCTCAATAAGGCAGTACACCCAAATTTGGGACAAATACCGTGAGCTACAAGCCAATAAGGCCATTTTTGAGTTCACGGTAGGGCCATCAGCCCCCCCGAGAGAGGACATAAGCGTGGATACGCTGACTCGACAATTTGCGAGGATGTCCCTCTCGCCACGTACTGCCACAGAATGGAAGGAGTTCGCCGTGCCCACAGTCAAGAAGACGGCCAGGTTAGGCTCCAACTTACTACAAAATAAACCTAACACAAACACACGTCCTTCAGCTCCGGATCGGAAGGCAATTTTGCCAAACCGAGGGGCAGAGCCTAGAACAATCCCCTCGGAACAAAAGGACGAGAGGGAATCGAAGCTAGGGCCATTAAATACACATGATATAACAGAGGGACAACGGGACGTAACCACGTCATGGGCAGACGACATAGAGCCCGCCCTACAGTATATAAAGCCTACATACACGTACACAGATAGGCTAACACATTGGCAGGAGTCGGCCGTGGCCACAGGCCGAAAAACGGTCAGACTACACGCCACCACATTGCTAGGCCGGACACAAGCCATTAAGCGACCTTTACCGCCAGTTCAAAGGGCAAATTTGCCAGAACAAAGGCGAACACCGGTATTAGGCCCTCAGGGTGCACGATATACGCACGAACATTTTGACCGGGCATTACCACACAGTACACGGGGATTAGGAAAGGTGTTCTCACCTACCCCACAAAACCACGCAGTCAAATATATCCACACTCCCGTAAAATCTACTAGGGCAGCGTCAAGCACAATTAGGCCCTCGAATACAGGTACATTTAAACCTATAGACACGCGCTACGGTGGAAGGAGGCCTAAGCTTACTTTGCTAGAAATTCCGCCGGAAAGTAGCAAAGGAACACCCCAGTGGATTTCAAAGGCCTATAATCTAATAACAGGGCAAAACCCTTCACCTTTCTGAGCACTGAAGCTCGAAAGAGGATAACGACTTCCACCAGGGCCACAGAAATAAACTAACATCGCTAACACCAACATTATAGGCCACATAAATTCTTTCACACGGGGGCGATAAGAAAATGGTCCAACAAGTACATAATAAACATGAAATCGCATATTTTTCTTTCTTATTTTATGTATATACAGTGCAATATAGCCAAAGTAGAAGGAACAATTCTAAATCCTTCTTGTTTTTTTTTTTCGGAACCATGGCATTTTTCTCTCAGGCCATCAATGGTTATTGGGCGAAGTGATTAACGCCATAACGTAAAGTCTCTAATATGCTAAGCCAAGTGGAAGCCAAGCAGGCTTCAGGCCGAAAAAGAGATATTTTGAACACAACTTAAGCATAAAATCACAGCATAAAGCTTAAGTGAGTCTTTCTAAGTAGAAATGACTAAACGTTCTATGTTAGGGTTCCACAGTTTGATAGATTCTCCTGTTGCGGGCGAAAGCCGTAAGTGTGGCAGGAATTAAGAATCTCAAACTAACTTCAAAAAATTTGGTGAGGTGTGCTTTAGCCAACTGAAAAGCCCAATTGCACATCGGGACGAGACACTGTCATTTTGGTGAGTTACAATTACTTTGAAGGGCAGGTTTGACTCCCATAGTGCACTGGCTTTGCTCGTGACGTGGATACAGGTATATCAATTACGTCTTGCAATGGCCTTCCTAATGTGTACTAGACAGTGTCGGTAGATTCCCCTGAGACGTAACCAGATTACGGTAGTACTCACGTTACCAAAATGGTAAATATTACACTCAGGTCCCAAGCACCATTTTTTTTTTATTTTTTAACATTTTTTATGGTGTTCACGACATAATTTATAGACATAGGTACACGTAAAGGCGGAAATACTGCCAAAAGGAAAGGAAGTAATCCCACGGGCAGGCGTGAAAAGAGGGCCAAGAAATAGCCCACTGACCGCGCCGGGATACGATCCTAACACTCACCAGAACTGTCCCGGAGACAAAACCTTCATGGTGCCGGAAACAATTACTCTGGGTAAAAGGCGGTCTCCAAACCCGCAACCTTCTGAATACCAGGAATATAAGGTTGAGTAGATATCCAGTCCTAGAATAAGGATAATGGGAAAGCTAAGACTAATTGGGACAGTCCCACTAACAGCGGGTCATAAACGAAAAACAATACAATAGCCTCTGGCATCTGGTCACCAAATACGCGACTAGCGGACCAGACACACTCGCGTACAACGCATATGGGATTTCCAAAATGAAATGCCATGGCCTGTGGTTTGGATTCCAAGTAAAACGGAAATCCCCTGGCGCATGAGCTACAAATCAACGGTCATATTAAACCACAAGGTTTTTTTTTCTACAGCGAGAGAGGCACTGCTAGCAATCATTATAGGCAGCAATCAGGTTCACACACACACACGTGCAGAAAACTAGGACGTGGGCAGAGCATGAAACAAATGAAAGCACACAACATCGTAATTCAACACCGTCGTATCAGCTGTAACATACTCCTCAATGAGCAAGACTGCTCGACGCAGACAAGCGAGCCAAAGCCTACTGGACAGAAATCAACACATCATTCACGCCCGATTTAGAGACCCTATATCTTCCAAAATTACACTACGTGGGGAAATCAAAAACGTACAAACTCTACACAGGTATGCATGCTTTCATATGCGCATTGCACAGCCACGGAAACGTGCCATATTATAAGCGGCACGGAAATGATCACACCAAGTCTTTACAGACAACCGGATTCGAACCCATGACCACACACCACACGCGTACCAAAAACTAACTATCCAATGGTATTTTTGGTACACGGAACACAAGCAACGACCACACTGGGAAAGCCCCAAGCCCTGTCACACAACGCAAACATAAGACACAGAGAATGACATAAGGTCACGGGTCTGAGTTCCAGTGAAAATTTAGACGCAAAGGAGAACAGCTATTCAGGCGTCCAATCATACTGAAATTGGCCCATACAAGTGCATGAACAGGGAATACTACATTTCCTCCCACCAAAAACCAGACATAAAATTTCGAATTACACCAGGCATAGAGGAATACATTTCACGAACACAGGTAGGAAAATTTCGCAAGACACAGGTCTTAGAGAACAATGGCCACACGACGTCATTACCTAACTAGGGCGAATTGCTACATTAGGCTAGGAATCCAAAACAATGACCACACTTGCATTCGTGCAAAAAGGCACATACCAGCGGATGACAAACAGTAACTTCCCAGCCTGTTATTGCACATACCAATTGCTGACTGCAGACTATTCACACTGCAATACTGCGGTGACGAGACACTATTGCGTATAGCCCGTGACCGTGAAATTACACACACATAACAATTATAACGCCATACATTTTTTTTTCTCCACACTGCAAAATCATTTGGCAATGGACAAGACGTGACACAGCGAAACTTATCTTGGGCCTATAGGGCACGGTCGCAAGGGCACGTTGGCAAGCCACGGGCGCCTTCTGCCCACAAAGGCGATACATATTAGGACTTAGCCTCATAACAGACCAACCGTCCGCGTGGTGTAGCGGAACGTAGTCACACACACACACACACGCACTCACCAATTAGGAGCGAACATAGGGACTTTGAGGAAACAGGACCTCCCCTTAATAACTTCTTTTCGCGATTCTATTCCCCAAATAAATCATTACAGATGACTAGCACATGACCAGTCGCGTTACGACCACTGGCCACATCTACACTGCAAATGGCCGACCAGATTAGGTCATGCAGCCCTACTATCCCAAGGCGCGGATATAAAGCCAACATGGACCAAGGGAGGACGACAGGAGAACAGGCTACCAGCGTACCACCTTACTCCCTTCCCATAACCTTCTCAAGCCTGACATAAACAACGCAAACACATCTACACGACCATAAACAGCTACACTACATTACAAAATACACACTGGGGTTGATGGACTTCATGCGTCTAAAGAGCAGGCAAGCTACGCCTTGAGCCCCGTTGCACCGCCTGAGTATTAGGGGTGGCTCAGCAAACATTAAAGAAGCATAATGCGCCTCTCCAAATGAGAGAGGAGGCCATAGATACATATTAACCATGCTTTAGTACTTAAACACTCCCGCATGAAAGGAACATATGGTATTATGCCCCATCCTACACCTATCCGTACATGAAGGCAAAAACTTCATATCCAGACACATGCATGAGTATCCCATCCAATTACCAGGGATTTTAATATCAAACCTGCATGAATTTTCGTATTTTTGCAATCCCGGGAATTACCTCCCCACTCCACTCACTATAGAAGCATCCCAGTGCCACCACCGGTTCTAGGCCACCACTAACGTGGAACCCAAAGGTGCGCAAACCCTTCCTACCATGCTTTAAGCCCACTCAACAAATAACTACCCCCAAATCCTAATAACAGGGTACCTGACATTACAGACCCTACTAACACCTCCATTAAGGTAAAGAAGGCATTATTGCTGGGAAGCTGACATAGCGATGGTAGGCCAGAAGTAGCCTATGTACTTAGAAGATCTGCAACCCCGCTACACTGGAAATATTTCACATTTTACACAGAGGTTGAACCATTCACACAGGTTACGGCACATTTTTTTTTCTCTCTTACAAAGGAATCTGATACGAACTGATGGTTGACAACGGTGTAAGCCGAAGGTCAGGAGGGACCACATTGGAGCAGAGCTGGGGAAGGCGATGTGGACCCTTACCCCAGTTGGCTCATCAAATCACTGACCTGACCAAATAGACGAACCACGTAAGGTCAAAGCATTCGGGACCTGACACGGGCAAACATCGAGATCTAGGGGTGCATATTAGCCCATCCCCCTTGTCGGAGAACGTTACACCCACTATGTGTCACGGTCATCGAAGCCGAGATCTGCAGGGTGACTTTCTGAGGATGGCGGGAGACATAGCTCACTCAGCGCCGGCCTCGGGAACTATCCCTAGAGACGACCCCATTATGACTAGACTGCTAGTTAAGTTTAAATTTAAGTAAGGCACGGCTTCCATAGCGGGAAGCAAAACTCCTATGCGTTGGAGCAAAGCATACTACGGCGGCCCATAGAGGCAACTTTATATATCAATGCGAAAAAGCATACTACGGCGGCCCATAGAGGCAACTTTATATATCAATGCGAAAATGCATACTACGGCGGCCCATAGAGGCAACTTTATATATCAATGCGAAAATGCATACTACGGCGGCCCATAGAGGCAAATATCACTGCGAAAGCAGATTGCGACGGCCGATTAAGGCGAAGACAATATTATGCCATTGGACCACACTGTCCAATGCCCACATAAATGGTGACGCAACGGGCAACCAGAGGGCATTAGGAGAGGGGCATTGCGCGCCCCTCACAGGAGCCAAGTGGGCGGCTCACCTACGTCAAATAGGAACAGCACACGGTTATGAACACGAAAGTTACAGCGGGCGAAACGGTTAGCTTAGTGGCACCGTAAGGCGCCTGCGAATAGGTTAGTACTAGTATTAAGACCTAGAATAGATGTCGACAATAGTATTAAAACGGAGGGGACTACGAGGCATTGTTGGGTTCCGGTCCCGACAATGTACTACAAGGGCGCCCCCGCGAGAGAAATCAAGCGGCCAGCCTCCATCTAAATCTTAGTACTTAAGTCATAGTGCCATGTTAAGGTCACTTAGATGTAAGCAAATTTACTGACAGCTGTTGCTAATAATAGCACAGCACATTTCGGCTTTAGAATAAGGTCCACTCGGCATGTAAATACAGAATAGTTTTACAGTTAAGTAATTTTATCAATAAGTTAAATAAGTAAGGTAAGACATAAGGTAACATAAACCTACATTTAAGGCATTTTTTTTAATATATATAGATCACCGTAGAATATATCGGCACTCGGTGACTATAAATCCGTTACCGAGGTAAGCCCGACAATACTTAGGATAAACTAGATTAAGATAGGAATAATCAAAGTGGAATATATCGGCACCCGGTAACCACAATTCCGCTACCGGGGTAAGACCAACTACATATTATTTACGGCATTACGGCACCGTATAGGGTAAGCCCGGCCTTGCAGCTAAGTAACATTAATCATGTTTTTTTTTTCAGTAAAAGACCAGCTTCAACCAGTACTAATATGTTTTTTTTCTAAACCTCGCCATTTTTTTTTCACAGGCATCGTCACCAGATACAGAAAACTGGTGACAGGAATTTCACTGCCATATAGCAGTGGCATATTATTTACAGCATGCCATGATGTGTACTATTTTTTTTTATTTTTTTCAACTTGCACTAATCCCGACACACTCGCAAACACTCACCACATTTTTCTTTTTCAGCTACACACTCTAAAATGAATCTGCACAGCAGGACTGGTGCCTGTGGGGTACCAGGCTTACTGGCAGATCAACTCAATTAAAACACATAAAGCGTCAAAATGTGACGCAGATTACGACAATGAGGGCGCAACCGGTTTGTGGCAGTGACTCTCATTGTCAAGTGTGAAAGCATTCACCCACAGAGGATGCTTCACAGGTTAGGTATTAAGCACACATACAAGCGGTACGACCACTATACCGTACCAAGGAGTGGCCGTACAGAATCAGCCGTGAGACGGCAAGAGTACGTACAGACGGGTAGCGTGCACGCGAGGTACCTCATGAAAACTATAATTATAAGGGATTAGCGCGATTAAGTAGACATAAGGTCATTGTAAATTATAATTTTTCAGGATAAACTGTATACCATTATTCCACTAGACATAAGGTCATGGTAATTTATAAGTTTTTCAGGATAAGCTTTATACAATTATGCACTATATATATTTTTGTTTGTTCACCAAGATGCCAATGTCCATCATGTGTATGATTTGTTTTCTTTCATTTTTCCTTCTTCTAACTTCCCCATTTGTCAGGGTGTTCCGTTTTTCCCACACAAATAAATACTTTTGAATATTTCCCTTAAATTATACCCTGGAACACCCATTTTTCTATTTTCTTCTACCTTTCTTATTGCAGGGAGCATTTTTTCCCTAAGATGGGGCGGACGACGCAATCATCCGTTCGGCCCTGGGTTTTTCCTCCCTGCACAAATATGTAACACATCACCATCAGAAACCATGTTTTTTTTTTAACTAGCAATATGCCAGCAAATGCAAGGGCAATTTTTTTTTTACATATCGAATTTATTTTAATGTTCAATTTCTCTCAAAATGTCAATTTTTTCCCAATGTTAATCAAATCTTTCGCAAATGTCAATTTTTTTTGTTTGTTTTTTCACAATGTCAATGTATACATATATATGTAAATCCCATAACCCTCCCCTCTGAACACGGGCTCACCTCACACCCACACTTCGATACGACGCCACCAGGAGATACGAGAGGGTTTGCCAGGACCACTACGTCAACATCCCAACTTCCAGTTCCGTTCCCGTTCGCGAGGACGCGAACAAATGAAGGAAGACTCTTGTACAGCATCCCAGGGGTGTGCACCCCTTGGAGACCATCCCCCCAACATCTGGCTAAATCCCCTAAAATGGCAACCCTTGGAAAGCCGGGGCAACATCCATTAATACTGTAAGGACAGCTTGCTACTCCATAAAGCAGCTCAAGCCTTACGTAATCATTACACTCAGCGACATAGTACTAACTGGGCCAATACATTGCTGACAGGAGGGCATCAGAAGGTATAAGAAGACGTCCTAATGAGGTCAAACTCTCTCTCCATTGTCAGTGCTCCATCAAGACGGCCGAAGCTACGCTGGTGTCAACCGAGGTGAGTCAGTCAATCGTGTTCAGAGTTCCTATTTATGTAACCTGCAACCCACAACTTGTATCACATTATAAACATAATTTCATTCCCTACAAGGGACTCACACAAAGAATATCACAGACCAATAAAACACTTGGTCCACACTCTACACTAGCATTACTGTTATACGCCTCTTTACATCCCAACGCCCTTCCTTATTCCCGTCACGTAAAGACGTGACAGACGGTAAGCCATTAGCGCTAACTCAGGTATCTTTGTGTTTCTCGAGCCGGCTGCCAGCAAGCAGCGCGTGCCACCCGGCTGATACGAGCAGAGTCGATTACATAACAAGCAGTCAGCTGAGCGACTAGTACAGCGACCCTTTGCAGTGGGTCCCATCCCCTCAAACACTACCACATTATTTATAGGAACGCCCCCTAGTTCCTAGCACACCACAACACACTACACTGGTCAGCTTGCCCTGTCAAGGGAAGCTACCCTTCTTTAGGCACCACCTCATAAATTAGTACAGCAACTCTCCCTTTTAGATCCACCCCCAAATAAGGGATCTAAAACAGTATTCTCTAATGGATTTATTAATTTTTAAATTTAGGATATGAGCCTGACGTTGAAATCAATTTCACTCGAGATGCGGACACAAATGCAGTGTAGATACAACTTGTATCTCATAAGCAATGCTGCAACAGGTGGACTTAACGAAACCCACATTGTATCAATAAGCACAATTAGTTACTCCATCATGAGACACCATGTGCTGAACATTGCTGTTTTGATGATATAATGAGAGCAGTGGTCTCATTTGCCAATTTCATTTGATGCCCCCTCTCCACGACCACCACAGTGTGGCGTCTCTGTAAACATTGGGGAACGTGAATTGCAATTTGTCCCACTTGCTCGGACGCTAGGCAGCAGTATATTATTGTAGGTTCTCTTTGAATTCATGGATGCCAGTTCGGCATTTAATGAGTTCAGAAGGAAACCCGCACCTGAAATAATTGATCCCTGATGTATTCCACAACTTTCCTACAAATTGTTGTATCATTTAGGGCTTGAACACCGTGGTCATTTAACACTGTGTACTTGGGTGTAAGTGTGTATAGAATTTGTCTGATTACCTGTGTTATTGTGGAGTCTGTATTAGCGTATATATCTGTAATTGAGGTGAGGATTGGAATGGAGGCGGCCGTGGCCTTAAGTTAGGATCCATCGCGTTATTTGTCTCGAATATAAATGAGAAACCCCGGAGAACCATTTAAGAATGACTGAACTGGGAATCGAATCCAGCTATAGTCATTTTTGCCTCACGGGGCTGAGTGTATCCCGTTACATTCCTCAGACCAGAATTAAAACTCGTGACAGAGCTGGGGATTGAACCTGGACCCCTTAGGCGACAGTCTAGAATGCTAGCCACTACACCACGAAGTGGTTCACCTTCCATAAACGTAAGACATGACATGGTATTTATGATTTGAAGATTTCATCTTGCACGATATGAACATACAGTAATTTGAAATCACCCTCCAGATACCTGGAACCAGACTTCCACCTTTGTCATAGAGGATTGTATCCGTGTCTGAGGCTCGGAGTGGGTGTTTTAGTCTCATGAATGTAACTGAGAAGGGCGGGAGGTCATTCAGAGGTGACAGTCGTGTAACGAGCGTCTGCTGATGTAGCTAATTTCGTACACCTAGGTAGAGCTTCAAAACTTACGCGGAAAATTTATTAATCGAATATAGTTGCACGTTTGTGAAATACAATATCGTATCTATCGAACCTGTACAGGGAGAATATAATAATGAGAGAGATCCTCGTTCCCTCTGTAAAGAAGTACTACCATGTGCTTCAAAATTCACTATCCTTATACTTTCAACATCACCGCAGGATCCCCAATTCGTTTCTAACCCATGACATCTCCAAATCGTCGCATCCCTGACAAATATATCAATTCGCTTATGACGTGGCTATTTAAGCTCTTTCTCTTCGACAAGATCATGGTGTAGTTTGTTTGAAGTGATAGAAGCCATTTTTCAGTGTTGCCTTAACGAAAGATTTTCAGTTAATTACATTAGGCGGGTAAAACAAGTATTTATATGCCCTAACATGAAACACATTACATAATATATTATTCACAAAATAACACGATTCTATGTACAAAAATGAGGGTACTTAAATTCGATGACTTTTTTGAACGTAAAGCGTTCAACCTCAGATCCTGCTTTCTTAGTATTCTTGTATTCTTGGCTGTCACCCCTGAGATCCCGGTTCAGCTCCCACCTCAGCCAAAAAATATAATTCTGGTCACAGGGCTGGAACGCAGCTGCGTGAGGCAGCTGAGAGAAGATTGGACTTGATTACCACCACAGCTATACAAGAAATTGATTTTCGTCGTTTCCCACTTCTACTCCAGACAAATGCCGGGATAGTACCTGATTTCAGACCGCTGCCACCTCCAACCCAATCTCAGCTCCGATTATAAATACATACACACACTGGTTACACACCAAACTGACGGAGGCTACGTGACCAGATTGGCTCAAGTCCGTAAATAAATCAACAACAACATTTTCTCCTTCCAGGACTTCATTGATTACACAGGTGCAAGCTGCTTGAGACACGGTTAAATATGTGGTATTTTAAAACCAATGAAAAAGCCAATACGAACCAACACTTAGCCTATTCAAATACAAATAAGTAACGCAAATAACATAGTAAAATATGCACCACGATAAACATCCAAAACATAAAGGAAGTCAACCATCTTATATATTGATGCATAAATATGCAACATACTAAAAATGAAATTACATCTAGATAATATACATGGTTAGTAACCTAAGTTGTCCCTCTCAAATATCTGAGTAGTGGTTTTGTAACGGTTCAAAATCCATGCTCCACCGCTGGAATTCCAAGATGGCGGCCATAGCTTAACTTAGCCTCGCCTAACCTAACAAGATGGTCGTAGATGCTTAACTTAACCTAAGCTAACCTAGCAATGTGTAACTAACTTAACCTAAGCTAACCTCAACCTCCCCCCGACACCCGTCGTAGCGGAACGTCCAAGTTAAAATAGTCGATATCTCTTGAACGGTTAATCGGATGAAGTCGTCCAATGGCTTAAACGAAAGGGCTTAGTACCAATTTTTCAGAGGGCAGATTTTTGTTCAATTTCACCGAAGGGCCTAACTGGAAATTGCGGCCGAACCGAAATCGAACAAAAACTATCTAAGCCAAACCTAACAGAACTAAACCAAAGCCGAACCGAACAGAAACCAAATCCGAACCGAAACCGAACCAAACCGAAACTACAGTATCTTAAATTAGCCTTGTTTAGCTAACCTAACCCAACCTAACCTAACCTGTTGGGGTTCTGATTCCACTACTGCCGCTAGAGATTTGTAAAGCGGGAACGGTACATTGGATGAGGAACGGAGAGCTGGACTAGATGAACCAATTTGCTGAGCCGCGGGAACGCTACATTGACAGATATTTGATGCGATGCCGGTGCATGCATATCAGCGAAACATGAACTCACTTGTCAAACCGTGGGAACGCTACATTGACAGATATTTGGTGCGATGCCGGTGCACGCATGTCAGCGAAACATGAACTCACTTGTCAAACCGTGAGAACGCTGCATCGACAGATAGTTGATGCTATATAGGTGTATTCGCGGTATAAAAAGTCAGGGAGGGGGAAGGTCATTCTCACTTAATAGTTGAATCACGGGAACGATATTTAACAAAACGTTAACTCAACAGCTTACTTGTGACAATAGTGGTGGAAGAGGACTTGAAATATATTACTATTCTGGTAACATTGCTATTTTAATTATATATGGTTGGTTATAACCGCTCTATCAATTTCCAATGTTCGCTGCTAGGTGTCAGTGACAGTGGCATGTAGTACCCAAAGTTGGAACTACTTGATATTGAACTTGCTGGGAGCCCACAGGCGTTCAATAAAAATACCCTGCTATGTCCATTGGCTGTAATTTATATATAATAATTAAAAAACATATTAATATATATATTCTTTTACTTTGTTTTGTATTTTTAACATTTTGATTTCTTTTTTTAAATTGACTTGGAAAATGATAATCCGGATAATCATCATGTTCAAGTGTAGTGACCGTGGAAAACAGTTTTCAAGACCTGACAGCCTTCAACGCCATTCAAGTAATAAACATTGCCATAAATGTTTGTGTGCAGTCATTGTGCTATCGCATTTAACAGACAGGATAGTCTTGCACGACATGTAAATTTAAAGCATGTCAGTTCAGCACCTTTTTCGTGTTCAGTTGGCAAACTTGGTTTTCTGGTGTAAAGCGATATCAATCCGACATTGTTGAAGTGCATGATGAACAACAGGCTTCATGAGCCTCAAAACCATCAACTACCGTGGAACCTTTGAATGATTGTGATAAAGTGGAAGGTGAATGTCTCAAATTAATGTTCGAAAGTTTAAAAGTTCTGAAGGTTGTGAAAATAGTTATTCAGCAAAAAGAATGAAAAATAGTGAATCTTTGATAACGCATTGTGACGTTTGTAATATCGATGTACCTTCTTCAATCAATCATGGACATTTCCGCAGTATTAATCATAAAAACAACGCTTGCCATGAAAAAAAATCCTGAGAATATTCAACAAATTGGTAGCGCGTTTAAAAGTTGAATTGCTATTTACAGACTTCATAGTGAAAAAAAAAACTCAAAGTATTGAAACATTTTTTAAGAATGTTAAACCTACTGATTTTGGCTTGCTAGATATGCTCTGGTGGAACATAAAACATTTAAAATAAATTTCGAACTGTTTGGGCTATATGAAAAGACTGGGAGTGAAGATGAAATCGTTGATACTAAATCCTTTAATAGGTTGGTTTTTTAGTTTTGGTACCTTATTTATAACTGGATTAATAACTCACTTAGATGGTTCCAAGTTTAACAGGCCCTCGATATAGTCCCCACCGTTGCGCACAATGTGTTCCCCTCCACAAACTAAGGAGAGACTGGGAGATAGCTGACTGGAAAGGAGCCATAAAATCCGCAGCATTCCAGATATCAAAAGTAAAAACAGACATCATCATCTGTAATTCTCAGAATATTTAAGTCCAAGGGGAGCCTAATTATAGGTCTGACATCAATAACCAAGGGGTGTATGCAAACGGGGAATACGCTATAAACAGATGAACACAAGCTGCATAACAAACTCTCACGTGCTCATTAATGAAAAGATACTGGAAGATGTTTCAAAACTCCTCGAGAAATACTACCGTGAGTCCTGGATGGAGCATAACCCTCTGCCATAGTACATGAAATTATTAGGTTCCACTGGGCCAGGGGCATCAATTGAAGAAGAATGGCAAGCAAGAGAGGATGAAGAAAACACACACCTTGGTCCAGCTGGCCCGGCAAGTAGTACCTTGTTAGGGTCCCTTGCCAGGGTTACGGTGAAGTCCTCAACGGTACCTGCAGTGAAAGAGGTGAACTCTCGCACAGTGTGGTTGGCGCAAGGGGCAGCCTATGGGCAGGGTTTGACCCAATGGCAAAATGAGCGAAGTAGGAGCCAATCACTCTCATGGCTCCCAACGGTCACAGAGGCGGAAGAGGTCAGGCCAGGTGGACTGGCTGTAAAGGCGCACCTCAGTAGTACTTGAGTACGCGGCAGTTCGTTGCAGTCTCCGTGTTTGGTCCTGCATGTCTCATTCTATGTGAGCCACAGGATAAGGCTCAGAGATCATAGTGTGTGGGTCTCGTCCTGGCAAGCTGAGATCCACCCTAAACAAATTCACGCCAGTGGCACTTCTTCCATACGTCACTTACTTTCAAAGTCCAACGGCGATGGGATATGGATGGTGGGGCAGGATATGGGTGTAACTGGAAGCCCCTAGTTCGGACCTGCACGTTGGCAGCAGATGTGTGATGGTCATCTTCCGGAAACTCTGTGAGTTCTCAGGAATTCGGTCCTGCATCTGTGTTTGGGCTGGCCTATTTAGGATCACCGCTGCCCACCCCACATAGGGAAGGCCCTAGAAAAGGTGGGCTAAACATCGGAAGTCACAATCTCGGTCCGGCTGGGCATCCGCACTCAGCAGGTCACCCCCCATGCGGTCGAAACTCAAAAACAGTAAAGAATCACAAATTGATTATTGGATCGTGGAACATCAGAACTTTGCTTGATATGGACAATAACGTTAGACCTGAGAGAAGGTCAACTCTTGTAACCCATGAGTTATCAAGACTCAACGTTGACATTGCTACTCTCAGTGAAACTAGGCTGTCTTCTGAAGGCAAGATTACTGAATCTGGAAAACGATATACCATCTTCTGGAAAGGAAAGGAGGAGGGTGAATGTCGTATTCATGGTGTGGGATTCGCTGTGAATACCAAACTGGTAAATTATCACCAACTTACGCTCATTGCAATCAGCGAAAGGCTCATGACTCTCCGCATACCACTCTCATGGGGTTCCTTTATGACGCTCATCTCTGCCTATGCTCCTACCCTAGATTCCGATGATGAAGTAAAGACTCAATTCTATGATCAGCTGAGTGAAATCATCTCCAGGGTACCATCTGCAGATAAACTCTTGCTCCTCGGTGCTTTCAATGCCAGAGTTAGGGAAGATCACAGGCTATGGAATCATGTGATGGGCAAACAGGGACTTGGAAAATGTAATCCCAAAGGACTATTGTTTCTTGGTCTTTTTCATTACCAACCGCTTCAAACCCAAGTGGATGCATCCTCGTTCCAAACATTGGCACATTCTTGATTATATCATTACCCAGCAATATGATAAGAAGGACACTCTTATTACCAGAACAGTAAGGAATATAGACGATTGTTGGACAGATCATAAACTTCTTATATGTAAGCTCAGGATATCCATCAGACCTAAACCACCTAGGAACATCAAACATTTGCCAAGATGGAAGTTTAATACTTCCAAACTTCAGAATGAATCCATCTATAAAATTTTGGAAACAGGATCGTCACCCAGTTATCTGAAAACCCAGTAACGAATGACATTCAGCAAAAATGGGCCACACTACAGAAGATTATCGCACAGTCAGCTGAGGAAACCATTGGTTTTATAGTGCGGACAAGACGAGACTGGTTTGATGACAAAAATGAAGAAATTCTGTCTCTCATCAATGCCAAAAGTAATTTCTATCATGCCCATCTTCAAGACCCAACTTCCAACACAAAGAGAGATAAACTACGGGAACACAAGGGTAAATGTCAGACGCAGATAAGGCATACTAAAAATACTTGGTGGCAACAGAAGGCTCAGGAACTGCAGAGACTATCGAATGCTCGAGACTTGAGGAACTTCTATGCAGTACTCAAGGAAATATATGGACCATCTCGCTCATCATTAGGTGCACTGTAAAGCGCTGATAATTCTACTACCTTTACTGATAGTCAAGAAATCTTGGAACGATGGAAGGAGCACTTCTCCTAAATCGTCCATCAGCAGCTGCTGAAGACTTCCTTTGTGATGTGCCGCAACAACCTGAACTACTATGGTTGGCAGTACCTCCTACTTATCATGAATTCAGTGCAGCTCTTACCCAATTGAAACCCAGAAAGGCACCTGGCCCAGATAACATCCCTCTGGAACTAATTCTAGCCGGAAGTCATTCCCTCAAAACAAGGATTTTCACCCTTATCCTCAGAATATGGGAATCAAGAAAGGTACCTGGAGACCTAAAGAATGCCACTATCATCACTATCTTTCAAAAGAGTGATCGCAGTGTTTGTGGCAACTACCGTCGTATATCACTGCTATCAATTGTGGGGAAGATTCTTGCAAGAATTCTACTTAACCACCTCAAGGTTATCTCTGAGAAGATCCTCCCAGAGTCACAATGCGGATTTAGAGCTTCCAGAAGCACAATTGACTGGATTTTGTGTGTGAGACAGCTACAAGAAAAATGTAGAGAACAACATAATCCACTCTTCTTAGTCTATTATGACTTGGAAAAGACATTTGATTCGGTTCCAAGACCAGCCATGTGGGCGGTGCTGAAGCGGTTTGGTTGCCCTCAGCGTTTTGTAGATCTAATCAAGGCTCTCCATGATGGCATGACAGGCCAGGTTTGCTATCAAAATAAGATGTCCGATGAATTTCTTATTACCCATTGACTGAAACAAGGATGTGTACTGGCTCCAACGCTCTTTGCGCTGTACTTGTCTGCAATGCTTTATGATTCACCCACAAACACCCCAGGTGTGGAGGTCAAGTATCGTTTTGATGGAGGGCTTTTCAACCTAACTCGTCTTCGCTCCTTGAGGAAAACTCAGGTCACTAATGTTACTAATATGTTGCATGCAGATGATGCTGCGTCTCCAACTCTCACACCAGAAGAGCTGCAATAGTCAGTTAATTGTTACAAAAGTGCATGTGATCGCTTTGGTATTGGCACAATCTTCACCAGGCACACCTCTTCCTCAGTTTAATATCTCCAACTCAAATTTGCCATTAGAACAGGTAGATCACTTCTCGTACCTGGGCAGTACCATTTCTGTGAGCTGTACCTGTGATCAGGATGTGGATAAGAGAATTGGCGCAGCCCATGCAGCATATGGACGATTAGCGCACCGGGTCTTCATGAATAAAGATCTGTCCATGAGTACAAAGCTTATGGTGTACAAAGCAGTAGTCATTTCTACATTGTTGTATGGCTGTGAAACGTGGACCCTTTACCGACGTGATCTTTGAAAGCTTGAGCGCTTCCACCTACAAAAACGTCGATCAATCCTGAGGATTAAATGGGAAGACCGCATTGCCAATATTGCTGTTCTTGAAAAGGCTCAAATCAACAGCATTGAATCATCCATAATAGGTCACCAATTTAGATGGATTGGTCATGTCCATCGGATGCTATATGGTGAGCTATGCTATGGCACCAGACCTCATGGTGGTCCTAAGAGGCGCTACAATGACTAATTTAAGCAGACCCTGAAATTGACAGGTCTTGATTCACAAACCTGGGACTTGCTGGCTGATGCCCGTTCAACTTGGCACCGTACCATCTCGGATACTGCAAACGCGTTTGAAAGAGATCGACGCACACATGAAGAGACCAAGCGTCAAGCTAGGAAACTTCGAGCAGCCCAACCACGTCCTCCTCCAGCAATACTATGTGACTTGTATGGACGCTTGTTCCATGCCAGGATTGGACTCTTTAGTCACCGTAAACACATCCACAAACTGGACTTAGGGAAGGAGGTTTATACTCAGATTCGAGTTAAAGCCGATGATGATGACTAAGTGCGTGGCAGATTGTCTGATATTACACCATGCACTGTGCCCATTTTCCAGTTTGGAGATCAGTCGATTTTCCGCAAGAGCTATTTGCGATGTTTTAAAGAGCCTGCCTGACTATGTTTAATACACGCACTTGCTGTGTTGAGCGGTCGCGATATAGAGGGCAGTATGGAGGAGATATGTGGCGCTAACTATACGACGCTCTATTTTGATTTAGTAAATAGAAATAAGATATAGACATATTATAACATCGGGGGAATATGGCAAATACATTTCTGTGATTTATGGAGGAAATTTAATAATGGCGAAGATATATGCATTTTTATATTTGAATGCACAGATGGGGACGCAGCTGGGCAAGCAACAGAATATCAACGGAGCGCTGCGGAGGTCAGTGAAATGTGTGCTGCTAGTACGAGGAAGTGTGTAGGCCTACTCGGTGAGGCAGAGTATGTGTATTATTTTTTCGCATGTTGCAGGCAAGACTTCGAAAGCGGTACGCATGATTGTACTTAACTGAGGATCAATCTGAGAGCAAATCTACGTGAACTTAGCCTACGAAGTTGGGGTGTGTCGTTAATTTGGCTTTGTTGAGGAATACTCATTACCCAACGTTAGGAACAAGATAGATGGGGCCAACTTCGCCAGAAATTCTACGATTCCGTAGTAGTAATAATTTGAGATGACGCTATGGCATCCTAGGACATAATTTGAGTTCCGAAGAAGCTTGAGACAGCTGCTTTATTTGATTGCTAGCACGATGCATTAATGTGTTCGCTACGTTTGATTTGTTGTGGAATCATGATCCATTTAACACTGGTTGGGGTCGTTATTGACTGAATAATTTGTAGGATTAATATTTTGAAGTTTAGATTGATTTAATAATATTTTTAATGTTTATTAATTTATTATGGAGTCCAATTTTTCTATGAATAATAATAATAATAATAATAATAATAATAATAATAATAATAATAATAATAATTATTATTATTATTATTATTATTATTATTATTATTATTATTATTATTATTATTTGATTAATAATAATTGACAATGATTATGGATAAATAGTTCATAATAAATGACTGTGATGATTTAAAATGATGGATAATCAATTAATAATATTTAATAACCATTAATGATGATTAATATTAATTAACTGTGATTAATAATTATTAACAGGAACACATAGGTGTAAATAGCCATTAACGATTGATGTGAGTAACAGGTGTAGTGAGGCTCAACTAAGATCAACTATGATTAACTATGATCACCTATGATCAACTATGATTAACCATGATTAATTATGAATAATATCGATTAACGATGATTAATATAAATAAATTGGGATTGATGTGATTAATTATGAATGTCTGATACTGTATGAAGTATAATGAAGATTCAGAGCAGTGGATTATGTGATGATTGGATTTAGAGCAATATAATGAAGTATCAACGACGATAATGATAATAGCAATGAAGCAATTTTCTGAAAAATATGATTAGTGATATAATATCAGCTGATATTAAAGGATGTTACAGTATAATGAATAAAACATATAAAATAATAATCAGTCGACACCTCGTAGTTCCGCCCCTTAAAACAACAATAACTAATAACTAACCGTCATATTGGTGAAGGATCGGAAGTTTATTTCAGTTAGAATAAATCATGTATAAATTAGGGGAGGATTTGTGAAGTAGGTGACTGTTTAAGAGCATTAATATAATGAGAAGAAATAATGAAATTAAACAACTATGGACGGATAGTTTGGTTCATTTAAATAATTTTGGTACGAGTTGCATGCAAGTGACATGACTCAATAGAAGCGAGAGCTTATGGAACTTTAGATACTCTTGTAATGAGTAATGAAAAAAAATTATGTTAATCCCTATAACAAATACGAAAAGAAGGTATAAAATAATAGTACATTATGCAACGAGCATAAAATGGCAATAATTAAGACACGAGTATGTTTATGAGACGAGCGTAGCGAGTTTTATAATTTCCATACGAGTGTCTTAATTACATTACAGGCGAGTTTCTTACAACTGTCCCACGATAATTATGACTATTTTATGTTCGAACATAAATATTCATAAATATCTGTCGAGATTTCACCAGTTTTATGTACTGAACAGAGCGCATGGGACGCAGTGAATACCTTGTATTTGACCATGTTCTCCTGGAATACCTCACTATGACACTCGCCACGCAGTGAAATTTAAAATAGGGGGCCATGGAAGTGAGCGCAGGTGCGATGCTCTCCTCACCTAATTGGTCGCACAACTGTTTCTTGGGCTCTGATTGGTGGGAGAAACTCTACCATAATGAAAACTTTTACTATAATGAGCCTCAATATAGTACAGTTTTCTGACATATAATATTTACATTTCGCCAGGGTCGAACATAAAATAAATAAATAAACAAATAAAAGAAAAGTCAGACATAGTGATTACTCCATTGTATGGGAATAAGTGGTATTTATGAATAGGAAAAGAAGGGTTGTTTTAATGCCCCATTGTAACCAGCCCATCCCGTTTCGGTTGGATTCTATATTAATCGCTAAACGTTTCACTCGCCACTTCTGATGCTCGATGTTAAACGTAACTTGATGTGCGGTAAATTCCTTTACTTTAGAAAAAGCCTTGCCAAATGGCATGCCGGTAAATAATAAAAATAATAGTTTCCGTGATATTGTGTACAACTGTTTAATACAATTTGAGAATATGTATTGTCAGCTGAATATTAATATGATATTATTTCAATTATTGTAAACAATTGAACGAAGAACTGCAATTTAATTAAATTGTTATTGTCATGAATAAGTTAGTTAACTAACACCTTAATGTCAATTGTTATTGTTATAAATGAATTGATACTGAATGAAGATGATTCTAGGGTTGGTTCTTGAATTTATTCAATATTCTGCAAGCTTTAATTCGAAACCATTTCCCTGCATCAAACATGATGAAATTGAATTATATAAATGTGTATTGACAAACAAATACTTGGACTCAACAACCGAATGTTGGATATTATTTTGGAAATGGAATTGTGTAAACATAAATAAAAGTGTCAGGACAGTGAACTTATGTGAATTAGCTTTTGAGATGTCTGAATGGACTGCTAATGAGTCTGAACATCTAGAAATAGCGTGTATATAATTAATTGTGAGTGACAGATAGACTGATAATTTCTGTTCACCTCACACAACTCAGTACTATCGTGTACATATTTTGAATTTTGATAGGTTATTGTTATAAATGAATTGATACTGAAAGAAGATGATTCTAGGGATGGTTCTTGAATTTATTCAATATTCTGGAAGCTTTAATTCGAAACCATTTCCCTGCATCAAACATGATGAAATTGAATTACATAAATTAGTACTGACAAACAAATACTTGGACTCAACAACCGAATGTTGGATATTATTTTGGAAATAGAATTGTGTAAACATAAATAAAAGTGTCAGGACCGTGAACTTATGTGAATTAGCTTTTGAGATGTCTGAATGGACTGCTAATGAGTCTGAACATCTAGAAATAGCGTGTATATAATTAATTGTCAGTGACAGATGGACTGATAATTTCTGTTCACCTCACACAACTCAGTACTATCGTGTACATATTTTGAATTTTGATAGGTTATTGTTATAAATGAATTGATACTGAAGGAAGATGATTCTAGGGATGGTTCTTGAATTTATTCAATATTCTGGAAGCTTTAATTTGAAACCATTTCCCTGCATCAAACATAATGAAATTGAATAACATAAATTAGTATTGACAAACAAATAATTGGACTCAGCAACCGAATGTTGGATATTATTTTGGAAATAGAATTGTGTAAACATAAATTAAAGTGTCAGGACAGTGAACTTATGTGAATTAGCTTTTGAGATGTCTGAATGGACTGCTAATGAGTCTGAACATCTAAAAATAGCGTGTTTATAATTAATTGTGAGTGACAGATGGACTGATATTTTCTGTTCACCTCACACAACTCACGGCCCCGTGGTGTTGGGGTAGCGCTCCTGCCTCTCACCCGGAGGCCCCGGTTTCGATCCCCGGCTCCATCAGGGATTTTAAAAAACTGACGTGAGGGTTGGAACGGGGTGCACTCAGCTTCGTGAGGACAATTGAGTAGCTGTCTGACAGTGAGACAGCGCCCCGATCACCAAAACCAAGATTAACGGCCGAAGGGAACCGACGCGCTGATAACGCGTCACCCCAATATCTGCAGGCCGTATGGCTGGGCAGCGATCGCTTGGTCGGCCTTAGCCCGTCATGGGCTGTATAGTGCCAGGGGTTGTTTTCACACAACTCAGTACTATCGTGTTCATATTTTGAATTTTGATAGGATAAATATCCAGTGATCTCACAGTCAATTTGATATTTTAGATGGGGACCCAGGGGGTTAGGATGTTTCCTTTACAGGAGTGTGTGCTTTAGTTTACGTTTTTCTCTCTGGGAGATATTTATTTTAGTTTAGGATGCATGAGGATAAATAAATGGTTAATCTTGTTCTTAAAACTGTATCATTTGTGATTTTTCATCAATCCCTTTTTTCCCTACTGAAGTGTGGATTTTGAAATCAGCCAGCTAGTTAGTTACTTTTTTGCGAGCCCAGATAGATCCTGAGACGTTTGATCTTGTGCTGCCGATGATTTCGAAATTCATGCACGTGTGTTCGTTCGACTCCGGTAAAACGGACGCATAAAGTAGAAAGAAAGAGAAAATATCAGCCATAACGTGGGGATCGAGTCTATGGCAATGTCAATTCAGTACAGGAAAGGGGGCTAGTTAGCTGATTTTAAAATGGACAAATACACAGTTTTTTTTGGGGGGAGGGGAATTTTGATATTGTTGGTTTTTCTTTAGGTATCTGCAATTTAAAATTTAATACAATAAGATTGCACTTTATGGTTGAACTAGCAAAGTCATAACGCCAGTACTTATAGTTTATATAAGCTACAGGATGTTGGCTGACATCATGTTCTATTTTGAATATACTGTTGAAATTGAAGAGATTCTCAAGCGAATGGCGAGTCATTGATTGCACTATGTTATCTATGAATGCTAAGGCATTAGAAATTAGGATTGATGAAAATTCTAAATCATTGGAACTTCAAATAGCTGAAAATTCTATATCATTTTTTTATTTATTTTTTATTTCCTCGGCGCTACAGCCTGGGGTAGGCTTTGGCCTATCTCACGATTCCTCGCCATTCGTCTCTTCTATGAGTTTTCTCCCACCATCTTCCAACCCTCATAGTTCTCAGGTCTTCTCCTAAGTCTCGTAGCCATCTTTTGCGCGGTCGTCCACGTCTCCTCTTCCCTTCCATAGTTCCATGTAATATCTTCCTTGGTGTTCTTTCTTCACTCATCCTCTCTACATGACCAAGCCAATCCAGACGTCGGGACTTAATAAATTTCACAATATCTTCACCTTTGATTATCTCTTCAATTTCTTTGTTTGTCCTGATTCGCCACCCTTCAACCTCCATTACCGGGCCATATATCCTTCTTAAAACTTTCCTTTCAAAAATTTTGAGATCATTCTCATCATTTGTTGACATTGTCCACGTCTCAGATCCATAGGTCACCACTGGTCTAATAAGGGTCTTGTAGAGTTTAACTTTCAAATTCCTACTTAACAGTTTTGATTTTAAGAGCTTAGTGTTAGCATAGTAAGCCCTGTTTCCATTCAAGATCCGTTTATGAATCTCCTCTGATACAGAATTCTCACAATTTAGTATAGTACCAAGGTAACTGAAGCATTTTACATTCTCAAACTTATACTGACCAATTTCTACATTTTCTCTTGCTCTTCTATCTTTTCCCGCTGACATTTTCATATATTTCGTTTTCCTTTCATTAATTCTCATTCCCATCTTTCCACTCTTCTCCTCCAGAATCTTGAACATTTCTTTAAGAGATGCCCAGTTCCGTGCCATCAACACAATGTCATCCGCATATGCATACGCCTGCTTGGACTTGCTTATAATCGTCCCTCCCACACCCAGTTCTTTCATAACTTCATTCAGTGTCAAGTTGAATAACACTGCAGACAATGAATCTCCTTGCCTCACTCCGGTATTCACCTCAAAATTCCTGCTAGTTTTGCCTCCTACATAAACCTTGGCCTGCGATCCTTCCATTGTCATTGCTACTAGACTGATCAACTTCTTTGGCACTCCACATGCTTCTAGGGCGTTCAACATCTTCGTTCTATCAATGCTATCAAACGCCTGTTGGAAATCAATGAATAGCAAATGCAGATCAACCCCATATTCATAGCATTTCCCCATAGATTTTCTCATAACAAATATCTGGTCAGTAGTTCCCCTTCCTGGCCGGAATCCACACTGGTTCTCGTCCAGTATTTCTTCAGCGTAGTAGCTCAGTCTCCTTTGCAATATACTTGAGAATATCTTATATACAACACTTAGTAATGTTATCCCTCTATAATTTCCACATTGTAACTTATCACCTTTCTTGAAGATGGGACAGATAAGGCCAACGTTCCAATCCTGAGGCATTATCTCTCTTTCCCATATCTCCCCAATCAGTTCATGTAGGTTCCTAACTATCCCTTGTCCTCCATTCTTTATTACCTCCGCTATGATCTGATCCTCTCCTGGTGCTCTTCCATTTCGTTGACGCTTCACTGCCTCCATAACTTCATCTATGGATGGTTTAGTGACCTGTGGCTCTACATTCATGTAGATCTGTCTCTCATTCATCTCGTCCTTACGTTCTATATTTAACGTATCTTTAAAGTGCTCCGCCCATCTTTCAAGAACTCTCTCTTCCTCTCCAATTACTTTTCTATCTTTATCTTTACACGAGTTCTCCCGTGGTTGAAATTCATTTGTCATTCGTTTCGTTGCTGGGTACAATTTCTTACTTTCATTCTGGCTGTTCAATTCTTCAATTCTTTCCATTTGTCTTCTTAGATACATTCTCTTCTTCCTTTTCAGAACTCTATTTGCTGTTCTTCTACTTTCTTTATATCTTTCACAATTCCATCTAGTCTCTCTTTGAATCATAATCAATCTGTCTGCATTCTTCTTTTTCTAAATCATTAGAACTTAAAATGCAGGAAAATTCTAAAACGTTAACAAGAACATTAGAGGCTAAAATTAACGACAATTCTTTAATATTAGAATCTAAAATCATTGAAAATTCGAATTCTATAAAGTTGGAAATGACAGAAAGATTAGTCGCGATAGATGCTAGGGTAGCGGACAACATTAAATAACTAGAACAAAGCTTGTCAGATACGATAGATGCCAAGAGAGAAGACAAAATTGTAGTCTTAGAGACGAAGATCAAAGAAAGCATGGGGGATACCAGGAAAATTATACAGGAAGCCTTAGACAAAAATAAACATGAATCACATAAGATATTCAAGGACTTAGAATATATTATTGATAACAACTTAGCGAGGATTGTGGATGACATGGCAACACTGGAGATTCGAGTTACGAAGAATTGTGATTTGAATGCTCGACGGGTGCCCCAGAGGTGACACGAGATTTTTATGAAGTTCTAGTGGGAGAAATAAGGAACGGAGTTGTAAAGGAAATACTGGAAGGAATCAGAGACACAGTAATAACAGAGGTCAAAGAAAGGATAGTGCAATATACTCAGGAAGAGGCAAAGGAGGTGAGAAAAGCTTTCGCATCTGAAGTATAAGTTGTAACCAATGATCTACAGACTGTTAGAGGTGATATAGAGAAGATATTGAACCATATCAAGGAACAGGAACAAGCTATCGGAGATTTAAGGGAAGACATTAACAGAGAAGAAGGATAAACCTTAAACAAAGACACCGAATATATTCGGAAAACAATTCAGGATCTGGAATCAAAATTCTTGTCATTGGAATCCCAGTCTAAAGAAACTACATACTAGAACTGAACTTCTCAAACACCATGAAGATCTTCCAACATTAGGAAGGTCTATGGAAGCTTCTAACCTGTCTAACGCTACACCTATAACGATATTGAAACACACTGAAGATAAACCTAATAAATTTACGGGAAAAAGGGTTGTTTCACCGGCAGAATTTCTGAGGGAGATTAAGGACTATCTAAAGGACTTTAAGGTTTCAAAGGAGCAAGAGATACGTGAGATTAGCCGATTTTAGATGGGCCAGCACTCGTCTGGTTTAGAGCATTTAGATGCAATCTAAGGACTCACGGAGAATTTGCTCAAGCTCTGTTAAGGAAATTCAGGTACCCAGAAACTCAACAACACATAAGAGCCGAGATTTATGCTAAAATATATTCGACGTCTCAGCCAGAGTTCGAACTCATTTCTGCTCTGATACGTCAATTTCCAAAGGAGGTACAACGAACGCTGATAGGAGCAAATTTGGGGAGTATGGAGGAGTTTGATGAAGTATTGCAGCGGCTAGATCATTCCAATGCGCAATTCTTTCACCAAAGAAATTCAAAACCCTAGAATCAAGCCGTGTATGCTGTTGTTGCCGCCAATGGCAGACGACACCAGGTAGAGGTCGAGAAGAGAAATCACAGTCGAAATTTTTCTGTTAACAATGTAACAGGGCTTCCTTTGACAATGTGACAATAGATTCCAAAATTTTAATGCATAGTTTATGTTAAAAAGCAAAAAAAGGCACTTAATGGTTTTTACCTGGTACAGTTTTCCAGTAAAGTAATCGCTTAGTGACTTCTTCCACATTATATTTCTGCGTAAGGGCCAATAACTGTGAGTAATCCCACATCCGCATGAGCGGATCTAAGAATTGCAATTTAGCTAACTGGCTTGCAAAATAATTAGAATATTTTGTAGGTATCATCACAGAAATTTTAGTATTGAAATACACACAAAAGTCCATTTATCTCAGAACCATTGAATCCTGTAATGGTTCCATCGGTGTGAATCATCCAGTCGGGGCACCAACCAGCCATACAGTGTGTTTTACATTCTTCATTCCCATAAGAGGAATATTCTTTCAAGAGATTTGTTATGCCTACATTTTGGGTACTATCCACCACAGTATCATTAATCACATAGCGTACCTAAGAAAAAAGAAAGGCCAAAGCATGGATAGTTAACGTTGAAGTTGTTGGTGTGGAATCATCCGCTTTTGTGAGACGACCATCAATTTGAATGATAATTTCATGGGGTAGGGAGTAAATGTCTTGATTTTAATAACAAATTGAATCACATCATTGTTATTTTGTCCAGGCGTCTAGGGTTGATAGGAATTAGGTTCAATCCTCACGATGCTGTCTTAAACTTCGATTCGATTGACCACCACTGTGATAGAATGCATGATGTTGCTGTAGGGTATAGTCCTGGTGTTGTAACAACTGCTTGTTGACTCGTGTTAACATGTACTCACGTTGCAAACAACTAACACCATTCCTGGCCGGTGTAGTTCCTTTATACTCCAACTTTATACTGACTTCAAAACAAATTTATTGGCCACAGGCGTGCGTGGATCGAACTGGATGAGTTTTTGGTTTCTATTCACCAGCCTTAAAGTAATTTTACTAATGTTAGTCACACTCGAAGGGCAATCAAGCACCACCGAAGGGTTTTCACGAATGATATAGCCAAAGGGTGATGTATCAATAAAAATGTAGAGTGAATGGGATGGTTCTTGATTGGTGTAGACGTCGGTTATGATATTACACTACGGAGACGTGATGCTCTTTAATTAATTTCACCTCGTGATCTGATTTGTGTATGTTGTTTGGTTCAAGGACTTGAGGCAAAGAGCCTAGTAATGGTCCAATAGAATCTGGTTGTGATTAAAAATCAATCTTATAGGATGATAAAATACTGCAGCAATGAGTCACGTTTTTGCCTGCAAGTTCAAACTTGTTTGTAACCTCGAGAAACGTCTTTAAATTATATTGTTCCACAAGCACCTAGTAGATGTGTTCGTAAATATCATCGATGGTATACCCGCCAGGTGGTAGGGCAAACATAAAATCATCAAAGTAGAACTTGTCTTTGACCTTCTCGTATGTTGTACATTCTATACTAGCCTTCAAAGGACGCTAGTCCCAGTACGTAAGGTCTTTGTCTCAAATCAATAGGAGGGTAAAAGTCGATGGTAACTTGAGCAACTTTAGCGCAGTGCAATTAGAGTTTAACCCGGAAATTTAGAATATCAAGTCCGGATATGAAAAAATACTTGTAAGTACATTTAAATAAGATAATCCTAAAAGTCCCGCGGCCTCCTTGATGGGATACCTAAAATATCCTGGAAGAACCTGAAGAAACCTGGAATTTTCCTGGAACGCTTATAAATCACGAACGAGTGGTCAGAATCTGGTTGTTTTCGGCTTATTAACATTTATTTGTGTGCAGAATAATATTTTTAGGTACCCAGGAAAATAAATTTGTACACAGTAAAAACAATCAAAAAATGTTGAATATTTTTTCGCTTTTTTAGTTAAAAAATCCGAATTTTGACAAAATTTGACCTACTTCCATGCCAAAATGCAGTCACATACATGCAGCTAATTTTATCAATGATGATAAAATTAATTATTCACTGTAAAAAAGCCTAAAAAGTACGAAAACACGGTGTTAGTTGCCTGGACGATGCCTAAAATGGGCATAAGTCGCGATCCCCGGAGTTACAGAATTAATCTTGTTTTTGTTTATCTTTCCCTTGAGATGCTTAGTCTTATGTTTGACCTATGATTTTTTCTGTTTTCTTCACAAATAAGTACGGCACTCTCTCCCGACTCATCCATCTCTCTTCCCACTCCTCCCCCTCAACCCTGCCGCCTTTGTTCCCAACACTCAAGTCCAATCAATGTATGATTCTTACGATAATTTTATGTTAAATTAAGATTTTTTTTGATTCATAAAGCAAAGAAATACACTGGGTTGTTTTAAATAGATAGCAAATATAAACAAGTTAACGTTATTTAGAAATGCAAAGCTTTGTTTAATATTCATTGACACAAAGGTGTACTACCGTAATGAGGTAGACGGTTAAAGAATTATGTAACTTGAAAAGAATAACTTATGTATATACGAACAAATTATATCTGTACTGGTAAGACTAGTAACGAACATAATTATCAGAGACGTCGGCGCGTCCGTGGCAGGGCCTCCTCAGGGTCGTCGATGAGTTCTGCAATTCAAAACCAGAGGTCTGAGCATTTTTTAAACTCAAATCTACAATAAGCCTATTGAAGTTGCAAATGTTTACCTTCTGGAAACTCCTCTGTTTCTTCTTCTTCTGCTTCTTCTTCCTAATTGGAGTCTTCACACCGATTACTGCAGTCGTGTCCATCACAATATCCACACCTATTTGTGCAGTCAATGCTGTTCTTTCTGCCTCAGGATCAATAATTCTTGGCGCACTCTTTGGTAACGAATCTTCAAATTGCATTGCTTCCTTGTAAGATGCACAGGTGCCTGAGCTGTGAAGAGTGTCAATGAGGGATCTGCAGCCGTAACGCCTATGAAGAGCGACGCTTAAACCGACATGAATCGGAGACAAAAATGAGCGAGGACGCTCAGCTGACACGAATGAGTGGCCGATCGATTTAAATATCCGCGTACGAGCCCGATCAGATTTTTTCTCGTCAGTGTCACAAATAAGATCTTCAATGAATGCTTGAGGCTTGCTGGAATTAAATCCTGGCCTCCAGTAGCCATTTATTCGACTGAGGAGTAGACGGTGTCATCAAACCCACGAGATTTAATGTCTTTTCGAATCAGGTTTGCAGCAAGCGCTATAATCCGAAGTTTCTCTTTTTCCTGGTCACCACTTTTTGCAGTGTACCAATTCAGAATTTAGAATTCTATGAGCAAAGCCTGTAATACACAGAATACAGCGTTTACCGCGTAGCTCCGTAAATGTTAGGGCGTCACCATTTTTCTTTTAATTTAGATATTAAATGTTTTACAGTGTTCATTTTCCCGGATTCATGTTTTTCTATTACTTTCATGAGTGATGCTAGTCTAACCTGGCAATCAGCAGATTCTTTTTTTTTTAACTCTTGGCACAAAAAATCAAATGCTTTTTTTGTGGGCGTCTTCTTTTCTGTCCTTGTTGTGCGTGTCACCTGGGACAGAAGAGCCGGGCCGTTTGAAATACGCGTAGCACTTGCGGTGATATCTTACTTCAGCGGCTGCCAAATCCGTCAAGGCACTCAAATTTAATTCAACTTTTCGTCCCCAGTCATCATTCCTTTTCTTAGCTTCTCCATGGAGGGCGTCAATAAACCCAATGTAGGCTACTCTACTTTGCTGAACGGATTGCGATCATGTTGAGCGAAGTCTAGTTTTTCTTCACAAAACAGACACTGAGTTTTAAAATCGAATACAAAGTCTCCTGATTGTCTTTCCGGTCAAAACACTTCTCCTTCTTCTTCTTCTGTCAGGGCATCGGGAAGTTTTGGTCGATTTGTGTCGATGTTCCAACATTCGCTGTGCAACTGTACGAAAGCTTTCTCTCCGAACTATAAATGGACGCCGTCCTTTCTAATCAGGCTGAAATTCACAATTGTTCGTACACCACATGCACCAAAGCGCCACCACCTTCGTCACCCGTGAAACCGCACAAATAACACTTATCCATTGCGAAATAACCACTTTAAACAAATCAAAAAACGTGTATGTGTGTTTCTGTGTGTGAAGTAAAAGGAGAAGGGGGAGGAATTGTAAAAGGACGTAAAGAAAATGCAATATAACACAAAAGTAGCGTACTTTTCAGCATAAAAGACGACAATTAAAAAAACGAGAAAAAGCGATAAATTGAGCGTTTTTCAGACTTCGATTTACGCCCATTGTAGCCATATTCCAGGTAACGATCACCGTGTTTTAGGATTTTTAGGCTTTTTTACAGTGAATAATTATTTTTATCATCGCTGATAATTATAATAGTTGCGTTATGTGACTGCATGTTAGCATGGAAGCAGGTCATAAATGTTGTAAATACCTTTAAATAATATATTTTTGGTCAACATTCCAATTTTTACCTAAAAAGAGCGCAAAAATATAAAAAATTTGATTTTTTTGACAGTGTACCAAATGTTTTTTCCTGGGTACCTAAAAATATGATTCTGCATAAAATAAATATTAATAAGGCAAAATCAACCAGATTCTGACCACTCGTTCGCGATTTATAAGCGTTCCAGGAAAATTCCAGGTTTCTCCAGGTTTCTCCAGGATATTTCAGGTATCCCATCAAGGAGGCCGTGGGACTTTTAGGATTATATTATTTAAAGGTACTGAGCCCGAGTGAGCTAATGGCTCGGTGATATTTGTTGGAATTGATGAGGAACATGTCATGTCATTGTAACTGAACGAGCCCTGTTGCAGCGCCAGGCATGCAGGAAAAATGGGAGATGTCTTGATTTTGGACACTCACCTTGAATATTTTATTCTGAGCACAATTATTACCTATTTTGCATTTAAAAGTCTCAGATTATTCCATAATGTAAATCTGCTGTAAGGAAATATTACGATGTTTACCGACTCTTGATTTAAGGTAAAAGGTATTAACACCGCAGATTGGCGGCAGGAAATGTACCGTCAACGACTCGACTTTTTGACCTGCACGAGGCAGGTAGACCTTAGCTCACGGCTCTTTCTGTTTGGAAGCCGTCTATTGCAGACGTGCTGTTTTGTCCGTCCGGAGTGACGAGGAATATTACAAGTCCACCAAGTGGTGAAGAATATTATTTGTGCATCCGACAACGTCGTCGAACAGTATAACTTTCGCACAAATGTGTGCAGTGCTTCGCTGCGTGAAAGTATTCTTTTGATTGTGAGTGAAAAGTGAGCAATTTTCGTCCACGAGACGATCACCACAATATGTCGCCCACGAGGTGATAGGCAAATCGACGATCATCTACGATAAACGCCGTGTAAATTAGAATTGCTTGTGAAAATTCTAACCAGTGATAAACCCATCGAATGCCCATGTCAAGTGCCAAATTTTTGTCACATTTTAGTGAATATTTTTGTGTTGTAACACCACATTTTTTCTTGTGAACATCATACCTTATGTCCACGAGGGTGACGAAATACAGTGATTTAACTATGATCTGCAAACCATCCATTTATGAGCAAGTACTTAATATTATCACATGTCACGACGCGCTTTTCAAAAAAAAATTCACCAGATCAGTGCGATATTTTTGTATGTGAAATACTTTTCAAATCTGTGATTACTGACACCCCGTGTCAAATAGATTCAGTGAAGCAGACAGTGGAAATGCCATTTGTAATCAGTTTGCGACGTGAAGCCAGTGATTTGCTTTATAATACTGTGCTAATCATAACATTAGTGGAAATCACGTGTGAATCTTTAAAAATGCATCATAACGTCGACCACGTGTATACTATCCTTACGACGCTGACAATGGTCAGTGTAATGGAGTAAGCACCCATCATGTGAGGAATATTCCACAAGGAAACAATCTACTCCATGGCAGGAGGATTAATCAACTATTGTTCGGGAATTGGAGCCCAAGGAGCCACCAACCCAATCGCTGACCATGAGAACGAGATCTTTTCTCGAGCGACCACAAGTAGGAGGAGCAGAATGGAACGGGATAAGCTCGATGCCCGAGCTGTTATTTGGAATTATTCCCAACCATCCAGGTCTCTGTAACACCATAATTTTTGGATCAACGAATATGGTGACTTCTGAGTGAGTTTGCTCTTTTTCTCATGTACGGGTTGATATGTGGTGGAGTAGATAGTAGTATAATTAACCGAACTAGTGACATCAGATAGGCAGGGACTTGTAGATAGTTTAATCTTTTTTTTAGTGGAGTTAGTCACCAGGTGTTTGGCGCATCGTGAAAGTGTTCGCAGGATGTTACGTCCTAATTTTGGATAGGCAGGACCACAAGTCAGTTGGATTTGATTTGGTCAGCCCTTCATATGTGCCAGCTTAGGATTTTGAGCAATGGACAAACATTTCTCAGTCATATTTTCGTGACTCCTTTAGCGAACCTCCTTTTCACGCCACTGTATGATTTATTTTAGGCATTATTATGGCCGTATCGTTTCATGACCAGCAGAAGTCATGACCCTTTTGAATGTAATTAATTTATGCTTTGATGTGTGCTCTGAAGCCACATATTTTCCAGATAGAACTAATATGGGAGTATATTGAAAGATGCCAGGCAAGCATCGATCCCAGATACACCTCGCATCGTTTCTGACATCCTAGCAGTCTGTAGGATTGTCACAGGTTATATTTGTTTTGTTAGTGTCAAGTTATAAGACACGAGAAAGTTCTTCTGATGCACACATGTATACATTTGAGGAGTGGAATATCTTTGTCCATCTCCAAAGTAACTTATTCCGAGTGGAATATATTTAAATTATTATCTTTGCAATATTTTAACATTGGCCATGTGTATAGTTGATATTTTGACGTGGTAGTAAAGCCACGGACCATTGGTTACTACATGATTTAGTTTATAAGCCAGCGTTATACAGATAGAGACTTCTTTTGACTGAATTAACGCCTGTGAAGTGTGTACTATCGCCTGATGCGATGAGTTGAGAGTGCTTTGACAAGCCAATGTTGAATGTTTGAACTGTAATGGATCTGCAGCGCTCGAGTGAGACGACTGGTTTACTGTTTGACTCGACGCGCATGCGCTTGTCCGTATTTCACGGAATGGAATGTATTGATTATTTCTGGATCAAGGATATGCAGTTTTCTATAGCAGTCATATGTTTGCTTACGTCATTGGACGTTATTGTAATTGTTAGCGCTTTAGGAAGCAGGTTCTTTGAGCACTGGGAGAGTGCATTGGTATGAAATGAACAGAAGCTATTGTCTGTTATGTTAGGTATTTTGACACCGTTTTTAAAGGCTTCTCAGTAAGAGTTTAGCGCTTTTGTTGCGCCGTCGTACAGATATTAAATCTGCGACCGTGTTTGTCCAGGATTTTACCTGAAGACTGTATAGGAGAGCTTTGCACCCCCTTCAGTGTTGTTGTGAACCAAGTATGGTAACTCGTGTTATTGTGTTTTCCAGCCATGTGTGAGGCGATGTTATATTAGTGATGTTCTTAGCTAGACTTCACGTTATTTAAGCCGAGGTGTCCATTGAGAATAAGCCAGTATAATCCTACGACAATGTAAAAATAATACTTCTAATAATAACAAGAACTAATTATTCTAATTAATATGACCATATTGATTGTAAAATTTCTATGACTTGCGATTTTATGCGAACTGGCCGACTCCATGGATTAGCAACATTTCCAAGCGGGAAATGACTTACAGACTTTGTAACACAATCTTGAGACGACAGAGCATGTCGCGGACTATTAATTCTCAACTAGTGGCACTCGACGCTCAAGTAATGTAAGACGTGAGTTTGATCACGCTATTGCCAACGTAATTAAACACTAGATGACCCAAGAATACAAATAGTGTTTTTGCGTGTACGCAGGTTGTTAATAAGAAAATTTCTGAATGCTGTGTTTTATTTATTCATTTATTGTGTAAATGTGTATGTTTACCTATGTACCTATTAGCCAGTAAGATTGACTTAGTTGTTTTTTTAACTGGTTGTCACATAGCTTTTGCTATAATTGTTTGATTGTTACGGTAGTAAGTCACCGTATACTTTGTTGTAATTATCAGGTTTTAGCTAGATTATTAACTTATTTAAAAATAAATAACGGGTGGTACAATCATAAATTCTTTGATCATTATTGCTGTTAACTTAACCCATTTCATTTGTGTAGGGTGTACTTTACGTGCCACTGCCCTAGCTTGCCGCTTTTGCATTTCTTGTCATTAGATCTTTCGCCAGGATTATTTCAATTTACAATCAGTTTAGGATTTACGACACTTATCTTTTTTTTAGCTTGCGGGATTAGCCCGAAACTAACCCTGCGAACTAGGTTAGGTGTTTGCCAATATTTTAATAAATGTTTTCCGAGTCTACATAAGTCAGGATGTTGTTATTTTGTAATCTAAGTGTTTCTGGGGTGTACTCCTTGGGTCCTCTCACCGTTACTCCGTGTCTGCCCGATCGCCCCGGGATGCTGCGTCTTCGTGCGCAATGGCCTATAGGAAGTACATACAATACCCTTCGGCATATGTGTCCAGACGGTGAGTTGTCTGGGAAGTTATTGCTGTTAGTGACAACCCAAACAACTCGTCTGACGGGCTCAGTACTTACAACTATTTTTTCATATCCGGACTTGATATTCTAAATTTCCGGGTTTGGCCTTTTTTTCGTCTAATTGCACTAGGCTACTTATACATGCACTGTAAACGTTTTCCATTCTGTTGCCATAATGCACACGTTACCTCTTGGGTTGGGCCTTATATAGAAATGCGAGGCATAAGCGACCGTACTGATGTGTTAAACTTTTGCACTCGTTTACCATTAACTGCCTCTGAAATAGCGAACAGGCTCCACGGGGGGACGGAGATTTCTAAAGTTGTCAAAGTACCACACAGTAGAACCATGCCTTACGTAGACCACATTATGTGCTCCTGGACCATGACTATCATCTAAATTATTGACAGCACGTTCCTGCTTCCATGGACGTAACGGTAATCGGTTACGCATAAATACACTTCTAAAGTGTGGAATCTTCATAAGTTTTGCAAATCTTGTTAATCTTCATGGGTTAAGGCTCGTCGCAGCAGTGAATTTAGTAAATGTTTTTTGGATACATAAAAATGCTGAGTCCCTTTTTACAGGGGGCCACCTTGAGGTCAACCCCCTTACCACGAAGGGCTATGGCTTCCATGCATTAATTATGTCTTGCACTCTCTTTCAATTGTTGCTTGGCCTCCCTTAACTCTTCCTGCTACTGCACTTGCTCCACCAAGCAGAGATCCCAGAGAAGCTAGACCAGCAAACAGAGTGGGTAAAAATCCCCCACGTCTTGGAACAGAAATCACTCGAGCGGGTTTTAAAAATCGGTTTTTACTTTAGGGATTAGTGTATAATCGTGCCGCTTGGAGCGCTTTTTTAATGACAAACAATTAATGTATTTTTCCTCGTGAGGTCACACGTGCAGCATTAAGAATAGCTTTAAAGCCGCTCTTCTGCGATGGCTTTCTTTGACATTTTCACCACGTATCATTGTTGCACCATGCTGGACAACCATTCACATAAGTTTCAATCACAACTATCACGATTCTGGGGAAAGAATCCATTCATATTTAATTCAGCGAGGCTGTATATTCAAGTTCTATATACAGCGGAAAATCATTTATGATTTTTTCCGCGTCTATTTTCATCCAGCGTACGAATGAGTTGAAAGGATAATTTATCATAGGCTTTATCTGTCTGATGAATAAGTAATGGCATAGCACTACCATGTATTCGTATCGATAAATATCTTGTATCTGGCATATATTTCATAATTTGAATGGTTTCATCATACGGCAAACGGTAAGTGGTAGATCCCGAAGGTAGAACGTAGGTATGTTCTTTGGTGCCTTTCACTGGGAATCGGTTTGTAATGTGGATAAACGTGGATATATATTGTTCCACAAATTCGTTGGTTGTTAGGTCATGAGGTTGTAAGGGGTCTGAAACGTCAGCTAGTCATCTTCGCTTCATCTGTAAAGCGTTCTCCCCGATTTCACGCACTTCTCCCATTTCAGAGGTTAAAAACCATTTTCTACACACATCCTGATCATATTGAGGTTCGCCCACGTGTACAAGGCGGTTATCATTAGCGGTATAACAATTTACAGTTAGGCTTGACACGGATGCGATGAAGCTCTTTCACTTTATTATCCACATAGTCCTTTCTAGCAGCATCTGTATTAGTCATGGGAAGAGGTAGCTGTATTAGTGGACGCTGCTGTACATCAAACTTATTATCCTTGGTCACCATTAGAGCATACAGACATGTAAGATTTAGTGCACACAACTTGATTATTCACAGGGTTAGCCAAGTAAATTATTCGTTTATTCTGCGTGTCATAATCTCCGTTGATACGTCGTAAGTGTATGTAACAACATACGTTTTAGTACATGAATCTGTAGAGAATTGAGGATGCTTCACATATGTTAACCACATTCTTTCTAAGTCATAATCACCCTCTTTAGGGCGTGGTATGACAGAAACGTCAACATAGTGTTTATTAGCCAGATCTGTATCCTGCTTTGAATCGTTTAATGAGGTAACCTTGGCCTTACTTACTAATGCTAGTCCAAACACGTCGATAGTTAGACTGCCCCAGTAACTGTCATTGGTTTCATGTATATCGAGACCGTACGAGCATCTTTTACGATTTGTCACTATGAAGATTATTAAGCAACAACACTCCCTCCCAGTAGGAGACTTGGTTTCTCACCTGTTTTCAACATCGTCTGAACAACGTCACGCCTCAAACCTACCATCTTCTATTCGCTGACTCATTGTAGGGCCCTCGGGATGTGGAAAGACACATATGTTGCTTACCTTCATCGCTGCTGTAAAGGGCGTGCCCTTAAAATACTTATATTTTCGCCACTTCGCTCTACCAACCTCTCTATGTCTTTTTGGAACAGGTGATGATGGGTCTTCACCACCACGATAATATTAGCTACTTAAACTTCACAGCTCATGAAGGTGTTATCTCTCCGGACAGTGATCGCCCTTATTCGCTCATGGTTGTGATTATGTGTCTACGGAACGACAAGTCATTATGCAAGCCTACTTTAGCATGGGACGTCATAAGCATATCGACTGTTTCTATTTCGGTCAAACCTATTGACGAATACCTAAACTGATAATTCGTGATAATGTCATTGTGATTTTTCTCTTTCGTCAAGATAAACGAAACATGTATTATGATCATGTGAACCCCGGTATGAACTTTCAAACCTTTACTCAGTTGTGCGCCAATTGTCGGAATGCCAACCATCGTGCCTATCTTGTTATCTATAAGCAGAGTGATATTAACCAAGGACGCTTCCGCATAGGGTTTGATCATTTCATTCATATTTAAAGGGTTGCATCCTTTTACGATACGTCATTTATTTAGCCTTCAAATACCTAAGAATGGTCTGCCAGACCGCTCACCTTGGTGACAGTGATAGTTACTCTCATTTGCTGCGACCTTGAGCAGCGTAGGCTTCAGTAATCTATTATTGCTGCGTACGTAGTTGTTCGAAGACATCAGTTTATCGCTAGCTGTTACGCTGAGTGGTGTGTAATACTTCTAAGTTCTCAGGCGGTCCACCTGACCATACACGGGCATTACAGTTGCGAAATGACTTCCTCAGCCAGTAGCTCACGTAATGTGATCGCCGTTGATTAACATTTGCAAAGTGTCATTGCTGAGTGGTTTGAGGGAGAATGGGAGTGATGGTGAAACGGCCTGTGACGATAGTTTTTCAAATCCAACCGTATCTCAGACTCCTGTTTCCAGACTTGAATTCATTGAAGCACTAGTGAAAGCACTGGTATTTCCACTTATGGAAAAGAGAGTTTCAAACCCTAATCTCACCCATGAATTCAGGATCTGAATTAGATATAAATTGGGTGTGAAGTAACATTGACCCAATTGAAGAGAAACTGCAGAAGAGGAAGACTTGCCACACGTGCACTCCAAGCAACAAATTGAAAATTGCTTACATAGGCCATTCTTTCAGAAATCCCATTTGTTTGCAATTTGTAAAAGTAAAATCAGCGAATATTGCTCCGATTATCTCAAAACAACAGGAATGAGAATGTGAGCTTTATTTGTGGAGATTAACTGCCAATATTGAGCCCAATCCATTGACTATACCATGATTAGTTTGCTGTTTTTCGTTGTATTGTCATGCTAGTGTACTAGTTTGTGTCCTTTGCTTCACATGTCCATAGATAGTGACATATTTCCTCTTATATCGTTTTCATTATTATTCGATTTTACTAGCTAAGGCAGTTTTTTTAAGAAATTTTGTATTCCATGAAATAAAAGTAGGTAATATAAGCCGGTTCTAGCGCAGGGGCTAATGCGCAAGATGGCCGCCGCGCGCAATCAGTCCTATGTTATTCTTATGGAGAGGTCATTCAGAGCTGACGCAAGGGCTAATGCGCAAGATGGCTGCCAAGCCCTGAGACCGTGAATGACGTCACAGGGGGAGTTCGACCGTGTAGTCGCTAAATAGAATATTTATTATTATTATTATTATTAATTTTATTAGGTAATTATTGATTGATAGCTTGACACGGTGGGTGAATGGTAATTGTGTCGGACTACTTATCCCAAGCTTGCAGATTCGCTCTTGGTCGTGGTAAGTGATTTTTGAAAGTTGGCAAAAATTAAGACACGAATGACATACGATGTAGGCATGTAAAAGAACCCAGGGAGAGGTCGGCTATGTAGTTGCTAAATGGAATATTTATTATTATTATTATTAGGTAATTATTGATTGATTATGTACAATCAAGACCAGCCTTATATTGCCCCACTTTATGGTGTAGTGGTAAGCATTCTTGGCTGTTACTGTGGAGGCTCGGGTTCGAGTCCTGGCTCTGTCAAGATTTTAAATTCTAGGCTGAGGGTTGGAATGGGGTACACTCAACCTTGTGAGGCAAAACTGATAGGAGCTGGCTTTTGATTCATACCGCTGCCATTCTGCCTAACCCAACTTCACCTAACCTAACCTAACCTTACCTAACTTAACCAGATCCCCACCTTACCTTACCTAACCTAACCTAACCTAATTTAACTTCAAAGTCAGAAGGTACAATACATTTATTGTTTTTTATACCCTCATAAATTAGATATAGAGAATGTCCACCACGATTTAGATCCTCGAGCACATTTTTCTGACATATATCATTAAAACGTGTAGAAAGGAATGTCTGATAAATTTCACTAACACATAATACAAGTTCACTATACATTGTGTCCACTTTTTGAATGTTAATGATACGGAAAAGAGTATGCATTTGTAATTCAGTGAGCTACTTTCTCTCTAATCAACAGTTCTACCCCCCCCCCCCATAGCATTGTGAATATTTATTGTAGTAGCCTATAAAGAAACAAAAAAAATCATATCTATTACAGTTTAGCTATAAGTGACCAGAACCACCATAACATTTTATTCTAATAAGGAGATTTCCATAATGATAAGAAAAAAAGCTTACCATAATGTTGGATTGTGTGTAAGTAAACGTCTTTTGCTGCTTGACGCCACTACTAAACTGATAGTCTTACAACAGACAAGTGAGTTCATGTTTCGCTGACGTAATCGTATGTTCCCACGCACTTCCTGTGTGTTGCACGCGCCATAGTGGCTAAATTTGAAACTAGATGAGATTATTTGCAGACGTAATCGTATGTTCACCTGCACGCACACGCAGGCCCCTGTGAATGGGTCCCTGTGGACGAGTCCCTGTGGACGGGACCCTGTGGACGGGTCATTGTTGACGGGTCATTGTTGACGGGTCCTTGTTGACGAGCCCCATGTGGACGGGTTCTTGTTGACGGGTCCTTTTTGACTAATCCCTTTAGACCGGGCCCTTTGGACTGGTCCCTATGGACTGGCCCATGGTCTCTAATGCTATGATGAAATTAAACGTTGTTCCATATGAAACGCATGTGAAGAGCCGATTGCTACTATGAATTAACATGTTTTTTTTTTTTACGCATGCGCACTTTTTTTTTGTAAGCGGGCGGGCTTTTTGAATAATGATTTATAGATGAGTTATTTTTTTTAAATTACCAAAAGATCCAAAAATAATAAGTCTTTAGCGTTTAAAATATATCATGAACCAGCTTGTATGAAAGGTCGTTGGGACTTGAGGTGACATTCTGTTTTTGAATGTATTATTTTTTTTGTCAAAAGGGCCTAACTACACTTTTGTTAATATCTCGCTAACTAATAATCAGAGAGGGTCAAGTGAGGTGTCATGGGACTCAGGTAGGTCAACCCTTTTCCATGACCAACGAATTTACCCAAACGATGTAATACAGCATGGTCATTGACCTATGATTTTATAAACTAATCATCGGAGAGGGTCAAGTGAGGTGTCATAGGACTTAGAATGGTTAACTCTTTCCCATGACCAATGAATTTACCCCAAAAATCCAAAAACAGCAAGGTCATTGACCTAAGATTTTATAAACTAATAATCGAATATCAACATGTGAGGTGTCATAGGACTTAGAATGGTCAACCCTTTCCTATGGCCAATGAATTTACCCAAAATACCCAATACATTAAGGTCATCGACCTGAGATTTTATAAATTAATAATCGGATACGAACATGTGAGATGTTTACCATGCGTGATGAAACATAGCTAGGTAGAGAAAGAATTAGTTTTAGGCTACATGTATGGTGACTGACAAGTCTTTTACCATTGAAACTTGTTTTCAGATCAAAATACAGTATAGAGAGAGTATAGGTTGCAGGTATGGGTTAATAAATGAGAAACGGTGAACGCAAACTGTGATTTATCAAGAATTAAGAGTAGACTATCTTTAATTGATTGGTTAAAGATGATAGCTAAAACACAAAAATGCTCAGTGGTTACCGAGACAAAATGGTCGCTACAAACAACAAGCTTTAAATACTTGACGCTAATAATCTATACACACACACACTCGCTTGTTCTAAACTAACCTGTGTTGCTGTCAGTGTTCAGACAGTAGGCTGATGACGAAATGCATTGCTAACAGAAATATAATCATTTCCGGTTGTGTAATGTTACCAGCTATCCATTTTGTGTTGCAGTGGTAAGCACTTTTAGCTCTTGTACTGGTGGTCTTAACTCGATCTCCAGGTCTGAAGCCTAGAACGAGTCAAACTAAGAAACAAGTACATAGTGGTGCAGTGGTTAAGCTGTTAGCCTTTTCACCAGGGTTCGATTTCAGGTTAATATGCATGTCATAAAACATATTAAACAAAACAAAATAGAGATAACGTTTTAAAACCGATTACATTTGTGTCTTTTCAAATTATTACTTGGATTACAAATAGAAATGTGAACTGGGTTTGATATACAGTTAATGCTGTCTATCACACACTAGACTGTAAGAAAGCCAAAAGAGCAAAAGGCGTAGGTAGAGCAGTGGTAAAATTGCTATATGTAGAGAACTACCTAGCAAAGCTATATCGCATAAACAGTGCAGGATACAATCCAGCAATCAAATTTGTATCTTGTGGAACAGAGAAATGCACTTACGTGAGAAAATGCAAGTTCATGTGTAATATGACCTAACACACAAGTGTTCACCTGTGCACGTGCACAATAAGAGCTAACAAGTCACATTCTGTTAGTTCGTACGTAACGTTAGGTTAGGGCTAATGCACACACCCTAGTACACGAGGCACATGTCATTTGAGAGCAGGTCAAGGAGATCTAACTTGGTGGATGGATGTGTTCTAACGAGTCATTTGTAGTTGAAAGAGAATAATACTTGTTCTTAAGATGTTAAAACTGAGGAGATGGTATGTACTGTAAGACGTCTTGTTATATCCTGTGTAATATTACAGACATGGCAGAGAGCACACAGTTCTGTTGCTATGACTAACTCTGCAGTAATTTGAAACCCCCACGTGTTCATTAAGACAATGGGTGATGATTATACAAAGTTAGCAGTCATTGGATATTACACAGGTGTTCCTTCCGGTGTCATGTTGCTGACATGGCAGAGAACGCACAGTTCTATTGCTATGACTAACGCTGCAGTAATTTGAAACCCCAAGACAATGGGTGATGATCATGCAAAGTCAGTAGTAATTGGATACCACACATCAACATGGACTAAATCATAAATGTGTTGTCATAACCCGCAGAAACCTCATTTAAAGATTTTAGATTTTACATTTTAACATTTTACATTTTTAACATTTTAGATTTTAGATTTGTTTTAATTTTACATTTTTTTGTTTTTTTTGTTTTTAGCTATTACATTTTAAATTTAAGATTTTTTGATTTTTTAGATTTTACTTTTATTTACATTTTCCTAAAAGAGTAAACTACAAGGTCACATACCTAACCTCATTAAACCTAACTTTACCAAACCTAACTTAAGCTAATCCAAAGGCTAATGCACCTACACAAAGTATATAAGGTACAAGCAACTATCCTTATGCTAGTCTTACAGGTTACTGTACAACATGACCACTACCCAAACGGATTTTTTTTTCATTTTGTTGTTTACACATATGTCAATTCTCTAATTTCCCATTTTCAGTTTTTTTAAATGTCAGTTTTTAGTTTTCAATTTCATAATATGGAAACATGGATTTTTTGCATTTTGTTGTTTACACATTTATTAATTTCACAATTTCCCATTTACAGTTTTTAAAAAGTCAGTTTAAAGTTTTTCAATTTCATGATATAGAAACATGGATTTTCCAATTTGTTGTTTTCACATTTGTCAATTTACTAAATTCACATTTACAGTTTTTTTTTTTAAATTTCAGTTTAATGTTTTTTTCTATTTGTCAATATGGAAACATGGATTTTTTACAATTTGTTTTTTACATGTCATGTAACTATACTTATGCTAGTCTTATAGGTTACTGTACAACATGATCACTACCCCAACCGGATATTATTTTTCATTTTTGTTGTTTACACATATGCCAATTTTCCAATTTCCCATTTTAAGTTTTTTTTAAATGTCAGTTTTAAGTTTTTCAATTTCATAATATGGAAACATGGATTTTGCATTTTGTTGTTTACACATTTCTTAATTTCACAATTTCCCCATTTACAGTTTAAAGTTTCTCAATTTAATTATATAGAAACATGGATTTTCCAATTTGTTGTTTTCACAATTGTCAATTTACCAAATTCCCATTTACAGTTTTTAAAATTTCAGTTTAATGTTTTTTTTTCTATTTGTCAATATGGAAACATGGATTTTTTCCAATTTGTGTTTTACATGTTCATTTTGCATTAGGAGTGGAGAGAGGTGGGTAGTAATTAAAAATGTGCAAGCAGTGTCCATTGTTGACAGGTCATTGTTGACGAGTCCTTTTCATACAACAGACAAGTGAGTCCATGTTTCGCATGCATTACCTAAAATGTAATACCATACAAGTGTTTAACATTTTACAAATTAGCTTATGTATTAGTTTATGTGTGGGGTCTTATGTTGGGCATTTTGTGTTGGCTTATTTGACAAGTTATTTTGTCAATGTATTTAGTGGATTTTTCTCTTGGTCTTGGAAAGTATATCAGTCCATTTTATCACAACATAATGCTTACTGCCATGTTTGTAAGCAACAACAACAACAACACACTAAACTCTAAGTACTCTAAGGTACTCTCAACTCGTACTCTTACCTCTATCCCATGCCTAGTCAAGAACATTAGTTTTTTTTTCGAAAAAAAAAGGTGAATGAGGAAAGTAGACTATATGTTTAAACTAAAAAAATCTTATAAAGTCATATGTTAACTCTAACACCTACGTTTATCCCATTCTTAGTCGAAAAATATTATATTTTTTTAAATTTTTCTAAAAAATATTTGGAAAGTAGGCTATATTTTGAAAACTACCCATCCTATAAAGTCATCCTATAAAGTCATATATAGACTCAAACCAATGGCTTTTATATCCTTAATCGTTCGAACAAAATATGGAATTTTTGACATTTAAACCAAAAATGTTCATTTTTAAAAATGGGGGTTAAGTTATATATTGGAAACTAGGAATTTTACAAAAAAGTGTGTTTGACATAAATGACAGGTATTTACCCCCCACCCCCAACCCACAAACCAAGTCCCCAGATCTCTGGGACAAAATCCCGAAATGTTTTAATCTAATCCCAGCTAACCTCACCAGACGTGACCATACCTGTTTTGTAAGCAACAACAACAACACACTAACATTCAAAGAATTCCAGAGTACTTTTAGATTAATTATCGACTCTCAACTCTTATAACTATGTCTATCCCACTCTGTCAGAAACACGATATTTCTTTTTTTTTTAATTTTTTACTCCTTGTCACTACTGAAGTGATAATGGGTTTTTCCGATCCTATCACTATAAATTCATTACCCCGCTCTTATCTCGGTCTCGACAACAACCATGGCTATTTTTACTATGTCAGATGATGTAATGTTCGGGTGCAAAGTGTGTACAAAGTAGGTGTAAAAGTGAGTGAAAAGTGGGTGCAAAGAGGGTGCAAAGTGGTTGTAAAGTGGGTGCAAAGTGGGTGCAAAGTGGGTGCAAAAGTGGGTGCAAAATGGGTGCAAAGTGGGTGCAAAGGTGGGTGCAAAAGTGGGTGCAAAAGTGGGTGCAAAAGTGGGGTGTAAAAGTGGTACCCTATTTGTAACGGCTTATTTAACAAGTTATTTTGTGGTACTCTATTTGTAATGGCTTATTTGACAAGTTATTTTTGTCAAAATGTATTTAGAGGATATCTCTCTTGTTCTTGGATAGTATCTCAGCCCTTTTTATGATAGCATAATGCTTACCGCCATGTTTGTAAGCAACAACAACACACTAAAGTTCCAAGAATCCAAAACTACTCTAAGGTTCATGATTGTCTCTCAACTCCATTCCACGCCTAGTCAAAAATATTATACATTTCGAATTTTTCAAAAAAATAGGTAAATTGGGACAGTATGCTATATGTTTAAACTAAAAATTATATAAAATCATATGCTAACTCCAACACCTACGTCTATCCCACTCTCAGTCAAAAAAAAAATATTCTTTAAATTTTTCCTAAAATTTTTGGAAAGTAGGCTATATTTTGAAAACTGATCATCATAAAAAGTCATATATAGACTCAAACCAATGGCTTTTATGTCCTTAATCGTTAGAACATAACATGGAATTTTTGACATTTTTCCAAAAAATGTTCATTCTAAAAAATGGGCTATATTTTGTAAACTATGAAATTTACAAAAAAAAATGTGTTTGACATAAATGACAGGTATTTACTCCCTCTACCATAATCCAAGTCCCAGGTCTCCTGGGCAAAATCCACAAAGTTTCAATTTTGAAAGTAGGCGATATTCTGAAAACTTATCATTCTAAAAAGTCATATATAGACTCAAACAAATGTTCTTTAAGTCCTTTAACGTTATAACAAAACTTAACGTATTTTCAATTTTTCCAGAAAAGGGTCAATTTTCAAAATTGCCTATATTTTGGAAACTAAGAATTTTACAAAAACGTTTGTTTAACATAAATGAAAGGTCTTTACCCCCTATACCCCCAAAAAAAATTGTACGTGCCTAGGACAAAAACTATGCAGTAGTGTGTTTTGGACAGTTCTACAGCCACCTCCACTTCCCCACCTCACAAGATGGCGGCCGTAGCTTAACTTAACCTAGCCTAACCTAACAAGATGGTGGCCGTAGCTTAACTTAACCTAGCCTAACCTAACAAGATGGCGGCAGTAGCTTAACTTAACCTAGCCTAACCTAACCTTACCTGACCTACGATGTGTGATCAAAAAGTTCCAAAAATGTGGCTGCAACTTAACCAAACCTAGCCTAGCCTAACCTAACCTAACCTACAAGGTGTGATAGGAAAGTTCTAAAATGGCGGCCGTAGCTTTACTTAACCTAACCTAACCTAACTTAACCTAAACCTACGAGGTGTGATCAAAAAGTTCTAAAATGGCGGTAGGTTTAGGTTAAGTTAGGTTAGGCTAGGTTAAGTTAAGCTACGGCCGCCATCTTGTTAGGTTAGGCTAGGTTAAGTTAAGCTACGGCCGCCATCTTGTTAGGTTAGGCTAGGTTAAGTTAAGCTACGGCCGCCATCTTGTGAGGTGGGGAGGTGGAGGTGGCTGTAGAACTGTCCAAAACACACTACTGCACAGTTTTTGTCCTAGGCACGTACAATTTTTTTTGGGGTATAGGGGGTAAAGACCTTTCATTTATGTTAAACAAACTTTTTTGTAAAATTCTTAGTTTCCAAAATATAGGCAATTTTGAAAATTGACCCTTTTTTGGAAAAATTGAAAATATGTTAAGTTTTGTTATAACGTTAAAGGACTTAAAGAACATTTGTTTGAGTCTATATATGACTTTTTAGAATGATAAGTTTTCAAAATATCGCCTACTTTCAAAATTGAAACTTTGTGGATTTTGCCCCAGAGACCTGGGACTTGGTTTTATGGTAGAGGGAGTAAATACCTGTCATTTATGTCAAAAACATTTTTTTTTGTAAATTTCATAGTTTACAAAATATAGCCCATTTTTTAGAATGAACATTTTTTGGAAAAATGTCAAAAATTCCATGTTATGATCTAACGATTAAGGACATAAAAGCCATTGGTTTGAGTCTATATATGACTTTTTATGATGATTAGTTTTCAAAATATAGCCTACTTTCCAAAAATTTTAGGAAAAATTTAAAGAATATAATTTTTTTTTTGACTGAGAGTGGGATAGACGTAGGTGTTGGAGTTAGCATATTATTTTATATGATTTTTAGTTTAAACATATAGCATACTGTCCCAATTTACCTTTTTTTTTAAATTCGAAATGTATAATATTTTTGACTAGGCGTGGAATGGAGTTGAGAGACAATCATGAACCTTAGAGTAGTTTTGGATTCTTGGAACATTAGTGTGTTGTTGTTGCTTACAAACATGGCGGTAAGCATTATGCTATCATAAAAAGGGCTGAGATACTTTCCAAGAACAAGAGAGATATCCTCTAAATACATTTTGACAAAAATAACTTGTCAAATAAGCCATTACAAATAGAGTACCATAAAATAACTTGTTAAATAAGCCGTTACAAATAGGGTACCACTTTACACCCCACATTTGCACCCACTTTTGCACCCACTTTTGCACCCACTTTTGCACCCACTTTGCACCCATTTTGCACCCACTTTTGCACCCACTTTGCACCCACTTTGCACCCACTTTGCACCCACTTTGCAACCACTTTTCACTCACTTTGGCACCTACTTTGTGTAGGTGCATTAGCCTTTGGATTAGCTTAAGTTAGGTTTGGTAAAGTTAGGTTTAATGAGGTTAGGTATGTGACCTTGTAGTTTACTCTTTTAGGAAAATGTAAATAAAAGTAAAATCTAAAAATCAAAAAATCTTAAATTTAAAATGTAATAGCTAAAAACAAAAAAAACAAAAAAATTTAAAATTAAAACAAATCTAAAATCTAAAATGTTAAAAATGTAAAATGTTAAAATGTAAAATCTAAAATCTTTAAATGAGGTTTCTGCGGGTTATGACAACACATTTATGATTTAGTCCATGTTGATGTGTGGTATCCAATTACTACTGACTTTGCATGATCATCACCCATTGTCTTGGGGTTTCAAATTACTGCAGCGTTAGTCATAGCAATAGAACTGTGCGTTCTCTGCCATGTCAGCAACATGACACCGGAAGGAACACCTGTGTAATATCCAATGACTGCTAACTTTGTATAATCATCACCCATTGTCTTAATGAACACGTGGGGGTTTCAAATTACTGCAGAGTTAGTCATAGCAACAGAACTGTGTGCTCTCTGCCATGTCTGTAATATTACACAGGATATAACAAGACGTCTTACAGTACATACCATCTCCTCAGTTTTAACATCTTAAGAACAAGTATTATTCTCTTTCAACTACAAATGACTCGTTAGAACACATCCATCCACCAAGTTAGATCTCCTTGACCTGCTCTCAAATGACATGTGCCTCGTGTACTAGGGTGTGTGCATTAGCCCTAACCTAACGTTACGTACGAACTAACAGAATGTGACTTGTTAGCTCTTATTGTGCACGTGCACAGGTGAACACTTGTGTGTTAGGTCATATTACACATGAACTTGCATTTTCTCACGTAAGTGCATTTCTCTGTTCCACAAGATACAAATTTGATTGCTGGATTGTATCCTGCACTGTTTATGCGATATAGCTTTGCTAGGTAGTTCTCTACATATAGCAATTTTACCACTGCTCTACCTACGCCTTTTGCTCTTTTGGCTTTCTTACAGTCTAGTGTGTGATAGACAGCATTAACTGTATATCAAACCCAGTTCACATTTCTATTTGTAATCCAAGTAATAATTTGAAAAGACACAAATGTAATCGGTTTTAAAACGTTATCTCTATTTTGTTTTGTTTAATATGTTTTATGACATGCATATTAACCTGAAATCGAACCCTGGTGAAAAGGCTAACAGCTTAACCACTGCACCACTATGTACTTGTTTCTTAGTTTGACTCGTTCTAGGCTTCAGACCTGGAGATCGAGTTAAGACCACCAGTACAAGAGCTAAAAGTGCTTACCACTGCAACACAAAATGGATAGCTGGTAACATTATACAACCGGAAATGATTATATTTCTGTTAGCAATGCATTTCGTCATCTGCCTACTGTCTGAGCACTGACAGCAACACAGTTTAATTTAGAACAAGCGAGTGTATGTGTGTATAGATTATTAGCGTCAAGTATTTAAAGCTTGTTGTGTGTAGCGACCATTTTGTCTCGGTAACCACTGAGCATTTTTGTGTTTTAGCTATCATCTTTAACCAATCAATTAAAGATAGTCTACTCTTAATTCTTGATAAATCACAGTTTGCGTACACCGTTTCTCATTTATTAACCCATACCTGCAACCTATGCTCTCTCTATACTGCAGTTTGATCTGAAAACAAGTTTCAATGGTAAAAGACTTGTCAGTCACCATACATGTAGCCTAAAACTAATTCTTTCTCTACCTAGCTATGTTTCATCACACATGGTAAACATCTCACATGTTCGTATCCGATTATTAGTTTATAAAATCTCAGGTCGATGACCTTAATGTATTCGGTATTTTGGGTAAATTCATTGGCCATAGGAAAGGGTTGACCATTCTAAGTCCTATGACACCTCACATGTTGATATTCGATTATTAGTTTATAAAATCTTAGGTCAATGACCTTGCTGTTTTTGGATTTTTGGGGTAAATTCATTGGTCATGGGAAAGAGTTAACCATTCTAAGTCCTATGACACCTCACTTGACCCTCTCCGATGATTAGTTTATAAAATCATAGGTCAATGACCATGCTGTATTAGATCGTTTGGGTAAATTCGTTGGTCATGGAAAAGGGTTGACCAACCTGAGTCCCATGACACCTCACTTGACCCTCTCTGATTATTAGTTAGCGAGATATTAACAAAAGTGTAGTTAGGCCCTTTTGACAAAAAAAAAATACATTCAAAAACAGAATGTCACCTCAAGTCCCAACGATCTCTCATGCAAGTTGGTTCATGATATATTTTAAACGCTAAAGACTTATTAGTTTTGGATCTTTTGGTAATTTAAAAAAAATAACTCCTCTGTAAATCATTATTCAAAAAGCCCGCCCGCTTACAACAAAAAACAAGTGCGCATGCGTAAAATAAAAAAAAAACATGTTAATTCATAGTAGTAATCGGCTCTTCACATGCGTTTCATATGGAACAACGTTTAATTTCATCATAGCATTAGGGACCATGGGCCAGTCCATAGGGACCAGTCCAAAGGGACCGGTTCCAAAGGGATTAGTCAAAACGGACCCGTCAACAAGGACCCGTCCACATGGGACTCGTCAACAAGGACCCGTCAACAATGCCCCGTCCACAGGGTCCCGTCCACAGGGACTCGTCCACAGGGACCCATTCACAGGGGCCTGCGTGTGCGTGCAGGTGAACATACGATTACGTCAGCAAATGATCTCATCTAGTTTCAAATTTAGCCACTATGGCGCGTGCAACACACAGGAAGTGCGTGGGAACATACGATTACGTCAGTGAGACATGAACTCACTTGTCTGTTGTAAGACTATCAGTTTAGTAGTGGCGTCAAGCAGCAAAAGACGTTTACTTACACACAATCCATCATTATGGTAAGCTTTTTTTTTCTTATCATTATGGAAATCTCCTTATTAGAATAAAATGTTATGGTGGTTCTGGTCACTTATAGCTAAACTGTAATAGATATGATTTTTTTTGTTTCTTTATAGGCTACTACAATAAATATTCATAATGTTATGGGGGGGGGTAGAACTGTTGATTAGAGAGAAGGAAGCTCACTGAATTACCAATGCATACTCATTTCCGTATCATTAACCTTCAAAAAGTGGACACAATGTATAGTGAACTTGTATTATGTGTTAGTGAAATTTATCAGACATTCCTTTCTACACGTTTTAATGATATATGTCAGAAAAATGTGCTCGAGGATCTAAATCGTGGTGGACATTCTCTATATCTAATTTATGAGGGTATAAAAAACAATAAATGTATTGTACCTTCTGACTTTGAAGTTAAGTTAGGTTAGGTTAGGTTAGGTAAGGTAAGGTGGGGATCTGGTTAGGTTAGGTAAGGTTAGGTTAGGTTAGGTGAAGTTGGGTTAGGCAGAATGGCAGCGGTATGAATCAAAAGCCAGCTCCTGTCAGTTTTGCCTCACAAGTTTGAGTGTACCCCATTCCAACCCTCAGCCTAGAATTTGAAATCTTGACAGAGCCAGGACTCGAACCCGAGCCTCCACAGTAACAGCCAAGAATGCTAACCACTACACCATAAAGTGGGGCAATATAAGGCTGGTCTTGACTGTACATAATCAATCAATAATTACCTAATAATAATAATAATAATAAATAATAATAATAAATATTCCATTTAGCAACTACATAGCCGACCTCTCCCTGGGATCTTTTACATGCCTACATCGTATGACATGCGTGTCTTAATTTTTGCCAACTTTCAAAAATCACTTACCACGACCAAGAGCGAATTTGCAAGCTTGGGGTAAGTAGTCCGACACAATAACCATTCACCCACCGTGTCAAGCTATCAATCAATAATTACCTAATAAAATTAATAATAATAATAAATATTCTATTTAGCGACTACACGGTCGAACTCCCCCTGCGACGTCATTCACGGTCTCAGGGCTTGGCAGCCATCTTGCGCATTAGCCCTTGCGTCAGCTCTGAATGACCTCTCCATAAGAATAACATAGGACTGATTGCGCGCAGCGACCATCTTGCGCATTAGCCCCTGCGCTAGAACTGGCTCATATTACCTACTAATAAATACCAACAGCAAAGCGTTGCATGGGGTTTTGGTTTTATGTCTCCCATATATAAGAGGTCTCAGAATCTATAGTTTAATTTTGAAACCTCTGTATCAATTCAACTCTTCGTGATGTAGAAAAATAAATAGATGTCTGTCAGACCAGACCTGGGTATGTATGTTCTATAATTAATCCTGGGTAACTGAGGGTTAAACTTAATGACAACAACAGTGTGTCAGTTAATGAAACACATTATCCAGGTTCAGGATAATATTTGCCACAAATTTCATGAATTAAAACGCTCACGTGCTAATAGTGAGTTGTTGGTTGAAAAACTTTTAACACCTCCTCTGAATGCTATGTTCAATCAGTCCTCAACATCTGAAAAGCCTACAACACTATCGAAAACAACGCAGACCATCCAAGAATTTGCAGTGGAAGAGGAAATAAGAGAACTGAATAGTGATGTTGAGGCCGAAGTGTTTACACCGGTGAAACCATCACCACTATCTCAGTTTCTGAAGACATCAGTAATTGCAGAAACGCCTTCAACTTCTAGAGAACGTACTCCATCAAAAATCTTGTCTACACCTGAATATAAAGTCCAGCTAAAAATCATTCTGGAAAGGAATTTCGGGGCTGTGATATCACCCTCTTCAAAGATCTATTTACAAAAAGACATTACCTATGGTAATTACCTATCAAGACAATTTTCGAATTGGTGATACCAATATCAAGTTCAGAGATTATGTGCTTATCATTAAAAATGTTAACTATAAATTCACATCTGGCCATATAGAACTTTTATTTCCTCATACTCATCTTTCATATGACTATACCTCAAATGATATCAAAACGTATAAATCCATCTTGATGGATGAAAATGCTTGTAGACGGGGATATGAGCGATCTGAAGGGGTAAATGTTAATAGGAGTATAAAGTATAGAACCATTATATCAAAATTGATTCCAACCTCTGAGAATGTTCGGTGTGGAACATCAGCCTCATGAGGTGCGTTAAATACGTTAGGTAAACGCCTACAGCTCTTACTTGCCTGTAAACATTCTGGTCATACTGGACATGAAGGTGAACTAATAGAAATAGAAGAGAATTTCATCATGCTTGTATTATTGTGTGATGGGTCTGCGTAGCAACACTCCATCGCCTGTTAAAACGTCCATTGCTCATGAGTTACATTGGCCAGCCCATCGCCTCTACCGTCATTTGTGGCAAGCTGGTTTGGTTGAAATGATTTCCAATGCTGACGCTAACGATGGTGTACGATATCTGCTCGCTGTCATTGATGTCTACTCCAAAATGGCATTTCCTGGACCGGTGAGACGCAAGTCAGGTCCGCCTGTCACTGCTGCATTCAAGATTATTATTCAACGATCTAAACGACAACCTCCTCTGCTCCAAACAGATCAAGCGAATGAGATTTTCAAGACAACGTTCTCTAGCTTTCTCAAACCATTGGTCATCCACCACTATTCTTCTTATAGTAAAGGCTAGTGTGATGGAACGTTTCAATCGAATTCTAAAGACAAACATGAGGCGGGAATTTACTGGAAGAGGAACCTATCTCTGGCTTGATATTGTACACAGTCTAGTTGTACAGTATAATGATACCAAACATGGATTAATCAACATAGAACCACGTCATGTAACAAAAAATATTCCACAGCTGGATAATACTTTTACCCCCATCAAAACTGCAGATTCACGACGTCATCGCTTTCGTGTTGGTGATTTTGTACGCATCAGTAAAGACAAGACTGTTTTGGCAAAGGACACTTGCCCAACTGGAGGACAGAGATTTTTCGCATTCGAAAAGTAAAACTTCACAATCTAGTCACCTATCTACTCCAAGACGATGCAGGAAAACCTCTACAAGGAGGATCCTACGTGGAAAACTTATAAAAGACAACGATTCCAAAACTCCTCCTTGAAAAAGTGGTTAAAACATATCGAAAGTTTTTGCTATAAAATGGTTCGCGTTTAACTCTACCAAACACTTTGGATCAATAAATATGATTTAGTGAAAAATTTGTCATTTATTAATATTCTTTTTGTTTGGTTACCCTATCCACCACTCCTGTAACATTTGTCCTCCATCTCTCAATAGGCTTGTTTTTGTTTGAATAACGACTTAACTTTGAGCTAGAATAATTCGTAAAATTATTAACACTTGCATTGCATCATACGTCTACTGATAAAGCGATCTCACGAACTCACCTGTAAGCCTATAGCATCGAATATTTGCCGATGCGGTGTTCTCACGGTTTAACAAGTGAGTTCATGTTTCGCTGACATTCATGCACCTGCATCGCATCAAATATCTGTCGATGTAGCGTTCTCACGGTTTAGCAAAATGGTTCATCGAGTCCAGCTACCTGTTCCTCATCCAATGTACTGTTCCCGCTTTAGAAATCTCTAGCGGCAGTAGTGGCGTTAAAACCCCCTCAGGTTAATTTAAGTTAGTTTCGGTTTCGGATTGGATCGATTATGGTTCAGTTTTGGTTTCAGTTCGGTTCGGCTTTGGTTTAGTTCGACTTGCTTCAGTTTAGTTTGGTTTGGTTAGGATTTGGTTCGGCTTAGTTCGGTTCGGTTCAGTTTGGTTCGGTTTCGGTTCGTTTTTGTTCGGTTCAGTTCGGTTTGGTTCCATTTCGGTTTTGTTCGGGTTGGATCGGTTTGGTTCGGTTTAGATCAGTTTGGTTCCGTTTGGTTCGGTTTTGGTTCAGTTTGGTTCGGTTAGGTTCGGTTTCGGTTTGGTTTGGTTCAGTTTGGTTCAGTTTCGTTTCGGTGGAGCGGTGGCGGTAGGTACTGAACCGTTACAAAACCACTACATATCTGCCAAACAGAGGATATCAATATTATGTTTTCAACTCTGTGAATGGTGCCATTGAGGCCACGTATTCTACTATGCTTTGCTAATCACTGAGAATACTGTACCAACTTTGGTTTAAGTGGTTTGTCGTCCAGCAATAATCCCATTGTTAAAGGTTTCTGGATTTTTTACAAGTTTAACACCTCTCTCTACTCCATTGACCGTGCTGTGATGAAACGTGCAAGAATCTTCAATTTACCACCTGTTATTGCTCTGCATCCAACCATCGCTTCATTAATCGATATGACACTGGCCTTCCAAGGCCAAGACTTTCCGTGCTCAGAACGTGATCAGTTTGATAACATGGCACTTTTTAAATGTCAGTGCCTGCAGGTACTTACTGGAGATACAGCACTGTTAAAGAAAACAGACCCAAATGTCAGAACAACTTAACTTAATTAAAGTTAGTTTTCGATTATCTGCACTGTCTCAGATTGTAGGCATGGCTCTTATATTTAATGTACTGTAGACTTATGAGACCTACACGGCCAAATGTGCATGTTTCAGTGTATTTGTCACCCCCAGCCCCTAGCAATTCGAACACAGCGAAATCGAATTGAACCATAATTGGTACAGAGGTAGCAGTAGCTGAGAACACCTCAGTGTCATGTTTCATATTGCCGAATCTTAACCAAAACGAAATGGCGGCCACCCGAATATTCAGAGCTTAAATTACAATACGTTTAAAGTAGTCATCCGATCGCTAACAAATTTTGGAAAAGTATACCTTCATGTCCATTTTTTTAAAGATGACTATTGTGCTATCCAATGCTGGCGAGGTATTTCATATGATACCCATCGCTTACCAAGTTTCATTTTAACTGAATAATTACATGCCAAGTTGTTGCATTTTAAGTATTAATAGTGCGCTGCGCGCTAAATGCACTGTGATAAATTCATCAATAACGTTACTGAAGTATTTTCTCTTCCCAAGTTTCATCTTAATTTCTCAGTTACATTCTAAGTTAATGATATGTAATACGCCTGGCAACCATCTTGGATGTTAGGAGTTGCTATTCCCTTGCTTTGGGAATACGATCCATCTCATGAGGTCCTATGTTATTACAGATTATCGCTATTATGGCTCCAAAAAAGAGTTATTAATTTGTTTTGAAATTCCAATACAGCCGCTGTGCGGTATGCAACACGGAGCTGAAACCAGCTAATTTATGCAAGCTAGGTTGGTTAGATCAATTATCGATAGTATGTGATGTTTGAGTTAGTTTGCAAAAAATCGAGTACATCAGGTTGTTGTCGAATCGTTTGAGTGTTATATCGCGATAATTTATATTTCGCTCAGATTCCGCTTCCATTGTGAATGTAATTGTATACTGTAAGCTGTTGATTGTTTGGAGTAACGATCTTCGCTTGTTAATTATGTCATATACACACATCATTTACATATCTGCCCCAGTGTATGATTCCTAATACCCTGCCCTACACAGAGCCTTAAGCATACCTATGACAACAGAAAACATGAATAATGGGATACGCACAATCAAACAACTTGCCAAAGAAGACAACTTCACACTCAATTCGATAGATCTAATTGTACAAACTACTTGGTGAAAATCTGAGGATCAAGTGTCAACCAATAATGAGGACAAGTATGCACGTTTTACTTTTGTGAACAAGAATACCTACAAAATAACTAACCTTTTGAAGATTAAAGGAATCAAAACAGCATTCTGAACATTCTCTACTGTAGGCAAACACACAATTGTATTTTAAATAAACAGACTCGTATTCAAAATTATAAGTATTCTTATTCTCGTAACAAGAAAAAGGTTATCAAGCGAATTACGAACGACACAGTGGGTAGCCACTCGTCATAAAGAACAGAAAATGCCATTAAACACAAAGAAAACATTCAGCAGTATGCTATGCGAGTACATCCATGATACCGAGCATAGTTCCACTAACGTACAAAAAGATCGAAGAAGGTTGCACCACTAGACAAATGGCAGGATTCGTGACATAAAAGAAGCCATAGAGATCTATTTAGTCCATCCAACCTCTACGATTACACGTGTATAGACAGCTCATCCCTATTCACTATTTTAGGCGAAAATGACACACAGTAAGTGACATAATGATGGAAGTGATGATAAAGATAAGGCAAGGACAACTAATTTTGAGGGAAAATTGTTACTACGGAAGGATTTACTGTACAGTATATGAACTTCTCAACAAACCAAAACTTAAGCAAGGCAGTATCACACGGTCTAAGACCACGTTTATAAGCTGGGTGCGGCCTGCAGGGGTGTTTACTTAAGCCTTGGCGAGCGACAGAGATTTGCCTGCAGTAGTTCAGAAGGTACTAGAACCATTAATATACACTCATTAAAGTTAAGCGATTCACATCCCAATCAGTGAACAAGCACATAAACAAACATAGTAGTCATTTATTTTCACGGAGCAGCAACCAATAGCTCTAATACCACCAATTGGCTGACGGCCACACGCAACAGATTTCGAGCCAGTCCGTGGTGAACAGTGCTTAACAGCGAATGCTACCAATATGTATTCCAGCAATTAGATAAGTGTGTCACATTCAGATTTCAGATAAATGTACCAAGGTGTCTGCATAACTAACTTTATTTATAAAAGCCCATTAGCCAGACACGGCATTTTGACGAGCATTAGTGCGTTACGGGAGCTAACAAAGAGAGTTTTCCAGGATCCAGTCAAGTGACTGTATCAAATTACGGATTATCGTGTTGGGAGCCATTTTTCAATGTTTCCTCAGAATTAGAAATTTAATATTTGTCATGCTGTTGATCAACTGAAAAACATTACATTCCGATCAGATAACGGAATCGATCCCTACATGTCTCAGCAATACAACTAGCACTAACCACGCAAACGCAATTATTCCAGCATTATAAACTAACAGAGCACAAGAGAAAAGTTGACACGTTATAGAAGGTGTTTTGATATGTAAATAATTGTATTTAATAATGTACCCTTCTAGAGCCGGCTTTGCTAAAACACGCCAGGGCATATGGAACGCATTGCGCAGGTAGATGATTTTGGCATTATCTTCTTTACTCCCACAATTGATTGGTAGCAATAAAAAGGAAAACGAATAATTTGACTTCAGATGAGTGGAATATTTTCAAACAGGAAATACGCCTAGAGAAATATGGGCTTAAGTGCTAGTTTTAATTAATACACGAAGAAAACATTACGCGTGATTTCTACAAGAATCTTCGACCCGCTTTTCACGTTGACTTAAATGTTACGCATTAGGCGGTGTCCTTGAGGTCTATTGAATATTAGATTGATGTTGGTGTTCCATAACCTGCGAGAAAATATACCCTTCTTGATATATTGTAGTGCTGAAATTACCTAAAATTATTATACCGAGTTATATTTCATTCTTGAAAACACACTTGCTAGATAGTGACTGATGACACATTAACCTAGCATATTTTAGTTGGGACCTAATAAGTTCTTACCTAAAATCGATAAAATACTAAAACCAGAATTTTTGTACTTCATAATCTCAGTCTTTCGTACCTTGGCTGTCACAGTGGGGGCCCGGTTTGATTCCCAGCTCTGCCAAGAAATGTATTTCTGGTCTGAGGGTTGGGTCGGGATACACTCAGTCTCGTAAGGCAACACAGAGATAAGGTGAGTTCCATTCCTACCTCAGCCATCCTGGAATTGGTTTATCGTGGTTTCCCACTTCTACTCCAGGCAAATGCCGGGATGTTACCTAACTTAAAGCCAGGGCCGCTCCATAACCCAATCCTACCTTAATTATAAATACACACACTTCTCCAGACACCACAGTGACACTGGTCATCAGACACATTCTACACACACCCCAGTACGTGGGGCTAAATGACCATGAGGTCACAAAGCTCCTAAAGGAATCAACAAGAATCAACAACAACAACAATCAATATTTTACCACCACCCAAAAGTTATTCTTCCGGGTCCTGGTGAAAACGATGAATATTATTAAAGTTTATTTGTACATAATTGACATCTTTTAATAATAGTGAAACTTGTTGACTGCCAGTAGTGAAACGTTTTGGGTGAGTGAGACCCACGTTGTGCGACTCAAATGTAACGTTTTGCGACACACTGAAGGGCAGCACATTTAACGAAAACCTTAATAATATAATACTTACCGCTTACCTGTATTGACCCCATATTTTGTGATATGAAAATATGAAGGAGTTGAATATTTTATTAGCTTTGAAATAGTCGAGATTTATCATGCTGGAAGTTGACAAAATGTTATACTGTAAAATGTGCCAACTCTATGACACAGTCATAGGAGTTCGAGCGAACAGAACAGGTCTTTTGTAAAATTAAATAAGCATAAGCAGAGCCACTCGTGGCCAGGTACAAAACAAAGGAGGCGTGACTTTCGCCACGAGTCAAGATCAAGCCTGGATTGACAGAGGAGTTGATCATGTGACCCGAATTTGCAATTAATATTTCGGAAATTAAACGAAGCTGTAAATAGGCAATTATATTTGTCACTGAAGAAACAGAAGTTATTTGATTGCACTGAGAATAGCGGAATATTATTAGGATAATTGTCATTTTTTCAAATTAATTTGAGGAATCCAGAACAGCAAGAAGAATTATTTTACGAAGTAAGAGCGCCAATATTCCTTCGATTTTGGAGAGGACGCTGTCGAAACCATGAGCTGGAAGAACGCGCGTTTATGAGCAGGGCTATTACTTTCTTGACACTTGAAGCGATCGGCTGTGTCACAGTTCGAGTCCCGAGCATAGTGTGGGCGAAAGCAATTTTGGCGGCAAGTGCAGCCGCATCTTCGTTAGGCACAATAGAAAGACGAACTATCATCATACAGTGTGTGGTCTTGTGTATTCTCGGACTACAAAGTAATCTGCTATAATTAAGATGTGGTCTTAAAAGCTTTTCACGATAGTGAAGCACATTCAAGTCACGAGCCACGACGTTAATGAACATTTACGAGCTGTATTACTTGTGGTGTATTATTTGAACATTATTTAATATGTTCCTGAAATACGCTTATTGAATTCCGACAATTTTATCTACGATGGATTATTATTAAATTCCCAAAGATTAGAGCGACAATAGTTCCATCATTTACGAACTATAAGGTGCGTTCAAAAAGTAACGAGCTGGAGGCATAATTACAGAAACCAGTACCTGTATGTTAGAAGTATTGGCCCTGGCTGTTGAGGCCCACTGTGACACAAGGCGATGGGTGGCTGTCTCATATAATTCCCTGGGCTGCGATGTGAATAAGTTCCGCACGTACAGCTGGACGTCGGCGTCCGAGGTGAATCCTTGGCCCCGCAGAGCCCTTTTCAGGGGACCAAACATGGCGTAATCACAGGGAGAGAGGTCTGGACTGTATGGAGGGTGGCCGAGAACCTCCCATTTGAATTTCCGCTGGAGTGCCGCGACTGTGTTGGCCATATGAGGTCGTGCATTGTCGTGGAGCGACCACGGCGGCTATGGCGTTCACTGTCACTCGGCGGTCCTGGGTAATGACTGCATCAACCAGCTGGACGTTGTCATCGGTAATGCAGGGGGGTGCCCCAGACCGGGCATCATCGGCTAACGACACCCGTCCTTCCCTGAAGCGCTTGTGCCACGCCTTGACCCTTGCAAGGGGCATGCAGTGTTCGCCGTACACTTGTGACATTTGGCGATGAATGTCCGTTCCCCCTACTCCTTCCGCTGTCAGAAACGGAACAACACCTCTTTGCTCTTCGTTTGACGCCTCCATGTCACTGTTTGCAATTCGACTGGCAGCGTTGGACGATTGATGCATGCGGCTGCTCGCTTTGTATCGTCACATGACGTGCACGCGTGCCCTCTAGCGACGGGCTGTGACCTTCCACGCTCTGGTCGGAACCACACCTCGTTACACACGCCACGATTAGCCGATGTAGTCACCGGTTTGCGAATTCCAGTCTCCGGTTCGTTACTTTTTGAACGTACCTTATATTATAAAACAATTCTACGACATCGCATAGAAAATATTCTACGAAAAAATTTTACCAAGATCTTTCAAATTATTACTGAAAATCAAATCCATCACCGCAACAAGAGGAACGGCCTTTGCCATTAATATGACAGTTCAGTGGGCAGAGTAAACATGCAGAAGGGAACACTACATTGAGAAATATGGAGAACCTGAGAGTAAGGAGATGACATACTGCCAAATAATGGAAAATTCAGGTGTAACGTAAATGCCACAATACAACATTTAAATGAGAGAGGAGAACTTCTGGAACATCAGTTCAAGTCAGCGCTAAGAAGAAAAGAAAAAGATGATAGAGCTAGAATAAACCCAGTTCGATTCAAGATCGAAAATCCAGTTCGATTCCAGAACTAGAACCCAGTTCGAGTCCCGAACGAGAATGGAATTGGAGGTCCGATGACGCAGTTCTCACAGAGGAGGAGAAGGAGTTCCAATCGCTGTAAATACCAGAGCAACGAACGGTATACCAGCCGTTATTTTCTTCAACAACAGAAGAGATCGACACAAGGTAAATGTGATCCTCATTTATGTAGATTTGCTGTAGAAATTTTAAATTTCCATGAGAAACCATTTTTCGATATTTTTTTCGACTATTTGTCAGTTTTTGAATTTTAGGATTTCGATTTTTCGATTTTGGATTAGGAGTTATTTAGATCGACGATATTCATTAGGATTTTTGGAATATGATTTTGTCGTACTTTCTGGTCTATAATTATTATAATCATGGAGATTTTTATGACTCGACAGGATTAATTTTAGGAAGTGATGAAGGAAGTGATTCTTAGATAAGGATTTAACCCGGGAGAGGTCGCGTTTACTCGTCGGAAATGAGAGGACGCGCTGGGTCTTTAAGGCCAGGTTGTTTCAAATGACGCATTACTTTACTGTGATGATTATTTCTTAGTTTTTTATTTATCTTTTATGGTTTTTGTTTGTCTTGGGATTCATTTTATTGTTTTAAATTTATTTTACAGGGAATCTTCTGGATTTTTGCTAATTAAAAAATACGAAACAAAATTTGCTGAAAATCATAACACAGTCATATTCATTAAAACTGTGAACTAAACAACTATGTCTAATAATAATGAAAAAGCAATAAACGCAATAACAATACATCAACAATGGAAGTTTGTAATTGGCTGCAGTATGGGCACTTCAGTTACTCATTCGTCGTCACCGCCTTCCGTTGTGTATGCGACACATGTTGAAACTGTGTACTCCTTGCAGATGTATAACTTACATGTGCTGCACTGGGTTTGCGCCAATCACATTAGGCACAACGGCCAGGTCTGGTTTCCCGCCTCGATACTGCAGACTGTTCACATTCCACTTCACTTGGTTCACTGCGCTCTTTTAGAATGCTGCCTATTCTCATCTTCATCTCCCCGGACAGGCAATAAATGTTTCTCGTTATTGTAAATATTCTAGACACCGTTCCCAGGAGAGCTCTTTCAGAAATTGCCGTCGAATTATGGTTTTCTGTGTATTTTCCTTTAGTACAATAAATGCGTTTACCCCAGCAACATTCAATAACCCATAGAACACAGCGAGTGGCCATCGACAGGTAGTCTTTGAAACTGAATAGGTCCCTTTCAGTTCATCGACAGTATCCACGCCTCCCTTTGCCATGTTGCAGAAGGTTAGGAGTTCAGGCTTCTCCAGAACTCTCAACGATTGTGCCAGAATCACGGAAAGTGGAAATCAATAGGAGAGCCTTAGTTTTCATGGAAGCACAAGACTGCAAAGTATAGTCAACTCTAAATCCAAACATACTGCTGTTGTTTGGCATTTTTGGTGCAATAAATATTGGAGGAATCTCTTTCTTATTTTTTCTGAGTGTTCTGACAATATTGTTAGACGGTGGGTTTCAAGAAGAGAGATGGCCAGGGGGAAGGACGTATCAATTGTCACATTCCTTCCACTGCCTAACATTGGCTGTACTATTCTCTCAACAATGGCTCGTGGTGAATTTTCAGTAATAAAAGGATCCTTCTGGTTGTTGTTCCATACGAACTGTGTAATATGTTCTGGCGCAAACTAAGGCTAAATTAGTTTTTGCCATACCGGTACTTGGCCGGTTTGCTTGGTATATATTAGCGAAAAACGAATTTCCCTTGAAACGACACCAGCATTTCGTCCAATGTACAATATTCACCTATTGAATATGCCCGCGAGCATCGATCATCAAAAGCCTGAAATATTCCACGGATTTTAGAAAGTCAATCTGATTGAGTTCTCTTATCTCTGTCATGAACGTTATCGAATCTCATAGCTCTAAGGAAAAATTTAACAAATTTGATGCGACGCAGATTCGTTCTGAATATGTATACACCTCTCCCATCTGTTGTCCACAAAAAGTCTTCAAGATTTTGATGCGATGAACGAAGAACGCCAGCAAGTAAAGCAGCCCAAACACGGCTTTTATTTCTTAAACAACTGTAGGAAGAACATCACATTCTCGTGTGAAGTTCGCTCGTCTTTTTTCAATCCACATATTTGTAAATCCCGCAATCTTTTCGATATCGGAGTCTGGGAAATAAATGAAAACTCCTATCGGAGATCGAGCATTGCGAGCATCACCCTTGGGTCCAGGTATGTGAGAAATTATATTGCATCAGCGTGTCCTTCCCCTTCGCAGCCAGCTCTTGATTGGATTTCAAATTTACATAATACCTTGTAAATCTGAACATTTTATCTGTTGAATATGTGTCTCCTCATCAAAATTGATTTTAGTATTTATTGTTCTTCTAAATGCTAATGTATAATATGTTTAATGTGTTTCTTAGCTTGTAATTATGTAGATGTACCATGCCATACTCTAAATAAATAAATCCCCTTCGTTGAGAGGAATGTACTAGCCATGTTGTAACACTTTATTTAGCCATGTACGCTGGTCCAGAATTACTAGTACTTTTTCTGGTAGAGGTACAAAATGGTGTATTTTCTGTGTGTTGTATCGTATTTGAATTATGCGACAGGTTACCACAATATTGTTCATCCACAGATTCCTCTGAGTCTGTGTTGTGTTCACTCAATGCCAAGTTGTCATCTGCACTTTCATCATCATCTTCTTCAATCTCCCCTGCTCCCTGTTGTTCTACGTCAAACAGTCCCCTTCGTACTCTGTCTTGTTGCACTTCGTTTCTGTTCCGGTCTTCTTACTCCACACTCAATAAGAACGTTCTAATTCTATCTTCTTCTTCGGAGTCCATCATAAAAAGCAAAACACAACAGGTCGCGTGTGGTGGAAAAGACCAGGTCTGGTATAATTGGTGAATAGTTGAACTTACCGCGCAAAATTGGACTGGCGGACAGCAGGAAACTGTTGCTGATACTCTCCGCGACAATTAGATGAAATATGGTGGGGCGGGCGTGCAGCAAACAACAATGTTGATGTGAACAATATGAACCTGGTATAAATGACCACAACGCGACCTCTCCCGGGTTAAGCCAGGATTATAGTAATTTGATTTTGTGAAATGATATTGATTTTTTTTTCAGTCAGAAAGTTTTTTTTTTTATTATCAGACGAAAACAGCTGATCACTTGATATCAAGTAGGATTATTTTTGAGTATTGACAGAGACACGACAAAGGTTTTGTTACCTCTATTACTAAATGAATTGTAAAGATTGTATTGGTTATAATGAAACATTTGGAGCATTGTTGACAGCAACATGGGATTGCATTATATGTTAAAGAGAGAATTTTAGCATTATTGAGTCCAACAGTTATGAACGATAAGCAGGGAGGACAAGGCATATATTATTATTAACCTTTGATGATGAATTTTGTGAGTTTTAAATTCTTTGAAGTACTGGAAGTATGTGAAACATGTCTTAGATGGGAGAATTTTAGTCTGCATATTTTTCATTCATGGAAGATCGCATTATTGTAACATAGAATCACGAAAGATTGGGTTTTGAAGTGAGAATTGAATTCTAATCAGTCATGTCGACGTTGGGAATATTCGTAACTGCAGTGAATAGATGGAAGTGGTTGTTTTTGAGTATATTCGAGCAAGTTTAAATAAGAAGTTACCGTACTTTGGTACTGAATCTTGTAGAGATCAGTTGTTTCACGACCTTAAGGGTTTATGTGAAGTTTCATTCACATATTTCATTGTATGAGAAAGTTGCATAAGATGAATGATGCGTTAATTTGTATTGGAAAGCGACTATAGAAGGTCATGCATCGTCAGAAAACGCACGAATGACGTAACTTAATTGTATTGAAGCAATGCTTCATCATTATTTTTCTTATTCCATTCAACCTGCAGCTGACAATTAAGCATGAGCTAGGCTTTTGAACGACCATGACTATCACGAATGAGACATATACAAGATCAGTAGTTAAAGGTGGGTAGTTCCTTATTGATAAGACGAGTTATGGTAGTGAAAACTCGCATTTATGTGATGTTACGATGTGGATGTCGTAACAGTGTTGTATTGCAAATAGTTTAGGTAGATTGACCATAGTCTCAGTTGAATATTGCACAATCAGAATAAGTGTAAAACATATTTTATTAGAGATAGAGCGGAGTTTCTACGCTGTATAGGTTAAGAAAATAAATTGTATTTAGATTAAACAAACCAAATTCATGGTTTACAAATTTAATTTTGGGTTTTTATTTTTATTATGAACTCCGGAGATGCGAGTTTGGAAATTCAGATGGCATTGTAGAAGGTGCAATTAAATTATTTTATTTTTGAGAATGAAGTTTTAAGTTTTGAGTTTTAATTTTTTTAAATTTTCGTTTTTGCATATAAAATTTTAATGATTGTATCATCACTAGTTAATAAACCGTCGGACACGCTACATATTTTTATAAATTCAGAATTTTGGTTTATATCAATTAGTTAAAAGTTGTATTATGGAAGTAATTATAGGAGCCCAATAACTTTTTCACCTCTTTACACCCCGATAAGCGCAAGTTTCGGCTTCTCCTAATAGAAATTGTTACTTTTCCCAGTAGTATAGTACCATAGTACAACTGTAGACTAAATTCATTTTCGTCATATTCGTCAGGCATTTCTTCCAGTAGGTTTTCTAGCCGGGGAACATGAATATCCTGCGATCCCGCTCATCTTGGATACTGGCAAATATAAAAAAAAAAGGTACAGTATATTGATAGAAATAATGATATGCTCGTGTGGGTGCCAGGTCATCCGATAATCTTGATTAGCCAAATTATAATTATAACTTAATCTAGAGCACTCGAGACCTCATTCTCTCAGCTCGCAGTGAAGCTGTGACACTAACCAATAAACTTTCGAGACAGGGAATAAGGATGGCTTACGTCTAAGACTATCTACTGAGAAAAAAAAGTCCTATCATGTGCAAAGAAAGTATAAATTTTATGAGATCAAAAGCAACAGTTAATAGTGACATTAAGTTGTAATATAAAATTAATAGGCTGAATTATAATAAGGCTGGAATGTAATTTAAAGTGGCGAAATAAATAAATTAGAAATTACTTTTTAATAGAAATTTGACATAACGTAAAGAAGCTTGATATTACTTTGCCGAAAACGAAAAAAAGAGATCTTGTTTGGATTTCCCATATGAGAGCTCACCGGTGACGTCTTGTAGTATCTTGCTACATCGAGACTTCCTTCCCGATGACGAGCAAGCATGCCTGGAATGCCGACTTCTCCAGCTCCAGCGCAGCGATGTAGGTAAGATATTTTGAATTAACCTGGGCGTGATTATGTCCGGTGTATACTGTTGCTAATGAATGGATCTACTCCATAATTCACTTTGGGATATATGATCAAAGACACGATTATATCCCATCAGTGTGCAAAATATGTAGTTGGAATAATACGACTATCAGTCACTGTCCTTAAGACAAAATCACCAGTTCAAGTGGTAGTAATCGTCCGAATGAAAATTGTGGTGCTCGAGAATTCGTCCTGCAAATGAAAATATTGTAGGACATATTCTCACTCTTCATCTTTTCAATCTTCCAATCCGAAGCCCGTTGCTATAGCAACCACTTCTACCTTTCTCAAATATTCAAATCAAGGCTACCGTTTCACTCTTGCATCCACGCAATGATACGTCATAATTTCTAAGAATTATTCACCGGTCGTACTGAAGATAGCTGGCGTCTGTGACGTAGGCTGCGATTTTCGTTAACCTTGCAAGGAATCCATTATAACCAGGCCAGGTCTCCACCGGAAAATTGCTTCAAGTTTCTCGGAAATGTGGCTATACTTGGCAGCCACTTCGGTAGTGGCGAAGTTAGGGCTCATGGCCCTCTCTTACACTTAGCCACGTGATATGGTACTAGTACATTATATAACAATTTTGGATATACAAAAAAATATTATGATGATAAACAAGGAGTAAATTAATTATGCTTATATTAATACTAGCAGTAGTACCCGGCTTCGCCCGGTGGAATGATGATAATATTTTAGTCTCCTTAACACTCAACGTCATAAATAATATTTATTTATGTATTCATTTCTTACTTTATCAAACCCAGTGACAATGTTTATACTTAAGTCGCTATGGGAAGGCTCTTTAAAATAATGATCATTCTCGTGATATTTGTCTTCAGTCCGAGTCGAGATATGTCGTTAGCGGTCCCAGAATTCATGACACCTCAGTCGTAGAAGACTTTATGTGGTGGTGATTAGAAATATAATGGACTTGAAATCTAGGTCATTTGCCCCCAATGGTAAATTGCCCTACTGATCTGGATGATATTGAAAATTACTACATAACTGACATATGAAACTTAGAAAATAATAGAAAAAGTTATTTTTAGGACTCACATTTCGGGAAAGACTTGATTATTTTTTGACAAAGAGCTCCCACTTAGATCGCTATCTGGTTAAAAGTTTCGTCTTGTTAAGGTTTAAACTGTACGATAAATGTCTGAAGCAATTCCTCCAAGAGGAGCTTCCAGATTTCGCAGTCGATATATCGTTAACGTTCCTGAGCATCCAGTTGTCTTTTCTTCTGACGCAAAACATCTTCTACATAGTGATGCTGAACATAGAAGCGACTACTGGCACATGTAACTTATCAACGAATGGGAAAAATTGATACTTTAAAGGAATGAGAGGTCATAGGCCCTTTTGATGAGGATGACAATGAAGACTACTACTACTGAACGGGTATATCAAACTTACAAACTAATGGAAATACACATTTTATAAATCACAGACGATGAAGACTGTGGTGTTGCTTAGTAGTACTGTATAATGGACGTAACATCTAGGTCATTTGCCTCTTTGATGAGGATGATAATGAAGACGACTTCTACTGAACGGGTATATCAAACTTACAAACTAATGGAAATACACATTTTAAAAATCACAGGCGATGAAGACTGTGGTGTTACTTAGTAGTATAATGGACGTAACATCTAGGTCATTTGCCCTTTTGATGAGGATGGTAATGAAAACTACTGTTCAATTGACACGACAAACTTACAAACTACCGTGATACAAGGAAATATTTCAAAATTCACAGGCGATGAAGACTTATTGTGTGTGGTGATTAGAGGTATAATGGGCGTAACATCTAGGTCATTTGTCCTTATGATGATAATAATAAGGTAATGAAAAATGACTACTAAACAAACATGGTGTAATTTTAAATCTGATATAGGTAATTCAGATCTCTACCTTCGATGTCTACCAAAGTCTGAACGTTATTTTCTGGCTTAGGCCTATACTCGATGCGTGTAGTGAAAGAGCATATCGAGTACTGCTCGGGTCCAAGCTGCACGAACCTGAGGATATCGCAGATGATGACGATATATGATGACAGACGTTCGGGGGGGTTCCCGGTCCTATTCACATTGACCGGTGAATCACTCATTCTTTCGTAACTACAGTGGTTTGAGCAAAGACCCTGTATGAACATCAGCATAGTCAGCAATACCAGGTAACACGCCGGGGTCTGGACATTTCTCTCATGTCACCTCGCGATGAATCAGCAAGCTATTCTCACACCTGCCCCCTCCTCCCCCCAGGGTCTCACAACTGGTGGGACGTGGGTTTGCGACCACGGGACCCCAGCTGAGTCCGGCATTGCTTCTACTTACTGGTGCCGGGCTCCTTTCAGTTCTCTTTCCTGTCAGCCTCCCTTGGTCAAACTCTTGTTCTCTTCCGACCCCGATGGTATCAGGGTATCCGAGGCCTAGCGACTCTTTCACTTTCCCGCCTTAATTGGCCCTTGTCTAATCATTCCTGATAGCCTCATTCTTCGAGGTGTCAGCCTTCTTTTTCTCTTCTTAATATCTCATGTCTTCTGCTCAAGACCCTCAAGGAGGCAGGGTGTGTGTAGCCCCACCACTTCTGGTGCACCCTGGATAGTGCTACATCCTCAAGGGCTCATGGCTGGTGAGTTCGGTAGCTGGCAACCCTGAGGGTTTCTTGAGCGGGTCCGGTTTTACCCCTTTTTTCCATTGCCTTTGGGACGGACCCTGTCCTCTTTCCGGGAATGGAGTGGTCTGTCCGCAATTTCAAGCAGACAGTGTTACTCGCAGGGTACCAAAGGGTAAGTATACACATTTTGGTTCTGATCGGTGAAACGGTGTAGATTTGTGCCAAAGGGCCGAAATGCAGGGAATGGGGTGATCTGTCCGAAATTTCAAGTGGACAGGGTTACCCGCAGGGATCGGAAGGGTAAGTATAAAAATTTTGGTCCGGATCGGTGAAACGATATAGATTTTTGGCAAAGGGCCTAAATGCAGGAAATGGGGTGGTCTGTACGAAATTTTAGGTGGACAGTGATATTCACAGGGTTACAAAGGGTAAGTATACACATTTAGGTTCAGATCGGTGAAACGGTGTAGATTTGAGCCAAGGGGCCTAAATGCAGGGAATGGAGTGGTCTGTCCGCAATTTCAAGCAAACAGTGTTACTCGCAGGATATATTTTTTTAGCGTATGGCTTTTAGTGCCGGGAGTGTCCGAGGACATGTTCGGCTCGCCAGTTTTGTAGCTGCTTCGAGACGGACACCCAATGGGTGAGCTACATGTACCGTTGGGGAGGGAAGTTGGAATGTAAGGACGAGGAGTTGGAAGGTAGCGGCTGTGGCCTGTAGTTAGGGACCAACCCCGGCATTTGCCTGGAAGGAAGATGGGAAACCACAGAAGACCATCTTCAAGGTTGCCGGCGGGGGGATTCGAACCTCCTCGCCACCCGGATGTGAGCGACTGCCAGCAGTCATGCCGTAACGACCACGGCTAACTCACCCGGTACTCGCAGAGTACCAAAGGGTAAGTATACAAATTTTGGTTCCGATCGGTGAAACGGTGTAGATTTGTGCCAAAGGGCCTAAATGCAGGGAATGGAGTGGTCTGTCCGAAATTTCAAGCAGACAGTGTTACTCGCAGGGTTCCAGACGGTAAATAACAACTTTTGGTTGAGATCTGTGAAACGGTGTATATTTGGGCCACAGGGCCTAAATGCAGGGAATTGAGTGGTCTGTCCGCAATTTCAAGCAGACAGTGTTACTCGCAAGGTACCAAATGGTAAGTATACAAATTTTGGTTCTGATCGGTGAAGCGGTGTAGATTTGGGCCAAAGGGCCTAAATCCAGAGAATGGGGTGGTCTGTCCGAAATTTCAAGTGGACAGGGTTACCCGCAGGTTTGCAAAGGGTAGGTATACAAATTTTGGTTTGGATCGGTGAAACGGTGTAGAAGTTTGCCAAAGGGCCTAAATGCAGGAAATGGGGTGGTCTGTCCGAAATTTTAAGTGGACAGTGTTATTCACAGGGTTACATAGGGTAAGTATGCAAATTTTGGTTGAGATCGGTGAAACGGTGTAGATTTGGGACAAAGGGCCTAAATGCAGGAAATGGGGTGGTCTGTCGGAAATTTCAAGTGGACAGGGTTACCCGCAGGGTTCCGAAGGGTATGTATACAAATTTTGGTTCAGATCGGTGAAACGGTGTGGATTTGTATACATAACAGACAGACAGACAGACAAACATTGAGCTTTATATACAGGGTGTATTTGATATGATGGAAGTCCGTTACACTGGTGATAAAAGAGACTATTCTAAGCTTCCTAGGTAAAAAATTTGTCACCTATCTTGAAATTGATAATTAATCATTAAAAAGTCAATGTTTTTAGTTATTTCAGAAACTAATCAGGCAGAAAGTGGTGCGGCAGGCTGGGGTAAACGAGGCGGAGCCAGGAGAGACGACGCGCGAAGGGGAAGTTGTTACGTAATCGGAGCATTGACCTTACCGGTTGACTTGAGGGGTGGTAGGCTATCAGCTGTTATGAGGATGAGCTCTACCGCCTCGTAAGAAAATGTGCATTGCCGTTGTTCTTGTTGATGTTGTTGACAATGCACGCAATGGCTTGGGACGTTAGGACCGGTAGTATTGTGTAGCCTACTTTGTAAGTGTGGAATTCATTGATTGATGTTCATGTATAAAATAATTTCGATACTCAGCCCTGATGTATCATTGGCGTCCGTGTCGGACCTTCTGTTGACTAGTTTCTGAAAATACTAAAAACATTCACTTAATGAAATGCAGTGTGACAAAATTCCGACATCCCGTAGTCTGTTCAGAACTAGGCATTTAGGACGGAAGTAAAATACTTGGTGTTTTGTTTGAGAGGCTTGGCGATTTTGGTCATTTAGCCCCATGTAGCTGGGTGTGGGTAGAATTTGTGTGATAACCTGTGTTTTGTGGTTTCTGTAGTAATGTGGGTATTTGTAATTCAGGTGAGGATTCGGAAGAAGGCGCCGGCCCTGTGGTGTTGGGGCAGTGCAACTGCCTCTCACCTGGAGGCCCTGGGTTCGATTCCTGGCTCCATCAGGGATATTAGAAACTGACGTGAGGGCTGGAACGCAGTGCACTAAGCCTCGTGAGGGCAATTGAGTAGCTGTCTGACAGTGAGGCAGTGCCCGAATCAGGAAAATCAAGATTAATGGCCGAGGGGACCCGATGCACTGACCACGCGACACCCTAATATCTGCAGGCCAAATGGCTGGACAGCGGTCGCTTGGTAGGCCTAGGCCCTTCATGGGCTGCACTGCCAGCGGTTATGATTATTGAGAAGAAGGCGGCCGTGGCTTTAAGTTAGGAACAATCCCGACATTTGTCTGGGGTAGAAGTGGGAACCCATGGAAAACTACTTCCAAGATTTAATACTGGTACGGTACCACATGTCCATATTGTGAATTGTCCCATCCCATCTCCAGTCCTCGGGTGGCCATTAACTGGAGAGGGGGGGGGGGGAGGGGGGTTGATTTATTGGTCCATTAACAATGTAAATACATATGAAAATACACGAAAATGAAAATAAAATACAAATACATTGTTATAATACAGTGTTATAATAATAATAATAATAATAATAATAATAGTCTAATAATAATAATAATAATAGTCTAATAATAATAATAAGAGTCAGCATGTGTAGTTCTGGTGGTAGAGTGCTAACCTTCCCGAGGGTGCGATCTACGTTCAGTCATGTGGTAAATGAATGGGATCTAATACGATCATCTCCATGGATTTCATGGCACATACAAGAAATCCTACGTACATTAAAGTATGGCAACTCGACATACCAAAAAGAAACATAAAAGAAGTTAGTGTGTCTAAAAGCCTATTATTACTATTATTAGTATTATTAATATGTTTATCACAGTTGTTGCACCATCTTCACACAAAGATAGACCAACAGTTCCTTAAATTAATTTACCAAATCTTTAGGATTTCTATTTTCTATGCATAGTTCATGAAGCTGGCAAAATCCTAGACAGATCCACCATCACTAGTCATGTTGCCACTCCCCATGAAGGTGTGAATCAGCTGTTCATAGGCTCGGTTTGTGTATTTCAATGTCATTGGCAGACAAGGCGAGGAGGTCACTCAACTGCAGACTCTGGTCAACATTCCTCAGCGTAGGAGGGGAGGGTGACGGGGAGAAGTCAGCTCTGCTGCTGAGGGGAACGAAGTGAAAGCCCGTTTCCAAGACATTGACCGACGATTTTTGTGATTTAATTCCACCTACTCTAATTAAGATCCGACTTAATTTCATGAAGATATTTGCTTAGAATACCATCTTCTATCACCAGTGTAAAGGACTTCCATCATATCAAATACACCCTGTATATAGATAGATTAATGAAAAAGGCACGTGAAAAATGATAGTAATAATTATAACAATACAAATAATAATAATAATAATCACAATGTCACAGACCTTTCTATAATATCCTAGATATAATCCTAGCTCAGGCATACGTCCTATCATCCATCACCATTCACACGGGGCAATCAGCAGTATTCAGCAGGTAATCTCGGCATGTGGCCTTAAATTTCTTTATTGTTGTAGAATTTCTGATATCGGCAAGAGTTGAATTCCATAGTCGAGACCCAGCTACAGCAAAAGAGCGGTTGAACATGGATGAGTGATTGATGAGGATGGTGAAGGAAGAGCCAGAACGAGTGCTTCGATTATGATATGAGGACAAGCAACTAAATTTTGATGACATGTACGTAGGGATGTTTTCATGCAGAAATCGATAGATGGATATCAGCAAGTGAAACTTACGGCGTTCATCAGGTTTAAGCCAAGAAAGAGCACGGTAGCTTGGGGTTATGTGGGTATCGTATCTTAGATTGAAAGCAAACCGAAGACAAGAGTTCAATGCTTGTTGGAGTTTCACTGTTTGTCCATGAGTCGCGTCAACGAGAACGATATCACAGTAGTCTAAAATTGTTAGTATTAGTGTCTGTATGAGTTTAGTCTTAATGTCTAGTGGTAAAATGTTCTTATGGCGCACGAGTGGGTGAAGGGATGCGTATATCTTTTTACGTGTATTTCTTATATGTGGTGACCAGTCGAGAGTTTCAGTTAAGGTTAAGCCAAGGTTCCTTACTTCTTTACTAAAGGGGATGGTGATTGAATTCAGTGTTACTGGAGGCACAACGTAGTTGTTTTTAATGAGTTTAGTAACTTATGAGAGCCGATGATGATAGTTTGGGTTTTCGAAGGATTGAGTAGGAGAGAGTTGTCACCGGCGTATACACTAAGTTGATGGAGATCAGTGTTTATATCCCATGTTGCATTTGATATACTGTCGATACTAGTGTGGCAATATATTTGGAGATCATCTGCATAAAGATGATATTAATTATAGGTAATTGTGGAGGAGATATCGATGATATAAAGCACGTTATATAGGGGCCCAAGGACCAAATCTTGGGGGGTTCCTGCCTTTTTCTAATGCCACTGAGAGGTGGTGTCCTGTACAATCACACGCTGATTTCGACCCGTTAGGTAGGCAGAGAAAAAATGTATGGCTTTCGGTGCCAAGAAGGGACTTTAGCTTCTTCAATAGGGTCGGTATATCTATTGTGTCAAATGCTCTGCTGAAATCGAGGAGTGTAAGTATTGATACTTGTCTTTGGTCCATTGCTTGTCTGATGTCATCAGTCACCTTAAGTAATGCAGTTGCTGTGCTGTGGCCCTTCTTGAACCCTGACTGGAATGGGTCAAGTAGAGAGTGAGTGTTCAAATATTCCAGTATTTGAGTTTGTACTAACCGTTCCAATACTTTGGAGAGAGCAGGGAGAATAAAACAGGGCGGTAGTCGGACGGTAGCAGTGGGCATGGAATCTTAGGAAGAGGGATCACGTTGGCGTATTTCAAGATAGAAGACAGTGTGCCATTGTTTAAACAGTAATTAAAAATGTGTGTGAGAATGGGGAGAACAGCACCAATAATGTAATGTATAAATTTTACAGGTACATCATCAATCCCGTTCGGCTGGGATCTAATGCAATACAACACTCTCTTAACTTCATTAGTGCTTACGTTACGAAATACAAAGGTGAGTCAATCTGGTGGAGAAAATGACGGGCCGTGACTGGCATCGTTATCTGGGTTGGATTGATTATCTGCATCCATGAAAAATGCATTTAGCTCGTCTAGTGGAATGTCAGGTATAGGAAGTTGCTCCTGGTTTTTTCTTATGCCCAAGGCACGGAGTTGTTTCCACGCTCTAGCCGTGTTTAGTCGGCAGGTTGTATCACGAACAGACTTAAATTGAAGATTACGTAAAGTTTGCTTAATTTGGTTTCGAAGTACTCGGTAGTTTTCAAAATCATTTGGTAGACCAGAACGCTTGTATTGTCTGAAAAGATTACCTCTACGGGACATCATTTTCTTGACTTCCGGAGTTAACCACGGCTTAGGTTTACGAGAAATCCTGATCTTTCTCCTGGGCGCATGTTTGTTGTATAGTGCATGTATTAATAGGTTAAACTTGACTACTTTTTTGTCAATGTCGTACAGTCTCAATATGTCGTTCCATGGAAGACTGTAGGTATCATATTTCAGTTGGACCGGGTCTATGTCTTATATATTTTTGCATATAACATATTTAGTCCTGTACTTTGGTACGCGGAGCGAATACGCTGAGTATACTAAGTCATGGGTGGATATAGCCGGCACTGGTCACTACTTTCTGTGGGTTATTTGTTATGATGAGATCAATTAGTGTATGTGAAATGTAGCTTAATGTGCTTACGAAGTTAGTTGGCTCGAGCGGAAGTATCGTCATGTCACAGGAGGAAAATAGATCTTTTAGTTTCTTTGTTTTGGTTAGTAAGTTAGTGTTAAAATCTCCTAAAATAATGACATGTTCGTAAGATGGCAGTAAATTAAGCAGACTAGTTTCAATCTCGGAAATGTATGATACAGTAGGTGGGCGATATATAACACCTATCAATACTTTCAGCTCACTCAATGTTACCTCAACAAACATGAACTCCGTCCTCAGTAACTCGACGGACGATGGTGAACAAATAACCTTGCTTTTCAGATCATCTGTGCAATAAAAGGCAACACCGCCATCCTATCGGTTCGATCATGGCGATGGAGATTATAAACTTCAAGCTGAAACACACAATTTGGAAGTGATTCAGACAACCAACTCTCAGTTATTCCTATTACATGAACATTGTTTTCACAGAATATTGCTTGAATCTCATCTATGTGTGCTGGTAAGCTTCGGCTATTCAGATGGCAGCAATGTAAGGCTATCAGACAGTTAGAAAATGCTTGCTTTAACTTAGCACCTGCATGCGCTGGTGAAAGTGGAGGGAGGGGATAATTTCTATGGTTCGTGCCTCGGTCATTGCCCGAGGGTGAATCGGCTCCTACGAGAACAGCAGAACTATTTCGAAAAGGCATGCTGACAAGGTCAAGAACTTACCGTACCGGTACCTCGACTTCCTGATGAAACTAACAGCCATTTCCAGTTTATATGCTGCTAAATGTAATAATCGACAAAATAGATGTAATAATAGTAATACGCATAGACTGATTTCATATAATACATTCCGAAAGTAATAATAATATATATGTAGTTTCCGTCTAGATTTAAAATATTCAATATTAAAATAAATTATACAATAGTTGAATTCCATGCTCCGAATTAGATTGTAAACTCAATTATAAACTCAAAACTTAATGTAAGCTGCAATATACTATCGAAAGCAATATTATTCATCAAAACGTTACGGAGCAACACCCCCAAATGAGTCTGTAATATTTTAATTGACATAAACAATACTTAAATCAGCCTACAGTGTACCCCACATTTTAAATCCATGTAGTGGTAAATTTCATTAAAATCAGGCATCTACAGACAGTTTTATAGAATCAACCAATTTTCAGGTAGCTCCAGTAATAAATAGCCACCGAAAATATCTTCGAAACTTTCAACTAGACCAAATTCTGTATTCTCCTAGATATATAGTAATTAGGGCTTCATGAATTAAATTGTAACCTTGTTTCATTCCTTAATTAGTGATACAAGAGAGATACCTCTATCAAACGTGCTGAGTCCGTCTATTCAATACCAATGTTTGTGCAGACCCCATTGTTAGCAATGTAGAAGAGTATGTAGTGCATGTGCTTTAGGAAGTGCGAATGGAGTGGTTTTTCGCTTGTATAGCGTCAGGAATAGTTCAAAGTGGATCCCAATCATCAGTGATGTACGTGATTTACAGCCCTTTTTAATATTCTTTAATTTGCTTTAACAATAGCTTTATTGATTCATAAGGTAGTCGTTATTATTATTTATTTATTTTTACTTATTGCTTTTTATTTTTTTATTAATATTCGGTATTCATATGACATATTAAAGTGTAAGATACTTTAATTTTTACCTTTGCTAATTTAGTTAGGTTACAAGTGTCATTCTTATTTTGTTTTATTAGTTGTTGAGTTTTGTTTTAATTTTTGTAAACATGTTTTAAACCAGAGCAATATGTACGCTATACAAACGGGCACATTTACCTCAGAGACACTTGCTTGACCTATACATTCTATTTAATGATTAAATCAAAATATCAGGGGCTTTAGACGGATAGATATAAGCGACGAGAACCGTGAGGCCAGAGACAGCATCCAAGAGGATAGCATGCAGACCCGGAGAACATTAACCACGCGATCTGGTCCTCCATGTAACTCAAAAAGCAAGTTTTTCAATACTTCCAACGCCAGTTTTTTCGATTATTCACAAGGTCAATCTAGGTCTATGTGGGTTGAAAATAACACCATCTTGAATATTCTGTCGAAAGGCCTTTCCTGTTTTCAGATATTAGCATTTCAATTTAAGCAAATAAGCTTCATCGAAGCTTTCGATTATGCATTGGTAACTCAAAGGAACGAATAGCGTAATTGTCATGTCGTTGGGCTTGCGTTCATATAGAGCATCTAAATTGCCTCGTTTGTAATTATTTAGATGATAATTCATAAAATACGTGAAGTATTAATAACTTTTCCTTGCTCTTATTCCTGATATCATGAATGGATGTTACAATATGACACTCTGTGACATCTTACAATAATACACTTTCCCTTTTATAATATCTATACTAATATAATAAAGCTGAAGAGTTTGTGTGTTTAAACGCGCTAATCTCTGGAACTACCAGTCAGATTCGAAAAATTATTTTTGTATATGAAAGCCAGAATCAAGAGAAATAGTTTAGGCTATGTTAAATTTCGGACAGACTACTCCATTCCCTGCATTTAGGCCCTTTGGCACAAATCTACACCGTTTCACCGATCTGAACCAACATTTGTACACTTACCCTTTGGAACCCTGCGAGTAACACTGTCTGCATGGAATTGCGGACAGTCCAGTCCAATCCCAGCATTTAGGCCCTTTGGCACAAATCTACACCTTTTCACCGATTTGAACCAACATGTGTATACCTAGCCTTTGGAACCCTGCGAGTAACACTGTTTACATCAAATTTTGGACAGACCACTCCATTCCCGGCATTTATGGCCTTTGGTACTGTACCCGTATTACCTACCAATACCTGTTGAAATCCTTCGAAGACAACTGTATCGTAGAACCTGAACATCCCCGGCTAAAATAAAATAAAAACAAGTTCTACCAAAAAATAAAGGGATAATAGGGTAACATGAAATCCTAACAGGTTGTATTAACAATGATCAAATCTTGAAGAAGGAAACTAGCTCAAAAACACAAGAGTCCTTCTAGAAGAAGAAAAATCTCAAAGGTGTGGTATACCCTAAAATACCTAGCTATGACCTTCTTAATACGACCTTCCATTACCTCTATAAAGCATCACGCAATAATTAAAATCAAATGAAAGATAAGTTTATTGATAGAATAAACATGATAAGAAAATATTAAACTCGTCGTTAAAACGACCAATCAAAATTTTAGAATAAATAACCTGGATTGTCTTCCAGACATGGGATATATGGATTAATTCCAAAATGGATTGTCCATTACTGAAACTGACTTCCAGTTTCTAAAAAATAAATTTATAATACATTTCGATCCCATACACACAATTAAAAAAATTGGAACCACTTGGGATCATTTAATGACTTGACTTACTTGACTTAATTCCTATGATCCCTCTCGGAGCAAAGGGCTGCAACAAAATTCCTCCACTGATTTCTTCTCCCAGACAGCCTCTGCAGGTCTGTCCAGGATTTGCCAGTCGCCTTCCTCTCCTCCTCAACACTTCTTCTCCAGGTATTTCTTGGCCTACCCCTTCCTCCGGTGCCCTGGGGGTTCCAACTAAGTGCTTCTTTTTCATTGGCGGCCTGCTTTCTCAGACAATGGCCTATCCAACTCCATTTTCTACGTTTTATTTCGAGATGTATTGGCCTTTCGTTTGTTCTCTTCAGAAGTCCCTCATTTGAAATGGTTTCTGGCCAATAGATGCGTAGAATCCTTCTGAGGCAACGGTTAGTGAAGACTTGGAGACTCCTGGTGATCTTGGTTGTAACATTCCAAGTTTCACTTCCATACAGGAGTACTGCTTTGACATTACTACGAAAGATTCGTAGTTTCGTCCTGGTCCAAATGTCGCGAGCTTTCCAAACCGGATATAATTGAACAAATGCAACGTTTGCTTTTTTGATGCGGCTCTTAGCATCTGCGCTAGCACCACCGTCCTCTGCAACGATGCTACCAAGATATGGAAACTCTCTCACAGTTTCAATTCCTTCTCCATTTATTTTGCACTTGCGGTTTGTATTTATTAAACTGTTTACTCTCAATTCTTTGGTCTTGTTGCAATTTATCTTCATTCCTGCTCCTGCTGCCTCTTCTGTGATGTGCCTTAACTTCATTTCCATATCCGTAAAGTTCTGAGAGATTGCACAAACATCGTCGGCAAAATCCAAGTCTTCTAGCTGTTTTCTCAACTTCCATTGCAATCCAGTTCTTGTTCCAAACATAACCTTTCTCATAACCAGGTCCATAACAATAAGGAAGGTGGTAGGAGATAGGATACATCCCTGTTTAACTCCTGAATTGACATGTATTGGTTCAGTTAGCTTCCCTTCATGGACGACCTGGCATCGATAATTGCTATAAAAGCTCTTTACAAGGCTGATGATCTTCTCAGGTATTCCATATCTGGCCAACACCTTCCACATGAAGTCTCTCCTCAGGGAATCAAAAGCTTTGCAGAAATCCACAAACATAAGGTAAAGTGTAGTATTCCATTCCACACACTGTTCCACTATAATCCTCAACGTGTTTATCTGGTCAATGCATGATCTATTTTTCCTGATTCCAGCTTGTTCTCTTCTCAGTTTCTGATCCATAATATTTATAATTCGATCTAACAGAATCCTTGTGAACACCTTACTTGGTATTGAAAGTAAGGTGATACCTCGCCAGTTGTAACATAGAGTCCTATCCCCTTTCATTGGCAATTTCACCAGTAAACCTCTTTCACAGTCTTCTGGAATCTTCTCCTGTTCCCATATCTTTATAAATAGGGGATGGAGTAGCTCAGCTGATAGTTCTATGTCTCTTTTCAGGATTTCATTTAATGAACACCTTGTTAAATATCACGATAAATATGAATAATCTTGATTCACATTTCCAATATATTAATCATATTAATCAACGAAGAAATTATTATGGCATATTTACAGAATATACAAATTTATACATTATTTTAGAATAACCTCGATCATTCTCTGCGCTGACCTGTTATCACGACATTCACTTCTGTTTGAATTTAGTTAATCATTTTATTTCTTATTAATCCAGTGTAATTCTGTCGGACGATTAAGTTAAGCAAAATGTTTCTCATAGATTCGGCATTAAATAGTTATTGATTAAATTTGTTATACATATATGCTATGACATAGTAGATCGTAATTTACTGGAGATATGAGATTGAATATCCACTCAATTGTATCAAAAATAGTGCTTAGAGAAAGTAATAATGTTTACGCAGGTCTTACTTCAAATATATTAACAGCGATTATGTCACCTAGGACATTTTATAATAACCACACTAGGTTAAATACAACACCCATCTGGGGTGAGACCCCTTTCAGTCTATTCTTGATTGGCACACATGGCTCAATCTTTGACAAGAAAAATTGCTTCGCAAAGCACAATATCGAAAATGCTTATCATCATGGGTATTATTCACAATACATGCCTGACACCTTAAAAGCTTATATGCACCCTTAATTGGTGTCTTACTGCCTTAATCCACTGTTACAAAAATCAGCTGTTTATTAAAAATGCTTATACTCGTGCTTAGAAAACGAATTTAAATATGTAGCACGTTATTGAAATTATTGTGGATTCCAGATATATTCCACATAATTTAGAAACTTGCCTTACATTAATGTGTTACAATATTCATCGTCACTAAAACGTATAACTTATAGTAAGTCCTCCGTGGGATTTTCTTTGCAAACTTGTATGTCTTTCAAATACCTTCTTAATATAGAAAACTATTGCACCAATGGCAATTATATAAATTTAATCCAGTGTTAACTTCATAAGAGAAAAATATTATAATTATCAAAACCACTCATGAGGTTATAAAAATATTAAGATTGATCCTTCCTCAAACCGAGATCTTCCCTGAATTCCCTGAACCTGAATATGTCGATGGATAATTCCTACATCATGAATCCAGGTTAACTACAGAGGTTAATCAACTATTGATTCATTAGGAAAATCCATCTCGAAAATCATGCTCAGAAAAGGTAAGTTAAATCTGTAAATAATTGAGAAAAATAATCAAAAAGAATCAAAGGGACTTTCATAATAATTGGATCAGTAGGGGGGTAGTAGGATTTCTGCTTCCCTCCTACCATTACTCCCACTCAGCCAAATAAGATTTCGAATAACTCGCCAACCCATGGTCCGATTTTGACAAATGAGGTGTCGTTGGACTCGGGCTGACGCCCTCTTTCCAATGGACCATTCATTTCAATCCCTAAATAAAACCTACCCCTACTAGGGGGTGAAATTGTATTTTTTTTAGTGAAAGTCTCTTTTCAAATGCGACATGTATAAGGTGCGCTGCTAAAATGAACTTAAACGTTGTTGCTCATATCGCGCATGCGTTTTTCTGGCTGCCGCTATGGATGAACATTTTTGTTTTTGTTTTGTACGCATGCGCACTTGGGATTTTTGTAAGAGGGCGAGCTCTTTGAAAACAATATGATTGATAAGAAGGGGTTTTGGTGGTGAGGAGAGAACCAGATATTCGCCTATTTTCCTACGAAGTTTGCCGATATCTCTCGAACGCATGGTCGGATTTGGACGTGTGACGTGTCAAATCGCTTGTCTCGAAGCCTTATACATGTTATTAATAGGTTAAAGTTTTGAGAATGAGGGAAACAGGCTTTTTGGGGGTAAAACCGTGATTTTAGACTTTTTCCGATATTTCACGAATGCCTGGTCGGATTTGGTCCTATGACCTGTCAAATGGCTTGTTTGGAACCCTTTTTTATTTGGGTAATAGGTTTAAGTTTTTGAGAATGAGGGAAACAGAATGTTTTGGGGTAAAACCGTGATTTTAAATTTTTGCTATATTTAGCGAACCAATTATGCTAGAGGCGTGTACGAGGGGTCCAAAGACTCGGGCTGACGTTCTCTTTACTATAGACTACTCGTTATACTTAAAAAAAAATTGGAAACTCGATTTTGGGGTAAACACGTGATTTTTGTGATTTTTGCTGATAACTCACGAACCAATAAGCCAAGAGACAAGTGCGAGGTGTCATTTTTTTCATTGCGTTGCCCTCTTGCCGAGGTTGTTCGTGATGAGCAGGAATGAAAAACCATGTTGAGGTAAAACCATGATTTTAGACTTTTTGCTTTATCTCGCAAACCCATAACGCTAGAGACGTGTACGAGGTGTCCTAGGACTCGGGATCACGCCCCCTTTTAGAAACTATGTTTGACATTTTGACAAAGGGCCTAACGCCATACATGTTGAAAAAAAATTCTTTATCGATACCTGTTTATAATGTTTATGAAGCGTGATGGTTGAGAGAGACGATACGGCTGGGTGTGTGTGTTTCAACGAACCTGTCGCTGACCACGGTGGCTGTGTTCAATAGATCAATAGCTATTTCGACAGGTCGGTTTATGACAGAGCGAGGGTGCGTTTTTTCTGATACTTTACGCCGAAGATGATCTTTAACGTGTAAACGGTGATGAGAACTTGGTTCTATGTTGGTCGAAGCGAGTACAGAAAACAAACTTGCAGAGGAGCAGGAGGTGAATGTCATTTGAGTTTATTGGAATGCGCTGATCTGACTTGACAACAGGTGCAATGGAAAATGACAAAGACGCAGAGGACACTTGAAGATGAAATAATCTGACCATCGTGGTGGCAGGGAAGAGCGAATACACGTGTGAGATGACATGTACGCTAAACAAGTTACATCCTGTTTTGCTTCGTACGTGACAAAATGCAAGTTCATGTGAAATTTGATCCGGCACAGGTGTTCACTTTGGGCGTTAGCTGTCCACGTGACCGATAACAGGATTTTCAAAGCGTGGGAAAAAATGATTATACATGCAATGTAACATATATAAAGACATGTCGTTATCATTTCCACTCTCACTTAGGTGACTACCTTTGAGAACATTGCGTTGCGTGAAACCCCTGGTCTTGTTTAACAGTTTTGGTGTTGGTGGAAAATACTTAACCTTGTTGTGGGGTAGGTATTTATTTATATATTTATTCATTTATACATTTATTGATTAGGTAATTAATGATTTTATTTATTTATTTGTTTGCAGATAACCGGTATACCTTACATGTCTGAGAGAGAAGAAACCATTGCACTTTTGAGCCCACTAGAAGGAAACAGCAACAAGCCACTGCAAGTAAAGGTGAGATGATTTTTTTAAACTAACTTGTTTCATTTTTTTAATGTTTTATTTTATGAAATGCACGTATTAACCTGAATTTAGGTATTTATAGCGGTTTATTTTATTTATTTTTAGAAACTTGGAAAGAAAAGCCTTACCGCCGTAGCAGTTGCTGAAAAAACCCCGAAACGCACTAAAGCGAAACCACTGCCAAAGAGTGAACTGTTTAAAACTCAGGTAAGTCTAACTTAAAAATGCTATTCCATTTTACCACTACTGAAAACTCGTAGACAAAAAAAAATTATTACCTGTACATGACTGAGACAATGATTGCTTTCTTGATTAATGGCTATGTTGTTGTTGTTGACTGGGAAAAGTACAAGGCCATGTTGGATTTTCTAAAAATAAAATAAAAAAATTATGGGTGGTTCCCTATGGACTCAACGAATATCCACAGGTTTGAACATGATAATTTAAACAAAATGACATTACATTCATTTTTGTTTATATATTGGTTAAAGGGGGGGGGGTGTAAATGACTGTAGCTTTATAAAAAGAAAATAAGTACATGGGTTACTGTTAGTGCCAACATACAGTTTACTTTTAATGGTGTTTTGATATATTAATGCCAATTAACGTTAACGTTTTATTTACAAGTATTGGTTGATTGATAGATTGATTGATTGATTGATTGATTGAGTGATGGGTTATTTTGTTTGCTTTAAGGTGTCGTCATGTGCCATTAACGTAATGAACAGACAGTGAACAAGCATGCATTATGTTTTAAAGTACTCTGTGCTCTTGTGCAACGTTAATAACTTACAATAAGAAAAAAGTTTTATTATAACACATGGCGTTAATACCAAATACAACAAGTGAGCAAGTTGGTTTACCACGTGGGTTAAATTTAAAATTTAAAAAAAAAAATCAGAACATGATCGATGGTTAACATTTGAATCCTGGCCTGTAGGCTTTTTGTCGACACATAAACTTGTAAAAGCCGGTTTTTTTTTACTTGAACCGAGAAGATGTGGTGCGCTGTGTGTTTTGTCGTATTGAACTTTCACACTGGGAAGAAGGGCATGATTCCTTTAGAGACCATTTGCGATGGTCTCTTCATTGTCCTTACATGCTTGGAAAGCAAGTGTGTAACCTAACCGTGCATTCATTTTACCGAACCACAAGGTTTTGGCCGCTACTTACGTTGCTGAATCACAAATAAATAATAATAATAATTATGTATTACCAGCCAACGGTAGTGTCGATATATGTGGTCCATATGCCATAGACAGTGTTGAATTGACGTGTGATTTTTGAAAAATTGGGAGTTTGCAAGACTAAAGCACTAGCACACCCAGAGTACAGCTCTGTTGAAAAACGTTTAGAATCTTATAAAAATGTTTGGCCATTAATATTAAAACACCTTACCAAACAGCTAAGTGAAGCTGGATTTTTTATACTGGTGAAGGGGATAAAACAATATGTTTTTATTGTGGATTTGCTTTAAAAGATTGGCAAATGACTGATGACCCTTTTGTGCAACACGCTCGTTGGTTACCAAACTGTAAATACATGGTGTTGCTTAAAAGTCAAGAATTTGTGAACACTATTCGTAAAGAAAACGTGATTGCAGCACAAGACATAAAAGTGCCTTTAGAGTTAGAACACGCGGAGCAAATACATAAGGCTGAAAGAAAAGACTTGTGTTACGAACAGATACAAAAGTGTGACCAACAATTATGTAAAATTTGTTATCAAGATGAACTAGGTGTTGCATTTTTGCCTTGTGGACTCATGATAGCCTGTGTCAAGTGTGCATTAGAACTCAACACTTGTGCTATATGCAGAAAAGCAGTATCTGCTACAGTTAGGGCATTTCTTGCATAACTAGTATAATTTATTCGTCATGCATAGTGCAAAATCCCTAATTGCACAATATTATTAAAGCTGTTTTAGAGTGTAATAGATAGGCTTTTCTTTTGTTTATAGACTACTACAATGAATGTTTTGAATGCTGTGGGACAATCATGTGGCTTAGAGACAAAGAAGCTCAGCGAATTGCCAACGCATATTCCATTCCGCATTATCAAGATTCGGAAATTGAAAACAGCATATGGTGATCGTGTACTTTGTGTATGTGAAAACTTTGAAACATTTCTGCCTATACGGTTTAATGATATGTTGGAGAGTGTTTTTGATGAAGTCAATAATGCTGTCCAACCTGTACACTTAATATATGAAGGTTTTAAAAACAATAGGTGCATGGTTTGTTTTAATTAAATAAATAAAAAAATGTGAAATAATAATGGAAAATATAAGTAATGACAATATACTGAAAAAGAAAGAAAATATGTGTATAGAATAGTAATGTTTTAGTGTTTAGTGTTGTCTTTAAAAATATTATGATGAAACCAAAAAAAACACAAGAAATGTATATAAAGTTTGTAAATAAATGCAAAATGATGTTACAATGTTGTTTTATTTTATACAAAGTTAGTATATTTAACATTGCAAAGTATACATGATTATGACAATAAATGCACACTGAATACAAGCATTTCTCACTTTACAATTGTCTGTTATAGTTTTAAACACAAGGCTTGTTGTAGATTATTTTATAGCAATGTCCATTCAATGTTGTTTTCGAAAAGTGGGGAAGCCGCTATGGTTGTATAGGCATAAAATCCTTATTGTTATTACTATTTAGTCACTTTGATCCCCTTGCATATCAAGAGCAGATGACCTAGTTGTTCCACTCTTTAAAACGACAACAACAACACTACCTCTTTCATAGTTTGTGATGTTGATGGCTCTTGCGACGTGGAAGATGGATTAAAAATAACTTTTAGAACAGGGGTTAAACGTTGCTCATTAAACAATGCACTATTTTGAGTAGCAATATGGTTTTCTTGATTTTTTGTCGACGGCAACTGTGTTTCATGCAGTACACTACATTGATGATCACTGACACTTAAAACCTCACTATCTTTACTTTTTAGGTCACCACGACAATGTTTGGAACGTTGCTTTGAACAACGCCAAATAACAGTTCCATTTTTATTGGTTCGTTTCACAATATATGAATATCCTTTATAGTATGCGTAAGGCTTACCATACCTAGTCGCTGATACTTCCATATCAACTGTCAAGCATAGACTAAGCTCTAGTAAAGTCAACTTGGTAATAAGAATAATAGTTTAATGTGAGAGCAAATATGGATTCAAAGAGTTCAGGTAAAAGTGGAAACAAATAAGCAAATATTAGAAACAAGAGTTGGGGTAAAAGTGGTAGACCCATTACACAATAATTTCAGCACGACGAAGCTCTTGTTCAATTTCTTTGATTTCCCAATCGTGACCGGTATGCCCAGCTTGTTGTAAAGCATGCAATTGTCGAAGCCGTTGAATTAGCTTACTGGGTTTGTTCCAGTATACAAATTTAACAAATGGACTTTTAGGTGTAAACAAAGCATTACCATTATCATGATCATTATCATCATCATCATTATCATCATCATGATCACCATTATCATCATGACCATCATCACTGTTACTATATAGTCCTTTTTGATCCTCTTGCAATACCACTTCATTTATAGTCTAAGTTGATTTTGATAGTGTTGAAGGTTTCTTGGACGTTGACAACTGTCCTAACATGACGTTTTGAGGACATGATAAGTCCTTTTGAACAAACACTGCACTATTTTTAGCCGCAATATCGTTTTCTTGAACTTGCTTTTTAGCATTTTGATAATTGTTTGTAAACAGCAAGCGTGGTTCGTTTAGAGCACTACATTGATGAACACTCACACTTAAAACCTTTCCATTTTTACTTTTCAGATTGCCTCGACATTTTGTTGACCTCTCTTTTGAGCATCGCCAGAATATTATTCCATTCACATTCTGGCGATTATAGTTATAAGAGTAGCCTTGATAGAGTGCACGTAGCCTACCTTTGTTGGTTGTAATAAGTTCCATAGTAGTAACTGACCTGTCAGTACGATGTTCACACTACAAAGGTTACAACTGTTTTGCTGATGGAGTGACCTACCATAAGCTTATATATTGGCTTATGTGTTGGATTTTTGTGTTGGCTTTTTGTGTTGGCTTTTTGTGTTGGCCTTTTGTGTTGGCTTTTGTGTTGGCTTTTTGTGTTGGCTTTTCGTGTTGGCTTTTTGTGTTGGCTTTTGTCTTGGCTTTTTGTGTTGGCTTTTCGTGTTGGCTTTTTGCGTTGGCTTTTGTGTTGGCTTTTTGTGTTGGCTTTTTGCGTTGGCTTTTTGTGTTGGCTTTTGTGTTGGCTTTTTGTGTTGGCTTTAGTATTGGCTTTTGTATTGGCTTATTTGACAAGTTATTTGTGTTAATGTATTTAGTGGATTTTTTTCTTGGTGTTGGAAAGTAGTTGAATGAGAGTGGATATTTAAAGACTTAACCTCAGCTCACTAACTTAACCTAACCTAACCTAACTTTACGCAGCCTAACCTAACCTAACCTTTCAACTCTCAGATGTTAATTAAATTCTGTGCATAGTCGAGTTGGAACCCAAGACCTCAGGGGTAAAAAAAAACAATTTTTTTTGATGGCTTATTTTGGTAACTTATTTTGAAGGCTAACCTAACTTTACCTAACCTAACCTCAGCTCACTTTGGATATTACTAGTAAGTGTTCATATCCTCCGCCAGGTAGAATGCTAGTAGTACAGGTAGTGCTCATATTTACCGCTAGGTAGCGGAAACATATTTTGCGTGTTGCATGTGGCACTTGTGAAGTTTAACCGCATGCAAGACGTGATTGTATAAGTTCTCTATTTAAACCCAATATACAATTAACCACTAAATGTTCAGAACTAACATGTATAGCCATGTTTAGGGTATATAGGAGACCCTTAGCAAGAAAGGCTGTCTAACCCACGAGTGTACAGCTTTGTCATACGCAGTAAGCACCTGTTGGCAGAAAACAACAACAACAACAATTTGAGAAAGCCAACAAAAAACCCTTTTTTCTTTAAGTACATTAATGGATATATTTTTTTAAATATAACGAGTAGTCTATAGTAAAGAGAACGTCAGCCCGAGTCTTTGGACCCCTCGTACACGCCTCTAGCATAATTGGTTCGCGAAATATAGCAAAAATTTTAAAATCACGGTTTTACCCCAAAACATTCTGTTTCCCTCATTCTCAAAAACTTTAACCTATTACCCAAATAAAAAGGGTATCGAGACAAGCCATTTGACAGGTCATAGGACCAAATCCGACCAGGCATTCGTGAAATATCGGAAAAAGTCTAAAATCACGGTTTTACCCCCAAAAAGCCTGTTTCCCTCATTCTCAAAACTTTAACCTATTAATAACATGTATAGGGCTTCGAGACAAGCGATTTGACACGTCACGCGTCCAAATCCGACCATGCGTTCGAGAGATATTGGCAAACTTCGTAGGAAAATAGGCGACTATCTGGTTCTCTCCTCACCACCAAAACCCCTTCTTATCAGTCATATTTTTTTCAAAGAGCTCGCCCTCTTACAAAAATCCCAAGTGCGCATGCGTACAAAACAAATACAAAAATGTTCATCCATAGCGGCAACCAGAAAATTGCATGCGCGATATGAGCAACAACGTTTAAGTTCATTTTAGCAGCGCACCTTATACATGTCGCATTTGAAAAGAGACTTTCACTAAAAAATTACAATTTCACCCCATAGTAGGGGTAGGTTTTATTTAGGGGTTGAAATGAAAGGTCCATTGGAAAGAGGGCGTCAGCCCGAGTCCAACGACACCTCATTTGTCAAAATCGGACCATGGGTTGGCGAGTTATTCGAAATCTTATTTGGCTGAGTGGGAGTAATGGTAGGAGGGAAGCAGAACTCCTACTACCCCCCTACTTGGATCCGAAAACTTCCTGATATCAATGTGATAATTAGACAAGTAAAGATTCTCCTCTGAGAATTAATTAATTCAAACGAAAGTTCTTAAGAAAAGCGCACCAGAAAATAGAAAAATCAGTCAGAGTTTTCAACGCTGCTGGGAAAATATGTTTCTAAAATATTCTTACACAAAAACCTGAAGATCTTCCCCTATACGGTCTTCACGGCAATGAGAATATACATATCACTTTAAATACTATAAAAGATTACTGAAATTTAAATTTATCAGTCTAAAATTACTCAAAGAATGCACTCATTTAACGAAGTCAAAATCCTGGTTTAATAGAAGGTCAGTTCCGAAATAGACCTCGAACCTGCGCCCTCTACTCAACCATTTAAACTACAAAAATCAAAATATGGCAATTTGCGGTTGTTTCAAAAGCCCTTGCTACACTACTGCAACATACTGAAGTTCCAGTACCTTTCGGCGATTCTAGATGTGGTGCAAAAAAAGAATATCGTTTGCCATGATAGTCTCCAGACTAACACATGACATGGAAGACTCCAACTCGTTCACCAGCGCTCGAACCCACGGTCTTCTCAGGCCCGAACGACATCTGGCCGGTCGGAATGTCCCAACATGGCCTAGCGATAACTTCCTGCACGCGTTAGAATATAAATGGCCCAACCGGACACAGTTTATCAGCCCGTTACATTGTGTGAGTGAACTTGTACAACCACAGAATACTATAACGAGAATGCAGACGGGACTATATTCACACGTGTCCGCGCGATCCATTGCAGTACGGAATTCGTTTGTGAAGTTCATTGCAAATGAACGTGGTTGTACGATGCCCTCGCTGGCACTTAATTAATGCAGTATTCTCATCACATTCTAGCCTTCCATCTCAACAGATACTGAACTCATTATATTCCTTCCCTCCGACACCTTGCTTGAGAATGCGCCGTTTTGAGAAGTATTGCACACTTAAAACTGTTTGGCTAACAATGGGCTGTGGTTCCATGAAGTTTTAAACACTCCTGTGTTTTGATACAATTCACACGGAATGGCCGCTGGGAGCAAGAACATATCTTTCCGCGCCACCCGCTAGTAACAGTTAATGCACGACCACAGATATAGACATACCATACGTTTGATATAATGTCTGACTCCCATTATACAATTTTCTACCGCATGCTGAATGATACGCGATCTTGCTCAAACACTGCGATACACTCGCACGCTTTATAACTCCCGTAATTTTCGTTTTCACTCTCCATGCTTGCTCGATTGAGGAAGACACAAGTTACCCCATCCTCTATGACGTCACGTATCGATATTAGTCGCAATAGCTGTGTATAATTACAAGTAATTTAATGGATCTTCTTCCGTGCTTCACACATTCTTTGTAATAGCCTTCTGCCATGGAGATGTGCATTCTAACACATATAACTACTCGCATATGGCGCTAAATATTCTTTAATTTGTATGTATCATTCTCAGGTGTATCAATCGATAGGATATATGACAATATTGATATGTTTATAATCGAAGTAACTTCGGGTTTCACTTCGGAAATACGAGCTCTCACGATTCATGCTTCCTAGCGGAACTCTGCTTGCCATAAACAGCTGTGAGGACTGACTTCTCTGGCTGGCTCGTAAGTTGCACGCCGTCCCACAATACTGTACCCATAACTGTACTTAGAAACCTTTAAGAATAACGGTACATTACAAATCTACACCGTTTCACCGATCTGAACCAAAATGTGTATACTTAACCTTTGGAACCCTGCGAGTAACACTGTCTGCGTCAAATTTCGGACAGACCACTCCATTCCCTGCATTTAGGCCCTTTAGCACAAACTACACCATTTCACCGATCTGAACCAAAATGTGTATACATACCCTTTGGAACACTGCAGGTAACAATGGTCACATACATTTCGGACAGACCACTCCATTCCCTGCATTTAGGCCCTTTGACACAAATCTACACCGTTTCACCGATCTGAACCAAAATGTGTATACTTGCCCTTTAGAACCCTGCGAGTAACACTATATACATGAAATGTATGACAGACCAGTCCATTCCCTGCATTTAGGCTCTTTGGCACAAATCTACACCGTTTCACCAATCTGAACCAAAATTTGCTTACTTACTCTCTGGAACCCTGCGAGTAACACTGTCTGCATGAAATTTCAGACAGACCACTCCATTCCCTTCATTTAGGCCCTTTGGTGCAAAATACACCTTTTCCCCGATCTCACCAAAATGTGTATAAATACCCTTTGGAACACTGCGAGTATCACTGTTTACATGAAATTTATGAATGACCAATCCATTCCCTGCATTTAGGCCCTTGGCACAAATATACATCTTTTCACCTATCTGAACCAAAATGTGTATACTTACCCTTTGGAAGCCTGCGAGTAACACTGTTTACATGAAATTTCGGACAAACCACTCCATTCCCTGCATTTATGGCCTTTGGCATAAATCTACAGCGTTTCAGCGATCTGAACCAACATTAGTATACTTGCCCTTTGGAACCCTGCGGGTGACAATGTCCACTTTAAATTTCAGACAGACCACTCCATTCCCTGCATTTAGACCCTTTATCACAAACCTAAACCGTATCTCCTAATTGCTCCAAATTTTACATACACTTTGGAACCCTGCTCGTAACACTGTCCACTTGATATTTTGGACAACGCTCTCCATTCCCTACATTTAGAATAACAAACAAACTGAACTTGAAAACCACGTATTAAGGCCCTGGAACCATTCATATCCGTAGTAGTGTAACTGTAACAGTATTTAAATAAGTCTATTGGTAACTGGCAATTAGGGATGCATCACGGGGCCCTACTAGAGTTCCGGTGCAGAATTTCGAAAATAGTTAAATCTTGCGCTGCTAATAAATTGCAGTCACGGGGAGTATTTAGTGCAAAAAGATTTCTTAGGCCCCTTAACACAGTTACCATCATGAACATATTATGCCTCTGTATATGTGCAATGGTGTTGGTGCAGTACATTGAGGTTATCAGCTGCAATATGCGTTGGTGCTTTCAAATTTACCTTCATTTATTCCGAAACTTATCGTTGAGCGCTATGTGGCGATAAATGATACTATTGCTACCTCAGGAGCTCGGGACAGCCGAAGTTTTCCAAAGTGTTCTGATTATTTTCCTACGGCGCTATGCGACAAAATACGACACTATTGGTCTCTATATTTCTAACCGACAATGAGATATAGGCCCTAGGCAGTATCTTTTATTTCACTTGCTTCCCTTTTTAATCATATTTAGAAATTTGTTGGTAAATTACATGTGTCAGTGCTGTAGTTAGTAAATAGCCGTTTCCCTATTCATTATTGTCATTATTATCATTACGGGAAAATGACCTAAATGTTACGTCCATTGTACTGTACTGCTCATCACCCCCACTACAACCACCACCACCACCACAAAAAGTTATATTGAAAAAACATGTATTTTCTGGTAGTTTAAGTATCATGTGCCAGTTCTGTGGTAGTATTCATTATCATCCATAAAACATTTAAATCTACCGGGCGAAGCCGGGCACTACTGCTAGTACATAGATATAATACTAATATTTCACAAATGTCAACGCTCGGAATTAAGACAATCTAAGCAAGTTGTACAAGAACATATTCAAAATCTAATTAAATTTAACGAAATGAGTTGCCAAGAACAATGCCTTAAGCAATACACTCCCCTCTCGTATTCATCACCAATGTGTATTTGACGGCTAAACGCGCCATACGAAAATTGAGACCTTGCGAAACATGAAGATAATCAGTGTGCGTAACCCTGTGGACTCCTATGATCAGGTACTGACGTCACACAAACAGTATTCACTGCAAGTCCGACCGGAAATAGCATTGCTCCTAAGACCGTACTTTCACGTATTCTTAACGGATCGTGTGTGCATGGCAGTAGTTTGGTCCAGACCGCAACCGGATGGAGACCATTCAATGTGGAGGTTCAAATCCCTGTCCTTAATACTGTTACACCATTCATTCAGTTTGGACTCGTACCATCAGGCAAATGACTCGACCATAGTTTGTATATGGCGTAGGAATAAAAACCTTCACATTCACAGCGTTCCAAGTAGGTTTGTACTGCATCATTTCAATGTCTTTGCTGCAATTCCTTCGAATAGTGTGTAGCCCATTAAGATGCACATTTTCTCATGTAGATGTGGTTTTCAGGATATAATTTTCAGTATTTTGTGCTATATCTTCCTCTAGGGCCTACTAACGACCTTTCTGGAGTGTTTCCCTTCCCTTCCAATCAACTAAGTCCACCTGCGCGTAATGCTCTAGTAACTTAACTAAGGGTAATGAAATGATACCCTTGTAAGTGCCGGTGGGTTCAGAACTCTTGTTAATGGATTTGTAAGAGTAGTTCCAACGATTCTTGGGGGGTTCTTAGTACTTTGATATCAATACCGATATAGGTGCGTGAAACTTGAGTTTGTAAACATTGAAATTAGTCATTTTAATTTTATAGGTTTAAGACAGTGCCACATTATTAATTTTGGCGTATAAATGTTATATGGAATCTACCTTGTTACAAATTCTTCATACATAAATTCATTTCGACTAGCCAACAGATTATGTTCAGGTTGAGCACATGTTGCTTCTCTCTTGGGCAAAAGGGGAAACGGAGTATAATTAATTAAATTTCCCAATCTGTATATTGCTGATGGGGATATATATTGTGGGTAGCAGCACAATCACATTGTGAACGATCTCGTAAATGATATCCGTATTTGATACTAAATATACAGAATTTATTGGAGAGGAATTATATTTCACACAGCCAAACTTCATTAAACTCCCCAGTTCGATTACATATTGTCTGCTGCTTCATTCACTACGTTAATGTGATGCAGGTATCGTGAATGACAGAATATATAATTTTAGTTTAGTAGGTCAGATACATTTCCGTAATTCATTAAATTATCAGCCAAGTTGTATATTCCGAGGCATTCAATGATAATTCTCTGTATATCACATTGAAGCTCAGGATAAATTTATGAACACGCCTCTTGATGCTTTATGGGAATTTTTTATCTGCTGTCACAGTATAGGCATTGTCAAGTCTCATTGAAACTATTTTCATTTTTTATCAAAAAAGCACAGAACTCCTTGTCCACTCATAATTTTGACATATGGCTCACAATTCAAACTAAATTTCATTACGTCGCATATAAACTCCCCATTAGTAAAAAAACAGGTTTTTAAATACGGAGAAATTATTGTGTATCGACAGGTAAGACTATCAAATTAAAAATTCAACTAAGCCAGGGAAAATGATCTCAGTATAAAAACACAACAATAAATATTTTTAAAATTGTCTTAATTATAATATATTTCGTTCGTACCACACCTTTAATCACACGTGTATCATGTACACATCATACTCATATAATTGTGTGGTATACCAGGACTTCATTTCCAGTAATGATAATAATTATACACACCACGGTTGGGAATATAACAAAAGTCGGTTGTAAGAGGAAACTTATAATTATAAAACATATAACATGTATTTAATGTTTTCACTTAGTTATTTCCTTCATAATATAAATAGGTGATGTCCTATTGATTTCTGTCTATATATGACTAGTCATGAATGCAATTTCCTATTATGGGACCCTCCTCTAAGAATGGTATGACTTTTTTAAACAATATTCATTATATTCATACCAGTTTGTAAAACAAATCAAGTTACTTATCCATTAAACAAACCTTCATATCTCATCCACTGTGCTAGATCCACAACATCCTAGGACTACTTCACCAAATGTCAGCATTCAATTCAAAATTGAGAATTTTTTATAGTACTGGGTTGAAATATAAAAGTCTTATCAAGCATATAGCATGTCTCGTATTTAGTTGCGTTGATGAGTTTTGATATTCATAATTCCCAATATTGTGTTACAACAAACATAGGGAAAGAAACATTTTGCATTAAATGTATCCATGGATGTGACTACGTCAGTACGGGTCATAAGGATTTGAAAGATGATGCAGTTTATGTTAGTTTGTTGTGTTTTTTTCGAGTTAAGTTAGGGAAGTGATGTTCAACAATTCCATACGAGCAGTTAGAGAACTGCCTGAATGATATATTCTCTTTTGTATGTCATTAGAAATACTGTATTATATGAGGCATGTTCTCCTCTCAGCAGACTGAAATACAAGGTGAAAGAATTATGTTGCGAACAGCAAATTTCACCAACATTACAAAATTCGAGATATGCGAGAAAAAACATTATTTTATGGAAATGTGATTTAGATTCTAAAATCATCAATTTCCCGTACGTATGGTGTGTCAACAAAGATCAGCACAGAATTAATATTTGGAGCTGAAGTGCGTTACTAGTAGTGAATAGTTTCAGGTATTTCTCAACGTATGAATACGTTAGATGTATATATTTGAAAAAGGGGTATCACCGCTTCTAATGGGAGGTTAAAGCACATATGAAGACACATCTTTTATCACACAGGTATTCCTTGGGCGAAGAAAGAGGGAAGCACTCATTAGGTGCTGAAATGCTTTACTGAAGATTCTCTAATGATGATTAAGTGGACCTCATGGATTTGTTCAGACGCATTGGAATGGGTAGGTATATAAAATAAATATTTACACATGAGTGGAAACATTTTGAACATACTCAACTACACTTGATATTCAAAATTGACTTGCTTTTTTTCTTAATTATACTGTTATCAAATGAATCAACCTTATTATCTCGTCAGAAATAATGTACCACATACCATTTATTTACTCGTAATCATTGCAGAATTACTTTTCCAAGGTATAGACTACTCTACATTCCCTGAAGGTTTGCTCATGGTGTATTACGAAAGAGTGGTCGCATTTAACTCCATAGTAAACAATATTGGATTTTTATTTGGGCCTGTACTTTTAATATATTAATATCAGTTATCGAATAATCAACTAATCGAAGCAGACAAATAGATCGATTGCTACAAATAACGATCAATCGATGTACTTCATTCCGTTCACTACGCTCTCACTGAAGAAAAACAGACATTTCATTAACAATTAAAATATATTGTATCGTATAGGCCTATCTTTAAATAACATACCTACTTTGTTGAAATCCAATGATCCCGAAGTAAAACATGATGTTGATATGTCCATTTTAGCTAATATATTTTAACAAACATTTGATAAAATGGTCCGGCTAGCTCAAACACAAATTGCCAGCATTTCGCCCCCAGTGTACCATTGGGCTAGTCAGTTGGTATGGTACACCTTACCAACAAAGACTATGAACGCTGTTAAATTTGTAAATATTTAGGGTCAATGATAGCTGAAAACTATGATAAGATAGGAGAAATACATGCAAGGATAGCAGCTGGAAATAGGAGTTACTTTGCTTTAAGCAAAGTTTTTAATGCAAGAAGTCTTAGTAGAAATCCGAAGCTGATTGTACATCGTACGGTAGGGAGACCTGTGGTGATGTATGGTTCGGAGACGTGGACCATGACACAAGGTGATGAGGAATTGTTAAGGAGATGGGAAAGGAAGATACTCTGAAAAGTATATGGACCAGTAAAAGAGGGTGAATTCTGGCGAATCAGAAATAATATGGAGATAAGAGAGTTGTATGATAAGCCAGATATAGTTGTGGAAATAAAGAGTAGTAGACTGTATTGGTTGGGGCATGTAGAAAGAATGACAGAGAACAGGGTGGTAAGGAAGGTCTTCAATGGGAAGCCAGGAGGATGGTGTGTGAGGGGAAGACCTAGGACAAGATGGCTGGACAACGTGGAGGAGGGTCTGAGAATGATGGGAGTCAGAAGATGGAGAACAAAAGCAGTCAACAGGGAAGAATGTGTGGAGATTGTCCGGGAGCCCAAGGCCCTACATGGGCTGTGGCGCCAAGGAATAAGTAAATAAGTATATTAGTTAAATCAATAAGTGTTTATACGTTGTACATAGTGCCATACTGTATATCCGCCAAATCTAAAAAAAATCCTTAAATCAATGATCTGATGGTGTTTGCCTGACAACCGAAGTATGTCATTAAGTTACCCCTCCTCCGCTCTTTTTTTTACGAAGTTTATAATTAATAATCCTTGGAACTTTCCTAGGTTAAGAAGTGTGAGTAGATAAATGTTATTCCCTCCCATTTCAATTGGGCACATTCACGTGTTGACCGACTGAAAAACAATTACTTATCCGGATTCCCACCTCAGCCATCCTAAAAGTGGATTTCCGTTGTCTCTCACTTGTGCTCCAGCAGCATGTAAACCACAGCAACCTCCTTCACAATATTAGTCCAAAATACAAATTCACACACTGGTAGAGATATCATAGTAATACAGGTTTTCATACAGATTCAACACACGCGCCAGTATACAGTACTGATGCCCACGATATCGACAGCCTCTAAATGAAACTATAGCGATAACCGGTTTGCTTTCACATTATAATGCTACTTTCTAAATAATTACATGATCACATCACCTGTATAACAGCTTTTTACTAATTACGTACGGTATAGTTTTTGTTAATTAGATACGGGTTGGACCTGTCTTATAACCTGTGCATGTGTGGTGACTGTACCAATGTGTGTAACTGTAACTATATGGGTCACAATTTGGTGTAGATCCACGGACACTATAAAAATAAGAAACCCTCTTGACATTTAATGTTTCCCGTAGCCTTGAACTGAACACGAGGTAGTGAACTTGGGGATAAAGCACACTAGAGGTGGCCTTTCTAAACACCTGGATTCGAACCACCGAACTCTGGACATGGTGCACCCTCCCATCTTAGTAATGGTGCGTGGTTTAACGAGCACGAGTACGTGAAGTGGTATGTAATTTGTAACTTATGATGTGTGTAGAGAATATCCTTTCAGCTAGCCCTGTATATCAGCTAGTGGTTAATTCATTTTAAGTGCATGAGATGTATTGGTCATCAGCTCCGTGTATTTGGGTGTGTGTGTTCAATTTTTCCGATAACCTGTGCTTATGCGGTGTCTGAAGTAGAGTGTGTCACTGCAATTAATAGGGTCGGGATTAGGGTAGGTGCCCCGGGACTTGACTGAAGGTCATTAGCCTGTACTGTACTGAGTTTGGAAAGTAAGGGAAAATACCTCACTCAAGATAATCTCTGTCTTCCCCGGGTTTCGACTGTTCGATTTCTGGACTGCGGTCATGATGAGCGATTTAACGCACACGGCTAAGCCACAGAGTCATAACAGCTGGTACTGTACTAATTACGTATTATGGGACTTGATCATTGAGGTGGAATTTAACATTATATTTGTCATGAAATGGGACTGTCAAGATAAAGTGATAGGAAAACTAGAACATGAAAGTTCATAAGATATTCTCCCAGCGTAGAGGAATTTTGATTGCTTTGTGACATATCACTCTGCAACGCAGAAGGCATAAAGTGAAGCTTGAAGGAAGCGGCAAAAAGCTGTCTTGCTAAAGTAAACCTCAGCACTCTTTACGGCTCTCATTTGGGTGAAAGGAAGCAGGAAATTAAAGCCGCTATTGTAACAGGCAAGTGCCCCAACCCTTCTCGTAATGCGGCGTCATAAAGAGAGCCCACGACCCCGTGTTCAGTTCAAGGTTACGAACAAAATTTAATGTCACACTTTGAAACTTACGTGTTTGACATTAATTTCATGATGATTTGTTGTTGTTGATTCATTTAGGGGCTTTGCAACATCGTGGTCATGTAGCCCCATATACTTGGGTGTTTTTATGGCCGGATGACCTTCCTGACGCCAACCTCATAAGAGGAGTCAATGAGAGATGAAATGAATGAAACTGGGCAAGGATATGGAAGGATAGGGCCGTGGCCTTTTAGAAGGTACAGTCCCGGCATTTGTCTAGAACTGAAGATGGGAAACCACGGAAAACCATTTCAAGGACTGACGACGGTGGGGTCTGAACCCACGTCCACTAATAACGTGGCCCCATGGCCTAGCGCTGCGCGTTAGCGAGCGTAGTTACCGCATTAAGTCGATTCTGCTACTAATACTACTACACTAATATTATTAATAATAATAATTATTATTACCATGCATGCTTTCCATCCGAAGGCCCTAGGTTTCCTTCCTGAAACCAACAGGGTTTTAAAGTCTGTCATCGAGCAGTGAGGCGATACACTTAGCCTCGTACGGTAAGCTGAACAGACGCTTCATTTGAGATATACCACTAATAGAGATGAAACCAAGGCGATGTGCCTAAGTGAGTGTCTGCGTGGTTCTTACAAGATTTTCAACAGCTGTGACAAAGGTTGTAGGATTGAATCCCGGCACAGTCGGTTAGTATTTGAAAATGGGAGATATCTGTGACCGTAGATTTTCTGGCTAAATATACCCCTCTTGGCATAATTATGACATCTCAGTGTCTCCAATGAAGCGGCAGTTAAAAGGGATGCCATATATCAGTACTATGATTAGGTGGCTAAAGTTGCCGTTGCGCTGACAACACGTCCTCTATAAGGCGTAGATGGTGAACCCGGTGGCGGTGTTAGAACCAGTGAAAGGATCACTAGTTCGATCCCCTACTCTCGAGAGAATTGTAATTCTGGTCTGAGCATTGGAATGGGGTGCACTTAGATTCGTGTGGCAAAACTGAGAAATAGGGGGTTCGATTCCCACCTCAGCCATCTTAGTTGTGGGTATCCGTGGTTTCCCACTTGTAGTCATGGCAATCGCTAGGATAGTAGCTAAGGCAAGGCCATGACCGCCTCCTAGCCGTTTCTAGCTTCAATAAATTTTATGCAAACACCATTTAAGCCACCACAATAGCATAGGTTACTAGAAGAATTTTACCTACGCACGCCCAAGTACACATGGGTGATTTTTTTCAGGTGGCCTATTGAGAGGCCAAGTGCAGGTCTTTCTAACCGACGCCCGTGGGCGACCTGCGCGTGAGGATGATAGATGGAATGGATAAAGATGAGTGAAACTGGGCAAGGATGTGGCAGGAAGCGGCCGTGGCCTGTCAGAAGGTACCGTCCCAGCATTTGCCTGGTGTTGAAAATGGGAAACCACGAAAAACCATTTCAAGGACGGCCGACGGTGGGGCTTGAACCCACGCGTCTACCGAGTCAGCAGAGAGCTTGGCTCCATGGCCTAACGCTGCGCTTAAGCCAGCGTAGCCACTTCTGTCGGTACAGGAGTGATAACGACAAAGTTAATATAGAAGCAATAACAACTCCCTCGTATACCACCAATTCAGCAAGTTACTACCCTGCAACAGAGACGGTATTCGCTTTAACGCGAATATCGTGAGTCATTTGAGTTTCAACATTTACGATTTTAACTCCGCACACGAGTTTGAATTTATTATATCATTGGTTTTGTTTTGATATTTTCAGTTGTTGGATACGTTATTTATTGTCTTTGTTACGCAATTTAATTCGTTTAATAATAGTAGAGTACATTAAAATAATTATATTTTCTGCTGTTTATTGCATATTTTATTTATATTTCTTGTGGATTAAATTCCACATTTAGTGAGCATTTACGTTATCAAATATATATATGGACGTTCCATTAAACCTCATTGCATCACTCTCGTATTCTCTCGTTATCTTGTCAACCTGCTCGCTCACCCTCAAGTAGGCTATGTTATCTACCCTGCAAACAGATTTCAAGCGCGGATATAGGCCGCTCCTGATGGGCTATTTATAGTCCTATGCTTCATTTAGTCCCCTAGTGAGCTTCTACAAATTTCAAATGTTTAACAAGGAATTATTACTACGGCAACTGACTGCAAAATCCCGGTTCATGTCACAACCAACCTTAGCACGGGCAATGGAAGGGGATTTCACTTCTTCTATAACCTACTACATGGAGCCAGATAACGTGTCACAACCTACCTCTTAAAACAGGGAATACGGAAGGTGGCTTTTACTTATTTCTGAACCTACTATTAGGAGCCAGAGCCAGTACCGTTGAGAAGAACTGGTGTTCAAATGTTTCTTTGCTTTGAAATGCTTCGGCGAACAAAGAAAATGATATGTGTTCATAACATTATGGTTTGCTCTGGGAGTTCAAACCCTTTCAGAGTGATTTCAAATAACATTTAATTGCCTGCGCTTAAGTTACATTCTACATGAACTTCCATCTGCGCTTTCTTCACTCTTTGAATCTCTATTGGTTCAATTTGACTGATAATAATGCAGCAATCGTTAACGACCTTTATGTTCAGTGTATTATTATTATTATTATTATTATTATTATTAAATCTTACCACCAGTGTAAACTCCAATTAGTTTTGGTTTAATTTAATATAATTATTTAGTTTGCATTTGGGATTAGTTTGCCTTTCTGTATCCGGTCTAGTTTACAAGCCACAGTTTGAGAACTAATCATCTGCATTACCCCCTATTAGCAATTTGCATTGTGACCTTCCCTTCTTCTGCACCACTCTCTTTAAAATTGTTCTACTCTAAAAGTATCCACCACCTCCTAGGTCCATCTACTATCCTGACGCTGTCAGTTGGTATTTGATGGTGCGCAAATGTGAGAGAACCGTGTCAGTAGATTTACTGGCACGATATAGCGTCTAGGGATCAAATGTTCTCAGAATGTTACGAGGTAGTTGGTAGTTCTGTGAACACTTTGAACAGTAAAAGTTATGTGTGCAAGACGTACATTAAACATCCAAGGTTATGTATAAATCCATAAATTAGCATGACACTGGCATGCAATTGAACATTGAACATTATACGCATGCACAAACCTTGACGGTTTACTCTAAATTTGTCAATAATATCATGGACTTCCACTTAGCTAAGTATGAAGCTACTCCGAGGTATTGACTGTATGATTCAAAAGTGTTGAAATCGTTAAAACAAACTTGATAGCCCTGGTGATTCGTATAACAGGCACCGTTATACAGTATGTTCTAATTCAAACATTGCATATGAAACTTAGATGATATCCGTTCGTTAGTATGGACGTTACCTGCAGTTAAGCATTGCAACTATCAACGCGCGTATAATCATGTCGGCAATACTGTTAGCTAAGGGTTACTAAAAAATCTGCAATTTTATGTGCTATATGTGTGCAATGTTTAGATCTGCTGACATGTATACTTGCTGATATATTGGGACTAGGCTTTACAAGTACAGAAAACATTTATCAACAGTTGGCACTCTGGAAACTCTGGATTTATGCCAAGATTCATCTGTTAAGATACAATATGCACATGAACAATTTGGTTGAAATGCAATAGATAGTATGAACGCTACATGCAATTAGACATTAAACATATTACCACGCGAAGAATTATGTTGGCAACGGTGTGATGAATGTGTTGCTCAAAATTAACCTGAAATATGGTGAGCCAATTTGGAATAAAACGATTTCGATAGTATGGACATTACATGCAGTTAAACATTGAAGCTATCAGGAGGCGTAGGAATATGTTGGCAGCATTGTTATGTATGGCCGGCCCCGTGGTGTTGGGTTAGCGCATCTGCCTTTCACCCGGAGGCCCCGGGTTCGATTCCCGGCTCCGTCAGGGATTTTAGAAACTGACGTGAGGGCTGGAACGGGGTGCACTCAGCCTCGTGAGGACAATTGAGTAGCTGTCTGACAGTGAGGCAGCGCCCCGATCACGAAAACCAAGATTAACGGCCGAGAGGACCCCATGCGCTGATCACGCGTCACCCCAATATCTGCAGTCCAAATGGATGTGCAGCAGTCGCTTGGTAGGTCTAGGCATTTCACGAGCTGTAGTGCCAGGGGTTATTTTTTATTGTTATGTATGGGTTACTCAAAATTAATTTGAAATGTCATGTTCTGTACGTTTTGAACTGTTGGCATGCACACTTGGGGATATATTGAGAGTAGGGTTCAAAATTACAGAGAGCGTTTATCAACAGGTCAGAGCAATGGTGACTCTGGATTAATCTCAAATGTCAGCTCTTAGGATACACAATTCACGTACAAAATTTGATTTAAGTCCAATGGATACTATGGGGGTTACATGCAGTTAAACATTGAACCTATAAGCGAATGTATAAACGTGTAGGCAACAAAGTGGTATATGGGTTGCTCAAAATGAATTTGAAAAGTTACGATCTATGAATGTGCCAATTTTGGAAGAAATACATTTGATAATATGGGCGTTAGAGGATGTAAAACAATGAAACTACCAGGACGTGTAGAATCAAGTTGGAAGCACTGTCGTGTGAGAGCTATTAAAGCTTAATTTGAGGTGTTGTATCCTATATGAGTGCCCATTTTTAAACGGTCCCAATACATAGCTTGCGAGACATCCCACTTCGAGTTCAAATTTCCGTTACTATTTCCGTGGCAGTGGCGTCATTTTAGAATATGACCTCCAGATGTCCTGATATAGATCTTCAGTCACACTAAGTTTTATTTTGATAGATTATGCCATTTAGGAATTGATAACGCGGAGACACACACACAATCAGACGGACAGACACACACATTCATCCGGGTAATCTCATAAGTCTAATTTTGCATCATTTTTGCAGAATTTAAAAAGTAGGCTAAAAATATAATGTGTATTAAGTAATGTATAAAATCTATGTACTAAATTTGAAATGTTATATCCTGTATGTGCGCCCATTTTGAAACGGTCCCCATACATTCCTTGCGAGACATCCAACTTCGTGTTCCTTGCATCATATATAGCAGCGATTGGAGGATCATCAGTGTCCATGATTTTGTAATATGAATCTATTATTTAATTGGCTGTTAGGAATTTTTATGATGAGAGAGAATTGAGTTAAATATTGGTCATTTTGGATAGTGTGCCCTTCAGTGGAGATTGTCGGAGTACCACAAACCGTATGTGGCCTTCCAGACAACCCCATCCCTCGAACACACAACTGAGAGGATCTGATGCACTTCTTTTAGGGCTTGCCGCACGAGCGATCACTTCCCTGGGGATCGGATCTACACGGAAAAAATGTCATAGACACCCAACAAAAACACAAAGCTATAAATAAAAACATCCATGCTTAAGTAAAATCCGAACGGAATCGTTTATTCAACAATCAAACCCCAGTCCTATTTCGGAGGGGTTTAAATCCGCTAATCCGCAAAGCTAATGAAAAGTTAAACCCTTTCGAAAAATCCTACTTACAAAAAAGAGAGCAACAACAAACTTGGGATGTGGTACGTAAAGAAGTCCAGATTGAAGATACAATTAAACTTGATGAATCTAGAAAGAAACATCATAAACCACAAGGTCAAACATGACTGCAAAGCTAAGTTATGTTGGTACCACTCCCGTCTTTACATTTAACGTTACCTAATTTAGCTAAGTCCTGACTGGAATAAACTACGGCGATAAGCGTCCGTAAGAAAAATCATAATGCAAATCTAGGATGACTACCATGTTTTCAATCACAAATCTGTATAATAATTATTTACAACAAACAAGTACATGACCCTGGGATAATAAGGTTTTACACAGATATAAATATTCACACACCATTATTCTTATTCACAAAGCCTGCGTACACAAATTTGAAAGCTGATTACTTCTAATTGTCGTCTAAAATTGTGCAATTAGGTTGGCGAATGCGCAGTAAAAACCGCGACTAATATCATCCTGCGCACAAGTTGCGAACTAATGATTACTATTGATCTCCGTCGGTCTAGATAGTGTCAGCTGTCAACAAGTTCCATAAGGAAAATTACTAGCACAATGTGTCGATTGAACTACAGAATCATGGGTCAAATTTAAATAAGGATTAATGAAAAATCACATTAGCATCATCGATTTACGGTAATTAGAGTTTTATGATTTAGAGATCGGTTTTAACTCGTAGGTTTAGTTGAGATTTTATGACGAATGACCATCGTGACACAAGACTGCAAAAACGAAACGTAAGTCTTCCAGGGATAATTACGAGGTGTGGTTCCAGGAAAGAACTGATCTGGCAAGGGAAGGTTATAAGATAAAGAAGAAAGAAGCAAACAAGATTGTCGCAGAGGAGAGGAAGAAGTGGATGGTAAAGTGGACAGAGATGATGGAGGAAGACAGCAGAGGAAATAAGAAAGTACTTTATGGGATGGTCAAAAGTAAGAGAAGAGGTCTGCGAGAGGATGTGGTAATGATGGACAAAAACGAAATGAGGTACACAGCAAAGAAATACTCAAGACAGTGTGGAAAGAGTACTTTGAGGATTTGCTGAATCCAAATGGTCATAGGGAGGAAGACAATGTATTGGAAGATGGAGAAGACAACACAGGAATGGAAAAGGACCTGAATTGGAGTGAACTGGAGATGGCTATAGACAAGATGAAAGGAGGAAGGGCACAGGGTGTGGATGAAGTGAGTGTTGAAATGGTGAAGGCAGCAGGGGAGGTTGGGAAACAGTGGCTGTACCGTGTGATGAGGGTGATATGGAAGGAGAAAAAGACCCCAGAAGATTGGAAGAAAGGATTAATTGTCCCAATATTTAAATAAGGAAGCAGAAAGGAGTGCAGAAATTACAGGGGAGTCACACTCATACCTCACTGTGCCAAGATATATGAAAAGATATTAGAAAGTAGAATACGAGCCAAAGTGGAGAGAAAATTGAGAGAGGAGCAGTATGGTTTCAGACCTGGGAGATCAACAGTGGGTCTCATATTTTCAGTGAGACAGCTCCAGGAACACCACTACGAATTTGGAGAGGATCTGTTGATGGCCTTCCTGGACATCGAAAAGGCCTATGATAGTGTGTGTAGGGAGAAGGTTTGGAAAGCAATGGAAAACATGGGAGTGGATAAAGGGACTGTAGGCAGAGTGAAGGAGATGTATTGTGGAAGTGTGAGTTGTGTGAAAGTTGGAGGGGAAAGAACAGACTGGTTCAGACAAATGAGTGGCCTGAAACAGGGTAGTGCGCTGTCACCCCTTCTCTTTATTGTGGTTATGGACGAGGTAATGACACGGATAGCAGGAAAGATAGGAGAAGATAAGATGAAAGCAATGGTGTTTGCAGATGATCTCATGGTCTGGGGAAACAGGGAGGAGGAAATTCAGGAGCAACTGAAGCTTGGGAAGAAACAGTGGGAGAGTACGGATGGAAGTTCAACATAAGAAAATGTGAGATCCTGTTAATGACCAGGAAAAAGGACATACCAATGAGTGGGATAACACTTGGAGGTGGACAGCTGAGGAAGGTGGAAAGTCTCAAGTACTTGGGAAGTATAGTGGAGGAAAATGGATGAAATGAAAAAGAGATTACGGAACGTGGCAGACAAGCAGAAGCATTTCTGAGAAGCATTAGGGGCTTAGTGTGGAATAAAGATGTCCCACAAAAAAGCAAGGAAGTGTTATGCAGAAGCTACTATATCCCGATACTGACCTATGCTTCAGAAACGTGGACAATGAAGAAAAGAGACATAAGCAGAATACAGGCAGGTGAAATGAAGTTCCTGCGAAGTAGGATCGGAGTAACAAGAAGAGACAGGGTGCGAAATGAAAAGGTCAGGGAAATGGCGAAAGAGGAGCCCTTGCAAGGTAGGATTGAGACATCAAGACTGAGGTGGTATGGACACTTAAAGAGAATGGATGAGAAGAAGATTCCCAAGAGGATACATGAGATGCAGATGCAGAAGAAACGACCAAGGGGAAGACCAAGAGATAGATGGCTAAAAGGAGTGGAGGAATATGTCAAGAAGAGAGGCGAGGACTGGACCAGAGTGACAGCGGAGAGGTGGTGGGAAGAAAGGACTAAGTGGCGAGGCTTATGTTCCAAACAGACCCAGCCTGGGGCTGGAAGCTGTACAAGATGATGATGATGATGTGACTCGACAAGCCACTACAACACCACGAGCTATAAAAATGAAGGGTTCCAATAACACATAATTTTGCGGCTACAAGCTCGCACGAATATAACATCGGTCAGTTTGGCATCAAAGCTTAGTTACTGCCGGAATAAAGCTTAGAGTAAAACACCACTCTAGCACGTGTCATAACAGAAACTACAATAACACTCAATGTGACTATGCACGGACACAATAATTACAAAAATAGCTAGTCTGATACAAAGTTCCGGTCAAGAAAACTTATGAAACCTCTTCTCATGTAATAAAACATGGCATGAATAACTTTAGTAGCTTTAAGATAGCGATCAATAATTATTGGGACTTGTTGATCACCCTATACCAATATTCAGCTCGCAGCTGCTGAATGACCTAGTTTTGAGAAGCCTCCCTCCTGACATCGCTTCATAAAAATTCAAAAAATAATGTAACATTGGGAAGTAAAGCAAAGTCTGATCTCGCAATGAGATCCACTGGAATCATGGATAAATTCGAAACAGGTTCATGTGGCCTTGAACAGTGTCGTCAATCACGACTGCTAACTGTGTATCACATCACTTGCACTAGGCAGAAAAAATGCCTTTAACAACATTGGGTTCACGTATAATGTCCAAGCGTGACCCTAATAAATACACACATATAAACGAAGTGTCCTAAATACTATAAGAATGGCCATGATTAATGGTGCATAACTCTAAGACTGTTTTTGATGTGCAAATAAACTGAAACTGCAGACGTTCTACCCGTCTGAATTGCTTTGACAATCCAAAGATATTCCACTCAGGCTGGAAAGGTACAGTGTGGTTCATGTAAAAAGTGGTTCCACAAGAAGTGTGTGAATACATTGAACAGATTCACCGAGTGGCTGTGTGTGCAATGTGTGGACTATAGTGCAACAATAAGTGATAGTGTAAGTAACGAAGACGCTCCATCAATGGAGAATATTTATGGAATGCTGAAAGATTTAAAAGAACAACTTAAAATCATAAAAGACGAACAGAGAACGAGAGAGACTGATCTAGGTAACTCATTGGAATTGTGCCATAAGAAACTAGACGATTGTGTAACATTAATTTCTAACCAGCAGACAGAAATTAAGGAATGTAAAGGACAGATTGAGTCATTAACTCAGCAGAATGTCAATCTTAAGGCGAAGCTAAAATCTCTTGAAAACCGCCTAGGAGAATCTGAGCAGTACCCACGTAGGAATACGGTGGAAATACACGGTGTCCCGGAGGTTCCTAACGAAAACATTATTGAAACAGTGAAGAAAGTAGGTCAAGCTTTGGATGTGGTCATCACTGAAACAATGGTGGATGCCTGTCATCGACTGCCTAAGTCACCTAATCATCAACACAGTGGCATCATCATAAAATTCGTTCGGCGGGACGACAAGGAGCATCTTTTGGAGCGACGCCGGGTGAAACGGAATCTCTCCACTCGTCACGTTGGTCTTCCTGGCGATAATGTAATTTATGTGAACGAGATTTTATCCCCGGAAAAGAGGAAGTTGCTGGCACAAGCTAGGACCATCAGAAGAGAGAAAGAGTATGCTTTCTTGTGGGTAAGGAATGGACATATTAAAATACGCAAATCTGAAGGTTCTCGGGTCATCGTAATTCGAAATGAGGATGACCTGAACACTCTCTAATGGTATCAAAACCTAGATTATCCATTTATTATCAAAATGTAGGAGGAATGAATACAATATTAGATTTATTCAATGAAAACCTGATCACCAAACAGTATGACTTAATTCTAATTACAGAAACTTGGTTATCTAGTAAAATCGCTGACAGTGAGGTCTGTTCTGATATATACAGAGTGTACAGGGCTGAGAGGCCTGCCAGAGCAGGGGGTGGGGTGGCTGTCTTGGTCAGGAGCGGATTAACGGTACTCAAGGTCGACAGAATGACTGGCACATTGGAATGTCTATTAGTGAAACTGGTCATTAGGGGAAATATTTGGTACGTCTGTAATATGTACATTCCACCAGCTTCAAAAGTAGAAACATACAGGGAACTATATCGGTGGTTGGAATCCAGAACAGAAATATATGATCAAAATTTAATAATCTTCGGCGATTTCAACATCCCAACAATACAAAGTACACTAATTAAAGACGACAACATTCAAACAAGAGAACTCGTAAATTTTATTAATTATCTTCAGCTAAAGTCTTATAATTCAGTACTAAACCGTAACGGGAGGACGCTGGACTTTGTTTTAGCCAACAAAACCAATATAAATGTAACTGAAAACACTGATCCACTCTTACCGCTGGATCGCCACCACCCTGCCCTGGATGTGGAAATATTTCTAATAATATGTCGACACCAAGAACATATCCAGCCTAATGATACCTTTAACTTCCGGGAAGCCAATTTTGAGCAGCTGTACACTCGGTTGAGGAATGGCGCTTGGGGTCAAATATACGAGTGCACTGATGTAAATACTGCAGTAGACCTGTTTTACCAAATTTTTAACGCAGTACTAGTCGAAACCGTTCCTATATGTAAACGACAAACGGGCATAAAATATCCTGTCTGGTTTTCTAAGGAAACAAAAAGTAAATTGAAGGAGAAGGAATACCATAGGAAGAGAAAAAATTACTCAGATCATCATAGACTACGTTTTGAAGAATTAAGATCAGAAATTAAAAAGGACATTCAATTATCTTATAAGAAATATATCCGTAATATTGAACATAACATTAGGCGGGACTCAAAGAAATTTTGGACGTTTATTAAAAACAAAAAAAAAAAACAAAAATAGGAACACATGCGACACCTTTAAATATAATAATGAAGAATTGGACAGGGGTGATTCCATTCTTGAAGGTTTTGCGACATATTTCAAATCAGTTTATGACTCTCAGTCAGCCCAATACAAAGTCCCAGCCTGCAATTCGAATACTCCCAACACCCTTCACATAAAACTTGTCTCGAAGGAAGAGGTTGGAAATGCATTTAAAAAATTAAAACCTAAGTCGTCGGCTGGTCCTGATAATATTCCACCGTATGTAGTTAAGGGATGTGCTGAAAGTCTCAGGGACCCGTTACACTTTATATTTAACTTAGCCATACAAACTTCTACGTTCCCTGACGCCTGGAAAATCACTCGCGTCTGCCCTATACTAAAATCGGGAGATCCATCACTAATTAATAACTACCGTCCTATATCTATTTTATCTGCAGTAGCCAAGGTATTTGAATTCATATTGCACGGAAGAATATCAGTATTTCTCAGACCGCTCGTAACAGATACCAACATGGTTTCCTATCCAGGAAATCTACGGTGACGAATGCACCTAATTTTACTCAAATTATATCTAAAGAGTTAGATAAAGGAGGACAAATAGATGTCATATTTACAGATTTTGAGAAAGCGTTCGGCACAATATATCATGATATCCTTCTTAACAAATTGTGTATTTTGGGATTCTCCCACCCATTATTCAAATTATTCATCTCCTACCTCAGAGACAGGAAACAATTTGTTTTGTTCCAGAAAATTGTCTCAAAAAATACATAGTTCATTCCGGAATACCCCAAGGCTCGAACCTTGGACCACTGATTTTTCTAGCAATGATAAACGATTTGCCACGTTGTATAGTACACTCAAATAGTCTTTTATATGCAGATGACTTCAAAATTTTTAAATCAATTTCTTCCGCTAATGACTGCACTCTACTACAAAATGACCTAAATAATATACACAAATGGAGTATAGAAAACAATTATACTTAAATGTACCGAAGTGTGTTGTTATGACCTTTACACGTAAGAAGAACCCAATCACATTTGTTTATGGAATTGGACCTCAGTCATTGCAAACAGTAAGCGAGAAGAAAGATCTAGGAATCTTGTTTGACCGAGAGCTTGCTTTCACTTGTCATGTGCAAAAGACAGTCGGGGATGCTTACCGCATGTTAGGGTTTATAATAAGAAACACTAAGCCATTCATTAGGACCAGTACCTGCATAAACCTTTATATTGCCATGGTGAGATCTAAGCTCGAGTACGCCAGCCAAGTATGGAGTCCCTGGCAGAAAACATGCATTAAATCCATTGAGCAAGTTCAAAAGAAATTCCTCAGATATTTACACCTCAAAATAACAGGCAATTACCACACATGGTACCCTACGGTGAACTTTTGTTGAATTTCGGCATGACTAGTTTGGAGTCTCGAAGGCAAGTGAATGATATGAAATTCCTTTATAAAGTTATTAACGGTCAAATTGATAACTCATTTTTCCTATCGCTCCTAAATTTCAACATCCCTCGCTTTCCTACAAGATCAACTATAACATTCAAAAATGATATAACCAATACTACTTCACATAATAATTCACCTGTATGGAGGCTTTGCAGTATTTACAACGATGCGGTTCGTGTAAACTGGAAACTAGATTTCTGTCTCTCAATTAGACCGTTATTGGAAATTATAACCCAGTCACTCTAATTCATACTTGAAATAAAATTATCACACAAAACAGAATCAACAATGTATATATGTGGATAGGCCTGCACCCTAGTTATCAATGTTACCTTTTAGTTTACGAAGTAATAATTTCAAAACTTGATTTTTATATATTTGACATTAGGTAAAATTTAGATTTAGTTTTTATATTACCTTTAGATTAAGCTTTTTACTACTATGCATTTCAATCTGTGTTAACTTCCTAGTTTTAATAATTACATTTAGATATTAATACTTATGTAGAAATATCAGAAAGTGTATTCTACTGTGTAGGTGCACTGTTATTGGGGCGCACACTGAGCCCTGTTGTGTACCGTCTATAAATAAATAAATAATTCCTTCACTTGGAATAAATGTGTCAAATAAGTTACACATAAATGCTTAACCAAAAATTCATTGAAAAGGTGATGATAATAATCAATATCATCCAATGATACGCCTGCAGTTGGCGTCAAAATAATTAAACAGGGTGTCTAATAATCTAGGGAATTCACACATGTCCCTTAGACAGCAGCACTAACTGGCTGAAAAATAGCTTCAAAGCTACAGCAAAACTATGCGTGCCTACCAAATGAAAAAAAATACACATAATACAATTGCACCAGCGTTCAGAACGCTATCAGGTGTGTCACCAAAAGTTATAGACCATAATGCATAAGCTGATAATTGAATAGTATCCAACTGAAAACTATCTAAGCAACAAAATAGTATTTAATAATGGTTGTCATCGGTACGGTTGCTAACAATTACTCCACCGCAGACCCATCACTTTTACAAGAGGGAAATTAAGATACAGAACTCACGGCGGATTGTTGTTCACCTCATGGCACCAAGAAATTTGGGGGGTAATCATCTCCAGATGGAGGTTTTAATTTACCCATCCTGGGCTTATTGGTCCTGCCCCAATTTTCTCATCTTCTTCCAGTTCATAATGCCAGCCATATTCCAGCCATCCCCTTCACTTTAAGGCTTAGGCCATAGTAGACATCTTAGAAGCGTGGGTAAAAGTGACGTCCACGTGGTAGAGTTGAATCATCGTGTATAGTTGAAAATATGAAGAATCACTGATTTTACAATGCGTCGCTTGGTTGATAATAGCACTCACTCGACACTTTTACAGACAATTTATCGAAATCGCCCTTGTGTCTGTCACAGGCTTTAGGATACTGTAGGTATACGTTTCACAGATTCTAAGACTTGGCTCACACGCTATCACCTAATATCTGGATAATCGTGTTTCAGAAAAACCGGCACTAACACGGCTCGGTTGAAATACTGAAGTTCTCCTCGAGCAATCCGCACGGCAAAATAATCACTTGTCTGCACTCTAAGGTGCTTTATCAGTGCGATGCGACTGGATATCAGTCGAATTAGTCACTTGGACTCTATGTCCCAAAAACGTAGTACTTTGCACGATACTCAAACGCATGCACTCGAGTCGAGCTCACTATAGGTTGTAACTCACGTCTCGGATGGATGTTCCGGCTTCAACGTTTTTCCAAGTCGTGTAACCACTAGTTATATTCCACTTCGCATGTCTGCGATGTAATTACCTTTACCATTCATTTTAAATTCATTATTAGGCTACATTATCGTAGAAAATTAAGCAGAATGAAGTGTGATAAATTCATGCACTTTGGAAATTGAAGTTTCAATGATAATAATCAGAATAAAAATTCAGAAGGTATCTGCAGAGTCGAAAGAATATCTAAAGCTTGGGCTAGCTTCCGGAGTACGTTCCGCAAAGATGCGCTGTATAATAATCATGCTGCCAAAGAGAATATCACCAGCATGAGCGAATACGGGCTCAATAGTAGGGTCACGTGTTTGATTATTGGAAGAGAGTATAATTTAGAACGTTAACGTCCTACTTAATCATGGATTGTTGAACTATAATTTTTCACATAATACCTAACTGTTCTTTAACATTTCCTTCATTCATTTATCTTCCTAAAAGACTTCCGAGAGATCTCATTTTCAGCAGTGTATTATAGTCAATTTTGATATTTCAAGGAATAAGACAGGGACTCAGCTGGGCTTATTATTAAAATCACGGTGGAAAATATTCAAATATGTTGCTGGAATTCATTATTTCGAACTATCGGCTTAGTGTGTTATAAAACAATTTCTAGAGCCCTGATTCCGTGTTCTCCGAGATACTGTTTATTTGGTTCTTTTGCTTGGGAATTGGTTCTCAGCAAACATACTTGCCTCTGTTGTTCGGTAACTTGGGAGGTTGGTGCCCATCCATGTGAGTCCTTGGTTCGTAAACGGGCACAGTACGGTACTATGAAACTGCTTTCCATGAATTATCTGCACATGGATATACATACCAGTTGTTCTTAATTAATACAAGGCTATACTGTACATTAAACACTCAACTTTGAGAGCTCGGCCGGACTGTTGACAATGCCATCAATGAAGCATTGCCATTCTCAAGATTACGTCTACGATATAGAACTGATTGTTAGTCTTGCCAAAGTTTCTTGACAACCCTTAATAAGTCACGTTTATTTTGGTTTAAGCAGCATCATTAGTAGGGGAGGGCGCAACCCTTCTCAGACGTGGAACTTGTAATGTTTATTCTGTACAAAATTCAATGTTTATGTTTAATTACGCTCCACTGCCCAGTCTTCCAAACTTCTCACACTCCGTATACAATCTCAGTTCTTAGGTTGCTACTCGGTGCAAATAGTCCAGTGAAGTGTAATAGCTAGCCTGAGGCAGAGATCATTTCAGTAACAAGGGAACAGTGATAATTTCTTCCGCAATTGGAATGTGGCTTATAAATATTGTAATTCCTTGTGTTTGTTGGCTCTACCCCGAAGGCCCCGGGTTCAATTCCTGGCTCTGTCATGAATTTTAAAAGTCTTGGTTCGTTATGGCGCTGACCACACAGCCTCGTGTTGGGCGCTACGGGAGGAGGAGCGAAAATGGGGTGACCATTCAACCGCAGCTCAATTCCGGCTCACGACGCTTGGTTAGTGATGCATTGCCATAGGACTCTATAGAAACGGACTCTAATTGGGTTGTCTCTTGTCCTTGTTGATACGGCACACAGGTTGTTATACTAGTCAGTGTCAACAATTTTAAATGAAAATTACTTATTTCAATTTGTCCAGAAACAATACTGCTCCCATGGCATGGACCCTAATGTCATTGCTTTGTATATGTAGATCTATTCTTGAATTAGTCAACAAGTGTGGTCTCTGAACGCATTATAACAACAAGGAATTGGTTCTTAACATCTCTCCCTTCTCGCATTGGCAGCAGCTATCGACACGTGCTACGTAGCGATTTCTAACCTTGGTATTCCTAACCACTGATAATACAGCTACATAACTATTATAGCAGGTGAATGTATTTTATTTTCACGGTAAGGTATTATCATCGCAGACACGCGAACCGGAATGAATCAGTTGCTGAACGACTCAAGTATTTGCTAGATCCAGGGACGATGAACAACGCTCTTGGCACTCGAGTATGGTTTTCCGTCCCTGTAGGGCGTGTTTTTTTGTCCGTCTTGTTAAGACGAGGGAACAGTCCGCCAGTAGGCGAGGAAGATAATCAAAGTGCATCGTACATTAAAGAGCACTTATTTGTGTGCCGACCGAGTGAAATCTAAAGCCTATGTGTGCTGCAGTAATAATTTCTGCAAATTTAGTTAAAACTGTGAATATTTTTGTGCCGTGGAACACCACATTTTCACCACGTGCTAGATGAACATTTTATGACCACGAGAGACAACAAAATATGCTATCATCAGTGAATTAACAATTGTTAAAGTGCATAATTTCAACGATAAAAATTGTGAAAAGTACTGTGGCCGCAAAAGCGGGCAAATTTAACCGTGGATTATTTGGATGCCACGAGATTCAGTGATTGTAGAATCTGTGAAGTGCAAAGCGGATAGTGCATGGGCAATTTTTATAACATCTGCGCCGTGTAGCATCAGTGATTTATTTTCACAAATTACACTAGCTTCAGTGAAAAGCAGTGCCACGAAAATATTTTTCAAGTGAATATTATCACCAAATATGCATCATTCTACTGACCAAGTGTTCGACATATTTTATCACTGATCTTCGATGGGGATGATGATGTAAAAGGACCTCCATGATGTGAAGGAGCCGTTCTGAGGAACTTCAACATGACGGAAGATCTCGAACTACCGCACGGGATGGAGATGCACGTGTCAAACCAAGAGGAATGACCACTACCACGATGGAAGGGAAGCTGACGATATCACTACGTCAACGACGAGGACGCATCAAGACCCTGGTCATGGATAACGCCCATGATGGAGGCCTAGTTTGGAAAACCCTTGTCCGGAAGCCAGAGGATAAATTGTACCCCTCAGTTCGTTGGAAAGAGCGAGGTGATGATGCCCTAGGCTTGTGAGTCAGTAAACACCCTTCTTGTTCGATTCTTTTTGTGGTAGAGTAGAATAGAGTGGTTTTGTAGAATCAACCGATCTTTCGTGACAGCCATTAGGTAGGTTTTGTATTTTTTAGCATTCATTTTTGTCTTTCACTTGCAGTGATTGTGAGACACCCTGTGATTGAACTTAGTTCAAACAGGTGCATTCTATTGGACGTCAAAAGATGTCAAGTCTTTTCGTTTACTAAACGTGACTGTAGTCTTTTGTACTACTTTGTTTAACCCTGGTATGGATGATTTTTGTGTGTTTTTTTTTTTTTTGACATGACGATTTGCCGTCATTGTCCGTGTTAGGGCTCGGACTGTGATTCGAATTATTTGGCACTATTTGAATATTCGAGGGACACGAATAATTCGCGAATACGCGAATAATATTCGAATATTCGAATATTATTCGAATACCATTGTTATTCTGGTTTTCGAATCGCTGTATTCGAATAATAACGTATTCGTGCACATTCGAATATATTGTATTCGAATCATTTGAAAGGTATCCCCATTGTTTTTAGCCTATTTTTCACATTTTGCAAAAATGAGGAAAAAGTAGACTTATGAGATCGATACGGGCAAATGTGTGTCTGTCTGCCCCCCCCCCCCCTATCAAGTCCTAAACGGCTGCAACAATCGAAACCAAATTTGGTGTGAGTAAAGAACTATACCTGAATATCTCAAGCCCATATTTGAAAATGATGTCAGTGCTACCAACTGCTAGAAACCGAAATTGAAATTTGAGCTCCATGTTGGATATCATGCAAGGTAAGCATGGGAGCTATTCCAAAATTGGCACACATATAGATAGCCTAATAATATTTCCGTTTAATTTCCAGGAGGCCATACATGGCAGTGTTGCCAAAATGATTCTAAGTCTGCTGATATATGGAGGAAATAATAAGAGGAGATGCCCTGAGCTCGTTTGAGTGAAGCCAAGCGCTGCGTCCAAAGTGGGCGTAACCTTAACTAGTATTCGGTGTTCCGTGACTTGCATTGGTTGTACGAATTGAATAAGTGTTCTGTTTATTAATTTTAAGGTTCGTATTCTTGAATATCAAAATGTGTACGAACAATGAGTGAAAGTGGCTGTGCTCGAAATTAGTCCTTAAAACTGACGAATGCCTGAACACCAATAAGAACTTAAAAATCATTTTGGTGGAGGCCTAAATACCGTGATTAGTTCGGCATCAATATGATAGGTCCCAAGATGTTCCTTCTTTGGTAAAACTCGCACCTTCAGACACCTGTAGGCTATTCAAATTAATCAGTGTTTCAGCGTATTTATACGTTTACTGTGTCTTTCTTACAAAACTAGCCTGCATAGTGGCTGTCATATTACTATTTAAATTGGCTTTTAAAACAATAACGCAGTTTATTTTTACCAATTACCGTGATGTACAGAATGTATTCTGCATATCCAAAAATAAAAAACTTGACTTGTCATTGCAGTTTTATGCCACTAAATTCCAAGACTAGTTGGAAAAGTTTACGGCTCTAAGCATAGGAACAGCCATGTCCATGCTACCCAAAGTGGGCGTGCCATTTGGCTTCAGCAGCTTGCACTAGGCAGCGCAGCGAAGGCATCTCCTTCCGTTCTTTCCTCCATGTGCTGATAGGTCCAATTTTTAAATGCATACACCTTCTACACTATCAATTGGATTTCAACCAAATTTCGTATGTACTATGTGTACATATTCAGATATGATTGAGCATATTCTTAAGAGCCGCCACGGCTGCCAACTGTTAATAAATGCTCTCTCTATTTTTTTTAATACAAATACTAATATATCAGAAAGTATGCAAGCCAACAGCTTTAAACTATGCACACGTACAGTACCTGACATTATAGATTAATATGGAGTAACTAATATACGTCAGTGCTGCCAACATGATTCTATGCCTGCTGATAGGACCAATTTTTAAATACATATAACTTGACCCAACAAGAGATATAATGTGTCAGATTATTTCTGACCAACACATTCATGGCATTGTTGCCATCATGATTTTACGCGCGATGATAGATCCAATGTCTAACTGTATGTAACGTCCATACTATGCATTGGACTTCAACCAAATGTTGTATTCTGTACCGGTACCTTAAGAGAGGAACTAAGAAATATTCAGTCACCAGGGCTGCCAACTGTAGTGTTCTATTAGGCTACATTATACCAGGTATATTTCGAACCAATTAATTTCGTCATTATTCTAGATAGGTCCACATAGATTAATCATTGGCATGAATCTTAAATTTTAAGAAAAGACGGCTCTTTAGTTCGTCACGGAACTTCTTGTTCATTATTTGGATTGACTGTTTCGTACGAATATTCTATTCGTATCGTTCGAATTACGGTATTTGTCTCATTCCTCTATCTATGAATTCAACCTTCACGCGTGCATTTCAGCCGCGCCCGGTTAATACGCTATTCCGGTTATTATGCGACTTTTTCTCGTCTTAACTGGGATTTTGCTGTAAGTTATTGCGGAACAGGTTATGCATTTGCAAATTATTTAGTAAGTCAGTGCTTTTATATGAGTGAATTTCGTAATTAAAGGTTTTTTCAACCAAGAGCCCCAGATTTTGTCGATTTTAGAGTTTTTATGTCTTGCTCTGTGAGTCGTCATCCTCATTTTTCATTTTTAGCCTACTTTCGATTTTTGCAAAAATGAAAGTAGCCTTATGAGATCGACACAGGGCCCAAAAATTGTGTGCCTGTCTGTGTGTGTATGTGTGAGTGTGTGTGTTAGTGTGTGTGTGTACTCTGAATGTCTTTCCCCCCTATCAATTCGAAGACGGTGAAACCGAATTGAACGAAATTTGGTACAGAGGTAGCACTGGCAGAGGGAACCTCAGTGTCATGCTTTATATTGCCGCCATCTTTACTAAATCGTAATGGCGGCCACTCAAATAGTCAAAACTTAATAATGCATTACGACCAAACTAATCATCGGATCTTTACCAAATTTGGTAACAATGTACCTTCATATGGGATGCGTCTTGTGCCCAAACTACAAGGTCATCAAACGTACCATTTCAGGATGGCGGCCGTGAGAATAATGCAAACTTTATAATCCATAACATGGGACCCACCAGTTCCGATTATCGAACCAAGATTCGTTTAATCTGTTCTAAGCGACCTGGGTCGTTCGAAATTAAAAGTTTATATTGTAATATTATAGTCGAGAATTGACTTGAAAAATCTGAGTTGTCACGGTTATTTCACAAGATGGCAGCTGATCTCTCGTTCTGACCTATATTTTACTAATTTCAGTATGTAGCATGCAATATAACCTACTGATAAAAATAATATGAACTTAATATGAAATGAACTCGGTTTGAAATATACTCCAGTGAAGAAATCTTCAGTCTAAGTGATTATTTGCTAATACAGTACGTTATATGTATTTGATCGATGGCGCTTGAATTCCGATTGGCTGTGTGGATAGGATTCCCGTCTCTCACGAGGCTGGCCGGGGTTCAAATCCTATCAGAATTGAATTTTTTGCTTGATTTTTTTTATATTTATTGTTTCTTGAGTACTGGGACGTTATAAAATAAAGCGTTCAATGGTGCTTTTTGCAATGGAAAATATATATTTAATTAAAACGACATTCTCCACTTGAGTGACATCTACCAGCCTTCAGTTGTACTATGCAGAAACTAACCACAACCCTCTAGATGCGAGCTGCGCTCTATACCGGCCAGTGAGTGAACCCGGTCTTAACGACTGCTAGGAGTAATAATACAGTGACATTCGTTTATTCCTTGTGCACAGAGGCGTTGTTGATAACCTCAAAACTTGCAATATGGATGATTTGGAGATGGATTATTTTGTTATACCGAGTATTTGAGATTAGTCTATAAATTTCCTGGTTGCGAAGTTACTTCACATAGTCCTATATCCTCTTCGTACACGACACAGAACAACAACGTGACGTCAGTTTCTGATCTGCTCTAATTGACTATTACATTGCTACAGTCGGGGAGTGTGCAGTCGAGGATAAAATTCTCGACTGCCGACTACCGTCTACCGACTGCCAGCTACCAACTTCAACTGCATGTTGTGTATGGTGCCTACAGTATACGCGACTGCCGACCGAAAACTACCAACTACGGACTGCCGACTGCTCATTTGAGATGGGCCTTATTAGAGCAACGAAGTTTCAATTATTGTAAGTAGTCGGTGTTTGGAGTGTTTGCTGATGAAATTGCAAACTGCTGGGGTTAATTATAAACTATGGTTTGAACGCCACTGCTCAAATCCTGTGTGCCAATTTGCACTTCGAATAGGAAGAAATTAAGAGATGATAAGGACAGAGAGTTACAACTATACCCATACATTTAGGAGAAAGTAGGCTATATGTTCTTTCCCGAACATCTTGTTTAATATTGGTGAGGTTGCGAATATTCGAATAATATTCGCTGTATTCGCACTATTCGGTATTCAAATATTCGAATATTCGAATTGCGTATTCGGTATTCGAATAATTCGTATACGACTCTAATAATTCGAATACCGAATACGCAATTTGAATATTCGAATACTATTCGAATATGCGAATACTCGAATATTCCGAGCCCTAGTCAGTGCCATTTTCATGACACCCTTTTATTTTAAATGTTTGTCACGCCACTCATTTTCTTTAGATTAGACCGTATCAGTAGATGGTCGACTGTAACCATCAGTTATGTAACTCAGCTAATATTTCATTCAGATGAACTTTGAGGCCATCCAGTTCTCAGTGAAGAACGCAGTCAGGGAAGTTAATTGTATGCAGGAAAGCATCGAACCCTGTATTTAACGTATCATTAGCAAACTCAGCGAATGTGAGATTTTGCGCCCTTTTCTATTTTTGTTTGTGTCAGGTGATCAGACATATTTTTTGTTGGTTATTAAATACTAGTCATTCATGGAGTGACATATCTGTGGAATTGCAAAGACATTCAGTTTGAGTAACATTACTAACTTTTACTTTTCTTTGCTTGGAAAGACGTGCTACGTCTTATTGTATATATTTTCATGGCGTGCTTTTAAGCATTACTATTGTGTGAATATCATGTTATACTGGGATTATTTACAAGGCCAGTTTCTCATAGGACTTTCGTAAAGAGAGCTGCCGCCTTCAGTCAAATCTAGTGTGTTTGTTATAACAGTCCCATTGTGACAGCAAGTTACGAGCTTAGCGCAATGTCACGGACAGGTGATGAGAGTTCCCAGCATGCACCGCGCACACTCATATGTGAGACAGACTTTTTCAGACCTTTGACAAAATGCTTGAGGCATTCTTTACTGTTAGCTTCTGTATTTCATTTATAGATCAAGGCCTAGGCAGCCATTTTGTGTGGATCAGATGTTTTATGTTATGATGATTATTGGCAAACCCCACACGCTTGATCGCTACTAGAGCGAATATTTTTTGACACTGTTAAAGTGTGTACAGTTATATTCTGTTAAGGTTTATTCTTTATTATGAGGCTGGAAATAGACACCCTTGTTAGAGGCTATTCAGGTATTTAGTGCTTGTAATGCACTGTGTCCAGACTTTGTTCTGTAGACTTGTTATTTACGGGAGGTAACTGACGTGTTTTCCAGACCTACCCAAGGTTATCCGAGTGAGCCGCGAGCCACTGGTAACTTGTGTTATTGTTTGTCCGAGCGATGGGAGCTCGATGAAGGTATTTCCGACTGTTATGTCGATGTGACAGCAGATAATTTATCTCGCACGAGACGCTTCTGCTGAGCCCAGGTGTCTTGGAATGTTAGCAATATCGCCATAAACCGACGATGAATTAAGCCTACGCAGATAATAATCAAGCACATAATTATTCTAAACAGGCTGATAATTAATTGTTTATTGCTACTAAACTTGAAACACATGCACGTTGGACCTGATGACCGACGCCTTGTTGATGTTCTACATTTCCCAATGGAAATAGCCTAGGGCAGATGACACAATTTTTGATCGACGGAGTGTTGCTTAACCGTTAGTTCGTAGCTGGTGGAGCTCAACACTCATGCGACATAAGTCGTAGTTTTAACTACGCCATCGCCAACCTAAATGACACTCACTTAGATGACACTGGTTTACAAAGAGTAATCCAAGGTGCAGGCAGGAATATAAAATAATTTGGTCTTGTGTTTCATTTATTATCATGTGTGTAAATCCCAATGTTTACCTTGTTTGTGCTGATGAGCACCAACTTGATAAAAGTGTATTTAACATTTTTTATGGCTTGTCTCCTAGCTTTTGATGTAATTGTTTTTGCTTTACGGACGTCATCGCCGTAAATTTTGTATTAATTGTCATGACCTAGCTAAATTGATTAACGTTAAATGTAAATGAGGAAATGGTATCATGGTAACTTAGATTTGCTTTTGCCACCCTGTTAAATGGAAATTCCGTTATTAACTAAAATTTTTCAACTTGAATTAGGGTTTCTTTTCGTACCATTTTCCTAGCGTTGCTGTTGTTGCTTATCTTTGTAAATTAGATCTTTCGCGTGGGATTACCGTAGTTTACAGGTAGAACCCAGTTCTTTATTTTTCTTTGTTTATTAGTTTGCGGATTAGCCGATATAAACCCTCCGAAGAAGGATAGGTGCTTGCATATTTTAAATAAATGTTTTTACAAGTTTTACATAAGTCTGGATGGTTCCTTTCTCAGTCTAGTTTTCTTAGGTGTACTATCTTGGGCCGTCTTTGACTTTTAGCCACCATGTTACAACAGATCCCTTGGATCATAATTTCTCCTGCCGCTGTGGGCTATAAGAAATTCACCTGACCCTCTCGGCACATGGGTCTGGCAGGTGAGGTGTCGGGGAAGTCATTTCGGTTGTTAGCAAGCCTGATAGCTCCTCTGACGGGCACAGTACTTATGTATTTCTGTAATCGAGACTGTGACTTCAAGTCAATTAAAACATAGAATTCATACCAGGAGATTGGAAACAATCAAAATTATCTAGTTACAATATCGAGTAAGGATCCTCATTGCAAGAGAGAAGATTAAGGGCGTAGTGGATCTGCATAGCAACAGTGCACTTAAATTATGTTAAAAGTATTAAAAGGGATTTATTACGTAGGAATTTGTACGATTTTATGATGGACAGTTAGTGAACAAATACTGGTGAATTCCGGACATTCTAGAACATTGTAGAACATTATACAGAACGGAGAACTTTCATTGACTAGAGATGTAAACACAAGGAAAATCAGGAAAACTGATGACCATGATATGTCGAGCGCTTGAATAGGAAGTACTTTGCCCGAATTCTCTAATCACCACCGAATATCAGCTGAAAGGAAGGATTGCAGGGACGTCGGTACCCAGCTCAAAGTAACCTACCATTCCCTGCTAGGAGAAGAATTAGGGGAAACGTGGACACATACAGAACATAAGACAGTACTACCAAACTAGTTAAATACATCAACTAACTCGAATCTCTAACCTAAAACTAACCCCGTGGCACTACAGCCCTTGAAGGGCCTAGGCCTACCAAGCGACCGCTGCCCAGCCAATTGGCCTGCAGATTTTGGGGTGACGCGTGGTCAGCGCGTTGGGTCCCCTCGGCCGTTAATCTTGGTTTTCGTGACCGGGGCACTGTCTCACTGTCAGACAGCTACTCAATTGTCCTCACGAGGCTGAGTGCACCCCGTTCCAACCCTCACGTCAGTTTTAAAATCCCTGACGGAGCCGGGGATCGAACCCGGGGCCTCCGGGTGAGAGGCAGGTGCTCTACCCCAACACCACGGGGCCGGCTAACTCGAATCTCGAGGGGTGATAATGTAAAAAGAGCTATAGTGGGTGCCTGTATCTAACTAGTAGTACCGTTCTACCCTGATTATTTTATGAGTAGGCATTCAGCTTTTATAAAAGAATATAGACAAGCAATCTAAAAAGTGCCTGTGTCGGTTTATTCACTTGGACAATACAATAATATCCCTCACACACATAACTAAAGATTTGTGTCCAATTTGACACCTCAAACAAACTTAAAATTTCCCTAAGTAAAACCTTTACCTGTTCACAAAATTATACCTAGAGAATTCGGCACTCCACTGAGCTCTCCTTCTCTCAGCATGTAACTGTGCATGAAAATTGCACACAAAAGAATTTCAATGGAAAAACTTTTAGACATGCTGTAGTTCCTCTGAACTACTATCAAATTATGCAAATCACGAAACGTCGGCATTTACAAACAGATCCCTACTCTATACATCGCGTTTCGTTAAATTGAACCGTAGTTCCAAATCTAAATTGAAAATTGCAAAATGTTAACACTAGACATTTACAAGAATATACAAAATCGAGATCAGCACGATCTTTCTCTCCTTCATCAATCAAATCTCAAAAGATTTTCCTTTCTATATATTTTCTTTGAATATATTTGTATATCACCAATACCTTATGGGTTTATTATGTATTAACATACTTGTCGAATCCAAACGAACAAAAGTAACACACGTTTAAGTTAATTGCTGCTCAAAATTACACTATTATTTAAATAAATTTCGATAATGACGAATATCATTGCTAGATACTCAATAACAAATTCATTTATGATGACAGATAATTAGATGCGTGGCATTAATCGTCACCCGACACCTTCATCTTTAAATTCATATCAACTAACTTTATTAACATCATGTACAGAACATTGCTTCACTGCAATATAAATGATCTCACACTCTCTCATTGTGAACAAATTCTAAGAACGTCTCCAATACGCCTCCTTATTAACAATTTACAACTTTATTTACGTCAATGCATGGTATTTCCAAATATTTAAACTAATTCAATACATTTTCACTAATGTAAGAAAATCCGTGACACTATTTCCAACTCCTTAATTGCGAAGTGTTTTTCAAGTCACAATACATAAAACCTCCTTTTTCTTAAACAAATTCCTCGTGCTTTCTATCTTTTTACGTTCTGTTCACAAACCTTAAATAATTCTGTACGATTTCTTAAACACCTTGGGTTTCAACTATATCCATACTTTCATTTAAATTAACTCTTAACTCCCATAGCAATATTACTGTAAATTTCTGAGTTTAATCTGCAAGAATTCGTTTGAAATACAAATAAAGTCATCTACTCCCTTTCTAGATTACTAAATTTTATGAATATAATTCATATAAGTCCATTCTTACTCATTTCCGTCAATAGGTAGATTTACAATTTCTCACCTTGTCATTCATTCGATTCTTCATTAGAAATATCTTTACAATGAACTTTCCAAGTCCTCATCATGAAACATTTAACAACAATATTTATTGGAAAAGGAAGCCTCCGTGGCTTAGGCGGCAGCACGCTGGCCTCTCACCACTGGGTCCGTGGTCCAAATCCCGGTCACTCCATGTGAGATCTGTGCTGGACAAAACGGAGACAGACAGGTTTTTCTCCGGGTACTCCGGTTTTCCCTGTCAACATTTCATTCCAGCAACACTCTCCAATATCATTTCATTTCATCTGTCATTCATTTAATCATTGCCCCAGAGGAGTGCGTCAGGCCTCGGCAGCCGGCACAGTTCATATCCTCGCCGCTAGATGGGGGCTTCATTCATTCCATTCCTGACCCGGTCGGAGACTGGAAGCAGGCTGTGGATTTTCATTTTTCATTTATTGGAAAAGCTTATAAAACGCTGCAGTCAATTTCCAATTAATTTTTACATTTATTAATGTTCCCTGAACATTATTTCTGTGTGGTTGATTTATTTCTATACTCGACAATGACGAGTATTACGTCAGTATAGTTCATGATAACTATCTGATTTGATACTGTAGTTATGTCGTTACATTAACTAATATTCCATTACAATTACATAGTAATTCTTTTCAAAGTATTTCTGACGAACTATAATGATGCATTTATTACATGAAGTAATGCTGAGTATTTTCGAAACCTTCAAAATATTCTAAGATTTCGAGACATACTATATTCTCGAAACATTCCACTAAATTGTCGAAACATTCCATTTGCTACCGAAACATTCCATTGAAGCCACCGAAACATTCCACTCTCTTATAAAACAGATTTATCTAGAATAGCAAATTCACTAAACTGTACAACGAAGTTCGAAAAATATGAAATCTATAATTTTACTCCACTAAATGTCAAAAACGGAACTCGTTGACGAAAGAAGAAAATCTGTCTAAATATACAAAAATTGGCAATATAATAACATGGGTTATGAATAATAATTTCTACACAAAACATATGTTGCAAATAATCGAATGCTGATCAACACTTAATCACTCACACAACATAGATATCTACTGAAATTGAACAATAAGAAAAACTTATCTACCTTATAGATGAGACGGTCACGCTTTCACTGACAGCGCCAAGCAATTAGGAATGCCCACATTCCTCTGAGACAGCTGGGAGTATGAATGATACATGCTCTCCCCTGACTCACATGTCTACCGACGACAGTTCAATCGAGGTCAACGCTTCTTGAAACTAGGCCACAGCTGGCTGGCTCCGGTCCGCTTGCACCTCGAACTCGAACATGTTGTTCCGTATCTCCGCTGTCTGGAATCTCGAGCTCTTCTGAATCGTAGATTCTGACGTTCATCGCTTCTATCCGCTGCTCTCTGGTGGTAAGTCAAGTAAATCTCTGACTATAGATAATGTTCTATGAGAATTCCTAGATAGATATGGAATCTCACTGTAGCGTAGCATGAACTGTGATTTCAGTGTATTTCGGATGTAGTTGGCAATGAAATCCATCTCGCTGTTGTTAAACTGGACTTCACACTAATGCTGATTTAGACTAACTTCCCTCCATGGTGATAATTAGAACATAATCACACCTTCAATGACGATATTACACGTGCTGCTTCCCCTCTGACTGGGCTGAGATAGCATCTTGAATAAATTTTGAAGTATAATGGTTGTATATATGCAGAATAAACGTTGAATATCCGTAGTGTTATTATGAAGTATTACTGTGATAATGTTTCAGTAAAACGTCAAATATATATCTCTGCTGTAGATCTGCAGTATTCTGTATTCACGTAATATTATGAAGTTCTTTCTTCGACAGCACAATTGTGAAACTTTCAGCTTTAAGCAAGTCCTTTCACTATTGTGTGTTTCAATGTGAATTCACCGAGCATCCAAAACTCTTGGCCCGTGGAGGAGGCTCACCATCGGTCAAGCTATTCCGTCTCCCGATACACTCCAAATCTAGGCGTTCTTGAAATAGTAATCAGTTCCTTTTAATAGCTCTTAACTCGACCAAGCGTATAATGAGAATGAATTTCTCTCTCCCGAGACTTCTTCCACCACCCACTTCCCCGCGAGCTTGTGACGTATCTCCAGACTTCCCCCTCTTCTTCTATTGACACGTCCGGACCTTGACTCTCGCCGCTGGTGACTCCACTTCTTTAAACCGGTTGTTGAGCCTGCCTGATCTTTACTTGACATGAACCTGGCCACTTCTAAAATACAATCTCTTCCTGTTAAATAAATCTGAGTGTTCCAATTGCATTCGGGCCTCTAATAAATGTTCATGTATGCTTATGTAAGTCATAATATATCTTCCTTCATACCACATAATGCTTCGCTATACAAATTTCAACTTTGATAGAGATTTTAATTCCACGCATATAAAAGTCATGCGTCCCAGTTCGAATCTTGACTAAGGCATCTTCATAGTCTCAAATAAATTCGGGTGCAGTACCAGTGATAATTTGCACCAGTACACGTGCCTGCATGTTTTATTATAAACTATTAAATAGTGTGAAAAATATTGGTTACATAATTGCGAGAATTTGGTAAGTGCAATTCTCATACGAATAATTTATGTTGCTTAATAATATAATAATGCTATTTGTTTACGTCCCTCTTTAACTACTGCGGTGTTTAGAGACGCTGGGGTGCCACAATTTTGTCTCTAAGGGGATCCTTAACGTGCCAATAAATCCACTGTCACGTCTCCCTCACATTTGCGCACCCTCGAATGCCAACTGACTGCGGCAGAATACGATCCTGAAACCTTGGAAACATTTGGCGGGAACGTTACTACCTAACCGCGCAGCCAGTCACGCTGTTTGAACAGATGAATTGTGAAATTTAGTTTTAAGGCTTCAATCACATTGGAGGCACGCTTGCGCAAGTAATTTGTTGGCGCGCGCGTGCGCAAGCTGGCGTGAACAGCAATGTGCTCACACTAAATGCAAGCAGGTGCAAGTTAATTATTATAAACAGGTCAGTCGAAATGGAGATGTCAGACGATGAGGACATTGTTTTGGAAAATGGTGTTTTAAAGTTTTTATTTTTGGATGAACAAGAAATCAGGGAAGAGTGGGTGAATTAGTAGCCTAATTTTTTTGGACTGAGAGGAAGATGGAGAGTATGCACGAATATTCAACGAATTGCTTAGACAGCCTGATAAGTTTTTTGAATACTTCAGGACGATACCAGACACTTTCTACTATATACTGGACAAAACACACCGTTAAAAAGGAGGCAATCTACTTTCCGAAAGTGTGTATCACCTGAAGAGAAGCTGATGGTGACTTTGAAGTAAGACTTGAAGATTTATTAACTTCGGTATAAATATTTTGATGAATTTTAAAATGATATTCAATCTGCCAATATTAAAAATAATGTAGGGCTTTCTCTCTCCAAACAGTTAATGTAACGTATTAATTATAGGAAAAGTAGACACTGCTTATCGAAGGATTAATAATATTTTTGGGGAAAAGAAGAATAAGTACTGTAATATTAAGGACAGAAATGGAAAGTCTCTAACAGATAGGGAAGAAAAGGTTGAGAGATGGAAAGCCTACATAGAGTGTTTGTATAAGGGAAAGGAGATTGAGAATCATGTAATGGAAAGGGAGGAGGAAATTGATAAGGATGCAAAAGGAGATTTAATATTGAGATCAGAATTTGACAAAGCATTGGAAGACTTAAGCAGGAACAAAGCACCAGGCATAGATGATATACCAATTGAGTTGCTACGCTGCATAGGAGATGAATGTCTGATCAGGTTATTTCACTTGGTGTGTAGGATTTATAAGACAGGTGAGGTAGCCTCTGATTTCAAGAAGAATGTTATCATCCCTATACCGAAGAAAGTAGGAGCTGACAGATGTGAGGATTACCGTACAATCAGCTTGATTACTCATGCTTCAAAGATCCTGTCTAGAAAAATTTACAAGAGGATGGAAAGCCAGATTAAAGTGGAATTGGGTGAAGACCAGTTTGGTTTCAGGAAAAATATAGGAACAAGGGAAGCTGTACTAAGTCTTAGGCTGATTTTGGATGGTAGGTTAAGAAAAGATAAGAGAACGTTCATGGCATTTCTAGACCTAGAAAAGGCTTTTGATAACGTTGATTGGACTAAATAGTTTGACATTTTGAAATCTATTGGAATAAAGTACAGGGAAAGGAGGGTGATCTACAATCTATACAGAAACCAGACGGCAGACATGAGAGAGAAGCTGGTGTTTAGAAAGGTGTGAGGCAAGGCTGCAGCTTATCACCCATACTTTTCAATCTTTACATTGAACAGGCAATGAAGGAAATTAGAGAGAAATTTGAAGTGGGAGTGAAGATTCAAGGAGAAATAATTTCGTCTCTGAGATTTGCTGATGACATCGTCATCTTGGCCGACACGCCTGAGGATTTGAATGAGTTTTTGAATAGTATGGACTCCATCCTGAGGAAATAATTCACGATGGAAATTGTTGTTTGAGTCTTCAGTCTTTTGACTGGTTTGATGCAGCTCTCCATGCCTCCCCGTCTCGAGCTAATCGTTTCATCTCTACATAGCTACCAGACCCTACATCCGAGGCAATCTGTTTAATATATTCTAACCTTGGTCTACCCCTACATTTCTTGTCCTCGACCCTTCCTTCCGTAACTAAGCTTGCTATTCCTGGGTGTCTTAGTATGTGTCCTACTAACCTATCTCTTCTCTTCATTAGCAGACGCCAGAAACATCTCTCCTCTCCCACTCGTCTTAATACCTCTTCGTTTGTAACCCTATCTACCCATCTGATCTTCTTCATTCTCCTGTAACACCACATTTCAAATGCTTCAATTCTCCTCTTTTCTGCAGCACCATTAGTCCAAGTTTCACTTCCATAGAGCGCCACGCTCCAGACAAAGACTTTCAAAAATGACTTCCTAATACCTAAATCTATATTCGATGTCAACAGATTCCTTTTTTGTAGAAATGCTTGTCTTGCCTGAGCCAACCTACTTTTTATATCCTCTTTGCTTCTTCCATCACCGGTTATTTTGCTTCCTAAGTAACAGAAGTCTCCTACTTCCTTAAGCTTTTCACCTGCCAATTTGATGTCCATAGAGGTTTCTGATTTATTTCGGCTGCATTCTAGTATTTTTGTTTTACAATTATTAATTTTCATCATGTATTCTTTCCGTAAGACGGAGTCCATACCATTCAAAAACTCATTCAAATCCTCAGGCTTGTCGGCCAAGATAACGATGTCATCAGCAAATCTCAGAGTTGAAATTATTTCTCCTTGAATCTTCACTCCCACTTAAATTAATAAATGTAAAACAAAAATATAGGAATGCAGCCGAAATAAATCAGAAACCTCTATGGACATCAAATTGGCATGTGAAAAACTAAAGGAATTAGGAGACTTTTGTTACCAAGGAAGCAAAATAACCAGTGATGGACGAATTAAAGAGGATATGAGAATTAGGTTGGTTCAGGCAAGGAAAGCATTTCCACAGAAAAGGAATCTGTTGACATGAATATAGATTTAGGTATTAGGAAGGCATTTCTACAGAAAAGTATCTGTTGGCATCGAATATAGATTTAGGTATTAGGAGAGCATTTTTGAAAGCCTTTGTCTGGAGCGTGGCACTCTATGGAAGTGAAACTTGGACTATTGGTGCAGCAGAAAAGAGGAGATTTGAAGCGTTTGAAATGTTGTGTTACAGGAGAATGCTGAAGATCAGAAAGGGTTACAAACGAAGAGGTATTAAGACGAGTGGGAGAGGAGAGATGTTTCTGGCGACTGCTAATGAAGATTAGAGATTGGTTGGTAGGACACATACTAAGACACCCAGGAATAGCCAGCTTAGTTATGGAAGGAAAGGTCGAGAACAAGAACTGTAGAGGTAGACCAAGGTTAGAATATGTTCATCAGATTGCCACGGATGTAGGGTGTGGTAGCTATGTAGAGATGAAACGATTAGCTCAGGACAGGAAGGCATGGTGATCTCCATCAAACCAGTCAAAAGGCTGAAGACTCAAACAACAACATTAATTATAACCGATTGTAGTGCCGATTGAATATATTTCCAGTGAATCTATATATATAAAAATCAATGTAACGTGATAGTTTGTCTGTGGGTATGTCTGTGGGTATGTCTCCTATGCGTTCATATACCATTCGTCCGATTGCGATGAAACTTGGGTGAGATGTTGAGTACACTCCAAGGAAGGTTTCTGACTTAGTAAATCCATTTTACAACAGGTAGCGCACGCGTAGATTCAACAAATGAGCGACGATGCGCGAAGCATTTCAACAAAGTCCCGTATGTGTTCATATACCATTCGTCCGATAGCGATGAAACTTGGGTGAGATGTTGTGTACACTTACGTGAAGGTTTCAAAATTAGTGAATACATTTCACAGTAGATAGCGCACAAGTAGATTCAACAAATGAGCGACGACACGCAATGCGTTTCAACAAAGTCCCGTATGCATTCATATACCATTCGTCCGATAGCTATGAAACTTGCGTAAAATGTTGTGTACACTGCAGGGAAATTTTCTGGCTTAGTACATCCACTTTACAATAGGCAGCGCACGAGTAGATTCAACAAATGAGCTACGACGCGCGAAGCATTTCAACAAAGTCACGTTTGCGTTCATATACCATTCATCCGATAGCGATGAAACTAGGCTGAGTTTTTGTGTGCACTCCAGGGAAGGTTTCTAGCTTAGTAAATCCCTTTAAAAATAGGTATAGCACGAGTAGAATCAACAAATGAGCAACGACGCGCGAAGCGTTTCAACAAAGTCCCATATAATTTCATATACCATTCATCCGATAGCGATGAAACTTGGGTGAGATGTTGTGTACACTCCAGGGAAGGTTTCTGGCTTAGTACAAATATTTTACAATAGGTATCGCACCAGTAGATTCAACAAATGAGCGATGACACGCGAAGCGTTTCAACAAAGTCTCGTATAAAGTCATATACCAGTCGTCTGATAGTGATAAATGTTTGGTGAATGGTTGTGTACACTCCAGGAAAGGTTTCTGGCTAAGTAAATCCATTTTACAATACGAAGCGCATTTTTATATTCATCAAATGAGTGACTACGCGCGAAGCGTTTCGACAAAGTCCCGTATACGTTCACATACCATTCATCCGATTGCGATGAAACTTGGGTGAGATGTTATGTACACTCCAGGGAAGGTTTCTGGCTGAGTACATCCATATTACAATATGTAGCGCAAGAGTAGAATCAACAAATGAGCGACGACACGCGAAGCGTTTCAACCAAGTCCCGTATGCATTCATGTACCATTCGTCCGTAGCTATGAAACTTGGGTGAGATGTTGTGTACACGTCATGGAAAATTTCTGGCTTAGTAAATCCACTATACAATATGCAGCGCACAAGTTGATTCAACAAATGAGGGACGACGCGCGAAACATTTCAACATAGACCCGTATAAGGTCATATACCATTCTGCCGTTAGCGGTGAAACTTGGGTGAAATATGGTGGACACTCCAAGGAAGGTTTCTGGCTTAGTAAATACATTTCACAGTAGGTAGCACACGAGTAGATTCGACAAATGAACGACGACATGCGGAGCGTTTCAATACAGTCCCCTATGTCTTCATATCCCATTAGTCCGATAGCGATGAAACTTGGGTGAGATGTTGTGGACACTTACGTGACGGTTTCTAACTTAGTAAATACATTTTACAGTAGGTAGCGCACGGGTAGATTCAACAAACGAGTGACGGAGCGCAAATCGTTTAAACAAAATCAGGTATGCGTTCATATACTATTCATCCGATTGCGATGAAACATTGATCAGTTATTGTGTACCCGCCAGGGAAGGGGACTTAGTAAATCCATTTCACAATAAGTAGCGCAAGAGTAGATGCAACAAATGGGTGACGACGCGCGAAGCGTTTCAACAAAATCCCCTATTGCGTCAATATAACATTCTTCGATTGCGATGAAACCTTGATGAGTTATTGTGTACACGCCAGGGAAGGGCTTCGACTTAGTAATACATTTCTCAATAGGTAGCGCACGAGTAGATTCAACAAATGAGTGACAGCGCACGAATCGTTTAAACAAAACCCCGTATACGTGCATATACAATTCATCCGATTGCGATGAATCATTGATGAGTTATTGTGTACACGCCAGGGAAGGGTTTCGACTTAGTAAATCCATTTCACAACAGGTAGCGTACGAGTAGATTCAACAAATGAGTGACAGCGATGAAACTTTCGAAAGTTGTTGTGCATGCTTCCACGAATGGTTCTAAATTAGAAAATCCATTTTACGATAGCTTAGAGGCAGTTAACATGTTGTGTATCCAAAAGCACTTCAAGAAACAGAATTTCAACGCCAACACTTTCTTTGATTGGCATTGCAACGCATGCCGGGTACAGCTTGTTGTTTATGAAAATAACCTGGATATCGGGTTTGGAAAATAAAACACGCGTTTTTAATTTACTTGGTCAAAAACTTTATTACATGAAATCAACACTAGACTGTCACTGCCCCGATGGTCAGAAATCAACCGAGATCATGCACGCTTGCAACTACGAAACAAATATTTTTTGTTTCGAAGTGGAGTCGGAGCAAGCTTGCGTAAGCGTGCACTTGCTTGTGACGGGCAGTGTGAGCGACAATGAACACGTCACCATTTGTTTCTGTCGCTCTCCTACAGATTTTGTTTATATGTGCACGCGCGCCACCAAATTACTTGCGCAAACGTGCCTCCAATGTGATCGAAGCCTAAAATGTGGGTAGACCACGCGCTGATTATTTTCGAGTTAACATTGAAAAATGCAGTGAAACATCATAAAAGTGAGAGGGAATATAATTTGTGATTTTGCATGACAAGTTTCATAACCTCAACCCTACGTTAGGCGCGTGCAAATCAACAGCAATTTCAAGCACGTGAATGGCACCTGTCATCCATTTTGAAACTCATGTTGTATGAATAACTTACTAACTAGAAAAGGTTTTATACATATTTATTAACTACTACAAGTAGTTCCGTGAAGAACTATACAGCCTATTTTCATATATCCCACTTATGTTAATTGCCTCTATCAACATACAAAATTTCAGTTTCATTGCTATAGCCTAATAGACTCGTAGATATTGAGAAACATCTAAATATTTCGGATGGTCACCATGTTGGATTTTTATATATTGAACCCTTGCAAAGAAGCTTATGAGACTCAATTTCGGGGGGTGTAACAGTCCATATCGTAAGTTGTTGTTAAAGCGCTTCATTAACATGCAGGGTAACATATAACAAAATAACATGCAGGAAATGTGAAGCCAGGGTTATAACAAATGAATTTAATAACAGATCAGCTATTTACAATGATGAATTAACGAACAAAACTCCCATAATGACTCCCACTGAATAAATTAAATTTTGCCAAAATGAGGCCAAATCTCAGGAGAGATTATTATTCGGACCAAGTGTCCCAAGAAAAATCAACAATAATGACAATGTATCCGCGAGTGCTGTTCTACATGCTTCACGATGAGTACAATTGAATGCATGATTCGTCATCATCCGGAATAAACTTTCAGAAGACGAATCCGCATTACTTAGAGCTAGACAGACGCGGGGAACAACTATACAACACTTAAAACTAAACCATCACTTCCTTTACTTAAAATAAACAACACAATAATTTCCGCAAGAAATTGGAATCCAAACTGCCGTAGCAAAACATTACTGCCTAAAATTAGGACTTCTCACAATATCAATACTAGTAAGTTAACACGTGACGAACAAAACAAATACACATATGACCGCCGTCATTTTTACAAGTATAAAACCACTACACCACACGGGCGTCACATACAAAATTACATGAACTGAGTCATAGACAAATCACTCGCCTCAAAGCCAACATTTACATCATTAACACAACATTCCATCCATACGACATGCAATAATCCGTCACAGACATGGCGAACCCCCCAATTAATTATGGTTCAAAATAAGCATCACAAAGAACAGGTTTGCTAAATGAAAGCTTAAAGGGGACAGTCGGAAAATAGGACTGCCTAACAAAATAAGTCACCAGGCTAGACGGGCGATTCGTGGAACTCTGCATATCTGTCAACCCACGTGTCAAAATAACCTCGACCTCCCAAGGGACGGGATCGAGTCTCGAAGAAGCGTGCCCCAAAGCACAATAATACGTGTGTGTGTGTCAGAACAAAATATATCTCAGCATTTCCCCTAGGAAATCCAAGAATCAGCGTATGGACAAGGAACAGCGGTCTTCTCAGAGCACCCTGCCTTTCCATCAAAATACAACAACAACAAAATATGAGGGCGGTAGAACCTCTACTCCTCTTCACGTAGAATCAAAACACACACCTGACACAATAACACACACAGAATCACACGTATGGGTTTGACAGACCCTGAAATAAAATGACATAAATATTTTCCACCTGCTGGCGCCTTCGTTCTATGCCGTGACTAATAAACATGAAAAGGACTCAAAAAAATCTAAAAAATTAGAACTAAGGTGTTCTACAATTACATCTTAATTTGTTGCGCTCGGCAACCCTAATATGAATAATAACCTGTTCAGCAAACATCTTACAGTAATTACCTCCCTTTCCTATCAACAAACTATGAACTTTAATAAAGCACCACTTATCGAATGTAACGGGTTTCGCATTCGCAAGGATAAAAATCACGTACACGTGCCGTGTACTTTAAATATGACTCCAAAGAAAAATAATACACAACATACAATTTTGGCCACGCGCCAACGTACATTTAAAACATTTAGTGTCGGTACAAGAAAAACACCCTAAAACAAGAAAAAGAAGAAATGAACTATTTACAAAGTTCCCCCGCCAATCTAACTACATATTGAATAATCAATTTTTGTACATCACCGTATCAGCTTGCAGAACATATGACTTGCATCTCGGCCCATTTCCCTACGGGAAATTAGCCCTCCATCGTTGTCTTCGTAGAAGCGTTGGACATCACTCCGGCTCCTGACCACACGTCGGACATCTTGGTGTAGTCTCTTTGGAAGAAAAGTTCAATGTTATTATAAAATGACCTGGCTATAATCGCTTGTGAGTTACTAATTTCGCCCACGAATTGTCCTATGCGATTAATCAACGAAGACTTTCCCTAGCTCTCGCTTACACACGCACAATACAACACTTGAAAAAATACAGTAGAAATTTACATGAAATGTACACTTCAAACCCATCGTCACTGGCTTGACAATACAAGTTTTAAATCTGCCTGTCTCGCAGTCGTTATCTCGCTCGGTAATCTCTACTGCTCTGCGTGGACCTTCGCTCGAGTTGGGCGCTAATTGGAATGTTACTCAAGTCTTGCTCCTAAGAGCTGAAAATAGTTGTCTTCAAGATAATATTAGAGTACTAAAGTCGCCACGCAAACTGGCGTGAAGTTAGCTCACCAGAGCTCACAAAGTTAGACTTCAAATAATATTAAAGCGTTAAAAATCACTACGCAAACTGGCGTGAAGTTAGCTCACCAGAGCTCAAACAGATAGACCTCGAAACAGCGTCTCGTCGATCAATTTATTGGAAACTGACAGAGTGAGGTGGAGTGGAGTGAATTAAGAAAAATTTTCTAGAGTTTTCATCTCACACACATGGGCCTAGTGTCAATCTTCATCATTTAATTCAAACGTGTCAGCGCACTCATGCGGAGATAATTCGGATCGGCGGTTCTTTAGATAATCAATTCCGCGCGCTTTTTACCAGTGACGCCACCCATCGCGTGGTTTTGGCTTGGTCTCTCCTGATTGGGTGATTCAATCGTAGGTCGGTTGCAAGAAACTCGTGACCATCCCCTTATGACTCCAATTCTGGTGCATGTTGTTACACAATTTGGCCTTGAACTCAGCTTACCCGGCCGTTTTCAAGAATAGCTACCAAGCTCTGTTTCTGCGGCAATCATTGCAACACGCTAACTTGCCTTCCTCTTTGTCACCATCCATAAGTACTGCCTGGGCCGCAGTAATAATAATAAGAAATCATGAATACTTGTTTATCGCAGATTAATAAGGGTTCATTTATCCTCAGCAAGGTTTTGAAATTCGAAGCAAGTGATTGATTTGGATTTCAAAAACAAAATCCACAGTAGTAACAACAACATCTCTTTAATATCTCGCTCAGCTGCTTGAGTGGACACTCCACTGACCCAATTATTGTGCGTGCTCCTTGCCGGAATGTCATTCATACGTCTCGCTAGACCTCCCCTTCTCCTCACGTGATTACCACTCCTGTCGTCTCAGCTGCTTGTTGTTTACAAACAAAGCACGCTCTCTCCCCAGGTGCTCCACGGCCACGTACATTTGAGTGTTGGCTCTCAAAATAAAATCTGCAATAATGATTCTGCACACATAATCTTGCTTATTCATCAAATGGTTCTCTTCTCCTTCCTCTTCTTCTCCCATCTGCTTCTTCTCCCATCTTCTTCTCCTCCCATCTTCTTCTTCTCCCATCTTCTTCTTCCGCCGTATTCTTCTGCGTTTAACTGATCTAAATACTTCTGCGATTCGACGTACCGCTCATCCCAATTGTTGCGATAGTCTCCCCGATTATCTTGGCGATAGTTGCTCGTGTTGTTCCACCTGCCATCTCCATTCCTTTGGTAAGGTCTACCCTGCCTTTGGTTTCCCCTCCAATTGGTGTATTCTCGCTGGTACGTCCATTGATTTTGCTGGTTCTGATTGTTTTGGTTATAGTTATCTCGGCGATTCTGAAAATTTCGATTATTCTGGTTGAATTGATTTCGGCCATCATAGTCTTGCCGTCTCGGTGTAAACTGCGTTCCCGTAGATTGGGTTTTTATTTGGTTCCCCTGGTTGTGACTAGTTTGGTGTCCCTGAGCCACTTCTGCCGTGTTGACACATTCCATGTTTCTCCTCCCTGTCTGTGGACTAACCATACTTGTCTCGTCTAGATGTCGGAGTAACTCTTCAGCCTGCACTGCGGTCTTAATATTTCCGGCTACTAACAGCTGTTGAATGTTCATAGGAAGTTTTTTCCCGATGGTTAGAACCATGTTTTCTTCACTAGGGGGGTCGTCAAAATCGCGGAATTTAACCAGCTGTTGGCTAAAGAATTCTGAAAATCTGGTCGGATGCGTGCTGTGATATTTTCTAGTGTACAGATCCATTCTTAATCCCTGCTGCAAAGAAGGACTCCAGAACTTCTTTAAGAACGCTTCTCTGAATTGTGCCATGTCAGTGAACGTATATTTAAAGCTCAAGAACCAGATTAACCTTGGGCCCTCTAAAAACGTTTCCACGAGTCGCAACTGTTTTGCGGGACTGATATGTTGATCATTAAAATAGTCATCCAACTGACGTAAAAAAGCTTTGGGAGTGGTTCCTGTGTGCTCCCTGAATTTATCGGGTTTGAAATCATTCCCCCTAATGACCTGAATTACTTGGGCAGGTGCCAAGTCGGGTTGTGGTGTGGACGTCTCTCCCCTGTACTGTTGGAATGCGTTGCTCGTTAATTTAGGACTTTGACCTCGGCTATTATCCTCAGCCAACTTCAAGCCCGCCGGACTTCCAATGCTTCCAGGCTTGCCTACTACATTTTCTGCCGAATATAATGTTGCGTTCTCTAATGATCTGATTTCATTTTTAATTATGAGATATGTGTGCTCTTGGAATTTCGATGTTACGTTTTCTTCCAATGTCTGCATTCTCGAATTGTATTCACCTAAGCGCTTTAAAATTGTCAGCCTGTCTTCTTTCGTTTCGTTGACCTGCTGCTCCCAATCTCTTCGGATCCTGTTCTTCAAACTGCTAATTTTCTCTTCGCTCCTTTCCTGATTCTTTTCTAGCTCCTCTCGTATTTGTTCTTGTATTTGCTCTTGTGTTTTAACTAATTGTTCTCCGACCTCTTCTCTTATTACCTGCTGGGTTTTAATTAATTGGTCTTCCAGATTATCCCGATTTTTATTGAGCTGTTCACCTACCTCTTCTCGTATTACCTGCTGGGTTTTAACTAATTCGTTCTCTAAGTTTTCACGCAAGTGCATACGTTCTGTTTCGGTTTTGATCTCAAGTTTATCGATTTCCTTTATTAATTCAAGTACGTTGCTGTCGACTGAATTAATCTGTTGCTGTAATTTATCCTGTGTGCTCTTTATTCCCGCCGTGTTGTTGACGCATGCTGCCTCGATTTGCTTTAATTTATCGGCCACCATTTCATCAAATTGTATGAGTTTATTGTCAAATTTCGACTCCAACTTTTTAATTTCACCTAATTGTTTGGCGTTATTCTCCGCGACCTCATCTGCCAGTTTCTCTACTTCCCTAACACTTTGATTTATGTCATGAGTGATCTTTTCTAATTGCTCTGTTTGTACTGTTTGTGTTATCGCCTGTTCTGATAGTTTGTGATTCAATTCGTTTGATTGTTTATCAGTATCCAATTTTTGGACCTGTAATTGGACCGTAATGTTACCGCTCATGTCTTGTAACTGTTTTTCACTATTCTCACGTAATTCGTACAATTGTTTGTCACTGTCTAACTTCTGAGCCTGTAATTGGACCGTAATGTCATTTAACTGTTTATTTAATTGTTTATCATTATGCTCACTCTGAATTTTCAACTGTTCTTCCGTTTTCGCGGACATCTGCACTAATTGTTCTTCCGTTTTCGCGGACATCTGTTCTAATTGTTTTTCCGTTTTCGCGGACATCTGTTCTAACAATCCCTTAATTTCTTCAACACTCGCCATTGCACAATACACAAATATAATCAGAGAAAAACAGGGTCATGCACCGAGATTTCAGTCATACACACGCATGCATGTCATAATATTTAAATATTACTGCTTCTAATTTAATAAAAATTTCAGTAATCAAAATTTACTGAATAAAATTACTCTTATTTCCTAACAACAAAATAACTCCCTAGTGATCTGCTTTTAAATTCCTAACCAACAGAATTTACGAACAACACCAATTAAACGAAGTTAATTAGATGTCAAATATAAGGCAACACCTTCCTACTTTGACTGAGTTCAATTATCTGCAAATTTTCTAATTTTAATGCCGGGCGCCAGAACAAGTTTATAACAAATACAATATCAAATTCTAACCTTGTTCAATATTTCTAACTTTAGGATCTCAGTGATTTTACTAAATGCACATGGCGGTACAACATCGCCTCAATTTACTGAATTTACTTTGCCCGCTTGACCTGGCATCATTTCTCAACGAAATAAATATGAGATCAGCGAAGCAACAACAACAACAATCCCCACTTGGGCAGCCATTTTTGTTTTATAAACCCTTGCAAAGAAGCTTATGAGACTCAGTTTCAGGGGGTGTAACAGTCCATATCGTAAGTTGTTGTTAAAGCGCTTCATTAACATGCAGGGTAACATATAACAAAATAACATGCAGGAAAAAGTGAAGCCAGGGTTATAACAAATGAATTTAATAACAGATCAGCTATTTACAATGATGAATTAACGAACAAAACTTCCATAATGACTCCCACTGAATAAATTAAATTTTGCCAAAATGAGGCCAAATCTCAGGAGAGATTATTATTCGGACCAAGTGTCCCAAGAAAAATCAACAATAATGACAATGTATGCGCGAGTGCTGTTCTACATGCTTCACGATGAGTACAATTGATTGCATGATTCGTCATCATCCGGAATAAACTTTCAGAAGACGAATCCGCATTACTTAGAGCTAGACAGACGCGGGGAACAACTATACAACACTTAAAACTAAACCGACACTTCCTTTACTTAAAATAAACAACACAATAATTTCCGCAAGAAATTGGAATCCAAACTGCCGTAGCAAAACATTACTGCCTAAAATTAGGACTTCTCACAAAATCAACACAAGTAAGTTAACACGTGACCAACAAAACAAATACACATATGACCGCCGTCATTTTTACAAGTATAAAACCACTACACCACACGGGCGTCACATACAAAATTACATGAACTGAGTCATAGACAAATCACTCGCCTCAAAGCCAACATTTACATCATTAACACAACATTCCATCCATACGACATGCAATAATCCGTCACAGACATGGCGAACTCCCCAATTAATTATGGTTCAAAATAACCATCACAAAGAACAGGTTTGCTAAATGAAAGCTTAAAGGGGCCAGTCGGAAAATAGGACTGCCTAACAAAATAAGTCACCAGGCTAGACGGGCGATTCGTGGAACTCTGCATATCTGTCAACCCACGTGTCAAAATAACCTCGACCTCCCAAGGGACGGGATCGAGTCTCGAAGAAGCGTGCCCCAAAGCACAATAATACGTGTGTGTGCGTCAGAACAAAAATATATCTCAGCATTTCCCCTAGGAAATCCAAGAATTAGCATATGGACAAGGAACAGCAGTCTCCTCAGAGCACCCTGCCTTTCCATCAAAATACAACAACAACAAAATATGAGGGCGGTAGAACCTCTACTCCTCTTCACGTAGAATCAAAACACACACCTGACACAATAACACACACAGAATCACACGTATGGGTTTGACAGACCCTGAAATAAAATTACATAAATATTTTCCACCTGCTGGCGCCTCCGTTCTATGCCGTGACTAATAAACCTGAAAAGGACTCAAAAAAATCTAAAAAATTAGAACTAAGGTGTTCTACAATTACATCTTAATTTGTTGCGCTCGGCAACCCTAATATGAATAATAACCTGTTCAGCAAACATCTTACAGTAATTACCTCCCTTTCCTATCAACAAACTATGAACTTTAATAAAGCACCACTTATCGAATGTAACGGGTTTCGCATTCGCAAGGATAAAAATCACGTACACGCGCCGTGTACTTTAAATATGACTCCAAAGAAAAATAATACTCAACAAACAATTTTGGCCACGCGCCAACGTACATTTAAAACATTTAGTGTCGGTACAAGAAAAACACCCTAAAACAAGAAAAAGAAGAAATGAACTATTTACAAAGTTCCCCCGCCAATCTAACTACATATTGAATAATCAATTTTTGTACATCACCGTATCAGCTTGTAGAACATATGACTTGCATCTCGGCCCATTTCCCTACGGGAAATTAGCCCTCCATCGTTGTCTTCGTAGAAGCGTTGGACATCACTCCGGCTCCTGACCACACGTCGGACATCTTGGTGTAGTCTCTTTGGAAGAAAAGTTCAATGTTATTATAAAATGACCTGGCTATAATCGCTTGTGAGTTACTAATTTCGCCCACGAATTGTCCTATGCGATTAATCAACGAAGACTTTACCTAGCTCTCGCTTACACACGCACAATACAACACTTGAAAAAATACAGTAAAAATTTACATGAAATGTACACTACAAACCCATCGTCACTGGCTAGACAATACAAGTTTTAAATCTGCCTGTCTCGCAGTCGTTATCTCGCTTGGTAATCTCTACTGATCTGCGTGGACCTTCGCTCGAGTTGAGCGCTAATTGGAATGTTACTCAAGTCTTGCCCCTAAGAGCTGAAAATAGTTGTCTTCAAGATAATATTAGAGTACTAAAGTCGCCACGCAAACTGGCGTGAAGTTAGCTCACCAGAGCTCACTAAATTAGACTTCAAATAATATTAAAGCGTTAAAAATCACTACGCAAACTGGCGTGAAATTAGCTCACCAGAGCTCAAACAGATAGACCTCGAAACAGCGTCTCGTCGATCAATTTATTGGAAACTGACAGAGTGAGGTGGAGTGGGGTGAATTAAGAAAAATTTTCTAGAGTTTTCATCTCACACACATGGGCCTAGTGTCAATCTTCATCATTTAATTCAAACGTGTCAGCGCACTCATGCGGAGATAATTCGGATCGGCGGTTCTTTAGATAATCAATTCCGCGCGCTTTTTACCAGTGACGCCACCCATCGCGTGGTTTTGGCTTGGTCTCTCCTGACTGGGTGATTCAATCGTAGGTCGGTTGCAAGAAACTCGTGACCATCCCCTTATGACTCCAATTCTGGTGCATGTTGTTACACAATTTGGCCTTGAACTCAGCTTACCCGGCCGTTTTCAAGAATAGCTACCAAGCTCTGTTTCTGTGGCAATCATTGCAACACGCTAACTTGCCTTCCTCTTTGTCACCATCCATAAGTACTGACTGGGCCGCAGTAATAATAATAATGAATCACGAATACTTGTTTATCGCAGATTAATAAGGGTTCAATATGTAGGTCTTAGAGTTATGTACTATTACAAGAATATTATTGTGTAGGTGTATTATTCAAACTTCAATCGCATGATTAGGACACAATAAATGAAAATCAGATTCTAACATTTTGTACAGCTGCCATCTTGTGGATATGAAAACAATTGAAATTAATTTAATGCCTGTGGATAAAATTTGAATAAGCATTTACCTTAACAAATTTTACTGCGCTCGGATGGTTAAATTGCGAGAAACGTCCATTTAAATATGTATATTTCGCATCGCCGCCATGTTATATTTGTGCTCACCAGGTTATTGAAAGTTCCATAGGTGGAATTATGTTTGATGCTTCTATCAACATACAAAATTTCAGTTGGATTGCTGCCATAGATCAGCAGATGTTGAGAACCGTCTAAATATTTCACTTGGTCGCCATGTTGAATTTTTCTTTGTAGTCCATATAGATATGTAATATTAGTTGACGATTTGTGCGTAGGTTGATTATTCAAACGTTCACTTCGATTGCATGATTAATACAGAAGAAACAAAAACTTTATTTTAAAACTGCGCACAGCCATCATATTCAGGTTATATGAAAACATGGAACTAAATTAGATGCTAGTGCATTACAATTTTAATACACATTTACTCTAGCATATTTCAATGTGCTCGGAGGGTTAAATCGCGAGAAAAGTCTATTAAAATGTTTCATTTTCACTTGGCCGCCATGTTCATTTTGTATTCTACAGGTTTATGGAATTCTCAGAGCTACACTTCTAGTAGTACCTTTTATCACCGCACAAAATTTCAGTGTGATATCAGTAACAGTTTCGGAGATATAAAATGCCCGTGAAATATTTCGCACAGCCGCTATCTTGAGGTTATGTAGACAATTGAACAAAATTAGATGCCATTGCATCACAATGTATTATACCCTTCAGTGTTCTTCTAGGATGCCGACTCTTACTCGGGTAGTGCTCTGTTCGGGGTGGCTCTAACTTACTCTAAACATCCTAGGAATATCGTCACAGGATCACAGGAGGCTTAACTTAAAATCAGTAGGTCAGAGAACTGCTAATATAAAATAATTTATTTCACAAAAACATCATCTCCCTTTTCTCCCAACCATAGACAAATAAAAACAAAATCAACTCCCTTAAATTACTGAAATCAACAATATCAAAAAAATGCTAAATTAATGTTTCACACTGGCTGAAACCAGGAATAGAAAATTAGTCTATTTTACTGCAGTCCACTGCTTCAAGTCCAAGAGTTATTGTCAACAGACTTAATTCAAATAACTATGGCTTAAATAAACCAGCCATTCTATCACAATAAATTTTGCGCACTCATGTTTATAACATGCGAAATTTGTTCTTTGGGAAATCGGACATGTCTACTCGTACAATCATCATCTTTCCTCACAAGAGTCAGATAATGAAGGCAATAGATTTACTCTAGGTTACGGGCATGTGTGTTTTTATAACTTTAAAACAATTACTTCACTCAGAGCTATGACTCCGTTAATTATGGTAACATAAACAAGTCAACATACATGAAGCATCAAATACATACTTCGGCGGCCGGTGCGCCGTGATTATTAATAAACAACAACTATAATGAATGCACTCCAAAAATAATGACAATAGAATACATCGCTTCCTGAAGCGGTACACAAGGAGAAACCCCGGGAAGTTGGACTACCTCCCTTCATAGAATACAATGACAGACTCGACCTTGTGACAGACACACTTTCACCGCGCTAACCAGCAGGCCGGCAACAACCTTCCTGGCTGCTTTTAGAATTCAGACGGCTTACCATAATTCTACCTGTCTCTTAAAGACTCCCTTTTACCTGCCTTGGGCTCGAGCAGTACAATACCTTTCCGACGGAGCTAAAGTGGACTCTCATCAGATAATGAATTCAATCATTTCACTTACCATTTTATATCGTCGAAGAATGCGGAAATATCACCTCCGCTTTAATTTCACTTACCATTTTATATCGTCGAAGAATGCGGGAATATCACCTCCGCTTTAATTTCACTTACCATTTTATATCGTCGAAGAATGCGGGAAATATCACCTCCGCTATTATTTCACTTACCATTATATATCGTCGAAGAACGCGGGAATATCACCTCCGCTATTATTTTCACTCACCATTATATATCATCGAAGAACGCGGGAATACCACCACCGCTTTAATTCTGCTCGACCCAGGATCGACTCTTAGCCTTACCTGAATATATCTCACATTACCCTCCAGCCATTCTTGTCTTACCTCTTTTTACCTTCGCGTGATAATCACTTACCATACTTATTACTCTCATAATTTCAGTGTCACATACTGGTCTTGTCACAATATCGAGCGGCCTTCCCCATATTAGCTTTTACAATCACATTGTGCATAAGCACTATCAAACAAATATTCCCTTGACTGTGCATTCAACAAGATTAATGACATCACAAAACAAAACCATATTTAAAATAACACTTTGATGCTCATATACTTATACTTTATAAAACACACAAAAATACTCATTACTGATAAACACACAAATCTACACAAACATGCCCGCTATGCCTAAAATAGCTATTTTTATCATAACTGCTTATGATCGAGATAAACTTATCCGATCCCAATGATGGGAAACATTATGGCCCACATGCCCCATACAATATTTACTTATCTCTCATATTTCCTGATGCGGTTCTGGTCCTTGATATCAGTCTTCTTCATTAGTTGATACATCTTGATAGGAGGATAATTTACAAACGGTTTTTCTCAAAATTTCACCAAAACAAAGGTCCACTGTGAATTATTACCATTAATACAATGCACGGTTCTCGCACATGAAGCTCCTACCTCATATAGCTATCATCAACTTACTTAGTTCGGCTGACTGTTCATAGCTTCCTAGAATACTGGTTTAGCTGTTAATAGCTCGGGTGGCTATACCTATCATTACAACTGCGTCATACTGTTATGATATGCACTGTTCTACTTCGCACTCGCTAATACTTATCGATGTTCAGATTTCGGAGGTATACTTGCTCCTACTTATAAACTTGTAAAAAATGTTAATATTCTTATGGCCTCAAGCGTAGGCTCTCGCCTCTACAGCGCGTACTAAGAACTTATAAAACTTGTAAGAAAATCACGTTAATTTCTGAGGGCTCGAGGCACGGGCTTCCGCCTCTAGCGATGCCCCAAAGTAGACTTATAGAACTTGTAAGAAAAATCACGTTAATTTCTGAGGGCTCGAGGCACGGGCTTCCGCCTCTAGCGATGCCCCAAAGTAGACTGACTTCGCTGTGTTTCAATCCATTATTTATACGATTTCTCTTAAAGGGACGTGGAGTAGGTGGGTTTCAGAATTTATTTCCAAAATAACACTCACATGAATATGCGAACTAGCTCCTTAGAACCTCCTCATTTCCAATGTCTCAATGACTCCTTTTTATTCAAAATCCGATTGTTGGATCCTTATATAATGAGCTCCGTAATTGGCTTCATTGTCCCTTAATTTCGGCGGGATTTGGTCGCGTCTAGCGTCTCTCGCTGCCATTGGTCGTTTCAAATCCACCCTCTGATTTCATTTTAATTCTGGCAAAGATCACAGAATAATCCAATTTAAATTTTGACGATATTTCTGAGAGGCTGGGATAATCCCCTATACGATGGTATAATTCCTGTTTCTGTATTCTAATTATTGCTCTAATTCCTTTCAAATGGGCGGGGTTTATTTGGTAGGTGATCGTTGAGGTTTCTGCATTTACCCGCGTAGTGTAACGACCTCCGCGCGTTGTCTAGGCGCATTTGGTGTCCAGATGTGGATTTTCGCTTTCCTGCTACCTTTGTCCGCGCTGGGAGAAAGCTTCTTCAAGTCACGTACGAACCATCCTTTTGTCATTCTAGTTTCACAAGCAACTTCTATTCTCACATCGACTTTGAGACATGAATAAAATCTTGTTGGAATAATATGTAGACTTTATGCTATCAGAGATGCATAAAGGTCACATTACCCTTCTGCAAAGGAAAAGAATCGATATGGAACGTATGATTTTTTTCTCAATCTCGATCCGCCTCACGGATGCTGCAAGGTTCCGTCGTCATTCCTTATATTGTTTACTTGGTTCGTCACTGCTGGTCGCGCGCAGGGATTCCCTTGGTACGATTCTTGTCTCCCTCTCCACATTCTTGCTAAGATTAGTGTCTCGGCTGTCTGGTGCCGGTAGCTAGCTATTGTCCGCCTGTCTCGCCCAGTTTTCTTACTTCACGGCTTTCCATTGTAAACACCGGGTCTGTTTATGACTGACTACTTCTTCGTTCCACGTGCATTTGGCTCATCTTTATTCGATTTCCATAATGTTGACACCCGCGGTATTCCGTGGTTGATCAAACTTTTCCCTTTTGTAATATAATTTGAGGTTTGAGCAATTTACAACTGATGTGCTTCCGCCGTTTACGTCCTGTATCTTATATGCATTATTCCCCAAATTTCTTATGATTCGATAAGGTCCTATGTATGGGAAACACCATTTATGAAATACTTTGTTTGCTGGATCAGAGATAGGTGACCTCTTCAATAAAACTAGTTCATTGACGTTCAATTCCCTGTGAAAGCGTTTTCCTTTTAGTCTTCTTAGCCTCCTGTCAGCTTGTTCTCTCATGTAGGTGATCGTCCGTTCGACTCTCAGCTGTGGTGCTGGCTGCGGATCTCTTGGGCAATCCAGTACTGTTGTCCAAGATCTCGGTGGTTGCTGGTTCAAGTGTAACGTGCATGGAGCTTGTCCAGTTGACTCATGACGTGTCATATTGATGCAAATCTCAATATTTTTCAATGTATCAGCCCAACGGTGATGTTCTGTAGGTATGAACATGCGTATGTGCTTCGAGACCTCATCGTAAAACTCTTTCGCTCGGATTTCCCTGTGGATGGCGTATGCTAGATAGTACATGCTTGATGTCTAGCTCATTTAATCCGCGCTTAAATTCTTCTGATGTGTAATAACTTCCATGATCAGAAAGGATAAATTCAGGCTTGCCCATTATAGGTATAACTCGATTCTTGATGCGGCTTAGGACCTGTTTCGATGTTGTTTTCTGGATAGCAAATAAAACAACAAATTTAGAAAAGACGTCCACACATACAAGGACATGTCGCACTCCTCTACGTCCTTTTGGCAATGGACCAAGACAGTCCGTAGCAATGAGCTCTAACGGTTTCTGTGGCAGTATTGGCTTTGGGTATTGTCTCATGAGGAAGTTATTGGGTTTTGCGCGCTGGCAAATATCGCATGTCTTCAGGTCATCGCGTATAGTGATCCTCATCCGTGGCCAAGTGAAAGCTTCACCTATTGTTGCTTGTGTCTTGTCTAACCCAATGTGACCAAGCGTATAGTGAGTATGCCACACTAATTTCCTCTGTAACGAAGCTGGTAACAATATCCGTAGCTTGACATGAACCTCATCTATAAATTTATGGAGCATATTATTGAAGTATGAATAACTTCTCGTTTGAGCTTCAATCTCTCGATATGCTGGGGTATCAGGTGTTATCTCTCTCTTGAGGAATTTAATCATCTGCATCATCCATGGCTCCTTTTCTTGTTCCTGCGGTAACCTCTTCAGTTCTTGTAAGAAATCTTGATCTTCGTTTGTAAGCTCAATGTGTTGCACTAACATTTCCTCCTGTCGTGCCTCTTCTTCTGGATTTCGGCTCAAAATATCCGGGATTACATTCAATTTTCCTGATATGTGCTCAATTTGTATATCAAACTGCTGCGCATAAATGGCCCATCTGTTGATGCGCTCACTCACCATGGTGGTCTTAAATAAGAAGGTCAGCGCCTTGTGATCAGTGCGGATTGTTATGGAAAAACCATAGATAATACGACGCCATTGTTGTAGCGCGTTTATGATCGCCAAAAGCTCCAGCTCTGAGATGGTATAACTTTTCTCATGTTTTCTTAATTTCCTGCTGATGAATGCTAAGTATGAACGGTTTGCTGTTCTCTCTGCGTCTTCTTGGAAAAGCATTGCTCCGATGCCCACTAAAGATGCATCTGCTTGAATTATAAACCTCTTCGAAAAATCTGGGTAACCCAGTTTGATGTTATTTGACAGTAATTCCTTCGTGGCTATGAATGACCTTTCACACTCTTCGTTCCAAAACCAACGGTTATTCTTTTTTAGCATCTCTTATAATGGTGCTACTACTTCGGTGTATCCTGGACAGTTTTCACGATAGAAATTGGTGGCTCCCAAGAACATCCTTATGTGCTTGACTCTGGTTGGTCGAGGAAAATTTTTAATGGCTTCGATTTTCACTGGATTGGGCCTGATCCCTTCTCCATCAACAATATGTCCTAAATATAAAATTTCGTGCTGAAAAAATTGTGATTTTTTTAGATTGATCTTGAAATTTGCCCTTTCTAGGTTCTCTAACAACTTGCTTAAATTTTGCATGTGTTCCTCATTGCTTTCTGATGCTAGTAAGATATCGTCGACATATCTGACAGTCATGTCTTTCACTTCTTCTGTTAAATTTCGATCCAATGCTCGGATTAGTGCAGATCCGGCTGTCTTAACTCCAAATGGTAAACGACACCAGGTGAAACTCTGATTGTCGAATAGAAATCCAGTTAACAGCTGTGATTTCTCTTCTAACTCGATGTGCCAATTGCTATTCGCAAGATCGACAGACGAATATATTTTCTTCTTATGGTACTTCTTGAGTACATCCTTAATTAGTGGTGCACGGTCGGTTTCATCTATTAATCTGGAATTGAGGGTGCGAGCATCGAGACACAACCTCACTGAACCATTGGGCTTCGCCACCGCTAATATGGCGTTCAAATATGGGGTTGGAGCTTTCTTAATTATGCCCCCTTTAAGCATCTCATCTATAATTTTTCTAACTGCTGCACGCTGCTTTTCTGGAATTGGGTAGAGTCGGCTCTTAAATGGTGTCCAGTCATCTACCTGCATAGCGTACTTGAAATTTAATATTTTTCCCGGTAATGTATTAAATGCTGCTGAGTGTTTACATAGCGTTTGTGCCAAGAAATTTCTTTCATCATCATCTAGCTTTGCCTCTCTTAATTTTTCTTTCAAAGGTGCCTCAAAACTGTCTTTGTTGCCATCTTCTTCTACTGCCATGGACCACATTTCATCTTCCAATTCTTGCTTTCCCTCCAGGAGTCCTGTGTTCGAGTCCTCTTCATCTGCTTGACTTTCTTCTTCTTCTTCCTCAGGAATGGTCTCCAGCTTCCAAATGTCAGCGTCTCTATCTAAGCCGTGGTTATTCATGTTCAGTCCCACTGCTGATAATCCTTCCATATTTCTGAATTTGATTACATTGTTGCGCAGGTCAATCACTGCTTCGTGCTCATATAGGAAATCCGCCCCCAGAATCAAATTTACATTCATTTTGTTCATCACCATGAATACGTATGAGAAAGTGTGTCCTAATATTTCTAGATCCAGTTGTACCTGAAATTTGCATACAGCTGATTTTTCGGGAATTACTCCTCTAATTTTGACCTGTGGTACTGGAATCGTAGGTATTCTCTGTTTCTCGCTTAGAGCATTAATTAATGCCTCTGATACTAGACATAGCTGTGCCCCTGTATCCACTAATCCTTTTACTCTTAGTCCTTCTATCCTCGTAATGATGACTGGTAATTTCCTCAAACAATGTTGTTCCGGTTGAATAATTTCACGTGTAAAATCCTCAGGAGTTGCGATCCATTCCTCGATGTTCGCTATCAACCACTGTGTCTTATCTGGCGTGAAAATTAGCCTATCTCCTTCACCCTCTAATACATTTTTTTAATAGCCCCCGTGTTCCTCTTCTCATTCTGGCTTTCGCGATGCTGTTGCGCTAATTCACTCTCCGCTCCAGTGATTTCCATATCTGGGTTCTCGCGATTCTCCATCGTCCTTCGCCTGCGATCCTTTTCCGTCTCTTGGTTGCGATGCAACTCATCTAGGTATCGTTGTGATGCCTCATGCCTGTTTTGCAATTCCCGTCGACTGTCTTCCGTGTATCCTCGGTTCTCATCTCGTCCTCGGTTCCACGTTTTATTATCTCTTCTATCATATCTGCGATGATGATATGGACCTTCGCGACCACGCCCTCTCCATTCATCTCTCATGTACTGTTGTGGCTGCCAGTTCCTCTCGTTCCTTGGTTCATATCTCCTTTGCTCCTCTTTCGGCAAGTCTGACCTTCCGTTATTATTCCCGCTTCTATGGCTAACATTCGTGTTGGTGCTCTGCTCTCTAGTTTTGACTAGCTCGGCTTGGTGTACCAGCGCTGCGCTGTCACTCGCTCTGACGTGTCTATTTTGATTATTTAATGACGTCTCATCCAAATGACGTAACACCTCCTCTGCTTGCAGTGCGCTCGAGACGTTTGCCGCAATTAAAAACTGTTGTACTGGCAATGGAAGCTGTTTTCCAATTGTCATCACCAGTTCTGACTCCGGTGGTAAAATATCCATATCCTTCAGTCTGAGTAGCTGAGCCGAAAAATATTCTGAATAACGTGTAGGCTGTGAAGCATGATACTTCCTACTATATAATTCCATCCTTAAACTATGTTGTATGGACATGCTCCAGTAACGACGTAAAAACGCATGCTTGAAGGTATCCATGTCCTCAAAGGTGTAGGGAAAACTTCTGAACCACGTCAGAACGCTATCCGCCAGTAATTTCTCTGTTATTCTGAGTTTCTTATTCTCAGGAATGTTATTGTCTGTAAGGTAGTGTTCTAAGTCTTTTAGCTTTCGGCGTTTGTGAACCATCATTGTTAAATTTTCGTGGGCGATCCTCCTGCATTCTAATTATTTGGACATACTGTGTAGTTGGGTTATTATTATTATTAGTGCCAGTCGGCTGTTGAGGTTTTGAGGCAAGTCCTCTAAATGTTTGGAACCCTTCATTATTCTCGCTACCTGCGGTCGCACGACCCGGACTGAGTTCATTCATTCCTTCTACCTGAGTCTGGCTTGTGTTGAAATGGTTAGCCACACTGCTCGTTTCTTTACCGCTATTGTGAGCTTTCAGTTCAAGAAGCATTTCCTGTTGTTGTAAAGACTGTATCTCGGTCTTAATAATCTTCCGTTCTTGTATCTCCATTTTTCCTAGTAACTGCAGTTCGACCTCCTTTATCCTCTTTTGGTTTTCTTCCATTTGTTCTATGAGTTTCTTTCTATCCTCTTTCCCGTCAATTCCAATTTGTTGGCATGTCTTGTTTATTTCCACTCTTATTGCCTCATATCTATTTTCCTCTTTTCTCTTTCCCTCTTTCTTCTCGCTTTCCAGCTGATCGAGCCTGCCTCCTATCATTTCATTGCTTTCACGGATACTCTCTTTAAGTGCATCATTCTCGTTCTCTTGAATGCTCCATCGTCCTGCTGAAGTCAAAGCTGCCTTGTCTATTTCCGTTCTAATCTCTATCATCTCTCCTTCTAAGCTGTGCAATTGTTTTGCCGCAGACTTAACCTCGTTGTCTACTCCTTTTATGGTAGCTTGGATTGCTAATTGTTCTATCTTTATCCCTTCTGTATTAGCGTTACATATTTCTTCTAGCTGTATGAGTTTCGCTGCCGTCTTTTCTTCACTGAACGCTATTGATTGCCTTAAGTTCGTCTCCATCTGACCTAACTGAGTAGTAGTCTCAAGCGTGATTTTAGCTATTTGCTCTGCTAATTTATCTGTCAGTTCCTCTTTTAATGCTTCCTTATTCAGCCTACCCTGTTCTGCAATTTGTTCCGTTAATTCCTCTTTTAATACTTCATTATTCCGCCTACCCTGTTCTGCAATTCGTTCCATTAACTGTGTGTTAGTAACTGTATTTTGTTCCGCGAGTAGTGCATTATTTGTCTTACTGTGTTCCGTTATCTGCTCCGCTTTACGTGCATTGTTTAATTCACTCTGTTCTGCAATTTGTTCCGCAATACGTGCATTGTTTAATTCACTCTGTTCTGCAATTTGTTCCGCTATCCGCTCCGTGATACGCGAATTGTTGATTTCACTCTGCTCCCTACATTCCCTCTTAAAGTGTTCGAACTGTTCCATTGTTCTAGCTACTGAACTCTCAATAATAAGTCGAATTTCCTCCACTGACGCCATATCACACAATATAATACTTATTTGAGAAGACTGGGGCAAGGAGCCTCACGTACCCACCTTCTGCAATCATAAAATGAGTCGCTTAATCCCAATTTACGTTAATCCCAATAATGACTTTAATATGCTTGAAGAGCTGCCTATTTGATGTTTGCTTTTGTGAATAAACTTTCAGTTTACCCTTCTGCGTTAATTTTAACTTCCCAGTTTTGTCAATAAAGTACTGACAACACTCTTACGGTTCATGCCGTCCTACAACATACATTTGGAGTTTGCTACTAATTATTCAAATATAAGGGCGCCACGAAAACGCTGCTTCTACCTAACTATGCAAAATAAACTCAGCATTTTCGATTATTTACTTTAAACAAACTCCTGGCTTACTTTCCCCTGAATTACTTGTTAATTTGGCCACACCGTTCGGCGCCATGATGCTACAATGTGTCGTGACCAGGAGACAGACCTCATGACAGGGGATGCTCTACATCTGTTTACATGACCTCAAGGCGGCACGTAGACTTCAGTAGGCTCCGGCTAGCTACTCTCTGACACTCTCCATCACTGTGATCCACTAATTAATAAAAGAAAAACTAATATGGACATGAATAACTACATCATTATCACCAATCCATATATACCCTTCAGTGTTCTTCTAGGATGCCGACTCTTACTCGGGTAGTGCTCTGTTCGGGGTGGCTCTAACTTACTCTAAACATCCTAGGAATATCGTCACAGGATCACAGGAGGCTTAACTTAAAATCAGTAGGTCAGAGAACTCCTAATATAAAATAATTTATTTCACAAAAACATCATCTCCCTTTTCTCCCAACCATAGACAAATAAAAACAAAATCAACTCCCTTAAATTACAGAAATCAACAATATCAAAAAAATGCTAAATTAATGTTTCACACTGGCTGAAACCAGGAATAGAAAATTAGTCTATTTTACTGCAGTCCACTGCTTCAAGTCCAAGAGTTATTGTCAACAGACTTAATTCAAATAACTATGGCTTAAATAAACCAGCCATTCTATCACAATAAATTTTGCGCACTCATGTTTATAACATGCGAAATTTGTTCTTTGGGAAATCGGACATGTCTACTCGTACAATCATCATCTTTCCTCACAAGAGTCAGATAATGAAGGCAATAGATTTACTCTAGGTTACGGGCATGTGTGTTTTTATAACTTTAAAACAATTACTTCACTCAGAGCTATGACTCCGTTAATTATGGTAACATATACAAGTCAACATACATGAAGCATCAAATACATACTTCGGCGGCCGGTGCGCCGTGATTATTAATAAACAACAACTATAATGAATGCACTCCAAAAATAATGACAATAGAATGCATCGCTTCCTGAAGCGGTACGCAAGGAGAAACCCCGGGAAGTTGGACTACCTCCCTTCATAGAATACAATGACAGACTCGACCTTGTGACAGACACACTTTCACCGCGCTAACCAGCTGGCCGGCAACAACCTTCCTGGCTGCTTTTAGAATTCAGACGGCTTACCATAATTCTACCTGTCTCTTAAAGACTCCCTTTTACCTGCCTTGGGCTCAAGCAGTACAATACCTTTCCGACGGAGCTAAAGTGGACTCTCATCAGATAATGAATTCAATCATTTCACTTACCATTTTATATCGTCGAAGAATGCGGGAATATCACCTCCGCTTTAATTTCACTTACCATTTTATATCGTCGAAGAATGCGGGAATATCACCTCCGCTTTAATTTCACTTACCATTTTATATCGTCGAAGAATGCGGGAAATATCACCTCCGCTATTATTTCACTAACCATTATATATCGTCGAAGAACGCGGGAATATCACCTCCGCTATTATTTTCACTCACCATTATATATCATCGAAGAACGCGGGAATACCACCACCGCTTTAATTCTGCTCGACCCAGGATCGACTCTTAGCCTTACCTGAATATATCTCACATTACCCTCCAGCCATTCTTGTCTTACCTCTTTTTACCTTCGCGTGATAATCACTTACCATACTTATTACTCTCATAATTTCAGTGTCACATACTGGTCTTGTCACAATATCGAGCGACCTTCCCCATATTAGCTTTTACAATCACATTGTACATAAGCACTATCAAACAAATATTCCCTTGACTGTGCATTCAACAAGATTAATGACATCCCAAAACAAAACCATATTTAAAATAACACTTTGATGCTCATATACTTATACTTTATAAAACACACAAAAATACTCATTACTGATAAACACACAAATCTACACAAACATGCCCGCTATGCCTAAAATAGCTATTTTTATCATAACTGCTTATGATCGAGATAAACTTATCCGATCCCAATGATGGGAAACATTATGGCCCACATGCCCCATACAATATTTACTTATCTCTCATATTTCCTGATGCGGATCTGGTCCTTGATATCAGTCTTTTTCATTAGTTGATACATCTTGATAGGAGGATAATTTACACACGGTTTTTCTCAAAATTTCACCAAAACAAAGGTCCACTGTGAATTATTGCCATTAACACAATGCACGGTTCTCGCACATGAAGCTCCTATCTCATATAGCTATCATCAACTTACTTAGTTCGGCTGACAGTTCATAGCTTCCTAGAATACTGTTTTAGCTGTTAATAGCTCGGGTGGCTATACCTATCATTACAACTGCGTCATACTGTTATGATATGCACTGTTCTACTTCGCACTCGCTAATACTTATCGATGTTCAGATTTCGGAGGTATACTTGCTCCTACTTATAAACTTGTAAAAAATGTTAATATTCTTATGGCCTCAAGCGCAGGCTCTCGCCTCTACAGCGCGTACTAAGAACTTATAAAACTTGTAAGAAAATCACGTTAATTTCTTAGGGCTCGAGGCACGGGCTTCCGCCTCTAGCGATGCCCCAAAGTAGACTTATAGAACTTGTAAGAAAAATCACGTTAATTTCTGAGGGCTCGAGGCACGGGCTTCCGCCTCTAGCGATGCCCCAAAGTAGACTGACTTCGCTGTGTTTCAATCCATTATTTATACGATTTCTCTTAAAGGGACGTGGAGTAGGGGGGTTTCAGAATTTATTTCCAAAATAACACTCACATGAATATGCGAACTAGCTCCTTAGAACGTCCTCATTTCCAATATCTCAATGACTCCTTTTTATTCAAAATCCGATCGTTGGATCCTTATATAATGAGCTCCGTAATTGGCTTCATTGTCCCTTAATTTCGGCGGGATTTGGTCGCGTCTAGCGTCTCTCGCTGCCATTGGTCGTTTCAAATCCACCCTCTGATTTCATTTTAATTCTGGCAAAGATCACAGAATAATCCAATTTAAATTTTGACGATATTTCTGAGAGGCTGGGATAATCCCCTATACGATGGTATAATTCCTGTTTCTGTATTCTAATTATTGCTCTAATTCCTTTCAAATGGGCGGGGTTTATTTGGTAGGTGATCGTTGAGGTTTCTGCATTTACCCGCGTAGTGTAACGACCTCCGCGCGTTGTCTAGGCGCATTTGGTGTCCAGATGTGGATTTTCTCTTTCCTGCTACCTTTGTCCGCGCTGGGAGAAAGCTTCTTCAAGTCACGTACGAACCATCCTTTTGTCATTCTAGTTTCACAAGCAACTTCTATTCTCACATCGACTTTGAGACATGAATAAAATCTTGTTGGAATAATATGTAGACTTTATGCTATCAGAGATGCATAAAGGTCACAGTATATAAACATTTGCTGTACCAAGTTTCATTGGGTTTGGATGGTTAAATCGCGAGAAAAGTATATTTAAATGTTTCAATTTCGCTTGGCCGCCATGTTTGTTTTGTAGTCAACAGGTTTTTGAAAGTCTAATATGTGAACGTTTAGTAGTGCCCTTTATCACCGTAGAAAATTTCAGGGTGATGTGGGCAATAGATTAGGAGATATAGAATGCAGATGAAATATTTCGCACAGTCGCCATGTTAGATTGGTGAGAAACAATAAAATTTAAAGGGCACAGTCGGGGTTGTCCCGAATAGTACTAAGACCTAACCGAGATTCATTGAAATCGCTCCAGCCGTTTATAAGTTATTAGGGGGACACACACACATACGCACACACATACATACACACACACGGACAAAAGGTGATCTCATGAGCCTATTTTTTGTTTGAATGAAAATAGGCTAAAAATATAATATTATCACAAAGACACAAAATACAAGAACATAGTTTTGTCCTGATCATCGCTGACTTTTTATTGTTAAATATGTCTCATTTTAAAATAATGTGAAAAATGTCATAAATTAAGATGTTTCTTTTCCTACTCTTCAAAGCAATTGCCACACACGTCGATCAGATGGTCAGGTTAGGTCCAATTTTGGCACTGTGTGTTCTTGTTGTATTGTTCCGACTTCGCCCACATTGATGACAGTGGCCTCTATTTCATTGTCAAGACCCATCTGAGCAATAAGGTAAGAGATCGCTAGAGAAGTATACAAAGCCGCACATGCGTAATTACTTAGAGTTTTAAATAACCGTTGTCGAAAGTTGTCTGGATGACACCTGTCATCCACGCGCCTAATGCAGGATTAACACACGTGAATAGTATGATTCGAGTGATAACATAAGATTTGAATACGCCAAAAATCGAAGCGGAAATTTCAAAAAATTCACCACGTGGTCGTGTGAACAAGGAAGTTTGTGCAGTGAAAATTAGTAAAAGTTATAATGAGAAGTATATCAGTAATTGCAGTGAAGTCAGAGTGTAAGGGAAATTTTGGAGATGTGTGTTGACAGTACATTCACTGAAGTGTTAGCAATGAAACTGATTGGAATGGAGGATTTCGACATGGAATTTACCATTAACATAATCATGGTACGAGCAGTTGAGAAGGCAGAATAAACTAATATAGTGGAGGATAGAAGGTACACAGATGAGCATCATGTGCAGAATTTACTATCTTGGTGGGAAAAGTAGAGACGAGAGTCGAGCAGGCGAGACTCAGAATGATGAACCCAGACGCGAAATGGTAGAGGAAACCACACAATATCCAATATGGTAATGGATATTGAAGTGTTTTTTATGATTTTAGGCTGAATTATCTTTGATTAACTGTGCTGATTCTTTGTAAGGCAGGTATACTAAGTATAATTTGCGTGAGATATGTGGGAAGCCTCCGTGACTTAGGCGGCAGCACGCCGGCCTATCACCGCTGGGTCCGTGGTTCAAATCCCAGTCACTCCATGTGAGATCTGTGCTGGACAAAACGGAGGCAGACAGGTTTTTCTCCGGGTACTCCGGTTTTCCCTGTCAACATTTAATTCCAGCAACACTCTCCACTATAATTTCATTTCATCTGTCATTCATTTAATCATTGCCTCAGAGGAGTGCATCAGGCCTCGGCAGCCGGCACAGTTCATATCCTCGCCGCAAGATGGGGGCTTCATTCATTCCATTCCTGACCCGGTCGGAGACTGGAAGCAGGCTGTGGATTTTCTTCATTTCATGTACATGTATAACCTGTGGCGATTGTAAACGATAACTGTATGAGGAAAAGTGAGCTCAGTTAGGTTTGACAGACAGCAGGTATGACGCGTGGTGTTGGTAAGTTATTCAAGGTTATTAAAAGTGGTAAAATATGAGAGATGGGATATTTTGAAAGATGCTTGTCATTGCAGGGAAAGGATTGTACAATTTACTACGTGATCATGCTCATTTTGTACGACTTAAGAGTTATAATAAAATCGTATGGCCTTGGTGCCGGGTGCATGCTTTGTTATTTGACACCCAGAGGGTAGTTTGCATGTCGAATTTCGTTGTTCCTTGTAGCACTATGAAAGTCAAGAAGGTTAGATATCTAAGCTCCTTGAACACTATACGCTTTCTAGTATATACATGAGGAACTTTGTGTTGGCGGAAACTCCCGAGATTAATTTTGCCATTATAAACACGGCCCACTAAATTCAAATGGGTTCTTTGACATACCAACATCGTATGACATGCGTGTCATAATTTTTGCCGCCTTTCAAAATTCACTTACAACGGCCAGGAGCGAACCTGCAAGCTTGGGGTTAGTAGACTGACACGTTAACCACTCACTCACCGTGGCAAGCTGACTTAAGAGTTGAAATTATGCAAGAGAATTTTGATAATAAAATAACGGCATGAATGTTATAATAAATTGGTATGAGTTATGAAAGAGTCCCCTGGAATTGTTGTCATGATTTCTATAATTGAGAATTGAATTGAAAGCATAGAGTATGTGTCTGTCTGTCTGTCTAAGAGGTAGTCAGCCCAGAGGCTGGTTGGATCCTCAAAACGTACCGCCACAGATTATGTCGGTAGATACCCACAAAAACCTAAGGCAGCATTATATGTGATGATGATGATGATAATTGTTGTTTTAAGGGGCCTCACATCTAGGTTATCGGCCCCTACAGCATTATAATGAGGCATACTAGGCAAGGTGAGGAGTGAGGTAGTTTGCGATTGCCTTCTTCACTGAGTCAGAACAAAACAACGACCTATGAGTAGAACCTTTCACAGTTCACACAGGCACTAGCTGTGCCCTGAAGGCCATTACTCAGCACCACTCATACCTCAAAGCTTCCATAATATAATGACAGTCATGAGGGGGACTGAGACATCGTATGTGCTGTGAACACGATATTCATAGTTTTGTGTAATTTGAGAGCTGACGGAATCATCTGATTTGGAGTATGACGTGTTGATTAGGACTCGGATTTTTAGGTGCTAATATATTTATTTTTTATGTATTAAAAATACCTGAAATATGTGACAAAAAAGTAAAAATATTTAATTATAATTTAGCTTATTAATTGAATATAAACAATTAGCCCAGTCATTTGGTGCTCAGAAGTGCCTGTTTCAAAAAAAAATTAGGGTAGAAGGTTTCTCGACGGATTCTTATGTTTTTCGGTGTGCTGAATCTGAATCTGAAGTTTGCCAACAAAAAAAATGACGGCTTCACTGTGAAAATCGCAAAAAATCCTAAAAATTTCAGACTTTTTTCACAAAATCGCTTATAAGATGAAAAATATGCAACCTAGTGAATTTCTCATTATTTACAAAATTAAAGTAGACAAAATTTCTTTCAAAATGCACTGGGCACTTTTAGTTTTGAGTGCAGGGTATCGCCGCTAGAGCGCGCTGAAAAAGAACGGCGTTTTGGCACTTAGGCAAAAACGAGAGAAACTCAGCCCTAACTAGCCCCAGACACTTTCTATTCGTGTTTCCTCCATTAATACGTGTTTTATTCATGTTCTATGCTGGTAACATGATTGAAAGTTCGTTGGAAAAAAATTTGATAAATTAATATATTCAAGTTAAGTCCATCTGAACTTATCCACCTAATGGTAAAGTGTGAAAGTGATGAGGTGAGTAATGTAAAACAGTTTTTGTGATTTTTCACTCAACATCTCACCATGTCACACATATCTCACACATTCCTAATAGCCCAGTCAAATGGTAGTCTTGACCAAAAAAAATTAGGGTAGAAGGTTTCTCGACGGATTCTTATGTTTATCGGTGAGCTGAATCTGAATCTGAAGTTTGCCAACAACAAAAATGACGGCTTCAAGTGAAAATAGCAGAAAAAACTAAAAATTTCGGACTATTTTCACAAAATCGCTTATAAGTTGAAAAGTATGCTTCCTAGTGAATTTCTCATTAGTTACAAAATTAAAGTAGCCAACATTTCCTTCAAAATTCACTGGTCACTTTTAATTTTTGAGTGCAGGGCACCGCCGCTAGAGCGCGCTGAAAAAGAGCAACTTTTTGGCACTTAGGCAAAAACGAGAGAAACTCAGCCCAACTAGCCCCAGACGCTTTCTTATCATGTTTCCTCCATGAATACGTGTTTTATTCATGCTCTATGGTGGTTACAAGATTACGAAGCCCTTGAAAAACATTGCCCACGGAGTGGTAGGAATTCATAAAGGACCGATCAAGCCGTTTTATTATTTATTTAAAAATTAAATTAAATGAATATAATGAAAAGAAATGTAATTGCAATTAACTATTATTACATTACAATTGATTTCAATTCTTTAATTGAGCTTCCTCCTTTTTGGCCTTGATGGAGCAGCCTCCGGTTACCGATCAGAAGGTCCCGGTTGATCGCTACCGGTCGGTAACTCCACTGGAAAAGGAATTGTACAAATTATTGTCCACAATACTTTCAGGTGTCGAGTTGGAAAACTGTTCGAAACCCAGTGAAATAGGGTGTATTACAAACAGGCAGTTTACTTTCTGCTGAAGTCTCCGCTATCGTCGTTGGTGATTCGACCGAGATGGAATCGTCAGGATCCTCGGACAACTCTAAAAAAGAAATCGTACGAATACATTAGAGGGTGAAGTAAGCAGACCGCATTGGAATAAGGTGGTGTACAAACATGCTATTTACCTTGTGCTGATGTATCCAGGATGGTAGGTGGTGACTCAACCGGAGAAGGGTCATCAGGGTCACCTTCATTGGCGATGTCGCATGAGTTGTCAAGGTTCAGACAGTTTCCCTCACAGATGGTACAAAGCCTAGAGCAATATAGACCCACACGTCGACAACCGCAGGTTCTTCGAGAGTCGCCTTTGCATTTGCAAGAGACCTTGCAGAGAAGCTTGTCAGGAGCTGGGGCCTTAGCTGTTCTCGTGGGGGTGAGGCCGTTCCTCGATGACTTCCACCCCCACTGTTCTGGGTTGAGCTGATTGTCAGCCACTGCTGGATCTGGTGGTGAACTCGCTGAAAGTGCTCACGGGCTGCAGCTTCAGTGGGAGGGATCGAGGCCATGTTTCCGGTGACTTAATATGCTGTACTGAGGTACAGCTTGTACCTCAGTTCGTTTAGACGAGTGGTATGGTGGTCACCACCATATAAGGCCACTAGAAATTTTTCGCCAGCATTCACTAGCTCCTCGACTTGTGCTGTGGGTCCATGTAATGCTCATGGTAGTTTACAAGATCTGGGTTCTTATTGAGGGTCTTCAAGAATTTCGTCTTACTCTGGTTGAACATGGCGGATGTGGAGTCACAACCACTGACAGCGTGGAGGAATAAAATATGATGGCTCAGGGGCTCCTCTAGCGAGCTGCCAGGGCTATATAGCGTCAGTGGTACTTTTCCTTTTCCTGGTTTCAGGAAGAACACGTTAGGAGAAGTGCGGATGCCTATCATGATGACGAGAAGGTCAACATCTTCTCCCACCACTGCAACTGTGCCATGCGTGTAAGCTATGGATTGAGCCGTTCTTATGATCAGGGCATCAGCATCCTCAATGGCTTGTCGTGATTCAATCCCTGCCTCACTCAGAGGAGCTCTGTGAATCTACTCTTGTTCTTGTCGTTTGAAAGAAAGTTCGAGTTTGATCATCCAGAGGCTCCTCACAAATTGCACATTCACGACGCAACATTTTCGTCCCTCACATATTCACTAATATTAACATTAGTTCACTTGAAAACACTGAACGAACGGCAGAAATCCGAAGAAGAACGCTTAGCAGTCCCACGAGGAGGAGAGAGCAAACTAAACTAAACCCGAATGGCAGAGGAGTTGGCCGGAGGGATGTAGGGGGACCTGTCAAGGACAGATGTGTCGGCAAAAAAGGGACCCTTCCTATTGAGGGCTTGAGGGTGAACATTTCACACAAAGGGGAAACGACTCCGGTTTCACACTATCAATATATTAAATATATCTCTTTAGGAATGTGTGAGATATGTGTGACATGGTGAGATGTTGAGTGAAAATCACAAAAACTGTTTTACATTACTCACCTCATCACTTTCACACTTTACCATTAGGTGGATAAGTACAGATGACTTAACTTGAATATATTAATTTATCAATTTTTTTTCCAACGAACTTTCAGTCATGATACCACCATATAACATGAATAAAACACGTATTAATGGAGGAAACACGATTAGAAAGTGTCTGGGGCTAGTTAGGGCTGAGTTTCTCTCGTTTTTGCCTAAGTGCCAAAACGTCGCTCTTTTTCAGCGCGCTCTAGCGGCGATACCCTGCACTCAAAAACTTAAAGTGCCCAGTGCATTTTGAAAGAAATTTTGTCTACTTTAATTTTGTAAATAATGAGAAATTCACTAGGTTGCATATTTTTTAACTTATAAGCGATTTTGTGAAAAAAATCCGAAATTTTTAGGATTTTTTGCGATTTTCACTGTGAAGCCGTCATTTTTTTTGTTGGCAAACTTCAGATTCGGATTCAGCACACCGAAAAACATAAGAATTCGTCGAGAAACCTTCTACCCTAATTTTTTTTGGTCAAAACTACCATATGACTGGGCTAAATATGCAGTACTCACGATTGCAATTTATGCTATGCCCACTGACTACTGAAGAATTACAATACACAACGAGATACATCTTCAGGTTGTCTATCACAAATGACCGCCGATTATCGCCAAACACTTCTTCTGAAGGTGCGAAACTGCGGCAATATGTTTCTTGCCCTTGGGGTGTTGTGTAACTTGAGATCGCTGTTCAGCCTTGATTGCTTTCCCACGTGGTTGGCAGAACAGAATGCCCCCATCAGAAGTAAAATTATTATCTTTAAATTCTGCAACATACTGCTGCAGACGATAACTTGTAGTTGCTTTTACTTTGGGCCTTACACTTCTCAGTGCCAGAAATGGACAAGGAAATCCCCGGCTTCCACAGTGAGTGGCACGGGGCGACAAGTTAATAACACAGTTGCTGACATACGCTCTGCATGAAGATTAGATAGCTCACAGGTTATTTCCTGTTGAAGTAACACAGAACAAAAATTCAATAAACTGAAAGATCTGATTTTAAAATATGTAAATATTATGTCTTTTATGGTGAAAAACAGGTATTTATGTATTTATATAAACATGCTTCAAATATGTATTTACATTAAAAAATATATTTATTCAGCTAAAAATCCGAGCCCTAGTGATGATATTAGAGAGGAGAGTTGAGGTAGAATTCACAGGTTCAGCAAATAAAAGGGTTATTTTAGGGAGTAAACTATGTTATGAACTACAGTACATAAACAAAAGGTGTTTGCAGTATTTGTATAAATATTGACTTAAATAAAAATGAGCATCTGGATTAAATACGATATTAAAACTTAATCAACTTAAGTGTACTGAATTCATTAAGAATTCCTTGACTGAAATAAGTACTTAAATAATTAAACTAACTGGATGTGAGACGACTATTTTCTGTGACCCGCCCAATTTTGAGTGTTTTGATGACAATGACTAATGATGAGGTCATATGATGGATAATTGTTTTCCACGTTTACCTAATAATAGGGACTAGAGTTAAACCTATCTCGATTGTTAAGTTAAACAGTAAGTGCTGGAAGTGGTATCATGGCAACGTAGGTTATTATTGTTATTGGAGTAGTTATTTACGGGTCAGTGTGTTGAAGTACCATATTATGTTACATTTGTATGTGTGTACGGGATTGAATTCGTACCACTTTCCTAGCTTTATTGTGTTGCGAGTTTCGTACGACGAGACTTCTTGAGGAGATTTCTAGGACGACAATCTAGGATGGTAAATTGGCTTTCACGGCCAGTGAATTAAAACTCAGCAATTTTTCTAGGTTTGTGCAGAGTCTTGTCTGGGGCTTCGCCTAGGACACCAAGCTGGCTCATCAGCAGGCTATTGGTGTCCGTGCCCGGACGCCGACAGGAGTAGCGAACTGCGCACTACCTCCCTTTTTATGAAGCGCACCTGCGCCTCTTCACTGCGATAGCTAAAAGCTCAAGCAGTCCTCACCACCCTAAAAATGGAAGGTAGCTTGCAGTTCGCAACGTCTGTGGGGTCTCGGCGCGGACTCTAAGAGCCCGCTGATGATACAGCTTGTTGTCCTATGCAAAACTCCACACAAGGCACGGCACAAACCTAGAAAAATAGTTGAGGTTTAATTCACTGGCCGTGAAAGCCAATATACCAACTTTTGGAAGCCTTCATAGGGAGGTGAGGACTGCTTGAGCGTTTAGTTCTCGCAGTGAAGAGGCGCAGGTGCGCGTCATAAAACGGGAAGTAGTGCGCAGTTCACTACTCCTGTAGGGGTCCGATCAAGGACACCAAGAGTCCGCTGATGAACTAGCTTGGTGTCCCAGGCGAAACCCCACATAAGACACGGCACAAACCTAGAAAAATTTCTGAGTTACAATCTAGGATGTTTATTCATTTCAGGAGGGTTCAGATAGTTAAGCTTCACATTATTCCCCAATAAAAGAGTTGGTTAGGGATCTTTGACATAAAATAAATATCGGATGATAAGTTTTATCTTAATCCTGGACTATTTGTTCGTAGATTTTGTCTTTTCCTTATTGTTGGAAGTGTATTTTGGGCTAGTTTCACAACTCTAACACGCCCAAAACCCGATACTACCTGAGATAACAGTCTTGTGCTGGACTAGCTCAAATGCATGTCGAGGGTTATATGTAGTTTGTATGTAACGATGGTTGAAAAGGAAGGAAGGAAGCTTTTAGTTTTACGTGACCGTTAATCATGCGATCATGAGCCACGGGACGTCCATTTTACGTGGAATCCGAACCACAGGACATGCCATTTCATTTCGAAAATCTCACATATATTGACCGGGAATCGAACCCGGTCCAAACGGTGGTTGATCACAGCCACCAACCTAGTGGTATCTCGGAACAGACGAGCTCAATTCATATATACATACATCCAGTACATGCATGCATTCGTACATGCATACACGGCATACGTAATGGGACCCCGGATCCAAGTGTCCTGGGTTCGATTTCCAGCTCGGCCAAGAAATGCTTTTCAAGTTTTGCAGGATGGAACGGTGTACGCTCAGCCTTGGGAGGTATAAGAGGTTTCATTCCCACCTCAACTGTTGTACAGATATCATAACTTCTACACTCGTTTCTGATTTGTAACACGTCAGCCTGTGATCCTTTGTCAGAATCTGCCAATACAAACGTATCATTGGTGGAGCAAATCTGCTTACATGACTTCCACCGAGCGTATTCCTACCCTGGGGATCTGTGCCTTCAAGTAAGCAATGCTAATGTAAAATGAGCACATTCAACATTAAGGCCGGTTGTGAGTCATAGTCAGCGAGAATTTAGTATGTTTTGCCCAATGATTGGAACAGTCGGTTGCTACAATCTAGGATGTTTATTTATTTCAGGAGGGTTCAGATATTTAAGCTTCGCACATTATTCCCCATTTCCATTCCTGTAGATTTTCTGGAGCATTAAGCTCTTCGTTTTGACCCGATTTCATGAAATCCTGCTGCCTTATTGCATCGCAGATTACCTAACATGCTCATTACTTTCTTGACCGTTATACTGTTTGCACCCTTATTTCTCTCCCAGGTAGGGAATTTTCATAATGAGAAATTACGTTTTTTTTTTTTTTTTTAGCGTATGGCTTTTAGTGCCGGGAGTGTCCGAGGACATGTTCGGCTCGCCAGTTTTGTAGCTGCTTCGAGACGGACACCCAATGGGTGAGCTACAAGTACCGTTGGGGAGGGAAGGAGGGAAGTTGGAATGTAAGGACGAGGAGTTGGAAGGTAGCGGCTGTGGCCTATAGTTAGGGACCAACCCCGGCATTTGCCTGGAAGGAAGATGGGAAACCACAGAAGACCATCTTCAAGGTTGCCGGCGGGGGGATTCGAACCTCCTCGCCTCCCGGATGTGAGCGACTGCCATCAGTCATGCCGTAACCACCACGGCTAACTCACCCGGTAGAAATTACGTTAAAAGTTTCCTATAAAATTCAACCAGTTTTCCAGGATATTCATTCATCTATCCAGCGTTTTCTTATTCACTTTAATTGTGCAAATAACGTTTGGTGTCCATATCATCTACATTTCTACGAAGGTAGAGAAAGAGGGTGACCAAAGAATCCGCCGCTCAACGGAAGGGTTGTAAACTGGCTAATCATTTCTGACCCTCGTCTACCTGAGAATCGCCGCTCAACCCACCCGCCGCTCACTGGAAGTCACCGCTCTCTGGAGTGTTATCACGCGAGGATCGGACTGTGGTATGTGAAGGGTAGTCGGGATTTCCGGTGTTTGTGTGTGCGTACGGGCCCTAGTAACTTGTGGTTCATAGCCCTAGTGATAGATGCATTGCTAGTTATTGGTGGAGTGGAAGTGAATCCAGGCCCAGTTACTCCAAATATGAATCAGGCAAATGATCCAGTGGCAGCTTTAAAGTGCTCGTCGTGCAGTAAAACATTGAAGAACGGTGTTCAGTGTGGACTATGTGAGAAATGGTTTCACTTCGGCTGTATTAAGGTCAAGAAGGAGGATTGTGATGTCGGGAATTGGTTGTGTAAAGTATGTGATACGCCGGACTGTTTGAGGATGCAAATCAAAGCAAGGGATCAAATAATACAGGAACTTAGAACAAAGCTTCGTGAATCAGAGGAAACGGTGAAGGATGTGACTGAACGGCTTTCTACTGGGATCAGTGTGGAAAAGGGCATGCAGGAGCAAACTGAGGATGACGTCATCATAATGGGTGATTCTATGATACGATGGAGTGCGAATATCTCGAGGAAATCAGGTGCGAAAGTGCGGTGTTATCCGGGGATTAAAATTGACCAGCTTGCCCAACAAGTGGAAGAAGCAAATGTAGAGGACTGTGACAAAGTTAAAGTGGTCTTGCTCCATGTTGGGAAAAGCGATTTGAAGAAGAGGGCTACAGCTGATTACATCATGGGGGAGCTCAACGAACTAGGCAGGAAAGCTAAAAGCAAGTTTGAAAATGCAAAAATTATAATGAGTGGCATTGTTCGGTGGGGAGATGTTCCGTTAAGGCGAGTTAAGACTGTAAATGACCGCATGGACGGGGTTTGTGCACAACTGGGATTAGTGTACGTAGATGCTGACTGCTGGATTGGTGGACGTGACTTCGCCCGAGACGGACTGAATTTAAATCGACGGGGCGCTTTTAACCTAGAGAGCCTACATGACAGGGTCATCGGTTCGTGCCTGCCATTGTGAGGAGGAGCAGGTCCAGAGGTTGCCAGCCGACTACTTCGGGATATTGGCTGTGGAGGTAAGACTGTAAGATTATTGCAGGTTAATTGTCAGAGTTTAGGAAATAAATTAAATGGATTTTGGAATCTTGTAGAGACGTATTCTCCGGACATTTTCATTGCTACTGAATCTTGGTTATATGAGGATATAAATAGTAATGAATTAATTCAAGGGACCTACGAAATGTACAGAAGGGATCGGGGGAAGCGAGGAGGTGGGCTATTTATATGTGTGCGCAAAAATATAGCTAGTTCCTTAAAATGGGCTGATACGGATCATGAAATGTTATGTGTACAAATTCCGGATAAAGGGAATAAATTCACTCTTCAGGTGATAGGGGCGTATAGAGCACCGAAAGATAACTTTTCGCTTCTCGACACACTGTATGATACAACTTGTACGGGTAATGCTATGAAAAAGAGCATAATAATTGCCGGAGATTTAAACCTCCCCAAAGTAAACTGGTCTGGTCAGTCAACTAGCTGTGGTCAAGCTCAGAGCGCTGCAAACAAATTCTTAATGGAGGGGGGATTTTCCCAAATAAGTTGACTTCCCATCTAGAGGCAATAATACCTTAGATGTTTATCTCGTAAGGCCTGTAGAGCTGTATATTAACTGTCTGAAAGTACCAGGAATTAGTGACCATTCTGGGGTTGAATTAAATATTAGATGCGGTGACATTACAAAATTAGACTCTGATGTAGCAAATAAGATCATATTCCAGTATCGCAGGGCGGATCAGGGCAAATTTCAAGGGTATTCGAATGAGCTATTTGAAGGATGGGCATCGGAAGGAAATCACATTAATATCCTATGGACTAACTTTTTGAAAATTTTAAATAGCGCTATTGATAAATTTGTTCCATTTAAATTACTGAAACAAAACCCAGATCCTGAGTATTACACACGGGAAATCAGGAGTCTTAAACGGAAAATTAGGAAATTATACAATAAAAGACATGATAGTGACAAGTATATGTTGAAATTTAAGTCCTTATCAAGAGAGCTCGTCTTAAAAAAGAGGGCTGCTCATGACAATTATATGCAAGGTTTACTTGGTTCGGGAGGCGATGGGTGGAAAATTTTTTACAGGTATGTTAGGAGAAGAAAGGGAAATTCAAATAATTTGTCTATGATAATGTCCGGTGACGGTAAATTAATTACTGAGAAGCAAGCCATTGCTAACGAATTAAATGTCTTTTATGGTAGTGTGTTCAATAAATCCAATAGCTGTGTGTTGGACCTTAACGGTGAATCAGGGGCTCCACTTCTCCAAATAACCCAGTCAGCAATTCTAAAGCTAATTCAAAAATTACGTTACAATATATCGAAGGGTCCTGATAATATTGTAAGTGAAGTACTTAAACTAGGAGGTAGGGCCGTGGCACGATACTTAGAGGTGATTTTTAATGTGACCATAAACAATGCGCAAATCCCGGATGACTGGAAAAGAGCTACGGTAGTCCCAATATTTAAGGGAGGGAGCAGACTTGAATTGGGCAACTACAGGCCGGTTAGTCTTACGTCCATCGTTTGTAAACAGATTGAGCATCTCATTTGCGACTACTTGAGGGAACAGTGGGAAGCTTTATCATGGTTTAATGATAGGCAACATGGATTTCGGAGCGGTTACTCATGCGAGAGTCAGATGCTATCACTTTTTCAAGATATTAGCGAATCGTTAGACGATGGAGTTTCAGTCGACGCCGTAGTTATAGATTTTGCGAAGGCATTTGATGTCGTGCCGCATGACATGCTACTCCATAAATTAGCTACGACGAAGATTGATAGGAGAGTAATTTTATGGATCCAAGAATTTTTGATGGGTCGTTCCCAGAAAGTGAAAGTTGAAGGCCGATTCTCGGTTGAAATTACCGTAACGTCGGGTATCCCTCAGGGCAGCGTAATCGGAACTTTGTTATTTTTGGCGTTTATAAATGACTTACCAAATGGGATTCGCAGTGACTGTCGATTGTTTGCGGATGATTGTGTAATATATCGAAAGATACATGACTCACAAGACAATGCAGTACTTCAAGATGACCTGAACCTGGTCAATAAGTGGGCGATTGAAAATAAAATGAAAATAAACACAAGAAAATGTAGTCTAATAAAAATAGGGAAAGTGCGAAGGCAAGATTTTCAATATAACATTGGCTCGGAAATACTTGTAGAAAAAGATTCATGCAAATATTTGGGCGTTCACGTAAGAAATGATATAAAATGGAGTAGTCATATAGAATGTGTAGTTTCTAAAGCTTACAAATCCTTGCACTTTGTAATGAGGGTATTAAAAGGAAGTAGTACCTCTGCTAAAGAATTAGGATATTTGTCACTTGTAAGACCTATTCTGGAATACGCCTCGGCGGTTTGGGATCCATATCAAGTAGGGCTCATAAATGAGTTGGAAATGGTACAAAGAAAGGCCGCTAGATTTGTGCTCAGTGACTTTAATCCCAGGAGCAGTGTGAGCCGTATGTTAAAGAAACTTGGGTGGGAATCACTTGAGGCTAGGAGGATGAAATCAAGACTCTGCGCTATGTACAACGCGTATACAAATCAATCAGCATGGGGTGAGCTTAGCAAACGTATGGAAAAGCCTACTTACATGGGTAGGAGCGATCACCCTTTCAAAGTTAAGGGCCGACCACAGCGAACAAATAATGGTACATATTCTTTCGTAAACCGTGCCATTGATAATTGGAACTCTCTACCTGCCGCAGTCTTAGAGCCTTTTCCCAAACATATAGGTGTGTTTAAGAAAAGACTGACTATTTGTGTAAATACTCCAGTTTAATTGTTAGTGAATTGTTATGTACAATTATTTATTTGTTATGTATATCTAATTTGCCACCGGGGGACACACCCCCAATTGCAAATAAGCGAATGAATGAATGCATGAATGAAAGAAGAATCTAGAAGTGTGCTGGAAGTTGTTTAAAGGAAGATGAAATGTAAGAACCGAGCCAGTCTACCATTAATTAAACAGATTTTTCAGACGCTTAAACAATAATAATAATAATAATAATAATAATAATAATAATAATAATAATAATAATAATAATAATAATAATAATAATAATAATAATAATAATAATAATAATAAGTGTGAGTTTTACATAATATGAATGTAACTACTGGGTCTGAAATTAAGTCATTTTTGATATATATAAGAATGTGTTCACTACTTGACGAACAAAACATGGCATCCTCTCTAATATAACTCAGCAAGTATTTAATGAAAAACGAAATTATTGTATGCATATTATACGTATGTGTCATAATTATATCAATATTTCATGTAGCCTACATCAAAAACGTTTATTCTAGATTGATATTGTTACGCACTACAATTGGTCTCCCATTAACAAGTTCACCAACTGAAAGTCAGCCTTAACATATTATTAGTCATGCAACATTGAAAAACTATGATATTGAAGCTTGTAATTTGAGGCTGTTCGTTTGCACATGAGTTTAGGTAATGAATCCGTACTGTTGTATAAGATATATCTCTGTATTCTATCATGCAGTAAATGTATCCTTTATAGTTCGTTAGATGACACAAACATGAAATTAACGGGTTTGTACCTTCACAATATTTCAATTTCTTTATCATCACTGGTACACGTGTTCAACTCAGCTATATATTTACTGACGATTCTCTTACACAAAGTGGCAAAAACAATTTTCATATCAATACTTTTAACTTTACTGGATGATTTTATACACTTTAGAGAATCTGTTTCCGAATCAGGTAAGGATGTGTGAAAATAATTTGAATTAACAGATAAAATGTAATGGATAAAATAACATGTACATAAATGCAGAACAAGCCACTAATCCCTGACGTATGAACGTGTTGTTGTTGATTCATTTCGAGGCTTTGCGACATCGTGGCCACGTGCAAATGACCTCTCTGTTTCGCCCCTTAAAACAACAATCAACATCGACATCGTGGTGATGTAGAACCGTGAACACACAGTAGGCGTGTGTGGAATCTGTGTGGTAACCTGTTTCAATTTGCTGGTTGTACATGTGTTTGTAGATCTTTAATTGTATCATAATTAGGATTTGGATAGAAGGCAGCCGTCACCATTATAAGGTTCCATCACGTTATTTACCCGCAGTAGAATTGGAAAGACAAGGAAAGCCACTTTTAGGATGGCTAAGGTGGGATCTGAACTCACCTCTTCTCAGTTCTGCCTCACGAGGCTCAGTGTACCCTGTTCCAGTCCTCAGACTAGAATTGCATTTCTTGTCAGAGCCGGAAATTGAACCCTAACCTCAGTGGTGACTGCCAATTATCCTCGATCCGACGCCACTTGTTGGACATACATAAGAATTCTTGAATTATGTTTCTTAACACATTGGCATCATTACAAATCTGGTCTTAATTAATGTACATTCAAACAAGTTACAATTGTCTTACTAACTCATACCAACTTCAGTCATCAAAACACATCCTTCTTTTATTATGGAATTTTTATTTCGAGTTTGTAAACCGTGTTGTGTCTCTAAATTAATCTATCCTTAGAAACCAGCAACAGTCGGCCTTCATCAGTCTTCCCTCCTGCCTTGGTAACACTTTTCTATCACTTTCTTATATTGGTGAAATATTGTTCTATGTTCCTGGCTAAAATCACCTAGATGGTCAGGTGAAAGTCAAGGTGGCTACATAAAATAAACATTTATATATTGATATTGCTTCCTAAATCTTTTGAAATCTTCAAATTGTTTTCAGGATTTGTTTAAATGTGACTGGTTTCTTTTTCCAAGAAAGTTTCAATCACAGTCTTAAATGCTGTTCAAGCCACTCCGTTTTCACCAATCATTATATTTCAAACAATACATATTTTCTCACATTACTTATCTGGGGTCCCATAAAGATGAGCCCTTTACCTTCAGGTATACATAAAGCAGTCATCGTAATTATGAAGTGTTTTAACGAACAATTTCATCAATCTAAGTTTGATGTGAAGAGGTGGTAGAAGGATCTTTTATTGTTTCACCAAATCGTATTTTATAACTATTAACTCCAGGCAGGCAATGTAATTCTCGGGCACGGCCATCCAATTTACTCAGGAAATATAGTAATGTAGTAAGACTGACTGTTGTCCTGGCAATAATCCTATGATATTTAAGTCTCCGCTTGTTATACGTTGTGGTTCAGGATAGTCTCTTCTTGTCAACATTGGTTTCCATTAAATGCATTAAGGAGTGTTTTATTATAAGTGAAGTATATTTATTGCCACCATGTAAAACAAACGGATTTTAGGCTTCTTTTGGACGAATTAATATACCGAGAGAACAGCTGCCCCTAATAATATGGTTTTATGCAGCCCAACTAACAGGTGTTGTCAGGAAGGTCGATATTTCACTGGTCTCATCCCGTATAGTACTAACGCACTGCAAGCATATTCCGCAAACGATTCTGAACACTATATTTTCCCCTCCTATTAGTCTGAAGTCACATCGAGGGAAACATAATCATGTTCAGTGTCGTTTGCAAGATATGCTTGCTGTACGTTAGTAAGCCTACTATACGGGATGGAAGTAGAGAAAATAATATTGACTTTTCTGATAACAACGCTAGTAGGGTTGCATAAAACAATATTATTAGGGGCAGTTGATTCACTCGGTATAACATTGATTTAACCGACAGTAGTGGCTACGCTGGCTAAAGCGCAGTGTTGGGTCATGGGGCCAAGCTCTCTGCTGACTCGGTAGACGCGTGGGTTCGAGCCCCACCGTCGGCTGTCCTTGAAATGGTTTTCTGTGATTTCCCATTTTCAACACCAGGCAAATGCTGGGACAGTACCTTCTGAAAGGCCACGGCCACTTCCTTCCACATCCTTGCCCAGTTTCATTCATCTTCATCCATTCCATCTTTCATCCCGACACGCAGGTCATCCACGGGCGTCGACCAGAAAGACCTGCACTCGGCCTCTTGGGAGGCTACACGACAAAAAGAAAACAATAAAAACATTGATTTTTTCATCTATACATTCCAGATATTAAAACATCACACCTTTAATGCTAAAACAGAGAACCAAAACCGGATTCTTCTTTAGTGAAATATTCTAGAAATACACCTTCTCTTATATAATAGCACTAGAACATTGTGCCTGAAGAAAGTCGATGATTTTCCTTCATTCGTGATCCCGAAACTGTGTGCTAATCAACATTACCTCCTTAAATGTGAAGGCATAACGTTCAAAACATTTCTCTACAAGAAAGATAACGCGCTTGCTTTGCACCCGGAGGCCCCGGGTTCGATTCCCGGCTCCTAGGGATGGAATGGGGTGCACACAGCCCGGTAAGGATAGTTGAGTAGCTGTCCGACAGTGAGGCAGCACCCCAGTCACGGAGAAGCACGCTTAACGGCCAAGGGGACCCGACGCGGTGACCACGCGTAACCCCATAATCTGTAGCCCAAATGGCTGCCAAGTGGCTGGGCAGTGGTCACTTGGTAGACCTAGGCCATTCATGTGCCGTAGTGCCACAGGGTTTGGGGGATTATAAGAAAGAGTACAGTGCCCATAGAAATGAGTGTAATTCTAGTACCTATGGGCCTATGATCGGGAATGAGTCCGGCACTTGAAGTAAAATAAAAGCGAAGCGAAGCTTGTGGTTTAACGTGACTGTTAATCTCGCGATCATGAGCCACGGGATTGAAGTAAAATACCGCTAAGTAAAGAGAAGGGATGACATTGATGGTCGGTAATTTAACCACTATCAAGTCAGGCTTGAATCACTGATCGCTCCGAACCTGAAATGAAGTACCTAGAGGGGGAGTGGGAAAACTTAAGGACTACCCACACTCTCGATGGCGGCTGTCATTGCTAGGATTCAAGCCTTCAATCTCCAGACTTTCTGCAGCACCTCATCACAGTCGTGGTTCATGATTTAACACGCACGGCTACGCCACGGAGCCATTACCAATGTGTATCTACACTTAAGCAATCCCATTTTGTTCAGACAGTAAGGAGGAAAATCCGAGAAAGGAAATCATGCACTGAAATACAATAGTTGTTCTTGTTAAATCATTTAAAGGGGACGATTTGGAGATATATTGGTCTTCAGTCACATGCACTTGAGTTTGTTAGTTGGATTTGTCTCACAAGTTGTGTGTCTGTGATAACAGTAGGAGTATGTATATATACACCCTCTGTCTGAAACGTTCGCTGAATGGGTCTATATTATGAACAGATTGTTGGCTTACCTGAAACAGCCGTTACTATCCTTCGAAATAATCCCCGTGGATGGTTATGCACTTCTTAGAACGGCTGTACAAGTCCTGGAAACTCCTGGCATAGTCTTCTTTAGGAATAGCCTTCAGTTGGGTCGACACATTACGTTGGATGTCCGAAATATCCAAAAATCTCTGGCCCTTCAGGGCATTCCGGCGACCCTGGACCCCGATACTCCACACTAAGGTTTCCAGGACCATTCCATTCCAAGGAACACTAACCTTTCTTACTGCCACCCGTCGAACAGGTGTGCACGTTAGGTTGCATAAATTCACCCTCCTCACTGCCTCCCGTCTTCAGGTGTGCAAGGCAGGTTGCATAAATTCACGCTCCTCTCTTGCTTTCAATTTAGAGTTTTGACGACTCAAACTGAAGGCTATTCCTAAAGAAGACTATGCCAGGAGTTTCCAGGGCTTGTTCAGTCGTTCTCAGAAGAGCATAACCATCCACGGGGATTACTTCGAAGGACAGTAACGGCTGTTTCAGGTAATATAGCCCATTCATCGAACTTTTCAGACAGAGGGCGTATTATAACTTGAATTTTCAGGTTTAGGGAAACACCCATTACAATTGGGTACATCGTGTTCTATGACTGAAAAGCACTAATTTCGATTGTGTCAATGTGTGCAGGAGGGAAACATCAAATAACGTGTCACCTTTACAGTTACTTAAGCAACTGACGACCACCGTGCAGCGCGTCTTTGTTCAGTTCTAATTGAAGACTCGTTTAAGGGATTATAGAAGCGATTTGCCACTCATAGACCTTCAAACTCGTGATTAAATTCCCTTGTCGTGGTTACAGAGTTTTGACAAAGGAATGCGTGGCACGTCATGCAAGATAATGGAAATTTGTTGTATACAGAAGCTTACAATACAATATGAAAGTAAGAAGTTTGCAGAATCACGGCTAAGTTCATGAACGTGTGATGGTATTGTATAATATTCTAAGGGAACTAAACTATCTTCTATTATATTGCCAAGGCATGGAATCCAACGAAGTCATTTATAATATCTAATTTGAGAAATGATTCCACTGTCATTAAGTATCCGGTGTGATCATAAAAGCAATTTGCAAAGAGAGCCACTTGTTCCCCAGTCTAATATACCAACAAGTGAGGTGACTTTTAAAGAACGCCACTCTTTGCCAAGTCTCAACGGTAAAGTTGAACTTCCAAAAATTCTTCATATGAATGCAGTTGCACTTGTAACATGTTTTTCTAGGTTTTTTTTATGCCACTAACACAAGTTAGTTGGACTATATCATATTTGTTAAACGCGGCAATAATCCGGCCAAGTTAAATTATTTCAGTTTATTCAATTTTATATTTCATATTATTATTATTATTAATATTTATTACGTCATTTTTTGGAGCTTTTAAATTTGGAAGATTACAGATAGGATTTCTACTAGTAGAAATCCGTATCTATATTGGATGATTCCAATATATAAATTTCACGGCAAATCATTTCATACGTAAAGACGGGATTTTATTCATTAGGGCTAGAGAGAGTAGTGTGTGACTCACTGGTTATTTCAATAAGAGAATAGACTGGAGTACAATAGAATTACGAAATCCGAGGGAACACTTCAAACCAAGAAAACGTGGTATGATTTACGTCTTGCCCGGTAAAACGGAAAATGTACAGGGACGCGTCTTGTCCGGGGGAAGGAACCTCATGGCGCGAAGAGCCACGTGAGGTGACCAGCCAATCAAGGAAGAAGAAGCAACTTAGGACGGGCTTGGCAAGAAACGTGACGCACGCGGATTGGTCGAAGCAGCGAGGCCACGGTGTGAAACTAGACTCCGGTGGGAGAAACTGGAAGTCCATATAGTGAACGCGCTGGTTGAGGAGAGGGACATACATTAAGACTCTACGCTTGGTGCAGTAAGCACGTACTTTGTTCGCAAGTCCCAAGTGGGACAATTTATTCACGCTAACTCCGCTGATCACATCAGATCATGGGTTCCACGCGTCTTGCAGTGCTAAGGCAGGCGACGTGTTGTGGTTCATGGATTATACTCCACCACAAGCAGTAACGATAACTTATAATCTACGAAGAAGGACCTGACGCCGTCAACTCCAATGAAGACCATCAGACGCAACGAGACTTCAAGCAAGTGGGAGACAATGTTTCCGTAGGTGAGCTCATGTAATCTACGACACACACTCTCTGTATTTCGATAGGGCCAATATAAATTCTTTAGGCATAAATTTGGAAATAAGTTAAATTCACGTTATTCTCCCGACCGGCGTATTAAGTAATTTTGTTCGTGGCAATGGTTAAAGTAGTATGCTCCGTTAATAGTGTTAATTTTAAACAAGATGCTATCATGTTTTCTAAGTATATTAAATTCAATTTTTACAAAGTAGATTCTTTGATTCCAGTAGGTAGCAATAGTTGTAATACCACATCCTTCTCCAGAATCAAATGTTGTCTGGGTTGATGATCCAATCATCCCACGGCCTAGTCATTAAGAGTTTCTCATACGTTCTACTCACGCTAGGGGTCGATATTAAGTATATAAATTTAGCTTGGAACACAGTGTATCCGGCTTGGCGCCCAACATAGATCAAACTTAGCAGTAGTATTTTCTGGTGAACAGTCCGCCCTAGTAGGAAACATTTCATTTGGTGCCCAACGTGGGGAAGAAAACCCAGGAACATTTGAGGAAGGAGAAAGAGACATATTTCTGTGCCGGTATTTTGGGTTTATTTGTTTTTATCAGTGTATATCATTATGGGGGATAAGAAAGAAAGACAGATGAGGTTACGTAGTGGTCAACAACTGGAGAGTGACGATACGAGCAGTATGTCGAGTGATGGTAGTACCGGGGTAGCGGAGGTAAATCCCGATACTGAAACAGGGAGTGTAGGCGGCCAACCAGAATTAAAAACTTTACTTCTCGAGTTCATGTTTCAGAACAAAGTTAGTAGTGATGCCTTAAATGCAAAATTAGAACAAAACAGTAGGGAAAATAAAGAAAGTACAGATGCCTTAAACGCCAAATTAGAACAAAACAGTAGGGAAAATAAAGAAAGTACAGATGCCTTAAATGCAAAGTTAGAACAAAACAGTAGGGAAAATAAAGAAAGTACAGAAGCTTTAAATAAAAAATTAGAACAGAATAATGCAAAATTAGATAAGAACAACAAGGAAATTAGTGTGAAAATGGAGCAGATTGGAGGAGAAATCAGAGGAGTAATGGAAGAGAAGGTCAAAGAGATCATTGCAGATGTAGACAAGAAATTAGGAAAAGTACAGGAGGAGTTGGAAAGTAGAATCAGCACACAGGCTGAAAATTTAAAGGAATTAGTTAAATTAGAAACACTGCAGGTTAAAAAGAAATTGGGGGGGGGGGGGAAATTGACAAGATTCAGGTATCAATTAAAGAGGTTAAGGAACAGCTGGGGGGTAGAATTGAGAAAGTCCACTCGCAAATAGTTGCAGAAGTAAATGATTTAAGAGAGAGTAATAGAGAGAGCATTAGCAAGATTGAGGAGAAACAAGCAAAGCTATATGATAAAGTAGAAGAATCAGAAGGAAACATTAAATTAACAGTAAACAGTATTGAGAGGAAGGCTGAGGAGAAAATCGCAGAATTAAAATTAAAATTAAAAGCTAGGATCAGGCAAAAAATAGTCAGAATAGGCCAGTTTTTGTGAATAGCACACACAGGGAGGTAGAACTGGGTAAGTTCAGCAATCGACAGGGGTGCCCAATGGAATTCATGAATGCTATAGAGAATAGATTCAAGGAAAGATTGGAAGATGGTAGTATTGAGTGGTGCCAGGTAGTGGAGATCTTGGAACAGGTGTTTGTGGGGGAAACGAGGAATTGGTTTGCTGTCTATAGAGACAAGTTTACTGATATTAATGATTTTAAAATGAAATTCTGTGAAAAGTTCTGGAATGAGGTTATTCAGTCGCAGCATCGTGAGGGAGTAGTGTGTGGTAAATATAACCCTAAAGGAAGCTCCACCATGACCGAGGAGGAAAGTGATGTGGTGAGGTTGCTACTTAGGCACTTTCCCTATAGGATCAAGGAGGCTGCTTGTATCCAGAATGTAAAGACGATATCACAATTAGAAAAGCCAGGCATCAGGAAGTTCAAGGGAACGGTGGCGAAGGGGCCAACGCTCAAAATAGAAATAATAATAATAACAATCAGGAAAATCAGAACAGAGGAAATGGCTATGGTAATCAGTACCAAGGTAGGAACTATGATTTCAGGGGAAATCAAGGGAGGAACAATGATTTCAGGGGAAATCAAGAAAGAAATAATGATTTCAGGGGAAATCAAGGGAGAAATTATAATGACAATAATTACAACCAGAATAGGGGTCAAGGAAGAGGACAGCCTAGTGGTAGTAATATACAGCCAAACAATGACAACACAGCCCAGAACAACCAGACCAGTGCAGTAGTTAGTAGTACTACAGCCAGCTGTAGCGGTTCTTTAAACGTGAACCAGGCTGCGAAGTAAGGTCAGAATCTCAGTCTGTAGCATGCCCTGTCCATACAATTATACAGGAACACTATGACCTAAATGTAAGAAATGAATTGTTGCATGAATTAAATGATGAACGTATTATTCAGGAGGTGGCTAGTAAAAGCCCCATTATTAAACTTAACGTGTCCGAGGCGCTCACCGATGTTTTAATTGATAGTGGTTGTATGAAGAGCTGCATAAGTAGTACATATTACGATAAAATGAAAGGAACTGGTGTAAATTTTGAGGAGATGCCAATTAAAAGCACTTTTGTTATCACAGCTGTAGGGAAGAGGTCTAATGTTATTTCTAAGCAAGTTTTAGTGGACATTAAAATTAATAATCATATCGAAAAGCAGATTTGTCTTGTAATTCCAAACTTAGTTTTCAGAGTTATTTTGGGTTCAGATTGGCTAAGTAGAGTGTCTGGTAACTTATGTTATGAAGTAGGTAGTTTGAAATTTAAATGGAATAATTCTGAAGTAGAGGTTGCGTTCAACGACAATGTTCAGGGGAGTAGTGTTGTAGGTGTGATTTGTTCTTTAAGTGAGATATCACCAGCCGAAGAGCGGGATACTCAAAATTTTGTGGGCAGATTGATTACGAACGGTAGTCTAGAGGAGTCGTTACGTGATGCTGCATTTCAGGGGCATATAGAGGTAGACCAGTGTGTTCTGCTCTATGATGTGTTATTGTAAAATAGGAGAGTTTTTGAGGATCGCATTGGCATGGCCAATTGCTATACCCATTCATTGAACGTTATTGATAGATCAGTATTCACAGGACATAGATATCCTATACGTTTCGCTTATCAGGGTTCAATGGAGGCACAAATTAACCAGATGCTTGAAGATGGCATTATACAGTACTCAAACAGTCAATATGTTAATCCTTTAATTACAGTACCGAAGGCTGATGGTACAGTCCGAATTTGTTTAGACGCTCGTTTAGTTAACAGTAGAATCAGTTCAGATCAGCTGAAGTCCATGTCCATTGAAGAGTTGATGCAGACATTTGAGGGTAAAAAATATTTCACATGTGTAGATTTAAGTTCCAGTTTCTGGCAAGTGCCACTTATGTATGAAGATCGGCCATTTACAGCTTTTAGTCATAAATATAACCTTTATCAATTTTGTAGAACACCTTATGGGTTAAATATTAGTTCAGCAGCTTTAATTAGGGCTTTAAACATCGCATTAGGGGATGACACAGGAGAGTTTGTAACCATTTACATTGATGATATGGTAATTAGTTCACGCAGTTTTGAGGAGCATCTACGTCATTTAGATATAGTTTTTCAGAAGTTAGATCAGGCAGGGTTCACTTTGAAGCTGTCTAAGTCGTCATTCTGTCAGTCAGAAGTGACATGTTTAGGTCATAGAGTGTCGAGTAGAGGTGTGACACTAGAGGAAAGTAGGGTTAGCATGTGTGGACAGTACCAACAGGGAATCGTTACAGAAACTGAGAAATATGCTAGTGGAGCAACGTGATGACATTGAGGATGTGTCATAAAGTAAGTGTGTTTTGCTGGCGAGCCAGCCTATCAAATGAGTAAGCGTGGTATTTGGTGCGTGGAAGATCTGGTCTTCCAGGCAGGCGTATCAGAAGTCACACAGGGGGGTAGTATGTAAGTAAATGAGAGTTTTTAAGGCACAGGGAAAGATGAAGGGAGTGGAGGATGCTGTTGAGCACTAAATTGTCTCGATGCACCAAGGCCATTTTGGCAGCGCTGATGGATTCCCATTTATCTACAAGAGATGGGGGAGCGCTTGTATAGGGCTTGATAGCTTAAGGCGTCCACGAGATAAAAGATGGGCCATCAGAAGGCGAGACAGTCCTCCATGAAGCACATACACATCAGCACACGTGATTCCTGCTTACGACCTAGCTATGTGAGATCAGGGTTGGATATAATTAAGGTAGTTTGTGTACGAGTTACTAGACCTCATGAGATGTTGTATATAAGTAACAGTTAAAAAGTTGTGACAACTAGGTCAGGTTCGATAGGTGGACTGATCTGGGTTGTGAACTACTGGCTGAGCGACGAATATGAGAAATTGTGATCTAGAGTAAGGTGGGTTTTAGTTTACATGTTCTTAGTAAGATAGGGCACATACGGCACAGGAATATTTCGTGTTTTAAGTAATGGGTACTATACCCTTCAGTGTTCTTCTAGGATGCCGACTCTTACTCGGGTAGTGCTCTGTTCGGGGTGGCTCTAACTTACTCTAAACATCCTAGGAATATCGTCACAGGATCACAGGAGGCTTATCTTAAAATCAGTAGGTCAGAGAACTCCTAATATAAAATAATTTATTTCACAAAAACATCATCTCCCTTTTCTCCCAACCATAGACAAATAAAAACAAAATCAACTCCCTTAAAATACTGAAATCAACAACATCAAAAAAATGCAACATTAATGTTTCACACTGGCTGAAACCAGGAATAGAAAATTAGTCTATTTCACTGCAGTCCACTGCTTCAAGTCCAAGAGTTATTGTCAACCGACTTAATTCAAATAATTATGGCATAAATAAACCAGCCATTCTATCACAATAAATTGCGCACTCATTTTTATAACTTGCAAAATTTGTTCTTTGGGAAATCGGACATGTCTACTCGTACAATCATCATCTTTCCTCACAAGAGTCAGATAATGAAGGCAATAGATTTACTCTAGGTTACGGGCATGTGTGTTTTTATAACTTTAAAACAATTTCTTCACTCAGAGCTATGACTCCGTTAATTATGGTAAAATAAACAAGAAAACATACATGAAGCATCAAATACATACTTCGGCGGCCGGTGAGCCGTGATTATTAATAAACAACAACTATAATGAATGCACTCCAAAAATAATGACAATAGAATACATCGCTTCCTGAAGCGGTACACAAAGAGAAACCCCGGGAAGTTGGACTACCTCCCTTCATAGAATACAATGACAGACTCGACCTTGTGACAGACACACTTTCACCGTACTAGCCAGCTGGCCGGCAACAACCTTCCTTGCTGCTTTTAGAATTCAGACGGCTTACCACACTTCTACCTGTCTCTTAAAGACTCCCTTTTACCTGCCTTGGGCTCGAGCAGTACAAAACCTTTCCGACGGAGCTAAAGTGGACTCTCATCAGATAATGAATTCAATCATTTTACTTACCATTTATATATCGTCGAAGAATGCGGGATTACCACCTCCGCTATTATTTTCACTCACCATTATATATCATCGAAGAACGCGGGAATATCACCTCCACTTTAATTCTGCTCGACCCAGGATCGACTCTCAGCCTTACCTGAATATATCTCATATTACCCTCCAGCCATTCTTGTCTTACCTCTTTTTACCTTCGCGTGATAATCACTTACCATTTTATCACTCTCATAATTTCAGTGTCACATACTGGTCTTGTCACAATATCGAGCGGTCTTCCCCATTTAGCTTTTAAATTCACATTGTGCATAAGCACTATCAAACAAATTATTCCCTTAAGTGTGCATTCAACAAGATTAATGACATACCAAAACAAAACCATATTTAAAATAACACTTTGATGCTCATATACTTATTACATTATAAAACACACAAAAATACTCATTACTGATAAACACACAAATCTACACAAACATGCCCGATATGCTTAAAATATCTATTTTTATCATAACTGCTTATGATCAAGATAAACTTATCCGATCCCAATGATGGGAAACATTATGGCCCACATGCCCCATGCAATATTTACTTATCTCTCATATTTCCTGATGCGGTTCTGGTCCTTGATATCAGTCTTCTTCATTAGTAGATACATCTTGATAGGAGGATAATTTACACACGGTTTTTCTCAAAATTTCACCAAAACAAAGGTCCACTGTGAATTATTACCATTAACACAATGCACGGTTCTCGCACATGAAGCTCCTATCTCATATAGCTATTATCAACTTACTTAGTTCGGCTGACAGTTCATAGCTTCCTAGAATACTGGCTTAGCTGTTAATAGCTCGGGTGGCTATATCTATAATTACAACTGCGTCATACTGTTATGATATGCACTGTTCTACTTCGCACTCGCGAATACTTAGCGATGTTCAGATTTCGGAGGTATACTTGCTCCTACTTATAACTTGTAAAAAATGTTAATATTCTTATGGCCTCAAGCGCAGGCTCTCGCCTCTACAGCGCGTATTAAGAACTTATAAAACTTGTAAGAAAATCACGTTAATTTCTGAGGGCTCGAGGCACGGGCTTCCGCCTCTAGCGATGCCCCTAAGTAGACTGACTTCGCTGTGTTTCAATCCATTATTTATACGATTTCTCTTAAAGGGACGTGGAGTAGGGGGGTTTCAGAATTTATTTCCAAAATAACACTCACATGAATATGCGAACTAGCTCCTTAGAACCTCCTCATTTCCAATGTCTCAATGACTCCTTTTTATTCAAAATCCGATCGTTGGATCCTTATATAATGAGCTCCGTAATTTGCTTCATTGTCCCTTAATTTCGGCGGGATTTGGTCGCGTCTAGCATCTCTCGCTGCCATTGGTCGTTTCAAATCCACCCCCTGATTTCATTTTAATTCTGGCAAAAATCACAGAATAATCCAATTTAAATTTTGACAATATCTCTGAGAGGCTGGGATAATCCCCTATACAATGGTATAACTCCTGTTTCTGTATTCTAATTATTGCTCTAATTCCTTTCAAATGGGCGGGGTTTATTCGGTAGGTGATCGTTGAGGTTTCTGCATTTACCCGCGTAGTGTAACGAACTCCGCGCGTTGTCTGAGCGCATTTTGTGTCCACATGTGGATTTTCTCTTTCCTGCTACCTTTGTCCGCGCTGGAAGAAAGCTTCTTCAAGTCACGTACGAACCATCCTTTTGTCATTCTAGTTTCACAAGCAACTTCTATCCTCACATCGACTTTGAGACATGAATTAAATCTTGTTGGAATAATATGTAGACGTTATGCTATCAGAGATGCATAAAGGTCACATTACCCTTCTGCAAAGGAAAAAAAATCGATATGGAACGTATGATTTTTTTCTCAATCTCGATCCGCCTCACGGATGCTGCAAGGTTCCGTCGTCATTCCTTATATTGTTTACTTGATTCGTCACTGCTGGTCGCGCGCAGGGATTCCCTTGGTACGATTCTTGTCTCCCTCTCCACATTCTTGCTAAGATTAGTGTCTCGGCTGTCTGGTGCAGGTAGCTAGCTATTGTCCGCCTGTCTCGCCCTGTCCTCTTACTTCACGGCTTTCCATTGTAAACACCGGGTCTGTTTATGACCGACTACTTCTTCTTCGTTCCACGTGCATTTGGCTCATCTTTATTCGATTTCCATAATGTTGACACCCGCGGAAATCCGTGGTTGATCAAACGGTTCCCTTTTGTAATATAATTTGAGGTTTGAGCAATTTACAACTGATGTGCTTCCGCCGTTTACGTCCTGTATCTTATATGCATTATTCCCCAAATTTCTTATGATTCGATAAGGTCCTATGTATGGGAAACACCATTTATGAAATAATTTGTTTGCTGGATCAGAGATAGGTGGCCTCTTCAATAAAACTAGTTCATTGACGTTTAATTCCCTGTGAAAGCGTTTTCCTTTTAGTCTTCTTAGCCTCCTGTCAGCTTGTTCTCTCATGTAGGTGATCGTCCGTTCGACTCTCAGCTGTGGTGCTGGCTGCGGATCTCTTGGGCAATCCAGTACTGTTGTCCAAGATCTCGGTGGTTGCTGGTTCAAGTGTAACGTGTATGGAACCTGTCCAGTTGACTCATGACGTGTCATATAGATGCAAATCTCAATATTTTTCAATGTATCGGCCCAACGATGGTGTTCTGTAGGAATGAACATCCGGATGTGCTTCGAGACCTCACGTAAGACTCTTTCGCTCGGATTTCCCAGTGGATGGCGTATGCTAGATAGTACATGCTTGATGTCTAGCTCATTTAATCCGTGCTTAAATTCTGCTGATGTGTAATAACTTCCATGATCAGAAAGGATAAATTCAGGCTTTCCCATTATAGGTATAACTCGATTCTTGATGCGGCTTAGGACCTGCTTCGATGTTGTTTTCTGGATAGCACATAAAACAACAAATTTAGAAAAGACGTCCACACACACAAGGACATGTCGCACTCCTCTACGTCCTTTCGGCAATGGACCCAGACAGTCCGTAGCAATAAGCTCTAACGGTTTCTGTGGCAATATTGGCTTTGGGTATTGTCTCATGAGGAAGTTATTGGGTTTTGCGCGCTGGCAAATATCGCATGTCTTCAGGACATCGCGTATAGTAATCCTCATCCGTGGCCAAGTGGAAACTTCACCTATTGTTGCTTGTGTCTTGTCTAACCCTATGTGACCAAGCGTATAATGCGTATGCCACACTAATTTCCTCTGTAACGAAGCTGGTAACAATATCCGTAACTTGACATGATCCTCATCTATAAATTTATGGAGCATATTATTGAAGTATGAATAACTTCTCGCTTGAGCTTCAATCTCTCGATATGCTGGGGCATCAGGTGTTATCTCTCTCTTGAGGAATTTAATCATCTGCATCATCCATGGCTCCTTTTCTTGTTCCTGCGGTAACCTCTTCAGTTCTTGTAAGAAATCTTGATCTTCGTTTGTCAGCTCAATGTGTTGCACTAACATTTCCTCCTGCTGTGCCTCTTCTTCTGGATTTCGGCTCAAAATATCTGGGATTACATTCAATTTTCCTGATATGTGCTCAATTTGTATATCAAACTGCTGCGCATAAATGGCCCATCTGTTGATGCGTTCACTTACCATGGTGGTCTTAAATAAGAAGGTCAGCGCCTTGTGATCAGTGCGGATTGTTATGGAGAAACCATAGATAATACGACGCCATTGTTGTAGCGCGTATATGATCGCCAAAAGCTCCAGCTCTGAGATGGTATAACTTTTCTCATGTTTTCTTAATTTCCTGCTGATGATTGCTAGGTATGAACGGTTTGCTGTTCTCTCTGCGTCTTCTTGGAAAAGCATTGCTCCGATGCCCAATAAAGATGCATCTGCTTGAATTATAAACCTCTTCGAAAAATCTGGGTAACCCAGTTTGATGTTATTTGACAGTAATTCCTTCGTGGCTATGAATGACCTCTCACACTCTTCGTTCCAAAACCAACGGTTATTCTTTTTTAGCATCTCTTGTATTGGTGCTACTACTTCGGTGTATCCTGGACAGTTTTCACGAAAGAAATTGGTGGCTCCCAAGAACATCCTTATGTGCTTGACTCTGGTTGGTCGAGGAAAATTTTTAATGGCTTCGATTTTCACTGGATTGGGCCTGATCCCTTCTCCATCAACAATATGTCCTAAATATAAAATTTCGTGCTGAAAAAAATGTGATTTTTTTAGATTGATCTTGAAATTTGCCCTTCCTAGGTTCTCTAACAACTTGCTTAAATTTTGCATGTGTTCCTCATTGCTTTCTGATGCTAGTAAGATATCGTCGACATATCTGACAGTCATGTCTTTCACCTCTTCTGTTAAATTTCGATCCAATGCTCGGATTAGTGCAGATCCGGCTGTCTTAACTCCAAATGGTAAACGACTCCAGGTGAAACTCTGATTGTCGAATAGAAATCCAGTTAACAGCTGTGATTTCTCTTCTAACTCGATGTGCCAATAGCTATTCGCAAGATCGACAGACGAATATATTTTCTTCTTATGGAACTTCTTGAGTACATCCTTAATTAGTGGTGCACGGTCGGTTTCATCTATTAATCTGGAATTGAGGGTGCGAGCATCGAGACACAACCTCACTGAACCATTGGGCTTCGCCACCGCTAATATGGCGTTCAAATATGGGGTTGGAGCTTTCTTAATTATGCCCCCTTTAAGCATCTCATCTATAATTTTTCTAACTGCTGCACGCTGCTTTTCTGGAATTGGGTTGAGTCGGCTCTTAAATGGTGTCCAGTCATCTACCTGCATAGCGTACTTGAAATTTTATATTTTTCCCGGTAATGTATTAAATGCTGCTGAGTGTTTACATAGCGTTTGTGCCAAGCAATTTCTTTCATCATCATTTAGCTTTGCCTCTCTTAATTTTTCTTTCAAAAGTGCCTCAAAACTGTCTTTGTTGCCATCTTCTTCTACTGCCATGGACCACATTTCATCTTCCAATTCTTGCTTTCCCTCCAGGAGTCCTGTGTTCGAGTCCTCTTCATCTGCTTGACTTTCTTCTTCTTCTTCCTCAGGAATGGTCTCCAGCTTCCAAATGTCAGGGTCTCTATCTAAGCCGTGGTTATTCATGTTCAGTCCCACTGCTGATAATCCTTCCATATTTCTGAATTTGATTACATTGTTGCGCAGGTCAATCACTGCTTGGTGCTCATATAGGAAATCCGCCCCCAGAATCAAATTTACATTCATCTTGTTCATCACCATGAATACGTGTGAGAAAGTGTGTCCTAATATTTCTAGAACCAGTTGTACCTGAAATTTGCATACAGCTGATTTTTCGGGAATCACTCCTCTAATACATTTTTTTTAATAGCCCCCGTGTTCCTCTTCTCATTCTGGCTTTCTCGATGCTGTTGTGCTAATTCACTCTCCGCTCCAGTGATTTCCATATCTGGGTTCTCGCGATTCTCCATCGTCCTTCGCCTGCGATCCTTTTCCGTCTCTTGGTTGCGATGCAACTCATCTAGGTATCGTTGTGATGCCTCATGCCTGTTTTGCAATTCCCGTCGACTGTCTTCCGTGTATCCTCGGTTCTCATCTCGTCCTCGGTTCCACGTTCTATTATCTATTCTATCATATCTGCGATGATGATATGGACCTTCGCGAACACGCCCTCTCCATTCATCTCTCCTGTACTGTTGTGGCTGCCAGTTCCTCTCGTTCCTTGGTTTATATCTTCTTTGCACCTCTTTCGGCAAGTCTGACCTTCTGTTATTATTCCCGCTCCTATGGCTAACATTCGTGTTGGTGCTCTGCTCTCTAGTTTTGACTAGCTCGGCTTGGTGTACCAGCGCTGCGCTGTCACCCGCTCTGACGTGTCTATTTTGATTATTTAATGACGTCTCATCCAACTGACGTAACACCTCCTCTGCTTGCAGTGCGCTCGAGACGTTTGCCGCAATTAAAAACTGTTGTACTGGCAACGGAAGCTGCTTTCCAATTGTCATCACCAGTTCTGACTCCGGTGGTAAAATATCCATATCCTTCAGTCTAAGTTGCTGAGCCGAAACATATTCTGAATAACGTGTTGGCTGTGAAGCATGATACTTCCTACTATATAGTTCCATCCTTAAACTATGTTGTATGGACATGCTCCAGTAACGACGTAAAAATGCATGCTTGAAGGTATCCATGTCTTCAAAGGTGTAGCGAAAACTTCTGAACCACGTCAGAACGCTATCCGCCAGTAATTTCTCTGTTATTCTGAGTTTCTTATTCTCAGGAATGTTATTGTCTGTAAGGTAGTTTTCTAAGTCTTTTAGAAAAGCTTTCGGCGTTTGTGAACCATCATTGTTAAATTTTCGTGGGCGATCCTCCTGCATTCTAATTATTTGGACATACTGTGTAGTTGGGTTATTGTTATTATTATTAGTGCCAGTCGGCTGTTGAGGTGTTGAGGCAAGTCCCCTAAATGTTTGAAGCCCTTCATTATTCTCGCTACCTGTGGTCGCACGGCCCAGACTAAGTTCATTCATTCTTTCTACCTGAGTCTGGCTTGTGTTGAAATGGTTAGCCACACTGCTCGTTTCTTTACCGCTATTGTGAGCTCTCAGTTCAAGAAGCATTTCCTGGTGTTGAAAAGACTGTATCTCGGTCTTAATAATCTTCCGTTCTTGTACCTCCATTTTCCCAAGTAACTGCTGTTCGACCTCCTTTGTCCTCTTCTGGTTTTCTTCCATTTGTTCTATGAGTTTCTTTCTATCCTCTTTCCCGTCAATTCCAATTTTTTGGCATGTCTTGTTTATTTCCACTCTTATTGCCTCATATCTATTTTCCTCTTTTCTCTTTCCCTCTTTCTTCTCGCTTTCCAGCTGATCGAGCCTGCCTCCTATCATTTCATTGCTTTCACGGATACTCTCTTTAAGTGCATCATTCTCGTTCTCTTGAATGCTCCATCGTTCTTCTGAAGTCAAAGCTGCCTTGTCTATTTCCGTTCTAATTTCTATCATCTCTCCTTCTAAGCTGTGCAATTGTTTTGCCGCAGACTTAACCTCGTTGTCTACTCCTTTTATGGTAGCTTGGATTGCTAATTGTTCTATCTTTATCCCTTCTGTATTAGCGTTACATATTTCTTCTAGCTGTATGTGTTTCGCTGCCGTCTTTTCTTCACTGAACGCTATTGATTGCCTTAAGTTCGTCTCCATCTGACCTAACTGTGTGGTAGTCTCAAGCGTGATTTTAGCTATTTGCTCTGTTAATTTATCTGTTAATTCCTCTTTTAATGCTTCCTTATTCAGCCTACCCTGTTCTGCAATTTGTTCCGTTAATTCCTCTTTTAATACTTCATTATTCCGCCTACCCTGTTCTGCAATTCGTTCCATTAACTGTGTGTTAGTAACTGTATTCTGTTCCGCGAGTAGTGCATTATTTGTCTTACTGTGTTCCGTTATCTGCTCCGCTATACGTGCATAGTTGATTTCGTTCTGCTCCGCTATACGTGCATTGTTTAATTCGCTCTGTTTTGCTATCTGTTCCGCAATATGTGCATTGATTAACTCACTCTGTTCTGCAATTTGTTCCGCAATACGTGCATTGTTGATTTCGCTCTGCTCCCTACATTCCCTCTTAAAGTGTTCGAACTGTACCATTGTTCTAGCTACTGAACTCTCAATAATAAGTCGAATTTCCTCCACTGACGCCATATCACACAATATAATACTTATTTGAGAAGACTGGGGCATGGAGCCTCACGTTCCCACCTTCTGCAATCATAAAATGAGTCGCTTAATCCCAATTTACGTTAATCCCATTAATGACTTTAATATGCTTGAAGAGCTGCCTATTTGATGTTTGCTTTTGTGAATAAACTTTCAGTTTACCCTTCTGCGTTAATTTTAACTTCCCAGTTCTGTCAATAAAGTACTGACATCACTCTTACGGTTCATGCCGTCCTACAACATACATTTGGAGTTTGCTACTAATTATTCAAATATAAGGGCGCCACGAAAACGCTGCTTCTACCTAACTATGCAAAAATAAACTCAGCATTTTCGATTATTTACTTTAAACAAACTCCTGGCTTTACTTTCCCCTGAATTACTTGTTAATTTGGCCCCCACGTTGGGCGCCATGATGCTCACAAATGTGCCCCACTACAGGGCGACATGATGCTCACAAGTGTCGTGCCCAGGAGACAGACCTCATGACAGGGGATGCTTTACATCTGTTTACATGACCTCAAGGCGGCATGTAGACTTCAGTAGGCTCCGGCTAGCTACCCTCTGACACTCTCCATCACTGTGATCCGCTAATTAATAAAAGAAAAACTAATATGGACATGAATAACTACATCATTATCACCAATCCATATATACCCTTCAGTGTTCTTCTAGGATGCCGACTCTTACTCGGGTAGTGCTCTGTTCGGGGTGGCTCTAACTTACTCTAAACATCCTAGGAATATCGTCACAGGATCACAGGAGGCTTATCTTAAAATCAGTAGGTCAGAGAACTCCTAATATAAAATAATTTATTTCACAAAAACATCATCTCCCTTTTCTCCCAACCATAGACAAATAAAAACAAAATCAACTCCCTTAAAATACTGAAATCAACAACATCAAAAAAAATGCAACATTAATGTTTCACACTGGCTGAAACCAGGAATAGAAAATTAGTCTATTTCACTGCAGTCCACTGTTTCAAGTCCAAGAGTTATTGTCAACAGACTTAATTCAAATAATTATGGCATAACTAAACCAGCCATTCTATCACAATAAATTGCGCACTCATTTTTATAACTTGCAAAATTTGTTCTTTGGGAAATCGGACATGTCTACTTGTACAATCATCATCTTTCCTCACAAGAGTCAGATAATGAAGGCAATAGATTTACTCTAGGTTGCGGGCATGTGTGTTTTTATAACTTTAAAACAATTTCTTCTCTCAGAGCTATGACTCCGTTAATTATGGTAAAATAAACAAGTCAACATACATGAAGCATCAAATACATACTTCGGCGGCCGGTGCGCCGTGATTATTAATAAACAACAACTATTATGAATGCACTCCAAAAATAATGACAATAGAATACATCGCTTCCTGAAGCGGTACACAAAGAGAAACCCCGGGAAGTTGGACTACCTCCCTTCATAGAATACAATGACAGACTCGACCTTGTGACAGACACACTTTCACCGTACTAGCCAGCTGGCCGGCAACAACCTTCCTTGCTGCTTTTAGAATTCAGACGGCTTACCACACTTCTACCTGTCTCTTAAAGACTCCCTTTTACCTGCCTTGGGCTCGAGCAGTACAATACCTTTCCGACGGAACTAAAGTGGACTCTCATCAGATAATGAATTCAATCATTTTACTTACCAATTATATATCGTCGAAGAATGCGGGATTACCACCTCCGCTATTAATTTCACTCACCATTATACGAGCCACGTCCAGAAAGTAAGCTCCGTTTGGTAATAAAATTAAATTGTGTACAGATACAGGAAAAATATTTATTGCACAACATTCTACACCTCTTCAACTACTTTTCCACATAACTGCCAAACTTTTGCAGGCATTTGTCATAGCGTGGCACAAGTTTTTGGATACCTTCTTCATAGAAGTTTGCCGCCGACCCGTAAACGAGAGTGAAGACGCCCCTGTAGGATATCCCACCATTCGGCCACCACTGTTAGGCAAATTGTGTATGTGGTCAGGAGAACTCCTAAACATACGCAGTTCTCCTGGTAAGCACGCAATTTGCCTAACAGTAGTAGCCGAACGGTAGGATATCTTACAGGGGAGTCTTCACTCTCGTTTACGGGTCGGCGGCAAACTCCTATGAAGAAGGTATCCAAAAACTTGTGCCACGCTATGACAAATACCTGCAAAGTTTGGCAGTTATGTGGAAAAGTAGTTGAAGAGGTGTAGAATGTTGTGCAATAAATATGTTTCCTGTATCTGTACACCATTTAACTTTATTACCAAACGGAGCTTACTTTCTGTACGTCCTTCGTATATCATCGAAGAACGCGGGAATATCACCTCCGCTTTAATTCTGCTCGACCCAGGATCGACTCTCAGCCTTACCTGAATATATCTCATATTACCCTCCAGCCATTCTTGTCTTACCTCTTTTTACCTTCGCGTGATAATCACTTACCATTTTATCACTCTCATAATTTCAGTGTCACATACTGGTCTTGTCACAATATCGAGCGGTCTTCCCCATTTAGCTTTTACATTCACATTGTGCATAAGCACTATCAAACAAATTATTCCCTTAACTGTGCATTCAACAAGATTAATGACATCCCAAAACAAAACCATATTTAAAATAACACTTTGATGCTCATATACTTATTACATTATAAAACACACAAAAATACTCATTACTGATAAACACACAAATCTACACAAACATGCCCGCTATGCCTAAAATAACTATTTTTATCATAACTGCTTATGATCGAGATAAACTTATCCGATCCCAATGATGGGAAACATTATGGCCCACATGCCCCATGCAATATTTACTTATCTCTCATATTTCCTGATGCGGTTCTGGTCCTTGATATCAGTCTTCTTCATTAGTTGATACATCTTGATAGGAGGATAATTTACACACGGTTTTTCTAAAAATTTCACCAAAACAAAGCTCCACTGTGAATTATTACCCTTAACACAATGCACGGTTCTCGCACATGAAGCTCCTATCTCATATAGCTATTATCAACTTACTTAGTTCGGCTGACAGTTCATAGCTTCCTAGAATACTGGTTTAGCTGTTAATAGCTCGGGTGGCTATACCTATCATTACAACTGCGTCATACTGTTATGATATGCACTGTTCTACTTCGCACTCGCTAATACTTATCGATGTTCAGATTTCGGAGGTATACTTGCTCCTACTTATAACTTGTAAAAAATGTTAATATTCTTATGGCCTCAAGCGCAGGCTCTCGCCTCTACAGCGCGTATTAAGAACTTATAAAACTTGTAAGAAAATCACGTTAATTTCTGAGGGCTCGAGGCACGGGCGTCCGCCTCTAGCGGTGCCCCAATGTAGACTGACTTCGTTGTGTTTCAATCCATTATTTATACGATTTCTCTTAAAGGGACGTGGAGTAGGGGGGTTTCAGAATTTATTTCCAAAATAACACTCACATGAATATGCGAACTAGCTCCTTAGAACGTCCTCATTTCCAATGTCTCAATGACTCCTTTTTATTCAAAATCCGATCGTTGGATCCTTATATAATGAGCTCCGTAATTTGCTTCATTGTCCCTTAATTTTGGCGGGATTTGGTCGCGTCTAGCGTCTCTCGCTGCCATTGGTCGTTTCAAATCCACCCCCTGATTTCATTTTAATTCTGGCAAAAATCACAGAATAATCCAATTTAAATTTTGACGATATCTCTGAGAGGCTGGGATAATCCCCTATACAATGGTATAATTCCTGTTTCTGTATTCTAATTATTGCTCTAATTCCTTTCAAATGGGCGGGGTTTATTCGGTAGGTGATCGTTGAGGTTTCTGCATTTACCCGCGTAGTGTAACGACCTCCGCGCGTTGTCTGAGCGCATTTGGTGTCCAGATGTGGATTTTCTCTTTCCTGCTACCTTTGTCCGCGCTGGGAGAAAGCTTCTTCAAGTCACGTACGAACCATCCTTTTGTTATTCTAGCTTCACAAGCAACTTCTATTCTCACATCGACTTTGAGACATGAATTAAATCTTGTTGGAATAATATGTAGACTTTATGCTATCAGAGATGCATAAAGGTCACAGTACTTACTGTTTTTTTTACAGTCATATCTTTCCTTTTAATTAAAAATTTCACAGAGAAGGTGGGAAGTAGATCACTTTGCTCTACCGCGAGTGTGTGATCGTGTGTGATCGTGTGAGATCGTGTACCATGATATTGGTATACGGTAGGTGTGGAGCACCTAATATTTCTAGAAGAGTTCCGCAGTGGTTTTCTACTGAACACCATAAATGCGTGTGTAGTGAATTGTGGATACAGAGGGAACACACTTATATATGTAATTTTTCCCAAATAGAATGATGAGAGGGGGGGGGGGGGTAGAATGAACATTCATGAGAATGACAAACATTTTGAAGTGACAAAATAAGAACACGTCATAACGAGACGAACATTAGCGCAAAGCGCATGATTGAGCGTTTTTATGTGTTCATATGTGTAAAGGGTCATTTCATTTGTGTAAGTTGTATTTTGGATTTTTTTTCTAACGTGTCTGGAATCATCATGTGCTGTGCCATATGCATGGTAAAGCACATGATCATTCGAGGCGAATGTAACATGTTTTTCTAGGGGGGTTTTATGCCACTAACACAAGTTAGTTGGACTACATCATATTTGTTAAACGTGGCAATAATCCGGCCAAGTTAAATTATTTCATTTTATTCAATTTTATATTTCATATTATTATTATTATTATTATTAATATTTATTACGTCATTTTTTGGAGCTTTTAAATTTCGAAGATTACAGATAGGATTTCTACTAGTAGAAATCCGTATCTATATTGGATGATTCCAATATATAAATTGCACGGCAAATCATTCCTTTCCTTAGCTTTTTCATTTCATACGTAAAGACGGGATTTTATTCATTAGGGCTAGAGAGAGTGGTGTGTGACTCACTGGTTATTTCAATACGAGAATAGACTGGAGTACAATAGAATTACGAAATCCGAGGGAACACTTCAAACCAAGAAAACGTGGTATGATTTACGTCTTGCCCGGTAAAACGGAAAATGTACAGGGACGCGTCTTGTCCGGGGGAAGGAACCTCATGGCGCTAAGAGCCACGTGAGGTGACCAGCCAATCAAGGAAGAAGAAGCAACTTAGGACGGGCATGGCGAGAAACGTGACGCACGCAGATTGGTCGAAGCAGCGAGGCCGCGGTGTGAAACTAGACTCTGGTGGGAGAAGCTGGAAGTCCATATAGTGAACGCACTGGTTGAGGAGAGGGACATACATTAAGACTCTACGCTTGGTGCAGTAAGCACGTACTTTGTTCGCAAGTCCCAAGTGGGACAATTTATTCACGCTAACTCCGCTGATCACATCAGATCATGGGTTCCACGCGTCTTGCAGTGCTAAGGCAGGCGACGTGTTGTGGTTCATGGATTATACTCCACCACAAGCAGTAACGATAACTTTTAATCTACGAAGAAGAACCTGAGGCCGTCAACTCCAATGAAGAACATCAGACGCAACGAGACTTCAAGCACGTGGGGGACAATGTTTCCGTAGGTGAGCTCATGTAATCTACGACACACACTCTCTGTTTTTCGATAGGGCCAATATAAATTCTTTAAGCATAAATTTGGAAATAAGTTAAATTCACGTTATTCTCCCGACCGGCGTATTAAGTAATTTTGTTCGTGGCGATGGTTAAAGTAGTATGCTCCGTTAATAGTGTTAATTTTAAACAAGATGCTATCATGTTTTCTAAGTATATTAAATTCAATTTTTACAAAGTAGATTCTTTGATTCCAGTAGGTAGCAATAGTTGTAATACCACATCCTTCTCCAGAATCAAATGTTGTCTGGGTTGATGATCCAATCATCCCACGGCCTAGTCATTAAGAGTTTCTCATACGTTCTACTCACGCTAGGGGTCGATATTAAGTATATAAATTTAGCTTGGAACACAGTGTATCCGGCTTGGCGCCCAACATAGATCAAACTTAGCAGTAGTATTTTGTGGTGAACAGTCCGCCCAAGTAGGAAACATTACACACTAACTTCAAAGAGAAGCTACAGTGAGTTAGTGGTTTTAAGCCATTCCCCTTTTTCATTTAGCAACCATTTTCAATACAGGTTTTGCTTTACCTTTGGGCTTAGTAAAAGTTAATTCCACCAGGTGGAAGTATCTTGGAACTAATTTGTGAATATTCATCACGAGTATCAGTTCATCACTCACGTGAATTATTTTCGGTTCTGATTACGATAGGACATTGAACTGTTGGAGACGGAATAGGGGAGATCAATGTTGTGATTATCTGACCAGTCAGAAGGAGTCTGTCTATTTCATCATTAATTAATTATTTTATTATTATTATTATTATTATTATAATTAATATCATTTGAGACCGTCAAGTCGAGTCAACAACCACGATGACTTTCCTAACGTCCCATAAATCGAATAAAATTACCGTGAGGATCAGGTGACCTTCCATAAAGCCTAAAGCGGCACGAGAGTCCGTAGTCCACAGGGATCGTGGTACATGGTGACGATGGTCATAGACCGCCTAAGGAAAGGTTCACCTTAAAACTAGACTGAGAAAATAAACATCCAGACTTATGTAAAACACCGTGAAAATTTATTAAAATTCACAAACCCCTAGCCTACTTCGGAGGGTTATAATCGGCTAGTCCGCAAACTAATAAATAAACAAAAATAAAGAGCAGGTCCCTACCTGAGAAGACACGGAAAACCCTCGCGAAAGATCTAACTCACAATAATAAAGCGACAACAGCAACGCTAGGAATATGGTACAACGCAAGTCCCTAGTTCAAGTTACAAGATTAAGCTAATATCTGAATTTACATTTAACAGGGTAGCAAAACAAATCTAAGTTAGGATGGTACCATTTCGACATTTACATTTAACGTTAATTCATCTAGCTAAGTCCTATCAATTAACAAAATTTACGGCGATGACGTCCGTAAAAGAAAACAATTACATCCAAAAGCTAAGTGTACAGCCATGAAAAACAAACAATTTAATTATGCTTAATAACTATGTGCTAACAGCACACAATAAGGTAACATGTAGGATTTATACACTTGACATCATAAGTAAATAATGAAATAGACACAGTAGTTTTATTAAAAATTCCTGCCTGCACCTTGGTTTACTCTTTGTAAACCATAGTCATCTAATGCGTATAGTTACGGTGACGAATGCGTAGTTGAGACCACGTCTGACATCGCATGGCCTGAGCTCCACAAGCTACGAACTCTAGGTTCGCGCATGCTTCAGGTCGCTACAAAAATGTCAACTGTCCTAGTCATTTCCTCACAAGGAAATTATCTTCAACTGCACGGCTATGTCAACAGTTCCAAAATGCAAAGAACAAAGTTAGATAGAAAGAATCGTTAGTTAGACTTGTTTTACAACAATTATGCGTCTTATTATTAAGATGTCGGTTTATAGGTTTATCGTAGGTTTATGGCGAATAACATTGACAATAGCCTGGGCACGGAGTGTCTCCACAGAGATCATTCTCCTCCAAAAAGCCTTGACTCAACAGTCGGAATATAATCAACGAGTACAACAACTCGGACACACAATAACACGGGTTACCGGCGGCGCTAAGCTCGCATTCAATAACTCTGGGATAGGCCTGTACACAACAGTTACCTTCCAATAACATCTGGTCAACGGGATCAGTCCCGGACAAGGCATACTCAAAATACCTTCATACAATAACATCCTGCTATAACAGGGTAGCCTTCACCATACTATAGGAAACCTGACATAACTGTACCTGTCAAACGACAGTACACGCAACAGAGCGTTTAACTAACAAAAAAACATCTATAAAACATGTGATCAAATACAAGAGTGGAAACTAATTTCCATAAGCAAAATAGCAATGAAAGGAGAAGCGAATACAAATCGTACTCTGTCCTTGTCAATAGTAGTTTTGTCTCACAATGAAGCAGGCGTGCTTTCAGGTCACTGGGTTACATAACCAGTTTATTCAAGGCCGGCGATTTAATCAATACAAAACCTACACCTGGCCAGTTCATAACAAACTTTACCATAGGTTACGGACCTCTAAAGGGTCCGTGTACAAAACATACGCTATAAATCTGAATATAACAATATAATTCCGTCTTTCTACCAAAGACGTCTAAATGAAAGTAATCTTACAATAACTGGAGATCTTTGCTTTAAAAATACCATTCAACAGTTGCTAGTACATTAAATAAAAACGTGTCTTACAGGACACAAGCAAAAAATGATAATTGTGGCGCAGATTCACAAACTAGATCTGCCTAATGATACGTTGGGAACCGAGTTCGATGCTAGGCAACGAAACATTCCTTCTAGTTGTTAGGTTCAAACATGACCAAGAATAGCTTCTGAGCTTTATTCAAAATGAAAAATAATGCATTTACAAAACTGGTAGTTACAGTCGACTACCTAAATGATACGACCGTTCTAACGACAGTCAGGGGTATAACAAAGGATGGCTGCAAAGAATGCAGTTAATTAATAACCATGGCATCTGATTGCCATAACTAAAGTCAGCAAAGACTTGAAAATTACCCCAAGTAGGGTTGAACAAAATAGCCTCAAAATGACTACAATGAGGTTCAGCAAAAAATAGGCATTGACGTTCTACGACGTTCATCAGGCTGCACCAGGGCTGACCAAAATGTCTGACCCCAAGGGTGTCTCACTCTAAACTGAAATAAATGACATCTAACTAATCTAGTTACATCCCTACCTAGAAAAATGGCTGACACTGAGTGCGGTTGGTTCACAAACTACATTAAATCTACTATACCACCAGAAACTAGAACAAGGAAGGGGTGTGACAAAAACTCACGAAATGGAGGAGCTCTCACTCAGCTCTCTATTCCACAACAAGGGTTGTACAAAATCCTCTCTGGCTCTCTGGTACGATATCCTCCTCATCAGGATTCCCATCTGGACTCCTCCAAAGACCAGGGTTCGATTTGTCCCTGTCGACAACTTCGTGGATATGCCTGGAAATGGCATTTTTGGCTCCTTCCTTCTCGTTCGTCGTCCTGGAAGTTCCACGATCATGCTGGTTCCCGTAGAAACGTCACCCTCATACCGGGATGGTATTAGCCCGTGGTGACTGCTTTAACCATGGTGAAGAAAAGTCCAATCACGTGGGTAGTGAAATAAGTTGCGTAACAATTCATCCTCTCACTTTCAAAATTATAATGTTTGTCGTGAATGTTATAGGCTTCAATTATAAAATACGACACAGCCTTAATTTAGCAGATGTGGATTAGCATGTGAGCTAACACTGTTTTACAATTCTGCACGTGCTAGTGACGCTACTTTTGTATCACGCAGCATCCGTGAATTATACGACGTTTAAAAATGAAATTTCCACTTTGGCAATTTAAATATCTCATACAATTATAATCACACTTATTCAGGATAATTGTAACACTATTACCTGTATATTTCCACTAGGCATCTGCCCTCCATATACGCGTGGGTAAAATGTGGTGTTACAGCAATGTTGTGCAATACACTATACTTGCCAATAATTATTTCCCAAACTTCTTCTTTAGTTCACTGGGCTTCAACAACAGTGAATAATAGTATTAGCGTGCTCGACGGCACCTTATAATCACTTTTAACGCTAAACAGCGGATATTCTTCTACGTCTCGTAGGAAAAATGTAATTCCACGCCTACACAAGGCGGATTCTCAAGACGCAGTGCCAGGTACTGGGTGTCTCTAGAAAGTAGGTCGTCAAAACGAAGTCGTTGAGCGACTACTTACGTTCCTTTTGCGTATCTGCAAGGGTATAACCTTACCTAAAGTAAAAATAAACATTCTCCAAAATGTTTTAATAATGCAGCATGACGAAATGGAATATTCTGAGTCTTGTGGAAAGATAAAAATAATTAATGAGACCTCAGATAAATAATTAGCAGTTTTCACCAAAGTCAAAAGTGCGATTCACCGCTACTTCAAAAAGTATAGCGTGATCTCTCAGCTTCACGTGGCTTCCTGGGTGTGTTCAAATGTACAACATCCCATCATAAATGCTCTGTCATAAAAAAAAATATCACATGAACCATAGCTCAGCGGGTTCACATTAATACTTTTAATAATAATAATTATTATCAATATTATTATTGTTCTGATTATTATTATTGTTATTATTAATTTCATTACTATTAGTCTTATTCTTGTAAATTCTTGTAAATTTCATAATGTGCGTTGCATTGAAATGGAAACTTTCAAAATATCGTTAGTTCTACTTAGTGTCAGACATATTGAGTCTAGACTTGTTAAAATTGTTATCAACCATTAGAGAGAATTTTTGGAGAAATGTGTAATGATACTTGTTGAGACCACCAATACCTGCTTGGAATTATAAGCTACCTAAGATGCAAAATACATGATCCATGTACTGTATTATTGGTATTTTGAAGAGGATTTTCAAGGAAGTCGTCTACCTAAATCACTTTTACACGGACAGTATGGAGTCAGCTCGCCCCATGGTGCAATTCTTCCCAGAAATAAGAACAAGAGATTTAAGCTACCATTAGGAAGCATTTACCAAGAAACAGGTAATGAGTTACTTGTCGCCTGTGACGTCACATTTAAGAGTATTTGGACTCATTTCTACAAAACTCAATTTTTTTTGCCAGAGACAGAAGTACTTGACCAAGCCATTGTCTTTTCTGGAATTCATTACTGGAAGAATTCTTAAAAATATCAACTGTGATATTCTCTAAATACGTTCACCAATGAGAAGACTTGGACCGCCTTCAATTTTGAAACTACCCTGGATCTACAGTATTATTGGTGGAAGGCAATATGGGAGGAGAATTGAGAAATGAAACATATACCTCGCTATCAAAATAAAGGACTGACTACTGTGACACTCGTCAAATCATTCACTTATTCGTGATGTCACCAACTCATATTTTCTTGGAGATCTACGATATAATATCACCATGAGGAATCCTCTGGAAGTCCACACTACCCGATGTATCTGAATCCGGTAGAAAAAGGAACTACATCTGATCCGATCCATGGGTGCTATGGAAGGAAACATCAACAACAACAATATCAACCAATCATCTAGTGAGCTCAACAATATACTCGATAATCAAGTTTTCATTTTAAGTTTTCTTATGTTCCTCTCATGTTATTAACTGTTATAACTTGCATTTCAATTACATTTTGTTTGTCAAGTAATTCTGGATTAATTAATAAATTTATTTTATACTAGCAGTAGTGCCCGGCTTCGCTTGGTGGATTTATTTGTTTGATGGATGTTACTGAATACTACTACAGAAGTGGCACATTATACTTAAACTAACAGAAAGAAAATATTTTAAAAATATTACTTTTTGTGGTGGTGGTAGTGGGGTTGATAAGTAGTTTAGTATAATGGACGTAATATTCAGGTCATTTTCTCGTAGTGTTAATAATGATAACAATGAATAGGGTAACGGCTATTAACCAACTAAATAACTGACACATGTAATTTACAAACGAATTTTAAAAGGATGATTAGAAAGAGGAGTAAGTGAAATAAAAGACACTGCCTAGGGCCTATACTTCATTGGCTCTTAGAAATGTACAGACTAATAGTGTCGTCTTTTGTCGCATAGCGCCGTAGGAAAATAATCGGAACACTTTTGAAAACTTTGGCTGTCCCGAGTTCCTGAGGTAGCAATAGTATCATTTATCGCCACATAGCGCTCAACTATAAGGTTCGGAATAAATGAAGGTAAATTTAAAACAGCAACGGTTATTGCAGCTGATAACATCAATGTACTGCATCAACACTATTGCACTTACACAGAGGCATAATATTTTCATGATGATAACTGTTTTAAAGGGCATAAGAAATCCTTTTGCACTAATTACTCCCTGTGACTGCAATTTATAAGCAGCGCAAGATTTAACTATTTTCGTAATTCTTCACCAGAACACAAGTAGGGGCCCCGTGATGCAGCCCGAATTGCCAGTCAACAATAGACTTATTAAAATACTCCTACAGTTACACTACTTCGGACATGAATGGTTCTAGGGCCTTAATACGTGGTTTTCAAGTTTATTTTGTCTGTTATTCTAAATGGAGAGCGTTGTCCAAAATATCAAGTGGGCAGTGTTACCAGCAGGGTTTCAAAGTGTATGTAAAATTTGGTGCAATTAGGAGGAACGGTGTAGATTTGAGATAAAGCGCCTAAATGCAGGGATGGAGTGGTCTGTCCGAAATTTAAAGTGGACAGTGTCATCCGCAGAGCTCCAAAGGGTAAGTATACAAAATGTGGTTCAGATCGGTGAAACGGTGTAGATTTGTGCCAAAGGACCTAAATGCCGGGAATTGAGTGTTCTGTCTGAAATTTCAAGTAGACAGTGTTACTCGTCGGGTTCCAAAGGGTAAGTATGTACTATGTGGGTCAGATAGGTGAAACGCTTTAGATTTGTGCCAAAGGGCCTAAATGCAAGGAATGGAGTAGTCTGTCCGAAATTTCATGCAGACAGTGTTACTTGCAGGGTTAGAAAGGGTAAGTATACACATTTTGGTTCAGATCGGTGAAACGGTGTAGATTTGTGCCAAAGGGCCTAAATGCAGGGAATGGATTGGTCCGTCCGGAACTTCATGTAAACAGTGTTACTCGCAGGGTTCCAAAGAGTAAGTATACAAATTTTTGTTGAGTTCGGTGAAAAGGTGTAGATTTGTGCGAAAGGGCCTAAATGCAGGGAATGGACTGGTCTGTCATAAATTTAATGTAGATATTGTTATTCGGAGGGTTCCAAAGGATATGTATACAAATTTTGGTTCAGATCAGTGAAACGGTGTGGATTTGTGCCAAAGGGCCTAAATGCAGGGAATGGAGTGGTCCGTCCGAAATTTAAAGTGGACAGTGTTACCCGCATGGTTCCAAAGAGTAAGTAGGCTATATAAATTTTAGTTCAGATCGGTGAAACAGTGTACGTATCACTACCCATAACGCCAGCGTACGCAGATAAAGCTCTTAAAGAGCGCTTGTTCTTCCGACTTACTGAACAAAAATCAATCTATAAGGTTACCAGAGAGGAGTAGCCTAATGCTAGATAGCCTAAACTATTCCTCTTGAAACTGGCTATCATATCCAAAATAATTTTTCGAATCCGACTGGTAGTTCCAGAGATCAGCGCGTTTAAAGACACAAACATACAGACAAATTCTTCAGCTTTATTATATTAGTATAGATATAGATTTTAATAGTTTTCCTTTATCAGGGACTTTTACATTATAATAGCCTTTTCCAGCCAGAGATATTAGATAGTTAGTGTCCTTACACTTCACCCCTTCAGGTCCTTAAGAGTGCTCATTAATTATCCTCAATTACTAAATTCTTATGTCCGTATTCTTTGTATATAGGAATATTACCTTATACTATCGCCCTTCCCGAGCAGGCTAAATTCACTAGATTTGTTATCTCTAATAATGAGGATATTTATTGTTATTGTAGTCACTTCCTTTGAAAGTGGAAGCCCTGCTTCCATTCACATTCGTTGCCCGATTCCGAGATTGAACCCGTGACAGTGGCATGTGATGGATAACGGTAAACGTTACATATGATTGCCCACCAAGGGGCACTACTGTAAGAAACGTTACAATGTGTATAACATTTTCTAGAAATGAAGTGGGAAAACCACGGAATTCTGTAACTCTGCTTACAGATATCTAAATTTATCACTGCTTTTGCCATTGGAATATTACATAGATATGCTATACCAGGTGATTCATTTGCCCCGCTCAATCGACTAATAAGTGTCCCGCATACACTAATGCTGTATGGGATGAACAGCTGATTTCCACAGGGGTCACACTGCATGCTGGCAGATTACGTCAGAAGACGAAGGGATTACAACCAGACGGCCACTCGCTACTTGTTCCTCTGCGCTACCCGTCTAATGCGCCCCATTGCGTTATAAAACCTCGCATTTGAGAGCGTAATTGGCTCATACAGTATGTGGTACAACAACACGACAGTTGCTGGCAACATATGGACAAGGGCTGGTGTATTCAGCAACAACGAGTACACTGATATCATACTAACCTCTGGAGAAGGTAGTCGTAATGCCGTTGAAGCTTAGGTTTCATAACGCAATGGGGCGTATTAGACGAGATCACTGAGGAACATGTAGTAAGTGGCCGTCTGGTTGTTATCTCTTGGCATTCTGACATAAGTGTAACTTGCTTGCATTAAAGGATACCCCTTAGGCATTCTGTTATTAGACCTCCCGTTCATCATTAGTACATGCAGGAAACCGAAAAGTAGATTGTACGGGGCAAATGAGCCATCTGGTATATCACTTCCTTGTGGAGATGATAACTAACGTTCTTTTCAGCAATCACTTCCAAGTGTCGACATGAAATATAACCTTGCAAAATGTCGGTTTGTTAATGGAAATAATCGAACTAAGGGGGTGGATATCAGGGGGCTTTTTTCGTAAAATTGAAATATCGCAATAACTTCCTTAGTATGTGAAAAATTGAATCACTTCAAATTTCGTACAAAAACCTATCTCTCTTATGTTTGTTGATAACGCCAAAGAGGTGGAAACAATGGAGATTTGAGCAAATAAATCATACCTCACTATTAGGCACAATATCAAAACCGTTTAAAATGGGCAATAGTCCTCCAAACATTACCTAAACCTTTGTATAAAAGGGGAATTATAAGAATATAGGTCTTCTCGTGTGCTAAACGTGTGTAAATTTTGTGGATATACAACAATGGGCAAATTTATTGGATTTAAATACACTTTTTTGCCCGCTGAAATATACCTCCGCCTTCCGGCGTGCTCAGAGGCATTTATTTAAAATTTAGTAGTGCATCTAGTCACCATCTTGAAGTAATGAATTTTCTGATCTTATGTCTGGGGCAGAGAAAGGCACTTTTACCGGCATACCTTACTGGTAAGTTTCATAATTATGGCCATAATCAAATTCATAACTTATCATTTTGGCCTACTTTTGATTTTTGCAAAAAAATGTAAGTAGACTTACGAGATCTACACAGGACCAAAAAATTGTGTGTCTGTCTGTGTGTGTGTGTGTGTGTGCGTATGTGTGTGTGATTTGGTATGTCCGTCCCCACCTATCAATTCAAACACGGTGAAACCGAATTGGACGAAATTTAGTACAGAGGTAGCAATAGGAAAGGGCACCTCAGTGTCATGTTTTATATCGCCGCCATCTTGACGGAAACGTAATAGCGGTCACCCAAACGTTCATAGCTTAAATAAATGCACCACTAACCTAATCATCTTATCTCTACCAAATTTTGCAACCAGATACCTTCAAGTAGGAAGCGTCATCTGACCAAATTACAAGGTCATCTGCCCAATTGTTTGATAATGGCGGTCGAGCGTGAGTGCAAAACGATCCCACCTATCAATTCAAACATAACGAAACCAAATCGAACCACCTATGGTACAGAGGTAGCACTAGCAACGGACAACTCAGTGTCATGTTGTATATCAGCACCATCATAACAAAAAGAAATGGCGCCCAACCAAATGTTCTAAGTTTAAATCAAATTACGACTAGCCTAATCAACCAATCACTTCCACATTTTGCAACCTACCTTAATGTGGAAAGCATATTTTGCCTAAATTACAAGGTCATCAGCCAAATAGTTTAAAGATGACGGATGTATGAATCATGCAAGTATTATAGCCTAACCGTAACTTACGATTCATCAAGGCCTGGTCTCACCAAATACGCTCATCGTACGTAGGGAGGTTTAAACAGTCCTCAAGGAGGTGACTGGTAGGATAATAGCATTTTAAAATAGAATATATAAGCGCAGTAGTGACTAACAGTTCAGGCTGACCGTGCCATATCGTGCTTGTCCGTGCCGCCCCGTTGGATCAAAATGGCCGCCTTTGTTTACTCGTAAATCCATATATTTCCGTAACTTCGTAAGTTTATATCCTTTTAGGAATGTACTGAACAAAATAATACATATTTGGTATCAAATGGTTTATAGAAACAGCAGAAAACACTAATGAAAACGTTAATTTCAAGACAAAATATTTTGGAGTTATACTAAAGCATTTGTTAACCAAATGTAAGTGCAGGGCATGTATGGCGTAGTGGTAGCGGCCTGGATTCATAGTCTAGAGGTTCGTGGATCAAATCCCAGCAGGTTCAATTTACTTTACTTCGTTTTTTGGTATTTATTGATTTATAAATACTCACACGTTATAATGTTAAGCAACGTGTGTATTTGCAATCGAAAATATACTGTATTATGTATACTTACAACACTACATATTTCAACACTTGACTACAGCGATTAAAATTCGTTGTCCTTGATCCGCAGTAGAGTCTATTGTTGTTGTTTTGTTGTTGATTCTTTAGGGGTTTTGCGGCCCCGTGTACTTGGGTGTGTGTGGAAGTGGTCTAATAACCTGTGTCATTTTGATGTCTGTAGGCTTCCTAATGTGTGTACTTTTATACGAGGAAGGATTTGGGTAGGAAGCTGTTGTTGTTGTTGTTTCATTTGAGATTCTTGGACATCATGGTCATTTAGCCCCGTTTACTTAGGAGAGTGTTGAATTTTGTCTGATAACCTGTGTTATTGTAATGGCTGTATTAGTGTGTGTATATAATTCAGGTGAGGATTGCATCAATCAACGTGTAATATCCGTATAGCTTGTTGTATTTCAACAAGCTACTACAACCATAATTCAATTATACTCCTTGAAAAGGACAAAGATTTATAACTATACCCATGCAATTAGGAGAAAGTAGGCTATATGTTCTTTACTGAACATCTTATTTTAAACTGGTGATTATTTGCTGAATTCATTATGATAGTCTTAAGACTATTGCTTGCGAATTATGTTTTACAATGTCTCTTGTTTACGTAGATTCGTTCTGTTTGTGAAAACGCATACTGACGAATTGGTTTAATGCCTTATTGGCCTACCAACCTACCTAACAACCCGCCATATTGATATCATTTTCTTCGTATAGATATTCTGGGGTATGAGTCTCATTTCTTGCGAAGTTTCGTAATTGTAACTGAAATAGATTGTGGGTTATCATTTTGGATGTCTGATATTATCAAGATCGTGCTTGCACGCTATATGCCGTGTAATAGCCTCATGACAAATGTTAGCACGATTTTCTATGTGATACTCCTCCTAACTACGTTGTATGGCCTAATTAACACATTGCTTTAATTGTGGAGCTATACTTTGAGTTATTAATTTTAATATTTTTATAATACGCTCAGTTGCCATCTTGAATGTTAGCAGGCACTTATCTTGCGACTTGGATGTCAAATCCATACACGAGTATTATATTTGTAATATTAATTGATTATTTAAAATTCTCCATGTCACGGCCTTCAGAATTCACCAATTAAGATCACTTCCTGGCTCATATTTCGTTGTACTGCAGGTCTGGTTTAGCTCCCTGTCGACTTAAGGGCATTGCGATATCGTGGCCTTGTAGCCCCATGTACCTGTTTGTGTGTGAAATGTGTGTGATATCGTGTCTCATTGTGATGGCTGTATTAGTGTGTGTATTTTGTAATTCAGATGAGCATTGGAAAGGAGGCACCCACAGCCTTAAGTTAAGAACCATGCCGGCATTTGCCTGGAGTAGACGTTGGAAACCGAAGAAAACCACTTCCAGGAAGGCTGTGATAGGAATCGAACCCGCCTCTTCTCAGTTTTGTCTCACGAGGTAGAGTGTACCCCGTTCCAGCCCTCAGACCAGAGTTAAATTTCTTGGCAGAGCCGGGAATCGAGCCAGGGTCTCCACGGTGACAGCCAAGAATGCTAGCCACTACGCAATGAGGCGGACGATACAATTCCAACTGACACCACAATAATACAGATTATAGACAAGTACACGAGGCTAAATGACCATGTGGTTTAAGCCCCTCAAATAAAGCAACAACAACGGCAATTCTGTCCTTTCGAAAAATGGATCCTATAGAGTGCTATTTCCTAATTAATCGTCCATAATTAAAAGAATATTATAAGTGAACTTAAAAATAGCAAACATTTCCACAAAGTTTGTAGTTGGGTCTTCAACGTAGAGTAAGGTTGTGCAAGCTGATTGTGACATTAATTAGAGCTTGGTGCTGCTTGTCAACAGGCGCCTCCAGCTATTGTCTGAGTTGTAAGCTGGTATTAGGACCCGTCCCGAGAACAATACTCTGTCTAGATGTAGAAACAATACACACTGTCGTAATAGCGTTTATTTACAGAATTATTTGAAAGCATTCCTTTTATATGATGTGAGACAAAGCCTCTTTATTTCATTAATCCTCAGAGTCTGATAATATTGCAAACGCTTCCGCACAAAGCTTGCAATCATTTCAGGATTGTTCCAAGAAGTACCTCCATACATAGTGGTATGAAAGAGTAGCTGATAACATTGATATCCCCAGGTTAAATAAACCGTAATTCATTTGCTAATTTCTTTTCTGGATTGACGTATTCCTCTAAAGATGTTGTGGTTGTCAATTCATTTTACGGGCTGCAGACATCTTGGTCATCAGCCCCGTTTAGTTGGGTGTGTTGAATTTGTATAATAAACTGTATTTTATGAGAACTGTAGTAGTGTAACTGTATTGGGGAAGGGATGAGGTAGGGGCCCCTGGGACTTGATGTAAGGTACTATCCCGGCATTTGCCTGGAGGGAGTGTGGAAACAACTTGGGAATAACACACAGGATAGCCGCTGTCACCGCTGGGGTTCGAACCTGTGACCTCAGGACTTGTTGAAGCTACCCTCGTAAACGGGGTGCACGATATATCGAGCATGGCTACGCGGTGGGACTTCCTCTGAAGACGAACTGAACATAAAATTGTTAGGTTGTACTTCTAGCTGTAATTTATTGTAATTTATTTTCTGAAAGTCAGCAATTTAACTATACATTGACGCTACAAAATACACTCTCATCCAAATAAACTTGCACACCACAAAGGAGTTATCGCAAAAGCACGTACGTGGGTAGTCACAAGATACAACAGCGGAGAAAGAGACCATAAACTATTTATTTCAGGCTAACAACATGATGTTCAGTAAGGAACATATAGCCTACTTTCTCCTAAATGCATGGGTATTGTTATAACTCTTTGTCCTTTTCACGGAGTATGATTGAATGTTGGTTGTAGTAGCTTGTTGAAATGCAACGTGCTATAGGGATATTAAACATGAATATGAGGTGCCCTTTGCTAGTGCTACCTCTGTACCAAATTTCGTTCAATTCGGTTTCACCGTGTTTAAATTGATAGGGGGAATCGATTTGCACACATACTTGGCCACCATCTGCAAACTATTGGGCTGATGTTCTTGCAGTTTGGTCAGAATATGTTTCCCACATAAAGATATGGTGTTGCAAAATTTGGTAGAGACTAGATTATTAGGTTGGTCGTAATTACATTTTAGCGTTTAACATTTGGGTGGCCGCGATTACGTTTCCGTCAAGATAGCGGTGATATAAAACATGACACTGAGGTGCCCTTTGCTAGTGCTACCTCTGTACCAAATTTCGTTCATTCGGTTCCACCGTGTTCGAATTAATAGGGGGAATCAATTTTGACATACAGATGGCCGCCATCCGCAAACTATTAGGCTAATGACCTATTAGATTGGTCAAAGGATGCTTCCTCTATAAGGGTATGTTGTTGCAAAATTTGGTAGAGATCGGATGATTAGGTTAGTCGTAATTTGAGTTAAGCTTTGAACATTTGTGTGGCCGCCATTACGTTTCAGTCAAGATGGCAGCGATATAAAACATGACACTGAGGTGCCTTTTGTTAGTACTACCTCTGTACCAAATTTCGTTCCATTCGGTTGCACCGTGTTCGAACTAATAGGGGAATCGATTTTCACACAAAGATGGCCGCCATCCGCAAACTATCATGCTGATGACCTATTAGATTTGTCAAAGGATGCTCCCTCCATAAAGGTATGTAGTTGCAAAATTTGGTAGAGATCAGATGATTAGGTTAATCGTAATTTGATTTAAGCTTTGAACATTCGTTTGGCCGCCATTACGTTTCAGTCAAGATGGCGGCGATATGAAACATGACACTGAGGTGCACTTTGCTAGTGCTACCTCTGTACCAAATTTCTTTCCATTCGGTTCCACCGTGTTCGAATTAATAGGGGGAATCAATTTTGACATAATGATGGCCGCCATCCCCAAACTATTAGGCTAATAACCTATTAGATTGGTCAAAGGATGCTCCCTCCATAAAGGTATGTTGTTGCAAAGTTTGGTAGAGATCGGATGGTTATGTTAGTCGTAATTGAACTTAAGCTTTGAACATTTGTGTGGCCGCCATTACGTTTCTGTCAATATGGCGGCAATATAAGACCTGACACTGAGATGCCCTTTGCTAGTGCTACCTCTGTACCAAATTTCGTTCCATTCGGTTTCACCGTGTTTGAATTAATAGGGGGAATGGATTTTCACACAAAGATGGCCGCCATCCGCAAACTATTAGGCTAATGACCTATTGATTTGGTCAAAGGATGCTTCCTCTATAAGGGTATGTTGTTGCAAAATTTGGTAGAGATCGGATGATTAGGTTAATCGTAATTTGATTTAAGCTTTGAACATTTGTGTGGCCGCCATTACGTTTCCGTCAAGATGGCGGCGATATAAAACATGACACTGAGGTGCCTTTTGTTAGTACTACCTCTGTACCAAATTTCGTTCCATTCGGTTGCACCGTGTTCGAACTAATAGGGGAATCGATTTTCACACAAAGATGGCCGCCATCCGCAAACTATCATGCTGATGACCTATTAGGTTGGTCAAAGGATGCTCCCTCCATAAAGGTATGTAGTTGCAAAATTTGGTAGAGATCAGATGATTAGGTTAATCGTAATTTGATTTAAGCTTTGAACATTCGTTTGGCCGCCATTACGTTTCAGTCAAGATGGCGGCGATATGAAACATGACACTGAGGTGCCCTTTGCTAGTGCTACCTCTGTACCAAATTTCGTTCCATTCGGTTCCACCGTGTTCGAATTAATAGGGGGAATCAATTTTGACGTAATGATGGCCGCCACCCCCAAACTATTAGGCTAATAACCTATTAGATTGGTCAAAGGATGCTCCCTCCATAAAAGTATGTTGTTGCAAAGTTTGGTAGAGATCGGATGGTTATGTTAGTCGTAATTTAACTTAAGCTTTGAACATTTGTGTGGCCGCCATTACGTTTCTGTCAATATGGCGGCAATATAAGACCTGACACTGAGATGCCCTTTGCTATTGCTACCTCTGTACCAAATTTCGTTCCATTCGGTTTCACCGTGTTTGAATTAATAGGGGGAATTGATTTTCACACAAAGATGGCCGCCATCCGCAAACTATTAGGCTAATGACCTATTGATTTGGTCAAAGGATGCTTCCTCTATAAGGGTATGTTGTTGCAAAATTTGGTAGAGATCGGATGATTAGGTTAATCGTAATTTGATTTAAGCTTTGAACATTTGTGTGGCCGCCATTACCTTTCCGTCAAGATGGCGGCGATATAAAACATGACACTGAGGTGCCTTTTGTTAGTACTACCTCTGTACCAAATTTCGTTCCATTCGGTTGCACCGTGTTCGAATTAATAGGGGGAATCGATTTTCACACAAATATGGCCGCCATCCGCAAACTATTACGCTGATGACCTATTGGTTTGGTCAAAGGATGCTCCCCCCATAAAGGTATGTTGTTGCAAAATTTGGTAGAGATCGGATGATTATGTTAGTCGTAATTTGATTTAAGCTTTGAACATTTGTGTGGCCGCCATTACGTTTCCGTCAAGATGGCGGCGATAGAAAACATGACACTGCGGTGTCCTTTGCTAGTGCTACCTTTGTACCAAATTTCGTTCAATTCGCATTCACCGTGTTCGAATTGATAGTGGGGGACAGACATTCAGAGTACACACACACACACACACACACACACACAGACACACACACACAGACACACACACAGAGACACACACACAGACTCACACACACACATACACACACACACACAGACTCTCTCACACACACACACAGACACACTTTTTTCGCCCTGTGTTGATCTCATAAGTCTACTTTCATTTTTTGCAAAAATCGAAAGTAGGCTAAAAACGAGCAGGGTACACAAAGTAAGGCATTGAAGCTCCCGTACCTAGGGTAGAGGAGGCAATATCAACAGGCAAGGAGGCATACTGATGTTGGATGTTCTGCTGAAGGAGATCCTGCCTCAGATGGCACAGCTGATCATCAAAATCTGCCGTAATTGTGCGACTGCAGGAATTACCATCCAATCTGGTCATGAAATCACTGGATGAGTGAGACGCAAGAAATACCTTGATGGCGTACGAAGGATATTCACACCACGATGGAAGGTCAAATATACCCTTCCTCAGGGCATTATCCAACCAGAGAGAGCACACTTTTTTTGCAGAATTTCTGGATATGTCACTGTGTCAATAGTGTTCCGTCTATCACCACCATAGGGTAGCGGTAATCGTGAGAAATGGCACCCTACACCATAACCCTTTCTCGTTGGGGGGCATGTAGCGTATTATAACGAATCGTGGACAGCACTACAGTAACTGCTCTGCAGAAGATTGGCTGGGAGTTGTTTGACCATCATCCTTACAGTCCTCATCTTGCTCTCAGCGATTTCCACCTTTTCCTGTACCTCAAGGAATTTCTGTTCTTCTGTCAGCAATTTCGCATGGACGAAGAGCTGAAGACGAATATCACAGGCTTGCTGCAGGCAAGGAGGCATACTGACGTTGGATGTTCTGCTGAAGGAGATCCTGCCTCAGATGGCACGGCTGACCATCAAAATCTGCCGTAATTGTGCGACTGCACGAATTATCATACAATCTGGTCATGCAATCACTGGATGAGTGATATGCGTGAGATACCTTGATGGCGTAGGAAGCATATTCACACCACGATGAAAGGTCAAAATAATATACCCGTCCTCAGGATATTATCCAACCAGAAAGAGCACACATTTTTGCAGAATTTCTGAACATGTCACATTGTCAGTAGTGTTCCGTCTATCACCACCAAAGGGGAGTAGGAATCGTGGGAAATGGCACCCCACAACATAACCCCTTCATCGTTGGGGGTCATGTAGCGTATTACAACGAATCGTGGACAGCACACTAGCAACTATCTGCAGAAGTTTGGCTGAGAACTGTTTGATCATCCACCATGCAGTCCTCATCCTGCTCTCAGCGATTTCCCCCTATTCCTGCACCTCAAGTAATGTATGTTTTCCAGTCACCATTTTCGCACTGATGAAGAGTTGAAGACGAATATCACACACTGGTTCCATTCGCAGGCGCAGACTTCTATGACACAGGACTACAAAAGTTGATACCACGCTATGACATGTTTAGTGCCTATGTCGAAACACAGCTGACACATTGCTGTACCTGTTGCCAATAAAGTTTTGCATATAACTATGTTCTCTTTAAAGACAATTGGGATACCTACTTTCTGGATGCACCTCGTGTGTCTCTAGATATCGGGTAATATCAATGGGTGGTGCACAATGACGCCCGTGTAGTGGCTACAGCCTGCCCTCCATGATATTCGTTCGGAGGTTTCAAACTGAGCCTTCCACAGAAGTAAGTGTATTCTCATATCCATACATCAATGAAAACTGACGATCACGTAGTCAAAACCATTCAGAGGCGAGCAATGCCACAAGGTACAACTTCCGTCTGTGGGTTTAACGAAGTGGTCTTACTCGAACTCATCCAGCAGGTATTGGTGGGCACAGACGTAACCACACCTACTCCGACATGTCTCCAGATAGTACACAGTGACGTCTGTGGAATGCTTCATACCTGTCACATGATGATATGATTCTATTTGTTAATGGTCCGACAAAGGTTTTATCTAATTATCACATTGTCTGAAAATATGTTTGTTAGGGTATTTGTTAGCTGAGAGAACTTCATTTGCACCATCTGCTTCACTTTTGCTTGTTATTATTCAGATGGTCTCCTTTATTTCGATGTATATGTCGTAGTCAGATAGTGAAATCCGTCATTTCATGAAAATCCTAGGCACTTCATAAAGTGCCGGCATATGATGTAAAAAGCTACAGTTGCACTATCTGACGCGTGGTTTCATGAAATGACTAAATTTCGCCGTCACATAGTGTAATTCACATTGTACATCATCTGACGGGAAATCCAGCCCGTCACTTCATGAAGTACCGTAGCGGCAGCGGTGATCACGTGTGAGGGAAGTGTGATTTTCAAGAATTAATAGGATAAAAATGTGGACACTAAAGGGCTGTTATTTCCTCAGAAAGTGAACACTGTGACATATGGTACAAATGTCTAATGGTCTGGACCTCATTTATCCCCGAATTCCCTCCCCAGTACCTTGCTTAATGCTTGGCCTTGCGCCTAGAAGGAATATTATGCTGCCGGATTGTGAACTGAAGAAGAACGTCGTTCAGATCCATTTTGTTTTTAAAACATGAGAGATAATCGATAGTATAATATGACTTGTTTTGCTGTTCCACCCTTTAAAACAACAAGAACTAACTCAGTTACGGACGCACAATAAAGAGATCTTGTACAGCTCTTAGCAATTTGTTTGGTCTCGGGGTATGGTGTTAGCTTCCGGAACTTTACGTGGTGAGTTCGATCCCCACTGAAGTAATTATTTCAGTATTTTCTGGTCAATCTGCACATTTTAATATAGTTCAGTTGTTTTCTTGTATATTTACTTTAAGGGCTAGGGACATCTTGGTCATCAGCCTAGTGTATTTGGGTGGTTGTTTTCTGATAACCTGTGTTTGCGTGATGACTGAAGTAGTGTGTGGGTAAAGAATTTGGGAAGGTGTCTCGATACTTGAAATGAAGTGCCATCCCGGCATTTGCCGAGAGGGTGTGTGAAAAGGCCTGGAAGGAAACGCCACAGTCAGCGACGGGATTCGAACCAGCATATAGGCCTACTCGTTAAGTATACTTATGAAATCAGCTATGGTTACCACGGATAGGAACATAATTGTGGTCTGAGGGTTGAATTGCGGTACACTCAACCTCGGGAGGCAAATCTAGAACAGTTCCATTCCTACCTTAGCCATCCTGGAATTGGTTTTCCGTGGTTTCCCCGTTCTCCTCTAGGCAAATGCTGGGTTGGTTCCTAACTTAAGCCACGGCCGCCTCCTTCCCAATCTTAACCTAAACTACAAATAGATTACACACACTACTACAAATACCATAATAATACTGATTATCACACAGATTCTACCCACTCCCAAGTACACAGCGCTGAATGACCACAATGTCGAAGTAGCCTACCTCAAATGAAACAACAGCGTCATATTTCGTCTATTGTCTCTCAGCGCGACATTTTCGCGAGAAGTAAGAGGGGCATACACAAAAGCTTTACATTTGGTTGATTTAGTGGAGGGTTCACCTTCGAGAAAATCTCGAATTTCAGCCTATTTATTATAGACAGAAATATTTGAAAGAATGATTCTGCATTTTTCTTCATTGTGTGTATCTTACCTGTTATCGTTCCAGTTTTGTTGTTAATACATTTGGGGGACTTTGGTTACCTCAATCATCAGCCCCGTGTGATTGGGTGTGAATTGAACTTATATGATGACTGTAGGGATGGGTGGAACTGCATTAGGCAAAGGGATGGGGTAGGCGCCCCGGGACTTGAAGTGGTACTATCCCGGCATTTGGGTGAAGGGAGTGTGGAAAATCCACGGGGAGAAACCACACTCTGGATAGCCACTGTCATCGCCGGGTTAGGACCTACGATCTTCCGACTTGCTGCAGCTACCTTTGAGGCCGGGGTGCAAGGCTACGTCGCGGGACTCATTCCAGTTTCAATAGGCTTGGGGATGATGTTGAAACAATTTGTATGTGGCAGGTGGTTTCTAGGCTAAATGCCCTTCCTGATGCCAAACTAATGAAACGTTAATGAGAGATCGATTGAAACTGGACCAAGAGATGGAAGGAAGCGGTCTGTGGCCTATTAGAAGGTACCGTCCCAGCATTTGCCTTAGAGTTTCAAATGGGAAACATCATTTTATTGACCGCTGTAAGTGGGCCTTGAACCACTCGACAAGTCCGTATATAGCTTGGTTTCATACCCTAGAACGGCGTCTTCAATTTATGTTGAGACTATGACTATCACCAGCATGCTATACCAAGTCCCCGAGCACCATTAAGTCAATAATAATAATAATAATGCAACCTGCATAACATTGAGCTGTACCATCATGTATAAAGGATATCTCAAGTAATTCGGAAGAGAAGAATATCTTTCTATGGCCACTTAACTCGTATGAAACCCGAGAGAATCGCCAATCGGATATTTACCTATTTTCCTAACAAGAAAACCAAGGACCCATGGATTTGTGAGGTAGATAAGGATTTGCACGAAGTAGTGATCACCCTCGCAGACATCATGGAACGTGATATTTTGAAGGAAAAGCTTGGAGCACACCACCAATTCGAAGAAAAAGCGAAATTAAAAACCGGCGAGAAGTGGTCTGATGAAAGAAGGGAGCTTCACAGGCAGCGAATGCGTGAACACTGGGCTAAGATCAAGGCCCAAAGACGGAAGCAGTTGAAATAACGTGGTCCATAGCTGGCCTCAACGAAGAAAGAAAAGAATAATAATGCAACAAGCATGCGACCCTCTTTTCTTTTCCTGTCTCTCTCTCCCATTGAAGTGCTGACATATCTAGTGATTCGCCGCTCACCAGGCATGCTGCAACTGCTTGCGTGACTCATGCAGATAAGATAATTTACGTATGTACAGTCGAGTCGAATCAGCATCTTTTGCGTTACTCATAAAGCAGGAATTTCCAATTATGATTACCGATGATTAATAAATACAATTTTACAAGATAAACTTTTTCACTGTCAAACCTTTTAGTGAAAACCCTGTTAATTTTGTTCATGCAACAGAATTTGAATTAAAGAATGGATCTCAGGGGAGGTTGTGCTCGCGAGCACTTTTTTGCTCGTATGACGGGAGTACCAAATGTCATTTAAAGAGCACTGTGAGCTCCTGAGCACCAGGTTGAGAACGCCTGGCCTAGAGCTTTGCGTTAGTGAATGTAGCTACCGCTGTTGGTGATGAATGATGACAAACACACATAATTACTATTACTACCGTAACATGTAAAGTCTCCTTCACTTGTCTCCCACAATAAATATTAGCCGATAGGAATTCAGCCTATAGGCCACCACTATTTCCTCTTTGGCTGATTGAGATTCCAGAGCTAATTCAATCGTTGTAATCCAAAGAACTTACTATTTATTTAATTTGGGAAAGTTCTAAATAATACAGTGCAGCCTCAAGCTACGTCACCTTGCAGGTTGTTCAACTTTTCTTGCGTGACAGCGTATACTAGCTTGCTAACGCCCCCCACCCTCCCTCAGACAAAGAAATGAAGCTGTTGCCATTTTAACCCAGCAGAAGTCCCTCGACAAATATTTTCAGTATACTATGTAATCTAAGTATTCTAATGTATGTGTGTATTCATTTATTTATTTAGGCTATTTATTTATTTATTTATTTAACAATATTAAGGTACACAGACGTAAGCCCAATTATGTTTCTTATTGGCATATCAAGTTCAACAAGAAGTTCCGTGAAGAACTATACAGCCTACTTTTCATGTCAATGATTATTCTACAGAATATGAACCTATATAGAATAATGACGAAATTAAGTTGGTAATATCGAAATATCTAATTAGTTCAAAAAATACCTGGTATAATGTTGCCTAATGGAGCACAACAGTTGGCAGCCCTGGTGACTGAATATATTCTTAGTTCCATCTCTTAAGGTACAGAATACAAAATGTGGTTGAAGTCCAATGGACGTTACATGCAGTTAGACACTGGATCTATCAGCACGCGTAAAAGCATGTTGCCAACAATGTCAAGCGTGAGCTGGTCAGAAATAATCTGAAATATTATGATATCTTGTTGTGCCAATTTTGGATGAAATCCATTTGTTAGTATAGAAGTTACATGCATTTTAAAATTGGACATATCAGCAGGCATAGAATCATGTAGTCAGCACTGCCTTATATTAATTACTCCAAATTAATCTAGAATGTCAGGTGCTATACGTGTGCAAAGTATAGAGCTGTTGGCTTGCATACTTTCTGATATATTGATATTAGGGTAAAAACAATATAGACCGCATTTATTAACAGTTGGCAGCCCTGATTGCTCTTAACAATGCTTATAGTCATATCTGTTATGGTACACATAGCACATACGAAATTTGGTTGAAATCCAACTGATAGTATAGAAGTTACATGTATTTAAAAATCGGTACTATCAACAGGCTTATAATGAAGTTGGTAGAACTGACGTATATAAGTTACTCCAAATTAATCTAAAATGTCAGAATATACTTGTGCATAGTTTAAAGCTGTTGGCTTGCATACTTTCTGATATATTGGTATTTGGATAAAAAAAAAATAGAGAGAGCAATTATTAACAGTTGGCAGGCCTGGTGGCTCTTAAGAATACGCTCAGTCATATCTGTTTATGAACAGATATTACATACAAAATTTGGTTGAAATCCATTTGATGTGTAGAAGTTATATGCATTTAAACATTGGACCTATCAGAAGGCTTAACATTATTTTGGCAACACTGTCATGGTTGGCCTCCTGTAAATTAAACTGAAATAGTCTTATCTACATGTGTGCCAATTTTGGAATAGCTCCCATGCATACCTTGCAAGATATCCAACATGGAGCTCAAATTTCTGGTGCGTTTTTTCAGCACTTGGTAGCACTGACATCATTTTCAAATATGGACGTGAGATATTCCGGTGCACATCTTTACTCATACTAAATTTGGTTTTGATTGCTGCAGCTGTTTAGGAGTTGATAGGGAGGGGGGGGGGGACACACACACAGACAGACAGACAGACAGACACACATTTCCCCGGATCGATCTCATAAGTCTACTTTTTCCTCATTTTTGCAAAATGTGAAAAGTAGGCTAAAAATACAAATTGCATCAGTGAAGGAAAGAGAGAAAAATTATATACAATTGAAGAACAAAAAGTAAAACTACAAATGAAATTATGAAAGTATGCATTACAGATTAGAAAAAAATACTGTACAAATAAAAAATGTAATATTAAAAATACAAACTTCTACAAAAGAAAAGAGAGAGATAGAGAGTAAAGAGTACCCGGTATTTCACGATTAGATTTAGATTGTTATGTGAAAATTAATTTCGAAAACCATAATAAACAAGCATTCATTTATTTCTTGGAATAGAACAATTAAATGAATTAATGTACGGCTTCATTGCGTCAGTCATTTCATGAAGTGCCGAATCAACAAACACCGGTTCTTCATGAAGTGCCTCGGCTGATAATGTAAAATCATTTCTTACACCATCTGCCTAAATCGGTCCGTCACTTCATGAAGAAACGCGTCAGATAGTGTAACTAGCTCTTTTTACATCATATGCCGGCTTTTCATGAAGTGCCTAGGATCTTCATGAAATGACGGATTTCACTATCTGACTACGACATATATATTCCCAAGAGCACGAGAGACGGATTTGGTGTCATACATCTATGACTGTGGTACGAGGCATATCCCCTTGCGTTATTTCCACGTACGGAATCTGAATTACGCACCAATGCACAGTGGGTCAAAATCAAAATCTAGGGGGACACAATTATTTTTACGTTTTAATCATGAATTTAGAAAGCAACGTATATAATTTGTTTACTTCATAATAAACATCAGTTAAGACCTCATTTAAGCTACGTCTACACATGCAAGAAATTGCCTATGACTAGGAGTTGGATAGAGCATTCAGTTATCTCTTCAGAACAATTTTCAACCCCTAATTTACTTTTAACAAAGTCACAAAGTTCCACTTTTGGCATAATCGTCGAATCCAGCGTTTCAAACAGTTGTAAACGTGTGAGAACTGGTTGCGCGGCATCTTCTAAAACGTCAAATAACTAAGTAAGTTGCAAAAAGATGCAAGAAATCGTATGAAATGCGTAAACTACAAGACTTATCTATATTTTAACATTAAGTAAAAAGTGACGCAGAGTGACGCGACATAATACAAATCTAAGTGAAAATATAATTTTAAAAATAATCGTTAAATATTATACCGACAGTAGTGGCTACGCTGGCTAAAGCGCAGCATTAGGTCATGGGGCCAAGCTCTCTGCTGACTCGGTAGACGCGTGGGTTCGAGCCCCACCGTCGGCCGTCCTTGAAATGGTTTTCCGTGGTTTCCCCATTTTCAACACCAGGCAAATGCTGGGACGATACCTTCTGACAGGCCACGGCCGCTTCCTTCCACATCCTTGCCCAGTTTCTTTCACCATCATTCATTTCATCTCTCATTAACTCCTCTCATGGGGTTGGCGTCAGGAAGGGCATCCGGCCGTAAAAATCATCGCCACAATGACTTCCATCGCATCTCATCCCCGACCCCGTTGGAAATAACGGGAATAATAAGGGGTAGACATACATACAATAGTTAAATATTATAGAATGCAAATATAGCTAAAATTACGTAACAATTACGCCCATTAATAAATGAAACACATTACAAAGTTCATACCTTCAGCTGTATGTTCCATCTTAAAGCATCACACTAACCACAAAGACAACCAAACCACAGCCACTTACATTCATCCTCCAATTCAGACTGCTCGAACAGTGGTGACAGATTTACACTAAAATGCGTTTATATCCCAGAATAGTGAGCGGCAATTATATGAGAATACTGTAGAAGTAATAAATTTTGATTTTTTTAAATTATGAAAATAAATAATTTTGTCCTCCTAGATTTCGATTTTGATCGACTGTGCAATGGGACAAAATGCCTGCCCACAATTTTATTGATAAGAAAAGTGTGCTCATGTGGAGCATTAATAAACAAGACAAAACAACAAACACATATTTAGTCTTTGCTAGAGTCAGTTATAGATTTTGTACTATTTGCCAGGGAAAATGTTCTCCGCAGTGCCTACAAGATGCTGCGAGAGATTACGTCACGAGTTACGTTGGCAGCACGGCTGTCGCTTGTATCAAAACAAACAAACAAACAGTAAACTTTATACTCACCACAGCCATTCATAACATACTGTTGCACTCTTCCAATAATCTAACTATACGCACTGACGATTTCGACAGCCCACAGCCCACACATGTGGCCTTCACCTTGTCAAGGACACTGTGCTGCCAACTAAACTGATGACGGATCGTCTCGCAGCTGCACGTAGCCACTGTGGAGAACATTTCCTGGCATCCTATGTTATAATGTGGTATCTTACACTTCATTGTCCACATAGCGTACATAGACATTCTTCGGTTGGTTCATGGAATCTCTTGTTCTCGCACATTTTGTGATGGAATCCATATATTGCGAGATTTGTGACATGTCTCTGGTTTTGGCACTCTTTTTTCCAGCTCTCATCCGCCATGGCTGGTGTGACATGGAAATCCAGTCCTATTTCTCTTCTCTTCTTGTCTTTGATATTGATAGTTTCCTGATAGGGTCCTTTGAATGCCTACCGTGCAAATGTGCCATACGATCATGCTGTGTTTTCCGTGACTCACACTCCTGTTAATGGAATATGGAGGTATAGAGAGTTTTTTTTAGCGTATGGCTTTTAGTGCCGGGAGTGTCCGAGGACTTGTTCGGCTCGCCAGTTTTTGTAGCTGCTTCAAGCCGGACACCCAATGAGTGAGCTACAAGTACCGTCGCGTGTGGAGTGTTGTCTGGGGAGGAAAGTTTGAATGTAAGGACGAGGAGTTGGAAGGTAGAGGCTGTGGCCTATAGTTAGGGACCAGCCCCGGCATTTGCCTGGAAGGAAGATGGGAAACCACAGAAGACCATCTTAAAGGTTGCCGGCGGGGGGATTCGAATCTCCTCGCCTACCGGATGTGAGCGACTGCCAGCAGTCATGCCGTAACGACCACGGCTAACTTACCCGGTGGTATAGAGAGTGTGCACTATAGACGATTCACATGAACACAGCGAGTAAGGTTGCCATACAGTATTGTAAGGAGATCAGGCTCACTACGCCCCTCAACGATTTCATTTGAGCGTTGTTGTTCTTGTTAATTAATTTAGGGGCCTTGGGATGTTGTCGTATCCCCACCTGATGGCATAGGACAATCAGGGTTTCTGCAAGATTATGTACGAGGATCGTTATCGTGCCCTTGCTGATAGCTTCTGATAGGGATTACAGCACAGTCCCTACTACACAAGGAAATGGGAGTGGGACGTGATTCCAGGATTCAGAGACTACTCCCCAATCAAAGGGTTGGAATGTCTAACGCCCAGTTTATTCCGTGTGAAAGTATAGGGCCCACCACCGTGGATACATGGATTATAATTAAATCCTGAAGTAAAATTGATTAACTGATTCTCACCTGTTTCCTCAGCTTTGCTAGCAATGGTGTTCTCAAGTACAGCCTCAGCTCCGCGCCCCTTGGTCAACGAGCGTCCAACGACCCAACTTGCCCGATCTCCCGATTGGCTGGCAATTGACCTCCGTGACTGTGAGACTTACACCTCTGCAGCGCCAGACTGACCTCTCTGACATGAGACTGCAGCTTTTTATACTAAGGCAGCGTGTTTGTTGCTGACCAGGTTGAACTGGGCTTGAATGTCAGATACTGTTTCACCTTGAACCGACATAGGGAAATACCAATATCTTTGTCATCAGTTGGGTGTGTGTTGAACTTGTCTGATAACCACTATGTGTGTGATGACAGCAGTAGTTTGTGTAATTGTATTAGGTACGTGGATGAGGTAGGTGCCCTGGAACTTGAAGGAAGGTACTAACTATTCCGGCATTTGCATGGAGAGATGGTAGTAAAACCCGGGGAAAATCCACACTCAGGATAGCTGCTTTCAGCACTGGGGTTCAAACGAGCGATCTCTTGACTTGCTACAGCTGCCTTTGTGGTCGTGGTAGGCGATTTAACGAGCACGGCTACGCCGCAGGGTAACTGAACGTTGGATACAACTTCCTGGAAATACCCTATGCATACTCGAATACCGGCAACTTAGAACTGGGCACCCTTTGGAGGGGAAAGGAAACAAGACCAACCTTAAAGAATTTGACGTCAAACGTTCAGAGCAGATCTCAGAACCATTGACGTCTTTTGGGAATATGCCGAAGCTGTTATGATCAACCTATATCGATGGAGAAGACTTGCAGCCCGATGATGATGATATTTATGATGTATATATATTTTGAAAACAACGTGGATCAATTTCCTTTTTATAAACGTACTTGTGTTAATTTATTACATTATATTTTTGTAGAATGGTTCGCTGTATAAATTAACACCATGTTTTCCTACGTTTAAGTCCAAAACGCCATACGTAAAGAATCATCGACTATCCCAAGTAGTAACATTGCAACTCCCATTTGTTTCAAGGTATGTGTCAACACATATACTTAGGCTATTTGGCAAGTACAAGTTTCCGTCTGGAAAGTCTAAACACTTATTTGAGGATTACTAGATATGCACTTCTTTAGTTCACTGTATATCATAAACTGTTATTTTGCCTACTGTAAGTATGAACATTGTATTTCAAGTAGAAATTAAGTTTAATTACTATAAGTTGATAACACTACCCAAATCAACAGAGGGTGTAACTCTTTCATTGTAGCTCAAGTCAATCTCCTGTTTAATTCATCGCTACGTTACACAAGTTACAAAAAACTCTAATAATTATATAAATGTAAATTGTTGACCATAAGTGCAATGCCGTAAATAATCTAATCCTAAGTGAACATGATCTGATGATCGAAATAGGTTATCCAATTAAATACCCGTTCTTTTGTACAAAAAGTGTGTTACTAAAGTGATAAATAATATGCAATATTTATTACACATCAGCATACTGCCCGCTTAAATGAATTGGGTATAATAGTGTTGACTGACGGAAAAGCATTCTAAGACTTTCACTATCATGTTTGTGGCTGCGCACTAGATTCGGTTTGATATTCCTATAGCGAAAGTTCCTTATATTATACTCCTCTCTCATCACGTTTCATGTTAGTTGCGTAGTTACATCTTGTGTTATTGATTTTATTACTTTCATAGTACGCCCGGTCGCCATATTGGAACTATGGAGTCACTGAACTCTTGTCTTATGCATAATAAGCCATTTTTATGGAACTACCATGCTCTAGTCCAGTCAGTCCTTACATATGGTGTTCTTGCCTGGGGAGGCGCCTATGAAAATGTACTAAAAAGTGTTCAGATAGTACAGAATCTCATAATGCGAATAATGCTGAAGAAAGATAGATTATATCCGACTATGAGACTGTTTGCTGAGACAAGGGTGTTCAACATTAAACAAATGTATGCTTTTGAAATATATAAATATATTTTTAAAGATAGAAATAGAATTCAAGTTGTTAGTCACGGGTATGAAACAAGAAGTATTACAGAGAATAACTCTATTTTATATCAACCTAAGTTAAGTATAGCCAAACGTAACTTTCTGTATTTCTCACCTAAATTATATAACATTCTCCCAATAAAATTAAAAGAATTTAAAGGAAATCATGCAAACCTGAAGATGCATATAAAACATTTTCTCAGAGAAAACAAAATTAAAATTGACAACATAATTAGTTGAACCTACAAGTAGCCTATATACAAACACAAAATCAATTTTCCTTCTTGTTCATTATTTTTTAGTGTAGGCTTAAACATCATTTACATAGATCGTGTTATTCGGCTAAGCCATTATACAATTTTTAGAAATAGTAATCAATGATATGCATGCCACACACAAGGTTTCACCTTTTAATGGCATAAGTGATATCTCTCCCTGCTCTGTATGAATTTGATATCCTATTTTGACCTGTCTTTATCATATTGTAACAATATAATTTAATAGTAATTGTAAATTTACAGGTTAAACAATGAGTAGCAAGTATAAGGAAATTCATAAAATGTGTACAGTTATTCTGAATTTTGTAAAATGTGTGTATTTGTAACGATTTAATAATAATAATAATAATAATAATAATAATAATAATAATAATAATAATAATAATAATAATAATAATTAAGTTTCGTCATTGTAACACTAAAATATAATGGATTATCGGTTTCAATAAATTACAGTTTTAATATGATGGCTATGCAATACAGTCATTGAGATAATCGTAAGACTATTGCTAGAGATATACGAGGCACGTCCAGAAAGTAAGTTCCGTTTGGTAATAACATTAAATTGTGTACAGATACAGAAAAAATATTTATTGCACAACATTCTACACCTCTTAAACTACTTTTCTACATAACTGCCGAACTTTTGCAGGCATTTGTCATAGCGTGGTACAAGTTTTTGGATACCTTCTTCATAGAAGTTTGCCGCCTGTGTCTTCAACCAGTTGGAAACATCTTCTTTCAGCTCGTCGTCATTGTTGAAGTGTTGACCGCCAAGGAAAGACTTGAGATGTGTGAACAGATGGAAGTCGCTAGGAGCGAGGTCAGGACTGTACGGAGGGTGGTCAAACACGTCCCAGCCAAATCCCTGTAGGAGGTTTTTCGTCACATTTGCAGTGTGTGGTCGTGCGTTGTTGTGAAGAAAAACAACACCTTTTGACAGCAACCCTCGGCGCTTATTCTGTATTGCGCGGAGCAATTTCCTAAGTGTCTCGCAGTAAGCATCTGCGTTGATTGTTTGACCACGCCGTAAGAAATCAATGAGTAAGATGCCTTTCCAGTCCCAGAACACTGTGCACATCATTTTCCGAGGTATCAAGATTTGTTTCGGCTTAACCTTTGCTGGGGATGAAGTGTGCCTCCATTCCATTGATTGCCGCTTACTTTCAGGGGTGTCGTAAGAAACCCAAGTTTCATCTCCTGTGACTATCTGTGTCAGAAATTCTTCGCCGCTTTCATTGTAACGGGTCTAAAACTGAAGTGCACTACCCATCCGTTTTGTTTTGTGTTGCTCCGTAAGAATCTTTGGTACCCAACGTCGGCAAAGTTTACGAAAGTTCAGTTTTCCGGCAACAATTTCATGAATTAGTGTTCGTGAGATTTGGGAAAATTCCATAGCGAGAGCACTAATTGTAAACCTGCGGGTTTCCCGGATCTTGTCATCAATCGCGTGAACCAGTTCTTCTGTAACCAAAGATGGACGCCCACTTCGTTCTTCATAGTGCACTTCACTACGTCCTTCATTGAACTGTCGGACCCATCTTCTCACCATTGAATCACTCATCGCATTTTGTCCACACACTTCGCAAATTTGCCGATAAATTTCAATTGGTTTCACTTTCCTAGCATTCAGAAAACGAATCACAGATCTGATTTCACAAGCGGCGGGATTTTCAATCAACGCCGACATTGTACGAGTAAACATGCACAACAACGCGTATGTGGGTGACAGCGCTCTCCAAATGGCGCACGTTTCTTCTCCTTGATACAGAGCGTCTACCGCGCATATGCGGAACTGCGCTGCAGCGGAACGTACAACTAGTTGAAGACACAGGCGGCACACGTCTATGAAGAAGGTATACAAAAACTCGTGCCACGCTACGACAAATGTCTGCAACATTTCGGCAGTTATGTGGAAAAGTAGTTTAAGGGTTGTAGAAGTTTGTGCAATAAATAATTCTTCTGTATCTGTACACAATTTAATGTTATTACCAAACGGAACTTACTTTCTGGACGTACTTCGTATATTTCTAGTAGGCCCAGTTTCGTACTAATGGTGCAATCGCAACCTTAGTAATTGATTTAATTTATTATTTTCAAGCTCACCCATCTTTGTGTCTGTGTAGGCCAAACTCGTGCCTGTAGATGGACAAAACCGTCCTCCCTTATTGTAGCCTGTCAGTGCCATTCGGTCACTTGTAGCCTTGCGTGCGACCCCTTAAAGTCCACTGCTTCGATCAACACATCATGGCTAGAACGGAACCGACAGGATGAAGCTCGTTCCATCAATAAGACTATCTAGTTTCATGAAATGCACGCACGAATCTGCTCCTTTAGCCTGCTAACTGAGAAGATGGGCTCCGTGTGTGTCATGTAGGCTTGTCTCTGTTAACGACTGCTCCACAACAGCTACAATACAGGCAAGTAATTTTGGTTAGCATCCATTCAGGATGATGGGGGGACAATTAAATGACTTGGTCAAAGATCAAGGTAGCTCCACTCTTTGTATAAAATGAGCTACACATCGATCCTGACGAGAGCAAACATCCCCTTTTGTTTGATTAAAGAACTATATCGTACCAAAGTGAAACTACACAGTTGGAGAGTGAAATGATCTGTAAATAACACTTTTTTGGTGGAGGAATAATAATAAGTAGGTAGCTCAAGATTGTGGTGGTTCAGATTACTTAGAATAGGATTGTGCGTGCGGCCTTCTTAAATCTTTTCTTATTATTAGGACATAGTTTGATACAGTATGTAATAACCTCGGGAGGCCCAACACCAGAGTGTATAGCAATATATACAGTATTTTTCACTGAAACATAAAAATGTAATATGTTTGGTGAAAGATTGTGGTGTTTGAAGCCATATTTTCAGTGTTGCCTTAGTAAACAAGAGTTTAGTGCTTTTCAGTCGGTCAACACGAATGTACCCAAAAGAGATGGGTTATGCCCTAATCCTGAAATAAATTACATGAGATTAATAAAACACTAGGATGACCAGTTTCGATCGTCAAGCGATCATCATCAGATCCATTACACTTAGGCTATAAAATCTATGAATGAAATACAGGTGAAAATATTTACAATATGTACAATTATTTAGTTGCAGTATTGGTGCTGCAACTGTCAGTGTATGCTAAATGCAGTATATATGATATTAGGTGAAATGCTAAATGGTGATAGCTATCCGGAGTTTGTACTTTGGAGAGATTATATGGTTGTAAAAATCAACTATGGTTAAACTATAAAATTATAGGCTTACTAGTTATCTGATTGTCTTCCTTACTACAGCTACTCGCAGTTTTCGTGCTCACTGTAACTCACGGTGCGGTCGACTGCGGTGGTTATCTTAACGACTGGTTTTTCCCTGCCTTCTTCCCCCTGCCCATACGTGCTGTGCGGAGTCATAGCGATGTGTTTATGTGAGGTGTTGCCAACCTAGATAAGATGTATGTTATTGAATGAGGTGGGTCTACAACTATTAAAGACCGTGGATTAGCCCTCGCCACGCGTGGACCATAAGCCATTCGAACTAAGCGTTGACGGTCTTATGAGGACGTCCCGGCACCTTTAATACTGCCGCGAATATGGGCCTTGGTTTATTGCAGAAGAAAAGTACATCGTACACCTGATCCAGATAACATTTACCTATTAAAAATCCTAATTCCCCCCCCCCCCCCCATTTTATCTAGTTTGGCTGTGTCGCTAAATTGTGTCTTGTTTCCAACAGGGTGTGCTTTTAGTAGCGTGAAGAGGGGTGAGCTCTCCATGAACGTGTGTTCATTTAGATTGTTGGGATTGTTTCGTTTGGCTAGGTGTATCTCGAAGGGGGGGAAATATACCCGTCCGTTATGAATAATCTCGATAGACCTTCAATAAACTAATTAAAGTACAGCTGGTATGAAGATCAAAACAAAATTCAATATTCAATGTTTATATACTGCTCAAAAAAATTAAAGCACCACTTTTTTCAAAGGCCACCAAATTTTAAAATTTGACCGCACAATCTCGAAATCTCAGTATGACGTTTGTCCTGACGCTTAACAAGCATATGCTTCAGCACAACTCCCCAACTTGAGTAGTTTCGGGGTAGCGCCCCGAAAAACAGCCCATTTTCGAAAACCGCAAATTGAAGTTTGCGAAAAACGCTGTAGGACTTGTCGCAGGTTGCCCAGGAAGTCGAAAATGAACGAGTCTTTCTCTTAAGGTTCCACCAACACGTTGAAATCGTTAAATTTGACGTTCGAGTATTTCAACCCCCTTCATCATCCCCTAAACATGGACTACCATTGGGGGCGTCTAAGAAGGTACCGGGTGTGTTTAACCACCTGAAAACCTGCACACCGTCCTCAGTTGCTGATTGCAGTAAGTTGTTAAGGCCTCCGACAATGTTCATCCCCCCTTACACCCTCAACTGGCATGGGACCAAACCACCCCCTCTCGATTCACCCCTAAGGAAAATTCTAATCGAGATGTTTATCAGTGCTGTGAATGAGGGGGTCTTCCCCTAACGTTTCAAAAAAGGAACTGTGCCTGTGTCACCACCAGTTCCCCTGCTACCCCCATTTGTATGATTTTTCAAATCAGGCCCTTTTTAAGAGCTGAAACGAGGTCTTAATCGATGAAAGGGCTGTAAAGGTCTTAGACGTAGTGGTGACACGAAATCAACCCCTTCCGATCGTTGATTGACATTCCATCCCCCAAAATTGAAATTGTTCCACCCTCAACCCTCCCTGTCTGGACGCGTAACGCGTCATGGCAGAGTTTTCAGAGTTGTATGAAAATGAAGCTTATGGCATGCAATCGAGCCCAAAACAGCAGGTTGGATGGAAATTCATCGGTAGGGTGGGAAACGGGTCCAAAAATTTTCAAAAAAGTTAACAGCCTATAGTAAGTAAGCCTATGCATATGCAACCCACATCACGTCCGAGCTTGCGGGTTGCCCCTGATCGGCAATAGGTTACGAAGATTGGAAATGGGAGAAAAATTACGTGATGTGGGTTGCCTATGCATGGGTGTACTTACTAGAGGCAGTTAAATTTTTGAAAATTTTTGGACCCGTTTCCCACCCTACCGATGAATTTCCATCCAACCTGCTGTTTTGGGCTCGATTGCATGCCATAAGCTTCAGTTTCATACAACTCTGAAAACTCTGCCATGACGCGTTACGCGTCCAGACAGGGAGGGTTGAGGGTGCAACAATTTCAATTTTGGGGGATGGAATGTCAATCAACGATCGGAAGGGGTTGATTTCGTGTCACCACTACGTCTAAGGACCTATACAGCCCTTTCATTGATTAAGACCTCGTTTCAGCTCTTATAAAGGGCCTGATTCGAAAAATCATACAAATGGGGGTAGCAGGGGAACTGGTGGTGACACAGGCACAGTTCCTTTTTTGAAACGTTAGGGGAAGACCCCCTCATTCACAGCACTGATAAACATCTCGATTAGAACCTTCCTTAGGGGTGAATCGAGAGGGGGTGGTTTGGTCCCATGCCAGTTGAGGGTGTAAGGGGGGATGAACATTGCCGGAGGCCTTAACAACTTACTGCAATCAGCAACTGAGGACGGTGTGCAGGTTTTCAGGTGGTTAAACACACCTGGTACCTTCTTAGACGCCCCCAATGGTAGTCCATGTTTAGGGGATGATGAAGGGGGTTGAAATACTCGAACGTCAAATTTAACGATTTCAACGTGTTGGTGGAACCTTAAGAGAAAGACTCGTTCATTTTCGACTGCTTGGGCAACCTGCGACAAGTCCTACAGCGTTTTTCGCAAACTTCAATTTGCGGTTTTCGAAAATGGGCTGTTTTTCGGGGCGCTACCCCGAAACTACTCAAGTTGGGGAGTTGTGCTGAAGCATATGCTTGTTAAGCGTCAGGACAAACGTCATACTGAGATTTCGAGAATGCGAGGTCAAATTTTAAAATTTGGTGGCCTTTGAAAAAAGTGGTGCTTTAATTTTTTTGAGCAGTATAGAAATCTAGGCAGAGGTAAGCCTGCATGTGATACATTGTGGAGACTGGTTATTTTCTCTTCGGGCACAAAATATTATGTGGGCGATACACTGATATATAATATCCTGAATTTAATTTTTGCCATCCCTTACTGTTCCTCATATACTCCACGCCTTGGGCTATACCGTATAGGAAATCTTTTGCCAGATACATTTATATCTTCATGAATAACAATCGGGGATTTTTTACGATGAACATCTGGTGCTATGAACACATTTGAGTCTCACATGTTATAAGACTTGTAGTTTCCAGCTGTGTGGTGTTTCCTTTACACGGACTTGTAACAAAATCTCTTTGACAAGAACACAAATTTTGCTGTATTGAAAGAGAGGAGAATTGAAACGTCATATTTGATCGAATTTCCTATTCTACTGTGTTACACTTAAGGAAGAATGAAACACGTTTGCCGTGAGCTGCTTTCTATAACGTGGACTCAATGGAATGCATGATAACGTTACGGCGTTTCGTAGCGTGGTTTCTAACTGCTATTAGATATGAAACCGAAAGAAATCATAAGGAATTACATTCCATTTTCTGCAGGTATATGTTCTACTTATCCGCAAATGAAAGAGACGTTTCTTGTTCATTAGGAGAATTGACCAAAAAAGTGGGCAGAATCGACTCAGGGAACTTTTCAAGACGTGAAAATCAGCAACAATATTTGTTAACTAAGTGGGTCTAACTCAGTGTGGACACTTTGTTACCACCAGGGTATTACTCATCGTCTCCATCCTTTAGAGTGTGAGGAGAACACAGTGGAAAGAGAACAAAAAGGAAAGGAAGCTTGTAGTTTAACGTGACCGTTAATCTTGAGATCATGAGCCACGGGACCTCCTTTTTACGTGGAATCCGAACCACAGGACATGGCATTTCACTTAGAAAATCTCACATGCATTGACCGGGAATCGAACCCGGACCGCCTTGGTGAGATGGAAAGAGAACAGGCAATGGGTGTATTGTTTGAGTTTATTGTGGCCAAGCTATTTGAATTGGGGTGGAAATCATGGGAGGTTAACTCATTGGAAGTACAAAATCAATTGATTGAAAAATATCGTTCTCATGTTATATAATTGGAGACATTATTCAACTGTGAGAGAGTCACTTACAGAAAATTAAAAACGTGCCACTGTTGAATTTAAATTAATGACGCATCCATACGTCCAACAATAATTTTAACAAATTCACGCCTCGGAATTCAGATAGCCTAGGCTTCATTTATTTCTCATATGAACAATTTAGCTTCCCGTGGTTGCTAGTATGCCAAAGGTGAATATAGTTCTTCTAATTTCATTAGAGGAGAATAACTGCTCACACATGGAGGCTATATCAATCAAACACACACGACTTACCTGTGACAAATCTATAGGATATTGACAGCAATATCTGCTGCTCTTACCTGTCGTGACAAGCTGAGCAAGGCATGCTCTTCTCCCAAACTCGTCATAGTTGATGTGAGTTGCCTGTGCCTGCTCCACCAAACTCAACGGAGGCCTTTGCCTCTTGTTGGAGTATATTTAAAGTTACCTTGAACATGAATGAAGACTGTATGAAATGTTTGTGTTTACCAGTCAGAACATGAACACGGATACCAATATCTCCTCTCCAATGGAGATCATTGGACTGAGTATATTTGATTCCTCTCAGGGCCTGAAAAGATTTCGTGTAAAACGCATTAGCTAAAATGTCCTGAGGCTCTCCATGTGTGATTCACAACCTACATTCGTTGCTTGGTTTGCAGAACTGTAATATTTAATCTGCAGCACACCTGATGCCAGTTTAATGAGACAAATACGTCATTAAATATACAGTACGCGTAAATGTGCTTATTGTAACCACTGCTGTTGTCAGACATCGAATTGGAATTGACTTCAAAATTTGTTCCTCGAGTAGCCTACTCTGTGTACACAATAAACCCTGGCTGTAATTCGCAAATAAACTGATGGATATTTGTGAATGTTCAGAACTGAATGGAATTGTTAACGTAACTATTACATACAGTGTATTCATTACGCCATTGTCAACTTTCTGAAGGGGATAATAATGATCACCTACCCTTATCAACTCAGAAATTCACTGATGAAAGAAAGTCACGTCACCGTTTGGATCACCATCTAGTGCCATCAGCTACTTTGCTTAGTTGAGACCCTTCCCTCATTTGTGGGCTGCCACATGGACAAGATGTGTTAGACTATTATTTTGTTTTGTTTTGTTTAACATTTTAAAACTATCTCATGAGCAAACAAGAAGTTCCGTGACGAACTAAAGAGCCTACTTTTCTTCAAATTTAAGATTCATGCCAACGATTAATCTATATGACGAAATTAAGTTGGTAATATCGAAATTTCTAATTAGTTCGAAGAACTGTAATCCTGGCATAATGTAGCCTAATAGACAACTACAGTTGACAGCCCTGGTGACTGAATATATTCTTAGTTCCATCCCTTGAGGTACAGAATACAAAATTTGGTTGAAGTCCAATGGATAGCATGGACGATACATGCAGTTAAACATTGGATCTAACAGCGCGCGTAAAATCATGTTGGCAACAATGACATACATGTATTGGTCAGAAATAATCTGAAATGATATGATCTATTGTTGTGTCAATTTTGAATGAAATCCATTAGTTAGTATAGAAGTTACATGCATTTTAAAATTGGACCTATCAGCAGGCTTGGAATCATGTTGGCAGCACTGGCGTAGGCCTATATTAGTTACTCCAAATTAATCTAGAATACCAGGCACTAAACGTGTGCAAAGTTTAGAGCTATTGGCTTGCATACTTTCTGATATATTGATATTAGGGTAACAAAAATAGAGACAGTATTTATTAACAGTTGTTAGCCCTGGTTACTCTTAAAAATCGCCATAGTCATTTCTGTTATGGTACACATAGCACACACGACATTTGGTTGAAATCCAAATGATAGTATAGAAGTTACATGTATTTAAAGTTGGACCTCTCAACAGGCTTAGAATCATGTTGGTAGCAAATTAATATAGAATGTCAGGTACTATACGTGTGCATAGTTTAAAGCTGTCGGCTTGCATACTTTCTGATATATGGATATTTGGATTTAAAGAATTGAGAGCATTTATTAACAGTTGGCAGCCCTGGTGGCTCTTAAGAATACGCTGTCATATCTGTTTATGTACACATAGCACATACGAAATTTGGTTGAAATCCAATTAATAGTGTAGAAGTTATATGCATTTGAAATTTGAACATATCAGCAGGCTTATAATCATTTTGGCAACACTGCCATGTTTGTTTTCCTGGAAATTAGACTGCAATATTATTATCTATACGTGTGCCAATTTTGAAATAGCTCCCATTCGCACCTTCCAAGATATCCAACATGGAGCTCAAATTTCAATTGCGATTTTTCAGCAGTTGGTATCACTGACATCATTTTCAAATATGGCCGTGAGATATTCAGGTATAGATCTTTACTTCTACCAAATTTTGTTTCGATTGCTGCAGCCGTTTAGGAGTTGATAGGGGTGGACATACACATAGCCAGACAGACAGAAGGACAGACAGACAGACACACATTTGCCCGATCTCATAAGTCTACTTTTTCCTCATTTTTGCAAAATGCGAAAAGTAGGCTAAAAATATAGTATGTAAAACAATTGAAACAATTATTATATTTGATTTCGTGACCACGGACACCTCAACGAGGAAGAACTAAGTTCGCCTTAACTTATTGCCATGCTGATCAGGTGTCACACATAATTTTGTTCACGCTAGAATGTCCACGATAATCTAAGTAGACCCCAGGCCCAGAAATGGGATCATGATAAAAATATTATTGTGTTGGAAGCCGTTCTCCAGTTGCCCTAGTAATCGAAATTTAATGTTTTTCAGTCGTTCAACACGATTGTACCCAATTGTAATGGGTGGTTCTCTGGTTTTATTTTCAGGATTAGGGGACCGCCCATTATCATTGGGTACATTCGTGTTGACCAACTGAAGAACATTAAATTTCGAAAATAACAAGAAGTTCCGTGACGAACTAAAGTGCCTACTTTTTTTTAAATTTAACATTCATGCCAATGATTAACTAATATGGATCTATCTAGAATAATGACGAAATTAAGTTGGTAATATCGAAATTTCTAATTGGTTCGAAATACTGTATATCTGGCATAATGTAGCCTAATAGAGAACTACAGTTGGCAGCCCTGGTGATCGAATATATTCTTAGTTCCATCTCTTAAGGTACAGAATACAAAATTTGGTTGAAGTCCAATGGATAGCATGGACGTTACATGCAGTTAAACATTGGATCTAACAGGGCACGTAAAATCATGTTGGCAACAATGACATACATGTATTAGTCAGAAATAATCTGAAATAATATGATCTATTGTTGTGTCAATTTTGACTGAAATCCATTGGTTAGTCTAGTAGTTACATGCATTTTAAAATTGGACCTATCAGCAGGCTTCGAATCATGTTGGCAGCACTGGCGTAGGCCTATATTAGTTACTCCAAATTAATCTAGAATGCCAGGTACTATACGTGTGCAAAGTTTAGAGCTATTGGCCTGCATACTTTCTGATATATTGATATTAGGGTAACAAAAATAGTGACAGTATTTCTTAACAGTTGGCAGCCCTGGTTACTCTTAAGAATCGGCATAGTCATAACTGTTTATGTATACATAGAACATACGAAATTTGGTTGAAATCCAAATGATAGTATAGAAGTTGCATGTATTTAAATTTGGACCACTCAGCAGGCTTAGAATCATGTTGGTAGCACTGACGTATATAAATTGCTCCAAATTAATGTAGAATGTCAGGTACTATACGTGTGCATAGTTTAAAGCTGTCGGGTTGCATACTTTGTGATATATGGGTATTTGGACAAAAATATGAGAGCATGTATTAACAGTTGGCAGCCCTGGTGGCTCTTAAGAATACGCTCAGTCATATGTGTTCATGTACACACAGCACATACGAAATTTGGTTGAAATCCAATTTATAGTGTAGAAGTTATATGCATTTAAAATTTGGACCTATCAGCAGGCTTATAATCATTTTGGCAACATTGACATGTATGGCCTCCTGGAAATTAAACTGCAATATTATTATCTATACGTGTGCCAATTTTAAAATAGCTCCCATTCATACCTTCCATGATATCCAACATGGAGCACAAATTTCAATTGCGATTTTTCAGCAGTTGGTAGCACTGATATCTTTTCCAAATATGGCCGTGAGATATTTAGGTATAGATCTTTTCTCCTACCATAATTTGTTTTGATTGCTGCAGCCGTTTAGGAGTTGATAGGGGGGACACACACACAGCCAGACAGACAGACAGACAGAAGGACAGACAGACAGACAGACATACATTTGCCCGATCTCATAAGACTACTTTTTCCTCATTTTTGCAAAATGTGAAAAGTAGGCTAAAAATCTCAAATATAAGTATAGAGGAAAATACGATAAAGTTTAAACTGCGTGGGACTTGCTGATGATCTTGCGTTCCTGTCTAATAACATTCTTGTACCGGGTGAGTTAGCCGTGGTGGTTACGGCATGACTGATGGCAGTCGCTCACATCCGGGAGGCGAGGAGGTTCGAATCCCCCCGCCGGCAACCTTGAAGATGGTCTTCTGTGGTTTCCCATCTTCCTTCCAGGCAAATGCCGGGGTTGGTCCCTAACTATAGGCCACAGCCGCTACCTTCCAACTCCTCGTCCTTACATTCCAACTTCCCTCCTTCCCTCCCCAACGGTACGTGTAGCTCACCCATTGGGTGTCCGTCTCGAAGCAGCTACAAAACTGGCGAGCCGAACATGTCCTCGGACACTCCCGGCACTAAAAGCCATACGCTAAAAAAATAAATAAAAAAAACCATTCTTGTCCGCCTCGTAGCGCAGTGGCTAGAATTATTGGCTGTCACCGCGGAGGCCCAGGTTCCATTCCCGGCTCTCCGGGGAAACTACCGGCTGGGGAGATAAGTGTAGAGCATTAGAGTTTGTCAATTCACGCCCTCTGTCTCAACGTACTCATATTCTTCGAACAGGTTGCCCTCTGCTACTGGATCGTCCTCTACTGCAAGATTGATCTCCGCTAGTTGCAAGAAGAACTACGTTTGTTGTAGATATGGGGTCCTCTTCAATTTTCATTACCTGAATCACTATCACTATCCAACGTATTACGATATTCCAAGGTATAAGATCATCTTCATCACTTATTACTCATAAAGTATCGTCGTCACTTGATTCGCATTTTGCTAGCATTTCAATTACAAGCAATAATTGAGCAGGAGTATGTTTATGCAACCAAACCATTGATACATTAGAGTCATGCTCGTCCACTCACGTCAACCACTGGTAGCGTACTGCTTACTGAAAATATGCGCTCCTACAGGTACATCACAGTAAGACGCAGTGAACAACATGGAGCTCAGCGTATCAAGGGAATGAAGCGGCAAACATAACCGCTCATGGCTCTCCAATCATAATGTCCATAGGCTACGAGTGTCGCTACTGTATATCATCTACTGATGTAGGTTATTTTTTCTGTCCATGCGTAAAACACATAAGCACAACCTTGTTCATAAAACATTACGAACGTGAAGTTGCCTTGAAATTCCTTAACGGTCAAAACGACCGCTTCAGACGTTCTAGAGTCAACAGATGCTTTTTTTTCATTATAATGATCAACTCACATCATCAACAGTTTAGAAATAGTACATTATGCAACGAGCCTATAATGGCTATAATTAAGACACGAGTATGTTTATAAAACGAGCTTTAGCGAGTTTTATAATTTCCATACGAGTGTCTCAATTGCCATTATAGGCGAGTTGCATACGACTGTTTTTGTTCGACGATAATTATAACTTTATTAAATGTTTTAACATAAATATTCATAAATACCTGTTCAGTAACTAGAATTTTGTGATCAGGTGGTGCGCTAGGTAGCATATCTCCGTGTTCCAAGCTCTCTGGCCGACCGACGCATGCGCTCTGTGTGCTTCAATGCCATATGTGCAGATCGTGAACCATTCAGTAAAACTGTCACCGTAGTCGTTTGAAATCAACGCGCTGTGTAGAAATTGGATTTGGGTATATTAAGGTACAGTGCTATTTCTTGTCTCATATTCACCAGTTTATTTACGCGAACATATGGACGGTGCACTTTCGGTAATTTATATAGACATGTTGCATTTTGAGCGCATGCGCGAAGGTATCCTTATCTAATTGGTCAAACAACTGTTTCTTAAGCTGTGATTGCTGGGAGAAACTGTTTCATAATGAAAAATAGTGTTATAATGACCATCATTACGATACAGTTTTCAGACACATGATAGTCAGGGCCGAACATAAAATACATTACACAATTATTCGCAAGATCATTTAACAGGTTTAACAGAGATAGGATCATTCCGTCACTAATGGAATTCATTACCCACAAATTCATATGCATGCCATATAATATTCTTGAAGAGTGAGTTGTCAATTTGAATACCCGTAGGTTTAGATTATCATCGCGGTTCATTTCGCAACATTTCATGAATATTTGATTAATACATGATGAGTAAATGAGATATCTTTCAGGAATCCATATGTACTCCTTCCATAATTTAAGAATACTAAGCTCTACTGAGACAGAGCGTTACCAAATCGACAAGAATGAAAGAGATGAAAGGGGAAAAGCTGAATACAGACGTCTGAGAAATGAGGCTAACAAGAAGTGCAAGGAAGCAAAAGAAGAATGGTTGAAACAGAAATGTGCAGGTATAGAAAGTTGTCTGAAATTAGGACAGTTAAATACAGCTTATGGAAGGATTAAGAGTACGTTTGGGGAAAGGAAGATTAAGTGCTCTAATATTAAGGAATCCGATGGAAGTCTTCTAAAAGATAAGGAAGATAAGGTTGAGAGATGGAAAGCGTACATAGAGTGTTTGTATAAGGGAAAGAAGATTGAGAATCATGTTGTGGAAAGGGAAAAGGAAATTGATGAGGATGAGAAAGGAGATTTAATATCGAGATCAGAATTTGACAGAGGATTGCAAGACTCAAGCAGGAAGAAAGCACCAGGTGGTAGGTTTAGCAGGGAAATCACTACCCAAGGGAAGTTGAAAAAAGGAAGCGGGTTTCAGCAGGAAGAAAAAGTATGGATAGATAGGACGAAATTTCAATAGCAAACATAAACTTAAACGAAAGTATTCAACTCCGTTTCCACCTCGCAAGGTCTGTGAAATACCTAAAGTGGGTATGGACCTGGAAACAGCTAACGGGAAATGCGGCTGTAGCTTGGGCTATTTGCAAGCAAGCGACGATCGTACTTTACCTCCCAAGCCTACATTTTACTACTATGGGGAAGGGTAGTAGTCTGGCAGAACAAGGTGTGTTAAGAAACACAGATTTGAAGTTTCTCTTTCAAAGGAGTTAGGTTTAACCAAATGTTTGGTGAGACTGAAATAATTTGAATTCGCCGTGATAATTTTAGTTCTTGGAGCTGTAGGATTTCCAGCGAATAACAGAGTGCTCCCCGGAAGGGTAGCGGTAACGCAGTAACAATTCTGTTTTGAATAATTTATTTGTTTCCTTGGAAAGTTTTGGCAAGAATACAAATTGTTGCACTTTTACCCAGCAGGGTGCCGACTAAAAGTTTAGATCAGAGAAAAACGTTGACTTGAAAACGGACCATAAGTTATAGAGAAAATTTCAACAAGCAGGAAGCTTGCGGAGCTAGCTTTACTTGCCTTACTGGCTCATTAGAATCAGCTATGAAAGCTAAAAACAACTTTGAATTTTTTTTACGGAGAGTTTTTGTTCAAATGCAACGAATAGTGAGAATCTTATTGATTGGATGCTTCATTTTCTTGAAGAGGGCATAAGCCGATGGGAAGAGTCAGGGAAAATAGGGTCCTGCCTAATCGTTATTCTATAGAAAAGGATAAAGTGAAAAAGAAATATGTTTTTATTTTACAATAAAAATTAGTTGACGTAACAAACCATATAAAGTTGATTTAGATTTAAAATAATAACAATTAGTAGTTTTAACATACAACGGTCTAAGACTTAAAGCTAACAAATTGGAATTTTTTTGACAATGTTAAATGGGACGCAAGTTTAAAACTTGCTTCGAGCACCAAATCTGAATAAGATTTTAAAAGTTGTGCTAAAAATTGAAAACATTAACGTTTATAACAAAGATTACAAATAATTAAAGCTATAGTAATTATATCAAGTACAAGGTGAGCACTTTTGAATTCCTATTGGAAATCTTAAAGGCTATGAAAAATTACAACAAAGAAAAGAGAAAATATAGAAGAAGTTTCTATAACTTCATGTATTTATACAGTAATTGCAACCGTGCTATATCAAAATAGGACAGGTCACTATTTGTGAAGCCTGAAGAAAATAATTAGTTGACTCAATTATGAGTAGAAAAAATAGAATTCCCCCATTTAAAAAGGGAAAAGAATTAGAATGTGGACTTGCCACAGATTATACAGAAGTTAATTCGTGAAATGCGAAACAAAATTGGGAGGGCACTTGTTATCAAGTGACACCTCGTTGAAAGAGACCTAAATTTATAATTTAATTATATTATGTTAGTAAGGTATTTGAGAGGAGGAAAATAGGAGGTTTAGGAAAATGTCTTGGCCATATTTATTGTTCTCGTTCGAACGCGACACGAATGGTGGTTGAACGGGCACTGTTTTGCACTATAGTCAGTTAAAAAGTTCACTATTGCAGCACGGAAAGTTCATGAGGAAAAAAGTTATTGCAATTATGTAAATCACTAGTTGAATTTTAGCTTGAGAGAGTTTATTGCGTTGTGATGTTTATAGGTTGCAGTTAAATGCGGAGGAAATTTTCCCACGAAGGAAGACAAATTATGTGTTGATCAGCGGTTTTTATAAAGAAAATTCCTTAGTTAGGAAAGGTATTCCCATATGTGATTGGAAAATACTCGAAGGTTTAGCTTGTAGATAGATCGCATGACATGGAAAATTCCAGAACAATATTAACTGTTGAGTTGTGCAAGAAAAATTCCCCGGCGGAAAGCTAATTTTTATAGACAGTGGGTATTTTGAAAATATCCCTCGGTGTGAGATAGTATCTCAGATAATTTGTACAAGAAGTACTGTTTCATTTTAGAGAAATTGCTGAGGTAGCCATAACTTGATCTGGAAGATCTTTTGAAGGCAGTTATTTCTGAACATTTAGCGATTCCACACACTGTCTATAAAATTGGATTAAAAAGCTCTTAGCTATTTAAAACCCTTTAAAATATGGTGTAGACCATTGAAGTTTGTACTTAGCTCATTTTGATGAAAGGCGATGGTTCCTTGGTGACGGTTGATTTTAAAGTTCAAACATGGCGTCTGATTTAAATGGTTTGTCTCTCGAGTAGAGGAGACGAGCTCGTGTAGAGCTTCAACTGTATGTGTTGACGTCGGACACAGAAGTGAGAGCGATGAAGAGGACGAGATCTCCTGAAGCCTTGCCGGCTTGATATCAAGTAGATGAGTGAACGAGCGAAGCGGCGCGTGAAGGGGCGAGCGGCACCACACACGTCAGAGGTAGGCGAGCAAGGGGAAGGGGGAGCGAGCGGTTAGGGGAATGAAACGACAGAGGTTATACAAACATGGGAAATATTATAAATACAAAATCTCTCATGTAAGTAATGCTTCTTCACGGAGTAGTTGGTTGGCGATGATGACGAAACCTGGTGTGTTGATGAGGAAGTATTCTGGACTTGAGGCAATGGAAGGACTTCAGAAGGCAGCTGCAAGGCGTTGCCAGGTTGGTTCCACAGAATATGCGCTTCTGGAACAAACTTAAAATAACCATGAACAAGTGCACGGGGCAAACAGAATATAAAAGTTCGCTGTTGGTGTTTGCGGGAAGGAAATCTAAATGAGTGAATTAATATAAGAGAATGAAGAGCGGCAAATGCCAACTCTGCCTTACCGTGTATTTCGAGAAATACACCACCAGGCACAGATGATATGCCGATTGAAATGCTAAGCTGCGTAGGTGATGATGGTCTGATCAGGTTATTTCACCTAGGGTGTAGAATTTATGAGACAGGTTAGGTACACTCTGATTTCAAGAACAATGGTATCATCCCTATACCGAATAAAACAGGAGCTGAAAAATGTAAAGGTTACCGTACAATCAGCTTGATCACTCATGCTTCAAATATACTGATTACCAAAATTTACAAGAGGATGGCAAGACAGATAAAAAGAGAGTTGTGTGAAGACCAGTTTGGCTTCAGGAGAAACGTATGAACAAGGGAAGCTGGGCTTATTTTGGAAGCTAGAATAGGGACGGATAAGAGAACATTCATGGACATTTGCTGACTTAAAAAATACTTTTGATAACGTTGATTGGAGTAAGTTGCTTGACATTTTGAGAACGACTGGAACATAGTACAGGTACAGGAGGGCGCTTTGCAATCTAATCAGAAGCAAGACAGCAGTTATTCCACCTGAAAGACATGAGAGAGTAGTTCGTATTCAGAAAGGTGTAAGGCAAGGCTGAAACTTATCACCCATACTCTTCAATCTATACATTGAAAAAGCAATGAAGAAAATTGGAGAAAAAATCAAAGTAGGAGTAAAGATTCAAGGAGAGATAATTTCATCTCTGAGATTTGCTGATGATATCGTCATGTTAGCCGACACACCGGAGGATTTGAATGAGTTTTTAAATGGTATGGATTCTGTCTTGAGGAAAGAATGCATGATGAAAATTAATAAATGTAAAACAAAAACATGCATTTAGGAGAAGGTATGCTGGATATTATTTACTGAACATCTTGTTTTTGGAGTATAATTGAATGCTGGTTGTAGTAGCTTGTTCAAATACAACGTGCTATACGGATATTAAATATTGATTGAGTGAATCCTCACATTAATTATATACCAGGTGAGTCAGCCGCCCCTTATTTTTTTAGTTTTCGGCCACACTTCCAACGTCTGATGCCAATATGGTCGACAGTTCCCCGTCAACAGCCAAGCCACAATGACCCTAAATGACTTTACAAGATGTATGACGACATGGAAGCAAGACCTTTACAAAAACATGTGTGCGACAAGTGATAATTCAAATCATCTGTCATACGGGCATGTACAAACAACATGCCGATGATGCGGTTTCAGTTGGATTCGAAATTGACGCTAGGTGCGGTGGCTTACTGATTGAAAACGTGAATGAACCTTGGAAGCGGAAATCTCTACCACATCTCATACGTTTTCTGGCAAACTGATGGGACAAGTAGCCGTGGAGCAATGGTCTAAGTGCGTAGAATATAATCGTCCTGTTTTTGGGAGCTGGGTTCAAATCTCACCACCGCTAAATATTATTATGCACATTTTAGCTTTGGGAATAATATACAAGGGCATTCGTGCCACATTTGACTAATATTTTTTTTTTATTTAGTCAGATTTCCCTCTAGGTTAGTGGTTCCCACGGACTCAGCGAGGGAACTCACCATTACCGCCTCTATGAGCAGTATCCTGGAGCCTGGAACATCTGGTCGAGAGGGATACAACTGGGGAGATATGATCAGCACTTCGCCCAGGCGGCCTCACCTGCAAAGCGAACAGGGGCCTCATGAGGGATGGGAAGGGATGGAAGATTGGGATGGATAGGCGTGGAAGAGGGAAGGAGGCGGCTGTGGCCTTACAGTAGGTACTGTCCCCGATAATCCGGATAGTAGGCTGTCAGATATCTGCCCCCTCAATCGGATTGCCAATAATCAATCGCACCGGCACAGCTACATCAATGAAAATGGCACTGACAGATACTACCGAGATTAGAGCACAGTAGTTAACATGAAATTATTGTGGAACACACCAAAATATACGGGGGTTCATACTTACCTTTTACTTACCTATTCAATTTAATCTCGGGTCTGGGTTTTCAACTGGATCACTTAATAGTATGCCCTCACAATAACCTCCACCACGATATTTAAAATGAACCAAGTCGAAAACAAGAAAATTTAAACTGCACAATAATTTATTTCACATAAAAAAATATAATTTAACAAAATTTAACAACAAAATATACGTGGCAATCAGAAGCCATTGTCAATGCAATCATGTCCTCCTGTAGGACTTGTAGACTTCACATACAAAATTTCAGCTTTCTCTAGCTCAAAAGAACGTAGTAATAACAACAATGCACTTTGGAATGGATAAGGGAGCTGGGACGAGACATAAAGCATTTGTTTCCTTGTTCATGAACTTCACATTTTATTTATAACCGCAAGGCCGCTATGTAGATGACCTTGGCCTCTATCATTCAGTTATCTGGCCACCTGCAATACACCCTGCACCGTGTCGCATGCTTGCTTCGTCAAATGGACGCACCTGTCCACCCAATGTTAGCATATGCTAGTTACCTCAGAGCCTAGCTCCTTTTCAAAACACTTTAAATGTTCACATCTCAACTCAAATATTATCACGCAAATCTTTTAAATGCTCCGTTCAAATATCAATGGATTACTCTAATAATCCCAAATCTTGTTAAATTGTATATTCCAATTGTTGAACTAGCGTTGTTTATAGTATATTAACGAAAACGCTTAATGTTTATAACAAAATGTTCATTAATTATTTATAAACTTTTAAATTGTTTATAACATTGTCAAACGACAATTGAAAAATTTATACATGCCTCTATTAATCCCGTTCGTTTCAAATTATTATTAAAGATATTTACATAGTTATTTACATTATTTATATTATTTATATTAGAAATACATTAAACCACACGTTTATCCGGTTGATAATTACTTAAATCGTGGTGATATAATCGACCAATGAAGGTTAGTTATATTTAAATTTTATATTCAGGTTTAATAAGATTTAATAATTATTATTATTTGTGACGGTAACCTCCATTCAAAATCGTTATCTCAAATTATTTAAACACTCTTGTTAATTTTAACAGTCACTTCACATGAATAATTTTCAATGGACCTGAACAATACACTCAGCGGAAAAATACCTCGCTCAAAACGCACAAAATTGCACAAAAATTTGCCCATAATTCATCATATATCTCATTATATATGGCATCAAAATCTTCCACAATACACCAAAAAAAAACTCCACTTATAAATTCATCATCATCATCAATATTACTGTGGGAACCTCCTTCAATTATTAAAGAGCATTATTCATCAGCGACTTTTACAAGTCCACTGAACTAACGATTATACATCCATAGTTCCTCTTTAAAAATTCTTATATTCATCAATTGTATCGAAAACTGTTATTATATTTAACCTTCGTGGGTTTCATTCATGAAGCGATATGAAGTAAAAATTTGCCAGTCACAAATAAATTTAATAGCAAATACGATTAGACACGCCTCCCTGGTCTATCAAAATTGAGATTAATATCATCAAAGTATCGCAGTATAAAAATACTATCTTCAATCAAAGTTCATCTAAACTGCATAAATAGTCGAATAGAATACAATTAGACTGTGGACTACAAACATTATTGTTCCAATCTAGAATTGAGAAAAACTCCTATCAAATGTTCATTACTATAGTGTACTCAATAAATCGTAATCAGAGTTCATATTTCATAAAATTGTCTATAATGCAATGGTATTTCAGAATTGACGATAAATGTCTATGTTGCAATCATGTTCATAAAACGACTAGTATTTCCAAGATCGTCGATAAAGTAGTAGATTTTAACGCTCTAAAATCTTTTAATCATTCTTCTTTCTTGAGGATGACAGAAAATTGGTCAAAGTAATTTACTGAATAGAATTACTTTAATATAATTGACACGCTGTCTAAATTCAAATTTGCCATAGAAAATCGTTAACTTTACAGTCAAATCGTGACTACAAAAATATGCAAATTACTGAAAGAGTATATAATATCAGTCTCAACTGATCCAAAATTATTTAATTATGCCAATGACATAATAATGTCTCAATAAATCGTAGAAAAAGGCATACATCAGAAAAGTGTACAGAGTACAGAAATATCAAGCAAGAATATGGGGCAAAATATATGGGACAGAAAATATGGGAAAAATGGTTGCTCAGATATCGCTAAATGGCTCAAATAAATCAAGAAACGTTCACGACTACCTTATCTGTTGATTGAAGTTCTAGAGAAAATTTCCAAAGAAGACTGCTGTTGGTTCCATTTCACCACCGTAAAGATGTGCTCCGACCTCGAACCTGGAACCTGCGCCCTCGGAGAATAGAACAGTTTCCTCCTGAAATCGCACTGCTCCGTGTAGACGATAGACATCCTTCTGGCAAAACTCTTCTGTGTGAGCCGGGTCCACCCTGGCCTCTCTTGAAAGTTCCCTGAAGTTCTGGTAGAAATTCGCCATGAAGTTTATTGCAATTATTTCCGCAGAAATGTTTATAATTGTGGAGTATGAAGATATTTCCACTGCCATTTGATGTAATTCAGCGATGGATTACGATGCATGAGTGTAGTTGGATGTTCACTACATGCTCGCTTTTGTAGAATGACGATTAACGAAGGTCCATGTTGCCACTTCACTCCATTGATGTATGTCCCAATTGCATTAAAGTTTTAGTCTTCCATCTCCACTTCCGTTATACTAATAGTCGAAAGTACTGCCAGATTATATAGTTCCATTGTAGAATGTAGCGTTGTATCACCAAATGTAATCTTCAGTATCACGGTTGCAATACATGTGTCAGCCGTGGCGTAGAATGTGGTATTATAAAAGTGCTTCTCATGTGTCAAGAAAATCACTTTTGTCTGCAGTCTTAAAATGCGAATATCTTCCAAAGTATAATAGTGAAAATGTTCAACTTTCGTACACGCCTCAACATTGTAATGCACAATTGAATTAGCATAAATGCAGTAGCTAACTCTTGATAGATAATCTTGTAGACTCGTTTATATGTGCGCTCCAACTTCGCCTAGTTTTAGTAACCGTAAAATTGCACTGCTGCACGCTCAATGCTTGTTCGATGCTGTGGGCTCTACCACACTTGCTAATGACGACTTGCTTCACTGTATAATATATACTTGTTCTATCGGAATTAAGAACTCGAAGTCTGACAATATGAGAATGAGAAAATGAGCCATGAGCCATGAGACATGAGACATGAGAACTTCCTCTCTGCTGTGCAAGGCCTTTTATCAACTTCTTAAGGGGCGTATCCATCCCTACCATAGCTTGTTCTTCCGTCATTGCTAGAAGTTCTAACTTTGGCTATACTTGACGGATTTTCAAATTTCAAAAACTCATAATTAATTTCTTCAAAATTCCAAATCAATGCCATAACTGAAAATAGTTTTCCACAATTCTGCATGCCAAAAGTAATTAAATATGGTAGTTTCAGTAATCTCCGTCTCCCTCCAAGCTATCATTCATTGGTTCGAGCCTCTCCTCCAATAGCGTAACTTCTTCCTCAGCACAATTCCTTGCTTCCCTGCGACTGCGTCGTAAATCTCAGATCCTTCTCGAACAAAATCATGACGTCACCAAGAATCTCAGCTCATCCAGCCTACTTGCATGAAGTCTGCGTCATCCGTGCCTACGTCATGAATATACACGTCACAACTATGACGGCCATAACTTTATTCACATTTGCCAATACAGCCACCGTGGTCTCATTATAATTCAATTTACGGGGGCAGTACCATCCCGGCATTTGCCCGAAGACGAAGTGGGAAACCACGGAAAACCACTTCGAGGATGGCTGAGGTGGGAATCGAACCCCCTCTACTCATTTGGACCACCCGAGGCAGAGTAGACCCCGTTCCAGTCCTCATACCACTTTTCAAATTTCGTGGCAGAGCCGGGAATCGAACCCAGGATCTCAGGGACGGCAGCTAACCATGCTGACCGCTACGCTACGGAGGCGACGACTAATATCATGCGGTGTTTATTTAGGGTTTAATGTGTACTGGCTTGACACAGTGTGCTGGCTAGAAGCGCTGGTTATTTCATCGCCATGTTCTTGTATTTGATCCCCCAGCGGCTCACATCTGGTGGGACGTGGGTTGGCAACCATGGGACCCCAGCTGAATCTGGCATTGCTTCGACTTGCTTGTGCCGGGCTCCTCTCCGTCTTCTTTCCTGTCGACCTCTCTTGGTTAACTCTTGTTCTCTTCCGACTCCGACGGTATTAGGGTATCCGAGGCCTAGGAAGTATTTCCTTTTCCACCTTAATTGGCTCTTCTCTCATTTATCCTGACCCCTCATTCTTCGAGGGTTTTGCTTTCAGGTACCTCCTGCCTTCTGCTCAAGGCCCTCTGGCAAGGCGAAAGGACGAATACCCGTGGAGCAATGGCCGAAGTGCGTAGAAGGTAGCTGTCCTGTTTATGAGAGGTGGGTTCGATTCTCACCACCGCTGAATATTCTTGTGCTCATTTTAAACTTTGGGGATCAAATACAAGATGATGATGATAATTAATTGTTGTTACAAGGGTCCTAACATCTAGGTTATCGGCCCCTAATGGTTTGGGCGTTAATGAAAAATGAAAAATACCTATAATTAAATCTAACTACAAACTTTCACTATCGTTTTACCCTCCAGGGTTGGCCTTTCCCACGGACAAAGCGAGGGATCCCATCTCTACCAGGCACTACGCCCAGGTGGCCTCACCTGCAAAGCAAACAGGGGCCTGATGAAGGAATGGGAAGAGTGGGAGGGTTACGCAAGGAAGTGGGAAGGAGGCGGCCGTGGCCTTACGGAAATTCCCATCCTGGCATTTGCCCGAAGACGAAGTGGGAAACCACTTCGAGGATTGGACCACCCGAGGCTGTGTAGACCCCGTACCAGTCATCATGCCACTAGGAAAATTTCGTGTCAGACCCGGAAATCGAACCACGGACCCCCGGGGTGGCAGCTAATCACGCTGACCACTACACATCGGAGGTGGCTGCTACAAACTTACAACTAAAATTAACTACTGACTTACACATGCCGTTTATACGATTTCAGTTGTATTCGAAATTAACGCTGGGTACGGTGGCATACAGATAAAGAACGTGAATGAACATTTGAAGCGGAAAGCAGTATCACACCTCATACGCTTTCAGGCAGGATGAAGGGAAGAGTAGTGGAGGAGCAATGGTCCAAGTGCGGAGAAGGTAGCGGACCTGTTTTTGGGAGATGGGATCGAATCCCACCACCGCTACATATTTTTATGCACAATTTTAGCATTGGGGATAAAATACAAGATGATGATGATGGAGATAATTGTTGTTTTAAGGGACCAAACGTCTAGGTTATCGGCCCCTAATGGTTTGGGTGTTCATGGAAAATGAATATGAAAATTTAAGTAAATCGAACTACAAACGTACGCAATTGGAAAAGAAAGGAAAACAAAAGAAGGGTAAGGGAAATAAAAGAAAGGGGGAAAATGCCCTCAACTCTCGAAGAATGAAGATTGAGGGACTATGAAAGAAGGAGAGCCATAAATGGCAGGGAGGAAAGGGAAAGAGGAGAGGGCCCGCCCCAAAGGCAATGGAAAAAGGCGAAGAACCCGACCCAGCTCAGGAATCTCTATGGATCGATAAGTCTCGAACTCACCAGCTGTGATCCCTTAAGGGTCTAGCATTATCCATGGTGCCCAAAACTAGTGGGGATGCTCACACCCTGCCTCCTTGAGGGCCTTTAGCAGAAGGCCGGAGGTACCTGAATCAAAAACCCTCGTAGAATGAGGCATCAGGAATAACAAGAGAAGAGCAGATTAAGGCGGAAAAGGAGAGACTCCCTAGGCCTCGGATACCTTAATACCGTCGGGGTTGGAAGAGAACAAGAGATGTTCAAGCGAGGTCGACAGGAAAGAAGACGGAGAGGAGCCCGGCACAAGCAAGTCGAAGCAATGCCAGACACAGCTGGGGTCCCGTGATCGCCAACCCACGACCCATCAGATGTGAGCCCCTGGGGGATCAAATTCAAGAACATGGCGATGAGATAACCAGCGCTTCTAGGCTGCACACTGTGTCAAGCCAGTACACATTAAACCCTAAATAAACACCGCATTATATTAGTCAAATGTGGCACGAAAGCTCTTGTATATTATTCCCAAAGCTTAAAATGTGCATAAAAATATTCAGCGGTGGTGATATTTGAACCCAGCTCCCAAAAACAGGACGATTATCTTCTACGCACATAGACCATTGCTCCAAGGCTACTTTTCCCATCAACTTGCCTGAAAGCGCATGATATGTGATATAGCTTTCCGCTTCCAAGGTTCATTCACGTTTTTTATCACTAAGCCACCGTACCTAGCGTCAATTTCGTATCCAACTGAAACCGTATCATCGGCATGTTCTTTGTACATGCCCGTATGACAGTTAGATGCTTTGAATTATCACTTGTCGCACACATGTTTTTGTATAGGTTTAGCTTCCATGTCGTCACAAATCTTGTAAGGTCGTTTAGGGGTTTTGTGGCTTGGCCATAGAAGGGGAACTGTCGACCATATTGGCATCAGACGTTGGAAGTGTGGTCGAAAACTAAAAAAATAAGGGGCGGTTGACTCACCTGGTATGCACTCACTTATACAACCATCACAATAACACAGGTTATCAGAAAAAATGCAATACTCACCGAAGTACACAGGGCTAAATGGCCATGATGTCCATGCATCAGAAATGAAACAACATCAACTTCCTACCCAAATCCTTCCTCGTATAAAATTGCACACACTTGTAAGCCTACAGACATCACAGTGACGCAGGTTATCAGACAACTTCTACACACACCCAAGTAAACGGGACTACAAGACCTTGATGCTGAAAAACCCCAAAATAATCAACAACAAAACCAACAACAACAATAGACTCTACCGCGGATCAAGTTTAACGAATATTAATCACTGTATTCGAGTGATGAAATACGTGGTGATATAAGTACAGTACTGTCTATATATATATATAATATTCTCGATTGCGAATACGCAATATATATGCTTAACATTATAACGTGTGAATAGTTATAAATCAATAAATACCAAAGATACGAAGTAAAAGTATTTGACACTGCAGAGAATTGAACCACGAACCTTCAGACTATGATCCCAGGTCGCTACCATTAAGTCACGGATGAGCTACGATAATATTTGGCAAACAACTGGTTTAGTATAACTGTATCATATTTTGTGTTTATATCAACGATTTGAATAGATTTTTCTGGCGTCTCTATAAACCATTTGATACTAAATATGTATTAATTGTTCAGTACATTCCTAAATGGATATACAATTACGCAGTTACGGAAATATATGGATTTACTAGCAAAAATAGCGGCCATTTTGACAACGGGACGGCACGGACCCACAACGATATGGCAAGGTCGGCCTGACCTGTTAGTCACTTCTACGGTCACATGTTCCATTATAATATGCTAATATCCTACCGGTCACCTCCTTGAGGAAAGGTTACACCTCCCTATGCACGATAAGCTGAATCGTTGAGGCCAGCCCATGTTGAATAGTAAGTTACGGTTAGGCTATACTACTTCCATGATTCATACATCGGCCATCTTAAAACTATTTGGCTGATGAACTTTTAATTTGGGCAAAAGATGCTTCCCGTATTAAGATATACTGTAGTCGTAATTTGTTTTAAGTTCAGAACATTTGGGTAGCCGCCATTTCTTTTTTGTTATGATGGCGGCGAAATACAACATTACATTGAGTTGTCCCTTGCTAGTGCTACCACTGTACCAAAAGTGGTTCGATCTGCGTTTCGTTGTGTTGATTTGATAGGGGGAATCGATTTGCACACATACATGGCTGCCATCTGCAAACAATTGGGATGATGACCTTGCAGTTTGTTCGAAAGACGCTTCTCAAATGAAGATATGTTGTTGTAAAATTTGGTAGAGATCAGTTGATTAGGCAAGTCGTAATTTGATTTAAGCTTTGAACATTTGGGTGGCCGCCATTACGTTTCCGTCAAGATGGTGGCGATATATACATGACACTGAGGTGCCCTTTGCTAGTTCTACCTCTTAACCAAATATCGTTCAATTTGGTGGCACTACACACACCCTGCCTCCTTGAGGGCCATAAGCAGAAGGCAGGAGATACCATGAAAAGAAAATGGAGAGGTCTAACCCCTTGAAGAATGAGGGTATCAGGATAGATGAGACAAGGGCCAATAAAGGCGGGAAAGTGAAAGACTCCCTACACTTTGGGTGCACTAATATCGTAGGAGTACGAAGAGAACAAGAGTCGTCCAAGGGAAGACGACAGGAATGATGACATTGGGGAGCCTGGCACAAGTGAGTAATGGAAAAGCGGTAAGAGGCGTCTGCTTTCCTTTTCGTCGGTAAAATGTAAGTTCTACCGCTTAAGAAGTAAGAAAGATTTATATTTGTGGGCAGAGCAAGTGATATGGGGTGGCACCCACCACGACAAATGAGGAGAATAACATGTGCCTCAAAAGCCCAATTTGGCATTGCCCATCAGAATAATGACGTAATATATGACGTGACAATTCAGCAATGGGCTATGCTAGCTGCACAGGACGTAAAATGTACGGGGTTTAAAGCCAGCCATTCCTGGGTGCAGCACTTTAAGGATCGCTATAATATCATTTCGCGAAAAATAGCAACTGTGGTTATATTGTTACGGCTGTGAGTTTGTTTCATCGCTCGCCGCATGAGTCACAACTGCCCCCGGGCTGGGCTGTGCTCTGCCTCAGTGTATTGCGTGCACCTTATGCAACAGGACTACTAGGAAAAAGGGATGGTCCAGAATATTCGTGACTCAGCAAGTGATGGAAACCTCGAGAAGCCGTGAACCCTGGATGGGTCTAGAAGCATTTATTGAGTCACCGGCCTGCTATATAAGAGCGCCCTGTCAAGCAGGGTGTGTGTGTTTTACGAGCTAGTGCGAGCGTTTATCCTGAGCGACAGAAGTGTGGTGACTTGCGAAACCACTAGTGAAGCCGATTCTCTTGACAGCGAGGGAGTGAGAAGCATACAGGGGACTGCCTGTGTTTTGAGCGAGTGTGATTTCACTGAGCGACAGAGGTATTGTGGCGAAGTGCCGTGCGAGTTATGAAATCCAGTGACATTGTTTCCCAGCTCGTGGACAGCGAAGCAGCGTGTAGCAGGTTATCGTAAGTAACTGTAGTTTGTGTACATAAGGAAGAGGTGCAGGTAGTTTCTGTCAAGGCCACCGGACTCATTAGGACGGATTAACTTCTGTGGTTTGTTGACAAGTGAAATGGGGCAAGAGCTCTCCATAAGGAAGAGACTTGAGGAAACTGGAGTAAGGTTCTAATTGCTTGTATTTGCTGATGAGTAGTGTATCTTTCTGGCCGCAATAAAGTTAATTATTTCTTTAAAGGAACAATCTGTGTTGTGCTTCAACCCACCGTAATCCAGTTAACAAATGTGTCACTATGGGGGTGGCACGTAACAACTGGTGTCAGAAGCCCGATTACGTACTCAAACACAAGCACAACACCTGACGGTCCTGGTTTCAAAACCCGAGCAGGTCATTTTTTTAAATTTTCCTGTGAGTGCATGCCCTTTACAAGACAAACATCTAAAATGGAAGCGCAATTTGCAGCATTGCTAGAAAAGTTAAGTGGCATGGAAGCCAAGATGGAAAACGGCCAGAAGAAGATGGAGGACGGCCAGAAGAAGATGGAGGACCTAACTGCCAAACTAGAAGACGTCCAGAAGAAGTTAGCCGAGGACCTAACTGCCAAACTACAAGACGGCCAGAAGAATTTAGCTGAGGACCTAACTTCTAAATAAGAAGACTTTCAGAATAAGTTAACCGAGGACCTAACTGCGAAATTAGAGGACAGCCAGAGGAAGATGGAGCACAGCCAGTATAAGTTAGCAGAGGACCTAACCGCCAAATTTCTGGATGGCCAGAAAAATCTGGAAGAGTGTCTGCTGACGAAATGAGAGGAAAGCCAAAGGACATTAGAACAGGGTCTGCGTGAGGAGGTCACAGCAGTGGAAAAGAAGTTCGACGCCTTACAAGTGGAAGTTGCCGAGCTGCGCCAACGCCCGCTGATGGGAGTGGAGGAGAAATTCAACGTCTTACAAAAGGAAGTTGCCGAGCTGCGCCAACGCCCACTGACGGGGGTGGAAGAGAAATTCAACGCTTTACAAAAGGAAATTGCTGAGCTGAGCCAACGCCCGCCGACGGGGATGGAAGCGAGATTCAACGCTCTACAAGAGAAAGTTGCCGAGCTGCGCCAACGCCCGCCCACCGTTACACCGGGAATATCAGGAACGGGACATAGGAGAGTGACGCCCCCAACCTCCAACGGAAAGGTCCCGTGGAGCACCTACATACGTCAGTTCGAGGCAGGCTGTTCCATAAACAACTAGAACAGCACGGAAAAGGCTACAGCTCTCATTGTAACGCTGAGAGGGGACGCCCTTAACGTCCTTCAGGCCATCCCGACTGGATCCCAGGACTACGATTCACTAATCGCCCATATGGAGTCCCGATATGGAGATAGCCATCTTCAGCAGGCCTACCAGATGCAACTCCGGACCCGGGTACAAAAGAACGCGGAAACCCTGCAGGAGTTCGAGATGGACATCGCACGCCTCGTAAGGCTCGCCTATCCAACAGCGCCGGCCGACTTCCTGGAACAGATTGCGACGCAGACCTTCACAGACGGGCTACGGGACTCGGACACTCAACAGGCGCTGCGACTCGCGCGCAATAAGACCCTGGCAGATGTGCTGAGCCACGCACTTGAGTTCGAGACGGCAAAACAGGCATCTAGAATGCACGCACGGGTACGTCAAGTGGACGTCGTGGAACCAGTAAAAACCAACGAAACCAAGCCCCTGGCCGACGAATTGATGGAGGCACTAAGCCGTTTCTTCGATAGTCGCGGCGCCACCACTAACGACACCGCTGGAAGACAACCAGAGAGGCGGCCCGGAAGAGGACTGCCGACCTGCTGGACCTGCGGTAAGAAAGCCCACCTGAGCAAGGACTGCGGTGATCGCCGCCGCCGAGGGTATCCGACGGGAAATCAGTCGTATGAAAACCGCGCGGCCCAGGGAAACGAGTATTAGCCAGCCTTGGGGGGCAAAGGTTGGCTTGTGACAGTCGTCAAGCCCCGCAGTCCAAGTTCGTGTGACGAAGTTACGGAGGGACAATTGCAGCCTGATGGTCGACGGAGTCATCAACGGAGTGAGCTGGCCCATGCTGATCGACACGGGAGCGTCGAGGACCATCGTTAATCCCACCGTGATCCCGAGGTGGAGAGTGCAACCCACACAAAGGAACCTCCAACTAATAACCGCGACTGGAGAGACTAAACCGGTACATGGTGAAGCATCACTGGAGTTAGTCACTGGTCGACGGGCGGTGAAGCATCCAGTGCTTGTGGCTGACGTATCAAACGAAGTGATCATCGGACTGGACTTTCTGGACCAGAACATCATCTTGGACCTGAGTACCAACACTCTGAACTTCGGAGGTGAGGAACTTGCTTTGCAACCAGCGCACGAGTCCATCACCGCACGACGAGTAAGGCTGAGAGAAGACGTCATCGTTCCCGCCAGGACAGAGGTCAGCGCTGCCGTAATTGTCGACGGAACTGCTGAGGGAGTGGCGGCTGTCATCGATCCAAAATATGAGGAGACCCAGACAAAAGGATTGCTAACTGCCAAGACTCTCATCAACACGACGTCTCAGCCGTACGTCCGCCTGTCCAACCTGAACGACTACGACATTACGGTTAACCGGGACACCAACCTAGGAGTCTGCGAGCCCGTTACCTGGATTGCCCGCATCACAGATACGACGGACAGACACCTGCGGACGGACAACCGAAGAAGATGCGCACTGCCAGAAGAACTACAGAAGCTGTACCAAGGATCCCAGGACCATTTAGACGAGGAACAATCACGCCAACTTCAGGACCTGCTACGCGAATTCCAGGACGTCTTCTCCGTGGGGAGCAAAGACTTCGGCAGGACAAGCTTGGTCCAGCACAGAATCGACGTTGGGGACAGCGCACCGATTAAGGCCCCATTCTGATGTGTCCCGCTCGCCAAGCAAGCCGAAGTCGACCGGATGGTAGAAGAGATGAAGGAGCAAGGGGTGATCGAGCCATCACATAGTCCTTGGAGTTCTCCGGTCGCGCTAGTAAAGAAGAAGGACGGTTCCACCATGTTCTGCGTGGACTACAGGCGGGTGAACGACGTCACGAAGAAGGACTGCTACCCTCTACCCCGGATCGACGACACGCTGGACACCATATCAGGATCAAGATGGTTCTCCACCTTGGATTTTAAGAGTGGCTACTGGCGGGTGGAGGTCCACCCTAAGGACCGCGAGAAAACGGCGTTCTCGGTGGGCAGCGGGCTCTGGCAGTTCACCGTCATGCTATTCCGTCTGTGCAACGCCCCTGCGACCTTCGAAAGGTTAATGGAGTCCATTCTGAGGGGACTACACTGGAAGACCTGCCTGGTCTACCTAGACGACGTCATCGTTCTGGGAAGAAGCTTCGAGGAGCACTACAGCAACCTGAAGGAGATCTTGATGAAGCTACGGGATGCCCAGCTGAAGTTAAGCCCCTAGAAGTGTCAGCTCTTCCAGAAGCAGGTCCAGTACCTTGGGTATATTGTCTCCGAGGAAGGGGTGCGCACCGACCCAGAAAAGACCGCAGCTGTGAGGGAGTGGCCAGTTCCGAAGGACAAGTCCCAACTACGAAGCTTCCTGGGACTCTGCACTTATTACCGTCGCTTCGTGTGAGGATTCGCTGACATCGCCAAACCACTGCATCGACTGATTGAGAAGGACCAACTCTTCACGTGGACAGCAGAATGCCACAATGCCTTCGAACAACTCAAACAGGCTCTGTGCACCGCACCTATTCTGGCCTACCCCAGACCTGGAACAAGGTTCATCGTCGATACCGATGCCAGTGACTTTGGTATAGGGGGAATCCTGTCGCAAATAGTGGACGGCGAGGAGAGAGTAGTGGCCTACTTCAGCAAGCCTTGTCAAAGCCAGAGAGGAACTACTGCGTCACCAGGAAGGAACTGCTCGTCATCGTGAAGACCATTGAACACTTCCACAAGTACCTGTACGGACAAGAATTTCTCATCAGGACCGACCATGCATCCCTGTGGTGGCTCCTGAACTTCAAGCAGCCCGAAGGTCAACTCGCGCGGTGGATAGAGAGGCTTCAACAGTACAATTTTGAGATCCAGCACAGGAAAGGCCAACTGCATTCTAATGCCGACGCCCTGTCACGAAGACCGTGCCCCGAAGACTGCACCTTCTGTACTAGAAGGGAGGAGAACACCGGGATAAATTGACGACGGACTACTGTGGAACTTCAAGGGAGCTGGAGCCGCGAATCTTTCACGCGGGCTCAAGCAGAAGATGATGACCTGGGACTGATAGCCGAATGGAAGAGGGCCTGTGTCCCCAGACCCGGGTGGAACATTGTGAGTGACTGCAGCCCAAAGTTTAAGTCTTACTGGGCGCAGTGGGACTCGCTGGTTGTGAGGGTTGGCCTCATCTGCCGTACCTGGGAGAGCACCGACGGGAAGACATCTCGGGAACAAGTCGTCGTTCCAAAGGCTATGACGGAGGAAGTCCTGAAGGAAATTCATGATGGATCATCTGGTGGGCACTTAGGGATAAAGAAGACCCTGGAGAAGCTGAGAGAGCGGTTCTACTGGATCAGGTGCCGAACAGACGTGGAGAACCACTGCGCAAGGGGCCATGATTGCGCAGCCAGCAAGGGCCCTGGACGAAGATGACGGGGTCCACTGAAGACCTACAACGTGGGCGGCCCCATGGAGAGAGTGGCCATCGATGTTGCTGGACCATTCCCGTTAAGCGAGGCAGGGAACCGCTACATATTGTTCGTCAGCGACTACTTCACCAAATGGCCGGAGGCGTATGCGCTCCCTAACCAAGAAGCCGCGACGATCGCAAAGACCCTGGTGATGGAATTCGTCAGCCGGTACGGAGTACCCCTGGAGCTGCACTCCGACCAAGGGAGGAACTTCGAGTCGCAGGTGTTCCAGAACCTATGCCAGCTGCTGGGAATCCGGAAGACAAGGACGACGCCGCTACACCATCAGTCCGACAGGATGGTAGAGCGATTCAATCGCACCATCGAGAACCATCTCCGAATAGTCGTCAGCGAGCACCAGAGGGATTGGGACAAACATTTTCCACTATTTCTCCTGGCCTACCGCGCCGCCGTGCATGAAACCACCGGTTGCCCACCAGCCCGGGCCATGATTCGGAGGGAGCTCCGTCTACCTGTCGATCTTGCCTTCGGCCGACCTGGGAATGATCCGGTCCCGGTAAGCCAGTATTGTCAAGAACTGGTCGACCAACTGGAGGACGTGCACGCGTTCGCAAGGAAGAAACTGCGGATCGAGACCGACCGAATGAAGACCCGATACGACCAACAGACGGATGCCGGCGGATTCCACGAGGACGACCTGGTCTGGCTCTTCAACCCATTACGGAAGATAGGCCTGTCACCCAAACTGCAGAAGTCCTGGGAGGGCCCGTACCGAGTCGTGAAACGGATCAACGATGTCGTCTACAGGATCCAGCGGAGCCGGAGGGCGAAGATGAAGATCGTGCATCGAGATCGCCTGGCAGCCTACGGAGGGACACAAACGGACCAATGATTGATCGGGACATCAGCCTTTTAGGAAGGGGGTGGTGTTACGGCTGTGAGTTTGTTTCATCGCTCGCCGCATGAGTCACAACTGCCCCCGGGCTGGGCTGTGTTCTGCCTCAGTGTATTGCGTGCGCCTTATGCAACAGGACTACTAGGACAAAGGGATGGTCCAGAATATTCGTGACTCAGTCAGTGATGGAAACCTCGAGAAGCCGTGATTCCTGGATGGGTCTAGAAGCATTTATTGAGTCACCGGCCTGCTATATATGAGCGACCTCTCAAGCAGGGTGTGTGTGTTTTACGAGCTAGTGCAAGCGTTTATCCTGAGCGACAGAAGTGTGGTGACTTGCGAAACCCCAAGTGAAGCCGATTCTCTTGACAGCGAGGGAGTGAGAAGCATACAGGGGACTGCATGTGTTTTGAGCGAGTGTGATTTCACTGTGCGACAGAGGTATTGTGGCGAAGTGCCGTGCGAGTTACGAAATCCAGTGACATTGTTTCCCAGCTCGTGGACAGCGAAGCAGCGTGTAGCAGGTTATCGTAAGCAACTGTATTTTGTGTACATAAGGAAGAGGTGCAGGTAGTTTCTGTCAAGGCCACCGGACTCATTAGGACGGATTAACTTCTGTGGTTTGTTGACAAGTGAAATGGGGCAAGAGCTCTCGATAAGGAAGAGACTTGAGAAAACTGGAGTAAGGTTCTAATTGCTTGTATTTGCTGATGAGTAGTGTATCTTTCTGGCCGCAATAAAGTTAATTATTTCTTTAAAGGAACAATCTGTGTTGTGCTTCAACCCACGGTAATCCAGTTAACAAAAGTGTCACTAGGGGGGTGGCACGTAACAATATCAAAGAATGCCCATCGAGAAATGGATATTATGTCAGCAGCAGAAATATTCGTAGAAGAGGTTACGTCGGTTCTATATTCTCTCCGCCCTGGAAACGTATGTACTGTAATAGTGATCAAAGAGGGTTCAATTTGGAGATGTGTTCTGGTAGGACACTGGCTACAAAAGGGTCGAAAACGGTTTGTTCTAAAGTGCAATCAGTGGGGGCCACAACGCACAGTTATACAATAATGCCAACAGTAACAGCAGCCGGCAAGCTGCTTGGACCTCTCTTCTTAACTTTGAAAGAACCAAAAGGTGTGTTTGGTAAAAGGGTGAAAGAAACTATGTTTGCACTTGACAATATTTACGTTGATCCCACAAAATCTGGCAAAATGGGATCCGCACAATTGAAGGATTGGTTTCATAATGTTTTAAACATCATGTACAGTCTGGCAATGTGGCACTCCTTCTGGACATACATCGTTAAAAAGTGAAGAGCGCATACGACTGATGATCATCCCTCCTGGGGCCACAGCCTATTGTCAACCATTGGATGTATACAGCTTTAAGGTTTGGAAAAGCTTTGTCCGTAGATTTTCGAACACCGTTCGGTTATTGAATTTTGACATCAATTAGGCCCAGAGAATTACAATCTTGAAAATTCAGTCTCTGACCACCAATTGTCGTCCTCTCGTTTTACTTCTATGTGGCAATACGCATGGTATCGAAGTCAGTATGTGTCCAACAATCCGGGATGGTTTGAACACCCTGTGCCATATTGTTACGATATCAGTGCAATACAATGTAGTACTTGCACTCGCCCGTGTTACATACGGTGTGGATGGTGTAAAACCAGTTTGTGTTTCCAAAAAAAGCATATAGTTTAACGTGACCGTTAATCACGAGATCATGAGCCACGGGATGTTTGTGTTTACGACATTATTACCACGAACGTCACTGTTGTCAGAATATGTGAAATAGCTTGGTTTCTTACTCACCTGTGTGATCATTGGTTCAGTTTACTCTGTGTTGTGTTGTAATTATACGTATTTGTGATACCTTACACTGCATGATTAATAATAGAGCACGTCGTGCAAAATATTGTAAATATGCAGCATTAATGTCCCATGCCGCAGCGCGAGTACGGGAGGGCAGTCGTTTGGAACGTGATCTTTTGAGCCACCAATCAGACGTGAGGCACACTCCCGCTTGACCAGGGCGCACAGTTCAAAATTGTTGAACTTACTGCCGTCAACGGTGGGTAGGAGTTGATTTCTGAAAGATTTTTCTTCACGGTTCTGCCTAGTTGGGCTCACGCAACGCATCTGCTAAGTTCCAGCAGGATCCGCGATTCCCCGGTTCAGAGACTTCCCTTGTCAGCTGGGGTTCCGCTGTCACCAGCCTACGTCCCACTTGTTGACAGCCTCCATGTGAATAAGAAAAGAAAAAGCATGAATATACAAAGTGGTTCATCAGCTCCTTATTATTTAGTTTTGTGAAACCCAACTAATATTACAATTCTCCTGATGGTCGATATTGCTCTGCGCACTGCCTGTATGACAGCAATGTAAACTGAGCCAATGGCCAAGCAAAGTAAAAACGATCGTTAATATTTCCGCGCCAAATACTAAGGACCATTCTACGAATATATGATTCATTGCTCCTTGAAGAATACACATGCATGTAATACAATCGAAGTAATAGTTTACGCCACGTGATCTGCAACAGTAGAATGTTAAATGCGCATTATAAACTACGAATGAACACTTTGACACGCATACTAACGTTCGAGGTGAAACAGGCTAGTTAACTAGTAACCGTGTAGCGCGCGACGTTTACGTTGTCTCCGTGGCTGAGGCGGTTGAAGTCCGATTTGACGTGGTGTGCGTTACCGTGCAGAATAGTGCTTTGAATCCAGCCGTAGGCAAAGTTTTTTGAACGACAGCCCGTGCTCCATTTTAGTGGGGATTATAAAATCATTCCACACTTACAAAGTCACATTACCACATTTATTCCCTTACGATGAATTCCTGGCGCAGAGAATGTTGATTTTTGCTACTTTATGAGGATAGTGAGAACTTTTCGGTTGGACACTAGACTTTCTTTATCTAAAACTTTCTTACTGGTTCGAATACGAATTTGGTCGGTGGGCATTAGTAATATTAATGTTCACGTTCAAGGACAATATTCATTTTCTTTTCTTCTGTTATGATGGCTTTCAAATGTGCAGGTGTTCGGTAAACCCACATCCACCTCGATCGTATCACTAGCCACGTGCGTTTCCACTTCATTGTGGGTAGCGGAAACATTACGTTATGAGGCTATGAGAGTTAGGAATATTGTAATGTTCTCGCGGTTATGGGCTGTTCTCAATGCAAATGCCGTGCACTCTTAACACACAAACTGTCATATCATTGGCATTTGTGGACTAATCAGTGAGATGTTTACACTGGTGCGGTATGAATAATATACCCTCATCCACAATTGGTATTGCTTTCAAGCTAAATCTCAGAGTTTTAATTTGCTACCATGGCTGGAAATTACCCAGTGAAATGTTTCGCATGTGTATTTTCACCATCGAAGCCAATTTTAGAAAAATAGTTACCTCAAAGAACAACGAGTTACAAGGTGGAGAAGAAGGTACAAAGTCAGAAGGACTAATAACTTACTTCATGAGCCATGAGCCAATGCACAAGAAAGAGACTTCATTTTGCTGTACTCAGCGGCGTCAATATTTGAGATTCCTTTTCAAACTTTAAAGGCTTGGACATAGTGATCATCACATTCTTGTGTCCATGTGTGTGTTTAAATTTGTCTAATAACCTATGTTATTACGGTGTCGGTAGTAGTTTGTGTATTTGTAACTGAAGGTAGGAGGGGTAAGGAGGTGGCAGTGGCCTTAAATTTCAAACCATCCCAGCATTTTATCCGAAGTAGAAGTGGGATACCACGGAAAACCACTTCCAGGATGACTTAGGTTAGTCTCGAGTAGATGTCAAGGATTTGAAAATCAATTCCTCATGCATTCCAACACACTTTATATTGTTTTTATAAAATAATCCTACCTGAAAATTCATTCAGCAGACGCTCATTCAGTTAGTAGCTTTCGTTTCTGATAATTTCTGTTTCTCTCTTATCATATCTTTAGAAAGAAAAGTCATGTTAACAACCGTATGAACTCAATACGATACGGTTTTCATCATTAATGGATGAATTAATACTGTTTTATATTTGTCGAACGTGAGACCGAGGAATGGCTTACATCCCGAGGTTACAGAGTGTTTTGACGCGACACGTGCGGTGGCCTGAGTGCATCTGAATTTCCCCTTAAACCAAGGTGGTCAACATTATGAACACTTGGTATGTCGTCATCCAACCTGGCTACGTACCATCGGATAAAAACGGCCCTTTTCAGAACAAATAAAGAATCACACGTCGGAACAGGTACATAAGCGGCCTTAGTATATCCACTGTAAACGGCATTAAGCGAGCAAAGGTGTGGCAGCCCGGGGATCGAACCTGCTACCCGGCATCTTGCCTGACGCAACAGCAGGAATGCATGAATTAGCCGCCTTAGCAACCGATAGCCATAGCAAATTGCTGGCACGTATTTAATCTATTCGTAGCCCCCATAGACACCTGTCCAACCATAAGATGGTGTCAATCGGAGCTGTGATCGTTTAAAACATGCATTATAGTTGAGGTCATTGAAATAACACTACCGCCAATGCTTTCTACTATATTCCGACCTGAAATGGAACACCCACACCGACGCAGTGAGTAACCAAGCTGCCCGCCAACTAGGTATGCTAAGCAGAAGTCTACGTGGTTGCCGCACCAAAGTGAAGAGGACCGCCTACCTGAGCGTAGTGCGACTGCTACTAATTTACGCGTGCCCTTCATGGAGCCCCGATACCAAGGGAAATATCTTTAAGCTAGAACAGATACAAAATTGTGCCACTAAATTCATTCTTTCGAAAAATTCCGACTTAGACTCTAAAAACAGACGCCAAAAATGTAGCCTCCCATCAATTGAGAATCTATTTACTCAAATTGATTTGTTATATCTGCGAAAACTTTTTTAATAGTACAGACTAATCTGTTATTTTAGACAAAATTACCCTTGGCTACCGATCAGCTCAGAAGGGCCATGGTGTTACGCTGTACGCCCCACTATCCAGGACTGAGTCGTACAAACTGGGTTTTGTAAATATAAGTAGATCAATTTGTACATGGAACAGCCTACCGTGTTCCCTGAAGGCCTGCAACAATAATGCCGTACAGTTCAAGAGGAAGCTGCGGCATTATTTGTTCAACAAGTAGGTTCTTCTTCATAAATTATGCCCCGATTCTTTGTTGTGCTAGTGTTTGCCGTGAATCTCTATTTGCAATATTTATTTGATCTCTTCTCTTGTTGTTCCTCCCTTATCCTATGTAAATGTGCATTTACCATCCCCCTAATATATTCTGTAAATAATATAAGCATTCCTCGATTCTCACTAATGGCCATCTTGTGTACATATGTAAATATAACCCATTATATTTAGTGGGGGTTCTGACGCATCCCGAATGCGAAGTGGGGCTTTGCTCTTTTCAGAGACTGTCTTCAGTGTACTGTAAATATAGTGTAAGGCACTGATGAATAAATATGAAATGAAATGAAATTCGCGAGCATGAACTCAACGGTAAAGTTTTATTAAGGCTATAAAGGAGCAGATACTAATGCTTTTAGGACGACTATGATAATATACACGTTAGTTGGGTTGTCTTCCTCCATAAAATAAGGGGCTGGTGAACCACTCTGTATAAGTCACAGTATTATACGTATGTAACTACACATATTTCTAAGAAAATAAGCATCAGAGGAGAACGTTTTTAAAATGCCTGAAGCCTTACAATGTTTGCCCGAATTTACTTCTCAATTTATTCCCAGTTTGTATCGGGTTATCACTTGTTTTACATATCCCAGGCTTGTGACTTGGGTTCGTGCCAACGATACTGGACCTGGTGAAACTGCCTGTCGGCGCTTGTCGAGAGGGCTTGATAACACTGCGGTGGGCAGTTACATTTGTGATAGCAGACTGGTTAAATGGACCAAAATACTGACGATGTGTTAGGTTTTATCTGTTATGGTGGTACAAACGATACACAGGGATGCGATATAAATGGGGACCTTTATGAGAACTCACTATCCCGGTCAATGGTTTCCAGATGCAATTATGAGGATATCTATATATCCCGTGACATGTTGAAATATGAGCAATGACCCTGTCGATGGACACTCCTAAGTATTTTGAGGCTTAAATATGATCTAAATATGAGGCTCGGAATGAACAGTGTCATACGTCATTTAATATCAAGAAAGTACTGTGGTGCTAATTTAACCACAGAAACTTCTAAAAAGTTCAAGACACAAAGTGAAAATTACTAACACATCCTCTCAAAGACTGGTATATCAGGGTGCGTACTTCATTTTCATATCTGTCCTCTTCATATCTGTGGTGGCTCAGCGGTCTAGCTGTATGCCTCTCACCAAGACGGTCCGGGTTCGATTCCCGGTCAATGCATGTGTGATTTTCGAAGTGAAATGCCATGTCCTGTGGTTCGGATTCCACGTAAAAAGGAGGTCCCGTGGCTCATAATCACAAGATTCACGGTCACGTAAAACTACAATCTTCCTTCCTTCCTTTCTTATTTGCTATGTTTCCACTAATGGAACCAGTGGAGAAATATTCAACGGATGACGATAGAAAGAAAGAAAGGAAGTTTGTATTATTACGGGTAAACTCGCGAACATGGGCCACGGGACTCCTTTTGAAGTGCAATCATCACCACCGGCCATGGCATTTCTCCTCAAAAATCTCACATGCACTAACCGAGAGGCGAATCTGGTCCACCTTGGTGAGAGGCAAGCAGCTTGACCACTGCGCAAACACACCATGTAGTTTAAAATGACTTCTAGTGTTATTATACGGGAAGGATCTCATGGCCTCAGAAGTTTCCTCACTTAATGACCATAGGCTACGTTTAAAGACACAGCAGTCAACCTCGTGGTGTTGTGGCAAGCAAGATGCAATTCCCCGTTCTGTCAAGAAGTTAAATTCTTGTACTTCATCGGAGAGATTACTGAGAAGTGGAGGGCTTGATTCACACTTCCGCAATCCCAGAAGTGCTTTTCCGTGGTCCTTTACTCCTACTCCAGTAAAATGTCGGGATAGTTCTTAAGGCCTCAGCAAGTTACTTCGAAAACCTAGAGCCAATTATAAGAATAAATACACGTACTACTACAGACATTTAAATATTAAGCAAATCAGGTAATTCTGCCCCCAGTCAAGTACACTCAGTTGATGACAACGATGCACCACCCGGTAAAGGAAACAACAACATAGATACAGCAGGAAGGAAGATGAATAATACACGAGTGACTTACACATGCAGTACGTTCAAACAATCACTCCACAGTGCAACTCGAACTTAATAATATGTTGTGCGGCGTCAGTGTGGCTGCTTGGAGACTGTAACTACAGTATTCATAGCTTGGTCACTGCCAAATGGTGTTCTGTATTCTTGAAGATCATTGTGAATTTACTCGTTGTGTCAATACTGCTTCTGCTTGACACACGACAGGCATGCGAAAATGTTTCGCAGCCCACTTCGAGAGCCTCACAAACTGACCGCTACACTTGTATAGAAGCATGAATTGTCGGTTTGGAACTGTGAGAATAATTTAGTGGATGTGAGTCATATTTGAATGAGTACGCGACTGTTATGAGAATGACTGAAACTGCTACATATTCTTTTACGTAAAGACCACTCTGAATTGAGAGTTATTCAACTAATGACGAATCATTCCATGTTAGTACCGTACAGCAGAACAATTAAATTCACGTCGTGGATCCAGAAACAATACAGTTAGTCACTAACGTTCCTGGGCATCAACTAATCTTATCAACTAATATTCCATCTATTCATTTTATCTTTGAATATTATTTAGTAGCAGTTTTCCAATGCGTTTCATTCATTTCTTATACCAGGTGAATCATTTGCCCCTAATAATATTGTTTTATGCAGCCCAACTATCGTTCTTATCAGGAAAGTCGATGTGATTACAGAATAATGAAAATGAAAATCCACAGCCTGCTTCCAGTCTCCGACCGGGTCAGGAATGGAATGAATGAAGCCCCCATCTAGCGACGAGGATATGAACTGTGCCGGCTGCCGAGGCCTGACGCACTCCTCTGGGGCAATGATTAAATGAATGACAGATGAAATGAAATGATAAAGGAAAGTGTTGCTGGAATAAAATTTTGAAAGGGAAAACCGGAGTAACCGGAGAAAAACCTGTCTGTCTCCGTTTTGTCCAGCACAGAGTGACCGGGATTTGAACCACGGACCCAGCGGTGAGAGGCAGGCGTGCTGCCGCCGAAGCCATGGAGGCTTTGATTACAGAATAATACGAGGGAAAAATATTAGTGTTCAGTCTCGTTTATAGGATATGCTTGCAGTGTATTAGTACCATACAGGATGCAAGCAGAGTAATATCGACCTTCCTGACAACACGTGTTATTTGGGCTGCATAAAACAATATTGCACACATCAAAGAAAGTTTTGCATATCGCTGGCCAAGGGTCAGAGTAGTCTCAAACCCATTAGTCGTTCTTGCGTGCGTGTAGGTTATATCGGCTGTGTACACTCGCCTGTGACATTGAAGATAGACCTGTGCGAGTGTGCAGACGACCTGGTGAACGTATGCACGACCAATTCATCCAAGACCGATACCAACAGGGAGGAGGTGCTGCTATGCATTGGGGTGGCATCATGTATGGTCGCCGAACCCCTCTTGTGTACATCCCAGGGCGTATACCAGGCGTTAGTTAGAGGGATACTATTCTGGCACCTGTAGTGAAGGGCTATGCCGACAATTTCGGCCCAAATTTCACTTTCGTGTACGATAACGCTGCCCGCTCAGAGCTGGCATTGTCAATGGCTTTCTTCAGGAGAATGGTATTCACAGAATGGAATGGCCTGCCTATGCTCCCGATCTCAATAGAGCAGGCGTGGACACTACTAAATCAATAAGTCCGTCCTCACTTTCATCCCACCTGTGCACCATGGCAATATGAAAATTGTTTTTTGATGTTTATATTAGGGGCGGCTGACTCACCTGGTATAAGGTTTTGTACACATTCTATTCTTCAAAAGGGTTAATTTTGTCACATTAATAATTTAAATTTGAAAAAAAAATACTGGCAGAGGATTCAGTCTCGATTCGATGGGATGTTTGAGTAAGTAGTGCCATGATTTCCGCAAGTGCCAGGTGTAAGGAAAATAAGTAGCAATTTGGCTATCTCGAAGACTTCCAATGGTTGGTCGAAAGGGTACAGTTGGTTCGTTTTAACATGTCAGTAAAACCAAGTTCAGCGACACCATGTGGCAAGTTACACTTCACCCATTTCAAAAGGAGTGTCGGGTGATACAAAGTCCGACACAATTCTAAAGCAACAGTCAGATTGAGTAACTTAGAAATCTTCCATATATCGCAATATCTTTCAATGTTAACTATTTAAACATTTGAATTCTATTTTCAGAAATCGTATGGATGAAATGCCATGTATTCAATTTATCAGATAAGTTTGAACACATGGAGGCTACGGAAGATGAAATTAGTTCGTCACTTATCGTGTTACGGAGGATTGGCAACAAATGATTGAAGATGACCATCATTCGTGACCCAGATCGGGACTAGACTACAGCGTGGTTATTACGGAAGAGATAAAGAGTTGAAACATGAATGGTGAGGCTGGGACGACGCGGTGTTATCAAACTGCGCAAATATGCTTTGCAGTCACAACGACAACAGCCACCCCTAATGAGATAGCTCAGACACTATTTCACGTGTGCTCACACAGCACTGATTAAATTGACTCAAATTCAGCACTTCCTCTCTCATTGTGGTCATTAGGATCTTTAGATAGCGTCTGCACTACAAATTGCTGACGAAATTTTTGAAATATTTTGTTGGACCACAGACAAATATATTTAATTTGTTCAAGCTCTTCGAACTGTATATGTAAAATATAGAAATAGAAATATAAAAAGTTGAAACAATATCTGCAGCAATTACAAGGGCTCTACCAGAGTAGGTTACAATACTTACCGCGTGCTTTATACCATTATAAAAAGTAAGTTAGGAAGGGAATTTTCAAAGACTTCCAATGGATTTTGCCCTATTGTTTTTTAGTCTATTTTCATTTTTGAAAATATAGAATTATGAGATCACCTTTAGTCCGTGTGTGTATGTGTGCGTATGTGTGTGAGTGTGTATCCCTAATAAAATCTAAACGGCCCAAGCGATTTCAATGAAACTCGGTAAGTTGAACATATTACCAGTGGCGTACCAAAGGGGGTGCGAACGGGGCGGCCGCTTCAGACGCCGTAAAGGTAGGGGGGCACCAAAATCCAAAATCGAAAAACATTTTTTTTTGTTAAAGAAAAATATGTGGAAAAATACACGGTTTTAATAGTCAAATTTTCTTTATTACTTTGTTAAATACTGCTGTGATATTATTTAGAAATGAAATAAATGTTTCGTTTTAAACTATTTATACACAATACGAAATAGTTCGTGGCGCCGAGCACACAGGAAATGATTACGATGTACGGGTGAAAAGAGCGCCTGAGCTGGAATCAGAGTGGTGATGGAGAGGGGATGCGTGGTTGATGATGATGCCGGCTGGCGCGGGGTGGGGGCATCAAGTCACAACAGAATTGACGATTGCTAGTTTGCTAGTCATGAAGTGTATTCCTTAACCTTAATCCTTAGTTTACTTTATTCATTTGTGGAGTTGAGTTGCGTTCATTTCGCAGTCGTTGTGTATCAATGAATTGTGAATATTCAGTGTGTTTACACGTTTAGTTGAAAAGTACGAGTAATTCCTGTTCATGCATAACTAGAAAACAGGTAAGTGCAATTGGCACTAGCAAAAAATATTAGGTTTAATTCCCTAAAGCAATTTAAATCTGACAAATATTACAGCGTTTCCTCTCTATTTCGTTTGCTATTGGCTGAAGCAATTTTAAACTAGAATCATTATTGATCAACACCAAGAATCGTATTTGATAATAGTAAAAGGTAATTTGTTTCATTGTATTTCAGTTTCCATTATGGGATGCCGCAAGGCAAGTGGGGCTCAAAATAGACAATTGAAACAGCAACATACCAAATCACTTGATAGTTCAAAATCGTTTGACAGCTTTCATTAACGGATTACTGAACTCGGAAAAGAATGAAACTCAGAAAGAATGTGAATTTGATATTAATGAATCAAATATTACAGTAGTTAATAAATTGGCTAAACACGATGATCTTGTTGGTACGATTCAAATCTCTCAATCCAACTTTTTGGAACAGTTCAACAAGTGTATGCATTTTTCTCCAGTTTGACTCAGAGGTGGAGTGTCCTCAAGGAACATGTCAGCTAATTGGTCAAGGCCCACTCAAATACAAGATGGAGTTCTAAAGCAGAAGCCGTGAAAGCGTTATCAAATCAGTTAGATGGAGTGCTTCATGCTCTAGAAAAATTGAGAGACACTACAACTGAAACCGTCGATACCAGACAGAGTGCAGCGCTGTTAATTAATGCAATAGAAAGATTTGACTTTGTAACTCTGCTATTTTTCTGGGCTGAGGTACTTCCAAAAATTGACCGAACGCACAAAACTTTGCAAATCGAAGGCATTTCATTCACTTATGTAATAACTTGTCTTCAAGCTCTCCAAGATCAGCTTAATATGTGCAGAGAAACCCTTCCAGTTGATGTTATATCAAAAGCTACTAAGAAGTGTGAAGAATGGGGAGAACCCACGGAACGAAGGCAAGCAGTGAAGCGGATAATGCCAGGTGAATCCACTGATGTTGGACTTTCCTGGAAAGATGAAGTAAAACGGTGCATACTAGAGATCTTAGATAAACTTATTCGTGAGTTAAGTGAACGGTTCGCCAATATCAAGGAACTGGATGAACGTTTTGGCTTCCTCCGTAATTTTGATGGATATATGCATAACGAAACTCCAAATGAATTCGTTTTGAACACTCTAATGAGGAAATGTTTCGAACTTGCAGAGAAGTAACCTGAAGATTTGAACGGAGAAGAACTTCTTGAAGATTTTAAAGATGTCATAGTTTTATTACGAAGATCAAAGAATATTAATAATGAAAACATCGACTTGAAACCCAAAGATATTTTGTTATATTTAGGTCTTGTTTGGAGTTAGAGGCATACAGTAACTTGATCATCGCTTTCAAACTACTTCTAACGATTCCAGTGTCTCTGGCATCTTGTGAACGATCTTTTACTAAGCTGAAGCTTATTAAAAATTATTTAAGATCCGCAATGACGCAAGAAAGACTACCGTAAGTATCCTAATTTAGCAATTTTATCAATTGAACGTGATGTGGCTGCTACTATAGACTTCAATTCCATTATAAATAAGTTCGCATCCTTCAAGGCTAGGAAGGCACATTTTAAATTTTTTGTTATGACTCTGAAACTTCTTTTCCCTTAATTTTTTATTTTTATTTTTATTATTTTTCAAACAAACCAACCTTTTAATACTTACAGTTTTATTGTATTCATATTTTTCTCTTCATAATGTGTTAAAGTAACATACTACTTATTAAAAATACATATTTGTGAGCATTAGAGTGTGTTTAAATCAAACTTATTGATCCTTGAACCTTTTAGTGTTAGGGGGCGACTACCATCTAGTTGGCCCCCGGGCACCAAGTAGTTTTGGTACGCCACTGCATATTACTACCTCGTCCGACCTCGAGTGTGCCTTTCAAATTTTAATACGTTTCACCAATCCATCATGGCGGCTGCACGATATATTTCACTGGCATTCTATATCTCCACAATAGTAACAGATATCACCTTGAAATTTTGTACGCTGATGAAGGGCGCTACTTGAATTTCATTTTTGTGACTTTCAGAATCCTGTTAAGTACAAAACGAACATGCCGGCCAAGCGAATTTCAAACATTTAATTGAATTTTTCACTCGATTTCACCATCCGAACGCTGTGAATCATGGTGCGGTATATGGCTATACAAATGTTAATCCAGTGGCATCCAGTATAATTCAATTTTCTTCATAACCTCAAGATGCCGGCAGTGCGAAATTTTAAATTTAGTTTTTATTTCTTGTGTCCGAATCATGCGATTAAAATGAACGTTTTAATGATTAACTTATATAGGCCTAATAATCTTTATGTAATGGTACATAACTCTATGCCCTCTAGATATCAAAATCCAATATGGTGGCCATCTGAAATATTTACACGGTTTTCAATATCTACGAATCTAACACAGGAATCAAACTGAAGTTTTGAATGTTGATGGAGGCTATTAACACTTGTAAACCTATGGGACCTTCAGAAACCTAATGAGCAAAAAACTTACATGGCCGCCAAGCGAAGTTAAACCATTTAAATGCAATTTACCCAAAATGTAATCATCCGAGCACCGCGAAACTTGGTAGGGTAAATGTTCATAAAAATACAATGGACTGGCATTTACAGTATTTTAATTCAATTGTTTTCATAAGTCCAAGATGGTGGCTGTGTGAAATGTTGGAAATTAAGTTTCTTTTCTTCTTGTTTCCTAATCAAGCATTCGAAGTAAATGTTTGCATAATGAACCTACGCTTTAATATTCATCTAATGGTATATAACTCTATGGCCAATATATATAGCAATCCAACATGGCAACCATCCGAAATATTTAGACGGTTCTCAATATCTATGAATCTATTAGGCTACAGCAATCAAACTGAAATTTTGTATGTTGATATAGGCTATGAACGTAAGTTCACCTATGGGACTTTTAATAACCCGGTGAGCACAAGACCAACATGGCGGTGACGCGAAATTTAAAAATTTAAATAGACTTCTGTCACAACTTTCGTCCGAGTGCTGTGAAACTTGGCACGGTATAATTTCATGCAAGCCTTTATATACTGATGTCTAATTTAATGGAATTTCATAAGAACATAAAAATGGCGGCTGTGCAATTGTTTTTAAATTTCGTTTATATTTTTCATGTCCTAATGAAGCAATAGAAATTTCGATTGGCATAATAGACTACTGTTTGAATATTCATCTGCTGGCATATAATTATATAGTCAATGTATGAAACGTTCCAACATAAAGTCCATACAATATATTCCACTGGTTTACAATATGTCCGAAACTATTTAAGCAATTAATCTGAATGTTTGTAAGGTGATAGGGGACTTTTAACTACATACATATATGTGACTTTCCAAATCCTGGAAACACAATAACAACATGGCGGCTAAGTGATTTCCAGATATTTTAAATGATTTTTCTGGTGATCAAATCACCCGAGAGCAGTGATACAAAGAACAGCAAATCTTTATTCAGACCTTACAGTAATATACAGACATCTCATGTTCAATTCCTTTCAAAAATTCAAGATGGTATCAGTTAAAAAATTTAATACCTTACTTTTCTTTATTTCACGTACCCTAATCAAGCGATTGAATGGAGGATTCGAATGTTAGATTATTATAATAATCATAAATTTAATGCCATACAATTTGGTACTGTGCCCAACTCTAGGAATGGGAATTCCAAGATTCAGACACCTAGATATCAAGGGAAAGGCTACAGCCGCTTTTGAAAGTTGAGATATTTGAATATCGCGCTACATTGCTTCTCGAAGCATTTGGAAATAATTTACCGATACTTGGATGTCAAGTGACGTAGCGAGTAATAGCAGAGGTCGAGGCTATTTATTGATTAAATAGTTAACCATGGAGTAGAGACTTGAGACTTGGATCAGATTACTGGCACGGCCAAATGAAAGAGAATGCAATTAGTATCAAGTAAATCGGACCAGGGATACCAGAGATATGAGGATTTCTAGATTTCAGCGTGATGACGCGTGACCCTGGCAGTTTTGAATAAAAGCCGGCCGGCCGAGGCATCGATAGCTCACTTCAACACAAGCACTTGCCTAGCAAGGTGCAGCTACGCTGAGCCAAGGCACATGGTTGCCGGATCTACGCAGAAGTTATTTTCAAAGTTGTGATAGTCACAAAAGTGCTGCGCTACGAGGTGGAACTTAGTAAGTTTCCGGCGAGGAGAATCACTGAGGTGATTGATTTTTTTCTACAGACATTGGTGAAATATTTTTATTTTCACATGGACATATGCTAGACTTTGTCTAGAATTAGTACTTTTTCACAGTCCAGTAATAACCTAATACTTGGATGTTTAAATCCATTTCAGTCAGTTTTCATATTTGTAACTTGTTAACCACTTCGATCTATCAGTACATTGAAGACCAGTCTATCACGGTGGTGTTCGTTAGTCTACGCAAGGGAAACTACAGGTTGCTTAGCGCATGGTAGATGGTGTGAAGCCATGCCCAGGGAACGATCTTCAGAACAGCCGTTGATTGGTTAGACTGTCAGTGTCTTCTTGTATTGATAAGATTACCGTGAGTTATGTTACAACTGACATATCTAAGAATAGATCACTTAGATCTGACCCCATTTAAACAAACTGTTATGGCTTTGATAGAAGCCCGTATGAAAATGGAACAACAGTTACTTCAAACGTCAAGAGATACTACCACTATGTCTGACTAGACGGATTGTGGGTATATAATGGCGGCCGATACAAGGATTATACGTGCTTGTCCGATAGGGCATGTCTATGGATAAATCTGGTACAGACCAGGTTCACTACGCTTCAAGACCATCAAGAAATGTAAGCCACATTTGAATTATATTATGCCTAGCTAATTGGAACAAATTATTTTTTTGCAGATGACCAAAACATTTATTTTTTTCTTCGTATTTAAATCTTGCAATGATTTACGCAAGACTTATTAGAGTTATTCTGAGTATTTTCAGCACTCAGAACAGTTTAGGATCGATGACCGAGCATTTCGAGCATTTATTTGAATATTTCATATTTTAGGGATATCACGGAAAACCGTCGATGTAATGGTTGAGTTACATTATTTTTGTTACCGGGTGAGTTAGCCGTGGTGGTTACGGCATGACTGATGGCAGTCGCTCACATCCGGGAGGCGAGGAGGTTCGAATCCCCCCGCCGGCAACCTTGAAGATGGTCTTCTGTGGTTTCCCATCTTCCTTCCAGGCAAATGCCGGGGTTGGTCCGTAACTATAGGCCACAGCCGCTACCTTCCAACTCCTCGTCCTTACATTGCAACTTCCCTCCTTTCCTCCCCAACGGTACTTGTAGCTCACCCATTGGGTGTCCGTCTCGAAGCAGCTACAAAACTGGCGAGCCGAACATGTCCTAGGACACTCCCGGCACTAAAAGCCATACGCTAAAAAAAAAAAAAAAAAAAAAAATTGTTGAGGAATGGATATTTTTTCCATATTCGAAGGTTCGAACATGTGGATTCTCACATAATGAGATGATAATTAAACATATTTAAAATAATATAACTAATAATAATAATAATAATCCACTAATAATAATAATAATAATTTTTATAATTTTTCTAAATAATTCTTGGATATTATATTTTCTAATAATCATATGTATTGAGAGAGAGCCTATGAAGTAGTTTAATCATTTCTAGTTTGGAACAGGAGATTTTCCGAAGGAGAGTGGTTAGCGCAAGCCCGCATTCAACCAACATTTCAGTTCTGGTTGAACAGTTAATATTTGCAATGAGCAAAGTATATTTTTCAGATAACATGGAGAGGCATGAAACGGGAAGCAATTGATATTTGTATCAAATAGGATATTTTTGTAATTATATAAAATCATGACGTAAATACACAATCGAAAGTGAAATAAAGATTTTCATAAGTATGGTAAATTCACGGGTTGAACTGAATGGTAAAATAAAATAAACTTGTAAGTTTATTAATCTTCCAGTGTTGATAACAAGCAGAGGCTTGATTTATTGTATAAATTTTGGGAAGAAAATTTATGTGTGTGGAGTAGTTGAAATGCCATTCCCAGGTGCGCATGTTTAAGTCGCAGGAATGAGGAGGTTTTTTCGAGCATCAATCAAATAGCAGGTTCGATGGCTCAGGTTTATAGTAGGAGTATTGGAACTACACATTTCGTCGTATGAATGACCCGAAGGTTATTTCTTTGAAACCATCAGTTCTTATTTCAACCTTGTTTACGGATTCCATTTAGACTTTGATTTTGCTAGAACCCGGATTTGTCATGATAGTAGTTTATTCTTCTTCAGAGGAAGACCTTTGCCGTTGTTGTTGTAATATTGTGTTCTTACACAAATAATAGAATGGGCCACTGCCAATTAAAAATAATTCTTTAACCACGAATAATTTGAAGGATAATTTCAATCCTAGTGCCATGAACTAAATGAATTCATTATGAAGCTCTAATTCTTATTTCCGCATTCTGTCGAAGAATTGCAAGTTGTGAAAGTTACTAAAATGGCCATGAATATAAATATTTTTCATAATAATGATTCCAAGTGGAAAATTGAATAGTTGAATGGTTCAACAATTTATTGATCAAGTTGATGATTCAGAAATCATATATTTTGTTAGGAACTTGGAAGTTCATAATCGAGTCACTTCTCGAATGTTTAATGTCAGAAGAACGATTAATTTTTGTTGTGCTTCGCACAGTTCTTCAATGCTATGCTCAAGATCTAATACTTTTCAGATGTTATTAATATATGTAAATAATTTGTGTTTCTTCAATGATAACAATATTTTTTTGACAATATTTTTTGAAACTGGAAAAATAAGTGAAAGTTAAAATTCTATGAACATTTATTCTACGAGTGTTAATATTATGTAAAAATTCAAACAGTGAACTACGATATTTTCAGTAGAGACAATTAAATTTGAACTGGATTTAATCATTAATTATAAATAATTTTGGAACACAGTCTACAGGACTAACAATCAGACTTGTGTTTCCAAAAAATAATTGTCAAATGTGTTTGGAAAAATTCTGTACATTGTGTAAATAGGAGTGTGGATCGCCACACGTGAGTGATGCTACTTTGAGCATTTTTGCAGTCAATTTTAAATTCAAAATCTTTCCCTTCGGTTTTTCCCAATTAATTGGGGTCGCCGGAGCCAACCAGGCTCATTTGGGTTTTGGCCGGGGATTTAAGGCCGGATGCCCTTCCTGACACCACGTGATTTTCCAGGTGAAAATTCCACCCCGCTGTCACCGGGATTCGAACCCCGGCCGTCCGGGTGAAAGGCGAGAAGCTAAGCCACTGCGCCATCACGCTCCCCAATTTTAAATTCAAAATAAAATGAGATAATTTTACTAGATGTGTTACGCCCAATTGAAATCTCCTTCTATCCTTATTGTTGCATTGAGCCAAAAATCAGTAAAGCATTTTTTTATTTGATGTCGTTTTGCGATTAAGCTTTAACCCATCTGGCGCTCCGGGATATTTTGACTCTCGTGCTGACTGATTATTGGTAAAATGCATATGTGGTCGTGCGGACTCCGGTCTAAACGGGCACAGTACGGTAACTTACTTTTCGTAATTGATCGACTTTTCATAAATCAAACTCCCGTGTTGCGAGAGGAGTCTTGTTCACCTATACTGAAAGTTATATATTTTAGCACATACTTTCACAAGGCAATTATGTTGGTGGAGACATAGGTCGTGTATCAAAACCTATTTAGTATAGGCCTACATCACATGGAAAATCGTTTTAAGATTCGGGAGAGTTTTTAATGGAAATGATCAGCTGGATGTATACAAATAGGTATTTTTTTCTTCACGGGACTACTTGTTTAACATTAAGACACATATACATATTAAAGCAATAAAAAGGCATATGCTGCTAGTCCAAAGTCCAAAGTCTGGAACAGAGCGGATAATATTAACATTGTTGTTGTTAATTAATTTAGGTGCTTTGCGAAATCGTGGTCATGTAGCCCCGTGTGATTGGGTGTGTTTGGAATATTTCTGATAACCTTTGTTACTCAATCGCTGTATTATTGTGTATACGCAGGTATACACATGTCCTTCACTTATATCTTTACTCTTATATTCAACTCGTATTAAAAATAATAAAGTTTAACACCAAACAACATTAAACTACAGAGATCACCACTCTCTCTATGAGCTTTGACATTCGAAGACATTCCTATACTCCCCTCTGGTTCAACATGAGAGTATCACACATCTCCACTACTATTTACAAACCTTCTATTATATCGTAGAAAATCGTGGGTTTCCTCCCTTGATACAAATTAACCATAAAATGAAAACACTAACACTTCCTTGTGTTGCTCAAACTAATACGGTGATGCTTACAAAGCATAGCACAGAGTTTCTCAAACCAACTCTACTCATTCTTATATATTCCAACCTGGAATGATGTGTCTTCTGAACTACACGTAAATAACAAATGAATCCTTCATCAAGGTGGTGGCTGAAACATCACTCCACCAAATGATACGCCCAATTATAAAACAGAGAAATGGGGTGTTCAATTCAGCTCCTACTGGCTGCGGAAAAAACTCATAGATTTATGACGAATTAGTGGGTGCTTTTCAGTTATGGGGTAGGGCGTAGCCATTAATGCACCAGGCATAGTGATACCACAGTGTATCTCACAATCTATACTATGACCAGGCTGTTTAAAGCTAAAGAGAAACATGTATTAAAAATCACAGTAAATCCAAAACCCTGCCAAATGGTTGCTATTAGAGTACGGTTTTAAATCTATTCTACTGAAGCAAAACCCGGAATAGTCAATGAAATACAGGACTCACATACTTGCTCTCAAGGCAGTAATATTTTACCTACACTACATAACCTCTTCCTAAATGACATAGATGAAGCCATTATGCAAGGTTAAATATTTATTTATGCTGGTGACACCACTATTTACCATACATAAAGACTCAAAAACAACTTTTGATTGACTTCAATAATATCAAAAAATGGTGTCATAACAACAATTTGTATGTAAATACTACCAAATCTAAAATAACGCACACCTGAGTTGATCACTTTGCACAAGAAAAATACAAACTGACACACCACAGCATATCATGCATACACCAAAACATCCTTACAGGTTCTAAATGTAACACGTTTATAAATCGTACTTCGACACAAAAATGCCTAGGAAGTACCCTTGATGAACACTTTAAAATGAACACACACAGTTAATTTGATAAAAACCTTTACACCTACCACAATCTCCGATTTTGTGTATATAAAAGTACTTACAAAACCATGTATATTGCTCTGACTGAAAGCAAAGTAAGATATGCCATATCAGCTTGGGGAAATCAAAACACAACTCTAATTAATAATCTGCGAGATACCCAAAACAGGTTCTTTAAATATTTCACTGGCGAGTGCACGTGTGGAGAAGGCACAATCATAGAGAAAACTGTATTTATCACCAGCACGTGGTATATTTCGTGCTACCGCATCGTGCTATTTTCAGCGTGATCGCGCCACGAGGCGTGGAATAATTTATTACAAAGGTCTTGTAAGTACTGCATAATTTCATTTAGACCATATTATGGTTGTTCTTATTTAAAGCATTATTTATTATATTGGCAAATTCAGCCAGAAGTAGTTGAGTACAGTTTCCCTTCCTAAAACCATATAGATGTCCCATTAAAATGTCATATTTATTTAGGAAATTTTCAATCTGTTATCCAAGCACTTTTCCATTATTTTGTGTGGGATTCTTAAAATGCATATTGGTCTATAGTTGCCAATATCTAAGTAATCACCATTCTTATTGGTTTAATTGTGTATTTCAGATATTTTGGTATTATGCCTGATTCGAATATCTTGTTTATGAGATGTGTTATGATGGGTATAGTTTTCTTAGATGTTGCCTTAATATCTTTCAATCGTATATCGTCTGCACCTGGCGATTTGTCTGTTTTCAATACCTTTATTATGTTCTCTATTTCATATTCAACAGTTTCAAGTAACGTAAAATAATTCTTCAATATGTTTATATTCGAATGATATTACAGTTATGAGCTAGACTGTTTATTTAGCCACTAAAAATACTGTTGAATGTATTGACTATCACTTCATTAGTATAATGTATTCTTACATGTTTATTTATGACTTCTTTGACAGTTCGGGTTTTCTGACCTGTTATATCCTTAATAGCATTCCACATTCCTTTATTATCATTTTTGCAATTATTCATCTTATTTCCATAGACTAATATTGAAGTTTTGTTTATTAGCTCATTCAATTTGTTTATGAATGCTTTGTATTCATTTTATAGCAATATCATCCTTGTTTCTGAGCATTGTTTCGTAAAGTCTGTCTATTTCCTTATATTGTTCTTTTAGGTCATCAGTGAACCATCGCTTGCATTTTCTGTGTTAACGTGAGGTTATGTAAGATGCTCTCTGCTAGGTTTCCTTAAATTTGGTTGTTATATTGTTATTTATGTCATTAGGATTTGCTGGCTGCGTGGCTCAGGGGTAACGTTCTCGCTTGCTGGGCCCGAAGTTGCAGGTTCGTATCCTGGCGCAGTCAGCTGGCATTTGAGGGTGCGCAAATGCAAGGGAGCCGTGTCTGTAGATTTACTGGCACGTTAAAGATCCCCTTCGGGGCAAAATTCCGGCACCCCGGCGTCTCTAAAAGCCAGTGTAGTTAAAAGGGACGTAAAACCAATAACATTATTATTATCATTAGGATTTTTTAATTCAAGGCAATCAGTCCAGTCTTTGTTGTTAAGGCTTGTATGTAATATAGTATCGTTCATTAGCGTAATGTACGATTCATTATCTCGTGATTGTGTTTCATCATTATTGGTCAAATACCTGCATAATGTTTATCCCTCGTATTAGTGTGCAGTCACATCGAGGGAAAAATAATAGTGTTCAATATTGTTTTTGGGATACGCTTGCAGTGCATTACCGGGACGCAAGCAAAAAATATCGACCTTCCTGATAAAAACGCTAGTTCGGCTGCATAAAACAATATTATTAGGGGCAGCTGATACACCTGGTATACGGGTATCGCATCACGATCTAATGTTAGTATACACATATAATTTTACGCTACGTCTAGTTTAATATTTAGAAGAGGAGAAAATTCGGTGATTGGAGCGGGTCTTGGACACTTATATTTTCCTATCACTACCCGAGTCAGTTATAGTGTTAATATCTCAATACCACAGCTGTTACTATATGAACCAAGCTACTAAATGCGCGACGCGTAGCCTATTCATCGATAAATGTTGCAGCAGCGCAGCGCGGCCGGCTGTGAGGGAGCAGTGTATTGTGGAGCGGGCTGCATTCTCGTGACCCACACTGTAATTGTCAACAATAGAGGAATGCTGAATGTTATTCTTGACCATTTCCATTTGAAACTACACGGAGAACGAAGGAAGTAAACAACGGAAAAATGTAGACGAAATTTCAAGATGTTGGATAAGAGGAATGAGATAGAATTACCTTCCTCCCCCAGGGGCTCACAACTAGTAGGACGTGGGATAGCGATCACGGGACCCCAGCTGAATTTGTCATTGCTTCCATTTCCTTGTGCCGGGCTCCTCTTTGTAATTTCTTCTGTCAACCTCCCTTGGTCAACTCTTGTTATTTTCCGACCCTGATGGTATTAGGATACCTGAGGCCTAAGGTGTCTTTTACTTCCCGCCTTAATTAGCCCTTGTCTCATAATTCCTCACTCTTCAAGGGATCTGGCTTCTTATTTTCTTTTCATGGTATTTCCTGCCTTCTGATCAAAGATCCTATGAGAGACTGGCTGTGTGTAGAACCACCACCTATGGTGCATTCTTGATAGAGCTACATTCTCAAGGGCTCACTGCTGGTGAGTTCGAGGGCGACCATGAGGGATCCTTGAGCTGGGCCCGGTTTTCCCCCTTTTTCCAGTGCCTCTGGTGTGGACCCTGACCTCTTTCCCATTCCTCTCTGCCTTTCATGGCCCTGTAATCTTCAAAATCCCTCAATCAGCATTCATCGAGGGTTGAGGACATTTCTTTTCACTATCTTTTATTTCCTTTATTCCCGTTTTGTCAATTTCTTCTTCTAGTATAAATAAGACGTAAGACCCACGCTGTAGTGGGTAGATTTCATTTTCATAGTCATTTTCGTTTTCATTCATTTCATTAGCGGCCGATAACCTACACGTTAGTCCCCTTAAAACAATAACTATCATCATCAGCATGAATTAACTTCCTTTATAAATAAGGACTGGCAATCAAGTATCGCTAAACTTGAGCCAGCATTCCAAATAAATTTATTGAGATCCTTTCTTGTTTCTTTAATGTATATGAACTGTGTTCTACACTGTATCTACTATGCTACTGGTAACGTATGTACTTGAACAATTATTAAACACTATTACATCCTGGGTTATTTAAAATTATCTGTACTTGTGAAGGCAAACACGCAGGTCAATTGGTAGCCTACTCGTCTTGTGGAGCATGAGAAAAACATCCTTCTCAACCAATCAGACGAATCTGCTATAGCAGAATGTCCCTTCTCATCGCACCTTGACGTCATGTTCAAAGACTTGCAACCCCTTCCTGAAAATACATTTATGCTAATTGGGCTAGAATCATAAAAGAAGAGGCCGTTATGGCGCCGTGGTCAAGCTGCTTACATCCGGCCAAAACAAACTGGGCTCGATTTCCGATTAATGCATGTATGGTTTTCAAGGTGAAATGACACGAACAGTGGTTTATATTTCACGAGAAAAGGAGGTCTCATGTCTTATGATAGTGAGAATAATGTCCACGTAAAAGTGCAACCTCTCTTTGTTATGCTTTCAAAACATAGCTGGCTGAAATATGAATGATCTACAGCTCAGTGATATCTGGTTGTCAGTCATTAGGAATGTTGCAAGATAGTGCTCCAATCAATTACTTTCTTCTTCTCTATGTTTCTTGCACTTCATTACATCGTGGCGCCTTTTACGCCTTTCTTTTTTTAAAACGAAAACGGTCAGACACAACCTTTCAGCTCATTCCCTTTGTTAAGAATAAGTCGCGCTCTCTTCTGACGAGGTGCAGCCTAAATCTGTACAAAATATCAAGATTCATGATTTTTGAAGAGAAAAGTTTGCTTATTTCCACCAAAATGGGATTAATAAAAATATTTACGCTACTGAGACAATTAACTGTAAAAATAAATTCTGCAAAGACATTCCGAAAAAAGTTAATTTACAGGCCCTGTATCTATTTGTACAGCACAGAAATTCGAATGCCTAAGTTTCTGAGAAATTGAATAACGAAATATAAATTGTATCAAGGCATAATCCTAACAACTCAACATGCCTGCATTTTAATTGTATTCAGTTTTGATAAATAATCACCTGCAATGTCTCAGTAATAAGGCCGGGTTGACTTAGTATTTCATCATCATCATCATCATCATCATCATTTCCCCTTTTCCAGCTCCTGCCGGGTCGGGGTATTTATGGCACTTCTCCACTTTCCTCTTTCCTTCCACCATTCTTCTTCCACGATCTTGTCCCAGTCCAGATTTCTTTTTCTTACGCCGTTCTTCACTGAATCCATCCACCTTGTTCTAGGTCTTCCTCTTGGTCTCTTACCCTTGCACTTCGCCTCCAGCATCTGTCTTGGTATTCTATTTTCCTCCATCCTCTTTACATGTCCAAACCACCTTAGTTTATTCTTCTCAATTCTCTCATTTAGTTTTCCCATCCCAACTTCCTTCCTAACATCTTCATTCCTCACTCTGTCTTTCCTTGTCTTTCCTATCATACTTCTTAGGAATTTCATTTCACTGGCTTGGATTCTACTCTCTTGCCTGCTTGTCAGGGTCCAAGTCTCAGCTGCATAAGTTAATATGGGTACATAATACACTTTATACATTACCTCCTTGCTTTTCCTTGGTACTTCCTTATCCCAAACAAGTTTTCTTACACTTTGATAGAATGCATTGCTCTGCTGTACCCTCCTGCCAATCTCCATGTCCAACCTACCAGTTTGCATCAATTCACTTCCTAGGTATTTGAACGTGTCCACAATTTCCAAACTCTGACTTCCAATTTTCACAGTGCCCTTTCCTTGTCTTTCCCCTCTTGTCATCACCATGGTCTTGCTTTTCTCTATACTGATTTTCAGGCCATACTTCTGAATATTTTCGTTCAGTGCATCTAGTTGTTTTTGCACTTCTTCGGTGTTCCTTCCCCAGACCACAATATCATCTGCAAATAACAGTAACTTCATTTCTTTATGTTCATATGCTTCCTTTGTTTCCTTTACTATTTCATCCATCACCATTATGAACAAGAGAGGTGACAGCACACTCCCCTGTCTTAGTCCAGTCTTGTTCGTAAACCAATCTGTCTTTCCAACTGGGGTCAGTACCCTGCTAACACAGTTGTTGTACATTGCTTGCACCATTTCCAACATTTCTCTTCCCAGTGTCTTCTTAACCATGGTTTCCCATACCTTCTCTCTGGGGACACTATCATATGCCTTTTCTAGATCTATGAAAGTCATGATCAAATCCTCTCCATATTCCCAGTTCTTTTCCATCACCTGCCTCAAGCTAAAGATTGGGTCCACTGTGGACTGTTTTTTTTTTTTCAAAATTGCATATGAAATAATTAGTTAACTTCTATATATTTCGCATTTAAAGTTATTTTTCTTAATTGCGTAGAAACAACGTTCACGTTAACAAAATAAAATAGTCTATAATATGGATTGTTGAATAAATTTGTCGAGGTATGCGTCACAATAGCATAGAACATCACATATAGCCAATGTAAAAAACATGATGCACGAAGATAAGTAGGGGGCAATTAGGAGTTCTGTCCAGTGTCATGGCCGCCGCGTGAGTCCAAGCAAATATCTCGTGAACCCAAGGTCAAATAATGACAAATGAGGTGTCTTTGGACTCTGGCTGACGTCCTCTTTCCTATGGACCACGTATTATATTTTTCAAAAACTTTTTGAAAATTTTTGTTTTTGAAAGTAGGCGATAGTTTGAAAACCAAACATGATAGAATGTTGTGCCATGGCTCAAACGAACGGTCTCTATATCCTTTGGTTTTTATAATAAAACTATTTAATTTTTTATGTTTTTTTGAAAAAAGATCAATTTTGAATTTTTTATATTTTGGAAACTTAAGTGTTTACAAAAAAATTCGTTTGACATAAATGAATGGCCCTGGACCCCTCTACCCCCAAAATAAATTTCAAGTCTCTAGGACTAAAACTGTGCAGTAGTGTGAATTGGACAATCCTGCCCCACCCCCTACTTTCATATAAACTTTGGGCGATATCTCGCGAACGCGTGGTCGGATTTTAACGAACGAGGTATTGTTGGCGTTGGCATGACGTTCTCTTGGCTAAGCATGTGTGTTGGTGTTTAAAAAAAAATGAAAATATTTGTTTTTTGGATTGGCACTATTTTGGAAACGGTGAATTGGAAAAAAGTGTGTTTGACGTTAATGAAAGGTGGGTATGCCCTCTAGGCGGACAGCAAGTTTCAAGGGTGTAGGAGGAAAAAAAATGATAGCCTACTTTCCGTCGAACATTGGTGATCATTGGCGAACGGATGGTCGGATTTTAACAAATGAGGTGTCGTTGGACTCGAGCTGACGTCGTCTTACCTATAGACCACTCGTTATTTTAAAAAAATGCATTTTTTTATAAAAGTACGCGATAGCTTGAAAACCAAACATGATAGAATGTTGTGCCATAGTTCAAACCAATGGTCTCTATGACTTTTATTTTTTTATAATAAAACTTTTTATATTTTGAGATTTTTTGAAAACCCTTAAATTTTGATTTTTTACTATTTTGGAAACTAACACGTTGACAAATACGTTTGTTGGACATAAATGAAAGGTCCCTTCCTCCTTTACCATGGAAATAAATGTTAAGTCTCTAGGACAAAAAACTAGGCATTTTTTTTATAAAAGCGTGTTTGTAGACAGAGAGCCGGTAGCGCTTGAAGTATGTTACAACGAGGCTATGACTGAGCATGGTGAATACTGGAAATGGCTATTTCGACGGGGCCGATGTATGGCAAAACGAGGGGTTGCTTTTCGATATTTTTTCCTATGACGAATGAATGAAGGCGAATATTTTGAAATGTGACAAGCATGCTAAGATATTTTACCCCTGAAGGGGATCTTTAACGTTTTAGTTAACAGTGATGAGCGAGATCGCTCTCTGAGACAACAGACGGTTGTAGGATATGACCAAGTGATTCTTGGACGTTGGTGATCTCGGTGACCGTGCCCGGAAGAAATGAATTGCTATTATGACGGTTGGTTTTGTGTTATTTCCTATGACGGATAGAGGTGAATATTTGAAATGTGTTAAGTGTGCTAGGAATTTTTTTTACCCCTGAAGGGGATCTTAAACATGCTAGTAAACGGTAATAAGCGAGACTGCTGTCTGGCACAGTAAATGGTTTTAGAATATGTAAACCTATAACATTTGCTCGACCAACTCATGTGCATGTATGCAAAGAGCCAAAACGGTAAGGTCATTGGCCTGAAATGTTATAAACTAAATATTGAACTGGGTAAAGTCATGTGTTTTAGGGTGAAAGTATGCGGTTAACATGATCATGTATTGAGGTTGGCCGCTTGCCAGTAATTATTATTATTACAGTACAATGTTTAATAATAATAATAATAATAGTAAGAAGAAGACACATGTTTTCAATGCTAACACACACACAGTCCTGCTCACTGGTGACTGAATATTGTACCTAGCCAGAGGACTCGTGAGAGAGACTGCTGATAAGACAAAAATGTCTACGTCAGCAGGAAGTGTGATATCAGCTTACTTGCCTCGTGGTGGCTAGCAGGTGTGCTGTTTAAGCAGAGACCGCCATTTTGGTTCTGAGACAGTAGGACTACCGATGTATAAGAGGCAGCCATTTTGGTTCCTTATTAAAAACATGAAACTAGTATAAGGTACACGAATATTATTCAGATTGAGGAATGTGAAGAGGCGTGGGAAAACGTGTGAAAGAGACAACATTTCAAGGTCAAAACGCTGAGAAAATGCAACTCTCTCTGTTGCTAGGCTAACTGATAACGATTGCGTTAGTCATGCACTCGCCATTTTAGCACACGGACGTATACAGTAGTGCTCTGAACTGAACTTTGGAAGAAAAATCCTTTTATTTTTTTGGTAAGTACCTATGAATGATTATTTTAATAATGTCATGCGAATGAACCTTAAATGTGTAGTTATTGATTAGGTAATTAATGATTTTTATTTATTTATTTGTTTGAAGATAACCGGTATACCTTACATGTTAGGGATACAAGAAACCATTGCGCTTTTGGGCGCACTAGAAGGAAACAGTAACAAGCCACTGCAAGTGAAGGTGAGATTATTTTTTTAAACTAACTTGTTTCATTTTTTTGTTTGATATTATTTTATTTTATGAAATGTATGTATTAACCTGAATTTAGGTATTTATAGCGGTTTATTTTATTTATTTTTAGAAAGGTGGAAAGAAAAGCCTTACCACCATAGCAGTCGCTGAAAACCCAAGACGCAGTAGAGTGCAACCATTGTTTCCAGGCAGTGACCTATTGAAAACTCAGGTAAGTCTAACATAAAAATGCTATTCCATTTTACCACTAATGAAAAACCATAAACAAAAATTATTCGTTACCTGTACATGACTGGTACAATGATTGCTTTCTTGAATAATGGCCATGTATTGATAAACCGTACAAGACTATATTGGTTGTTGACTGGGAAAAGTACAAGGCCAAATTGGACTTTCTAAAAAACAAAAAAATTCAATTTAATTTATGGGTGGGTCCCTATGGACTCAACAAATATCCACAGGTTTGAACAAGATAATCTGAACAAACTGACATGACATTCATTTTTGTTTATATATTGGTTCAAGGGGGATGTAAATGACTAAAGCTTTATAAAAAGAAAATAAGTGCATGGGTTACTGTTAATGCCAACATACAGTTTATTTTTAATGGTGTTTTGATATATTAATGTCAATTAACGTTAAAGTTTAATTACAAGTATTGATTGATTGATTGATTGATTGATTGATTGAGTGATGGGTTATTTTGTTTGTTTTCAGTTGTGGTCATGCGCCATTAACGTAGTGAACAGACAGTGAACAAGCATACATTATGCTTTAAAGTATTCTGTGCTCTTGTGCAACGTTAATAACTTGCAATAAAAAAAGTTTAATTATAACACATGGCGTTAGTACCAATTACAACAAGTGAGCAAGTTGGTTTACCACGTGGGTTAAATTTAAAATCGGAAAATGATCGTTGGTTAACATTTGAATCCTGGCCTGTAGGCTTTTTGTCGACACATAAACTTGCAAAAGCCGGTTTTTTTTTTCACTTCAACCGAGAAGATGTGGTGCGCTGTGAGTTTGGTCGTATTGAACTTTCACACTGGGAAGAAGGGGATGATCCCTTTAGAGACCATTTGCGATGGTCTCCTTGTTGTCCTTACATGCTTGGAAAACAAGTGGGTAACATACCCATATATTCATTTTACCGAACCACATGGCCATTGGCCGCTAATTACGTTGCTGAATCACAAATAAATAATAATAATAATGTTGTATTACCAGCCAACAACGATAGTGTCGATATATGTGGTCCATATGCCATAGACAGTGTTGAATTGGCATGTGCTTTTGGAAAATTGGGAGTTTGCAAGACTAAAGCACTAGCACACCCAGAGTACAGCTCTGTTGAAAAACGTTTAGAATCTTATAAAAATGTTTGGCCATTAATATTAAAACACCTTACCAAACAGCTGTGAATCTGGATTTTTTTATACTGGTGAAGGGTATAAAACAATATGTTTTTATTGTGGATTTGCTTTTAAGGATTTGCAAAAGACTGATGACCCTTTTGTGCAACACGCTCATTGGTTACCTAACTGTCAATACATGGTGTTGCTTAAAGGTCAGGAATTTGTGAACACTACTCGTAAAGAAAACGTGATTGCAGCACAAGACATGAAAGTGCCTTTAGAGTTAGAACATGCGGAGCAAATACATGAGGCTGAAAAAAAAAAGACTTGTCTCACGAACAGACACAGAAGTGTCACCAACAATTTTGTAAAATTTGTTATCAAAATGAACTAGGTGTTGTATTTTTGCCTTGTGGACACATGATAGCCTGTGTCAAGTGTGCATTAGAAATCAACACTTGTGCTATATGCAGAAAAGCAGTATCTGCTACAGTTAGGGCATTTCTTGCATGACTAGTATAATATATTAGCCATGCATAGCACAAAATCCCTAATTGCACAATATTATTACAAGCTGTTGTAGTGTGTAATAGATATGCTTTTGTTTTGTTTATAGACTACTACAATGAATGTTTTGAATGCTGTGGGACAATCATGTGGCTTAGAGACAAAGAAGCTCAGCGAATTGCCAACGCATATTCCACTCTGCATTATCAAGTTTCGGAAATTGAAAACAGCATATGGTGATCGTGCGCTTTGTGTATGCGAAAATGTTGAGACATTTCTACCTAAACAGTTTAATGATATATCGGAAAGTGTTTTTGATGAAGTGAATAATGCTGTACAACCTGTACACTTAATTTATGAAGGTTTTAAAAACAATAGGTGCATGGTTCGTTGTAATTAAATAAAAACACAAATGTGAAATAATAATGGAAAATATAAGTGATGACAATGGACTGAAAAAAAAATATGTGTATAAAATAATAATGTTTTAGTTTTTAGTATTGTCATAAAAAATATTATCATGAAACCAAAAAAAATGTATTTAAAGTTTGTAAATAAATGAAAATAATAGTACAATGTAGTTTTATTTTATACAAAGTTAGAATATTTAACATTGCAGAGTATACATGATTATGACTATAAAATGCACATTTAATACAACTCTTTGCCTTTACGATAGAGTGTTATAGTTTTAAAGACAAAGCTTGTCGTAGATCTTTTTTCTTCCACGGTGAACAATAGGCATGAAAACGTTATTGTCTTGTTTCGAATCATTATCACTATCATAATCATAAGCAGCATGATCTATATCACTAATATTATAATCCCCATAATTATTCTCAACATTATCCTCAACATTACTAAAACCAGTTAAATATCCCTGTTCCTGTTCCTGTTCCTGTTCCTCTTCCTCTTCCTCTACAGTGTCCTCATGTAGAGTCTGCGTGGCTTTTGATAATGTTAAAGGTTTTTTGAACATTGAATAATTTTCAATTGTAGTATTGTTTTGTAGCACTTGCTTTTTAACATTTTTATGACTTTCTGTTGACAGCAACAATGTTTCATGTAGTACACTACATTGATGATCACTGACATTTAAATCCTCACTATTTTTACTTTTTAGCTCACTGCGACATTGTTTTGAACGTTGTTTTGAACAACGCCAAATAACAGTTCCATTTTTATTGGTTCGTTTCACAATATATGAATATCCTTTACAGAATGCATGAGGCTTACCATACCTAGTCATTGATACTTCCATGTCAACTGTCAAGCATAGACTAAGCTTTAGTAAAGACAACTTGACAATAAGAACAATAGTTTAATGTGGGAGCATATATGAATGCAAACGTGGGAAGCCAAAAAGTGGGAGCAAATGTTTGAGCAAAAAAGTGGAAGCAAAAAGTGGGAGCAAATGTGGAAGCACAAATAATAAACTTAGTTATAACATAACCTAACCTAACTTAACCTAACCTAACCTAACCTAACCTAACTTCACCTAACCTAACCTAACCTAACTTGAATGTAGGGGGGGGGGGGAATGAAGGAGCACAAATAATAAACTTAGTTATAACCTAACCTAACTTCACCTAACCTAACCTCACCTAACCTAACCTAACCTAACTTTACCTAACCTTACCTAACTTCACCTAACCTAACATAACTTAGCCTAATTTGAAAGTGAGAGCAAATGTGGAAGAAAAAAAAGTGGGAGCAAATATGGGAGCAACAAGAGGGAGCAATTGTGGGAGCAAATAAGTGGGAGCAAAAAGTGGAAGCATAAAGTGGGAGCAAATGAGGGAGCAAATGTGGGAGCAAAAAAAAAGTGGGAGCAAAAATTGGGAAGCAAAAAGTGGGAGCAAATGTGGAAGCAAATGTGAGAGCAAATATGTGGGAGCAAAAAAGTGGGAACAAATGTGGGAGCAAAAGAGGGAGCAAAAAGTGGGAGCAACCATGACTGGTTGTTAAGACTTTTATTTCAACCAATGCACATGAATTAAATTTTGGTAGAGTAATCTGAGTAATAATAATATTATTATTATTAATAATAAAAATAATAAAATTTTAAAAATTAATTGTAATTATATTTTTCATGGTTGAATTTTCAAAGTACTGTCAAGAATAATAACTACATGAAACAGATTCAGAGAATTCTAGAGTACTTTAAGTTTATTCATTGGCTAGGAGTGATATAAAGCTAGCTAACCTAACTTCACCCCAGCTCACCTAATTTAACCTAACTTCACCTAAGCTAATGTTATACAAGTTGTGACTTGCTTTAAGACTGGCTATGACGTTACAGATGAATGGTGGTGGGAGACTGGACATAACATTTTATTAAACAAAAAATATTTACCTTTTTGCCGGCCTCCCATCACTATTCATGTGTGTAGCAAAAAAGGTAAATATTTTTTGTTAAATAAAAAGTTATGTCCAGTCTCCCACCACCATTCATCTGTGATGTCATAGCCAGTCTTAAAGCAAGTCACAACTTGTATAACATTAGCTTAGGTGATGTTAGGTTAAATTAGGTGAGCTGGGGTTAAGTTAGGTAAGCTAGCTCTATATCACTCCTAGCCAATGATTAAACGTAAAGTACTCTAGAATTCTCTGAATCTGTTACATGTAGTTATTATTCTTGACAGTACTTTGAAAATTCAACCTTGAAAAAATATAATTACTATTTATTTTTTACATTTTATTATTTTTATTATTATTACTCAGATTACTCTACCAAAATTTAATTCATGTGCATTAGTTGAAATAAAAGTCTTAACAACCAGTCATGGTTGCTCCCACATTTGTTTCCACTTCTTTGCTCCCACATATTTGCTCTCACATTTGCTCCCACATTTTGCTCCCACTTTCTTTTGGTCACACATTTGCTCCCTCTTGTTGCTCCCACTTTTTTCTCCCACTTTTTGCTCTCAATTTTTTGCTCCTACATTTTGCTCCCACATTTCCTCCCACTTTCTTTGCTCCCACATGTTGCTCCCCACTTTTTTGCTCCCACATTTGCTCCCTCTTGTTGATCACTCATTTGCTTTCACATTTGCTCCCACTATATGCTCCCACTTTTTGATTCCCAAATTTTTCCTCCCACTTTTTTTTGCTCCCACATTTGCACCCCCATTTGCTCCCACTTTTTGTTCCCACTTTATGCTCTCAATTTTTTGCTCCCACTTTTTTGCTCCCACAATTGCTCCCTATTGTTCCTCCCATATTTGCTCCCACATTTGCTCTCACTTTCAAGTTAGGCAAAGTTAGGTTTGGTTAGGTGAAGTTAGGTTAGGTAAAGTTAGGTTAGGTTAGGTTAGGTGAGGTTGGGTTAGGTGAAGTTAGGTTAGGTTATAACTAAGTTTATTATTTGTGCACCCACATCCCCCCCCCCCTACTTTCAAGTTAGGTTAGGTAAGGTTAGGTGAAGTTAGGTTAGGTTAGGTTAGGTTAAGTTAAGTTAGGTTAGGTTATGTTATAACTAAGTTTATTATTTGTGCTCCCACATTTGCTCCCACTTTTTGCTTCCACTTTTTTGCTCACACATTTACGCCCACTTTTTTATTGCTTCCCACATTTGCATTCATACATGCTCCCACATTAAACTATTGTTCTTATTGTCAAGTTGTCTTTACTAGAGCTTAGTCGTTGCTTGACAGTTGACATGGAAGTATCAGTGACTAGATATGGTAAGCCTCATGCATTCCATAAAGGATATTCAGATATTGTGAAACGAACCAATAAAAATGGAACTGTTATTTGGCGTTGTTCAAAACAACGTACAAAACCATGTCGCAGTGAACTAAAAAGTAAAAATAGTGAGGTTTTAAGTGTCAGTGATCATCAATGTAGTGTACTACATGAAACATTGTTGCTGTCAACAGAAAATCATAAAAATGCTAAAAAGCATGTGCTACAAAACAATACTAATTTGAAAATAATTCAATGTTCAAAAAACCCTTAACATTATCAAAAGCCACGCAGACTCTACATGAAGACACTGTAGAGGAAGAGAAAGAGGAAGAGGAACAGGAACAGGAAGAGGAACAGGAATATTTAACTGGTTTTAGTAATGTTGAGGATAATGTTGAGGATAATTATGGTGATTATAATAATAGTGATATAGATCATGCTGCTTATGATTATGATAGTGATAATGATTCGAAACAAGACAATAACGTTTTCATGCCTAATGTTCACCGTGGAAGAAAAAAGATCTTCAACAAGCTTTGTTTTTAAAACTATAACACTCTATCGTAAAGGCAAAGAGTTGTATTAAGTGTGCATTTTATTGTCATAATCATGTACACTTTGCAATGTTAAATATTCTAACTTTGTATAAAATAAAACTACATTGTAACATCATTTGGCATTTATTTACAAACTTTATATACATTTTTTTGGTTTCATGATAATATTTTTAAGACAATACTAAAAACTAAAACATTATTATTTTATACACATATTTTTTTTCTTTCAGTCCATTGTCATCACTTATATTTTCCATTATTATTTCACATTTGTTTTTTATTTAATTAAAACGGACCATGCACCTATTGTTTTTAAAACCTTCATAAATTAAGTGTACAGGTTGTACAGCATTATTCACTTCATCAAAAATACTCTCCGACATATCATTAAACCGTGTAGGCAGAAATGTCTCAAAATCTTCGCATACACAAAGCACACGATCACCATATGCTTTTTTCAATTTCCGAATCTTGATAATGCGGAATGCAATATGCGTTGGCAATTCGCTGAGGTTCTTTGTCTCCAAGCCACATGATTGTCCCACAGCATTCAAAACATTCATTGTAGTAGTCTATAAACAAAACAAAAGCATATCTATTACACACTACAACAGCTTGTAATAATATTGTTCAATTAGGGATTTTGCACTATGCCTGGCTAATAAATTATACTATTCATGCAAGAAATGCCCTAACTGTAGCAGATACTGCTTTTCTGCATATAGCACAAGTGTTGAGTTCTAATGCACACTTGACACAGGCTATCATGTGTCCACAAGCCAAAATACAACACCTAGTTCATTTTGATAACAAATTTTACATAATTGTTGGTCACACTTTTGTATCTGTTCGTGAGACAAGTCTTTTTTTTCAGCCTCATGTATTTGCTCCGCATGTTCTAACTCTAAAGGCACTTTTATGTCTTGTGCTGCAATCACGTTTTCTTTACGAATAGTGTTCACAAATTCCTGACCTTTAAGCAACACCATGTATTTACAGTTAGGTAACCAACGAGCATGTGGCACAAAAGGGTCATCAGTCATTTGCCAATCCTTTAAAGCAAATCCACAATAAAAACATATTGTTTTATCCTCTTCACCAGTATAAAATATCCAGCTTCACTTAGCTGTTTGGTAAGGTGTTTTAATATTAATGGCATAACATTTTTATAAGATTCTAAACGTTTTTCAACAGAGCTGTACTCTGGGTGTGCTAGTGCTTTAGTCTTGCAAACTCCCAATTTTCCAAATGCACATGCCAATTCAACACTGTCTATGGCATATGGACCACATATATCGACACTACCATTGTTGGCTGGTAATACATCATTATTATTATTATTTATTTGTGTTTCAGCAACGTAAGTAGCGGCCAATGGCCTTGTGTTTCGGTAAAATGAATACATGGTTATGTTACCCACTTGTTTTCCAAGCATGTAAGGACAACAAGGATACCATCGCAAATGGTCTCTAAAGGTATCATCCCCTTCTTCCCAGTGTGAAAGTTCAATACGACAAAACACACAGCGCACCACATCTTCTCAGTTCAAGTAAAAAAAACGGATTTTGCAAATTTATGTGTCGACAAAAAGCCTACAGACCAGGATTCAATTGTTAACCAACGATCATGTTCTGATTTTAAATTTAATCCACGTGGTAAACCAACTTGCTCACTTGTTGTAATTGGTACTAACGCCATGTGTTATAATTAAACTTTTTTATTGCAAGTTATTAACGTTGCACAAGAGCACAGAGTACTTTAAAGCATAATGTATGCTTGTTCACTGTCTGTTCACTACGTTAATCGCGCATGACTACACCTAAAAACAAACAAAATAACCCATCACTCAAGCAATCAATCAATCAATACTTGTAATCATACTTTATCGTTAATTGATATTAATGTATCAAAACACCATTAAAATAAACTGTATGTTGGCACTAACAGTAACCCATGCACTTATTTTCTTTTTTAAAGCATTAGTCATTTGCATCCCCCTTGAACCTATATATAAACAAAAATGAATGTCATGTCAGTTTGTTCAGATTATCTTGTTCAAACCTGTGGATATTTGTTGAGTCCATAGGGACCCACCCATAAATTAAATTGTTTTTTTTTGTTTTTTAGAAAGTCCAATATGGCCTTGTATTTTTCCCCGTCAACAACCTATATAGTCTTGTACCGTTTATCAATACATGGCCATTATTCAAGAAAGCAATCATCGTCCCAGTCATATACATGTAATGAATATTTTTTTGTCTATGGTTTTTCATTAGTGGTAAAATGGAATAGCATTTTTAAGTTAGACTTACCTGAGTTTTCAATAGTTCACTGCCTGGAAACAATGGTTGCACTCTACTGCGTCTTGGGTTTTCAGCGACTGCTATGGTGGTAAGGCTTTTCTTTCCACCTTTCTAAAAATAAATAAAATAAACCGCTATAAATACCTAAATTCAGGTTAATACATACATTTCATAAAATAAAATAAAATAATATCAAACAAAAAAATGAAACAAGTTAGTTTAAAAAAATAATCTCACCTTCACTTGCAGTGGCTTGTTACTGTTTCCTTCTAGTGCGCCCAAAAGCGCAATGGTTTCTTGTATCCATAACATGTAAGGTATACCGGTTATCTTCAAACAAATAAATAAATAAAAATCATTAATTACCTAATCAATAACTACACATTTAAGGTTCATTCGCATGACATTATTAAAATAATCATTCATAGGTACTTACCAAAAAAATAAAAGGATTTTTCTTCCAAAGTTCAGTTCAGAGCTCTACTGTATACGTCCGTGTGCTAAAATGGCGAGTGCATGACTAACGCAATCGTTATCAGTTAGCCTAGCAACAGAGAGAGTTGCATTTTCTCAGCGTTTTGAACTTGAAATGTTGTCTCTTTCACACGTTTTCCCACGCCTCTTCACATTCCTCAATCTGAATAATATTCGTGTACCTTATACTAGTTTCATGTTTTTAATAAGGAACCTAAATGGCTGCCTCTTATACATCGGTAGTCCTACTGTCTCAGAACCAAAATGGCGGTCTCTGCTTAAACAGCACACCTGCTAGCCACCACGAGGCAAGTAAGCTGATATCACACTTCCTGCTGACGTAGACATTTTTTGTCTTATCAGCAGTCTCTCTCACGAGTCCTCTGGCTAGGTACAATATTCAGTCACCAGTGAGCAGGACTGTGTGTGTGTTAGCATTGAAAACATGTGTCTTCTTCTTATTATTATTATTACTATTATTAAACATTTTACTGTAATAATAATAATTACTAGCAAGCGGCCATCCTCAATACATGATCATGTTAACCACATACCATCACCCTAAAACACATGACTTTACCCAGTTCAGTATTTAGTTTATAACATTTCAGGCCAATGACCTTACCGTTTTGGCTCTTTGCATACTTGCACATGACTTGGTCGAGCAAATGTTATAGGTTTTTATATTCTAAAACCATTTACTGTGCCAGACAGCAGTCTCGCTTATTACCGTTTACTAGCATGTTAAAGATCCCCTTCAGGGGTAAAAAAAATCCTAGCACACTTAACACATTTCAAATATTCACCTCTATCTGTCATAGGAAAAAGCACAAAACCAACCGTCATAAGCTGCCCCGCCATCCCACCAAAATAGCAATTCATTTCTTTCGGGCACGGTCACCGAGTTTGCCAACGTCCAAGAATCACTTGGTCTTATCCTACAACCGTCTGTTGTGTCAGATAGCGATCTCGCTCATCACTGTTAACTAAAACGTTAAAGATCCCCTTCAGGGGTAAAATATCTTAGCATGCTTGTCAAATTTCAAAATATTCGCCTTCATTCATTCGTCATAGGAAAAAATATCGAAAAGCAACCCCTCGTTTGGCCATACATCGCCCCCGAGAAATAGCCATTTCCAGTATTCACCATGCTCAGTCATAGCCTCGTTGTAACATTCGTCAAGCGCTACCGGCTCTCTGCCTACAAACACGCTTTTATTAAAAAAAAAAAAAATTCCTAGTTTTTTTGTCCTAGAGACTTGACATTTATATCCGTGGTAGAGGGGGTAGGGACCATTCATTTATGTCAAACAAACTTATTTGTCAACGTGTTAGTTTCCAAAATAATAAATATTCAAAATTTAAAGATTTTCAAAAAATCTCAAAATATAAAAAGTTTTATTATAAAAAATGAAGGTTATAGAGACCATTGGTTTGAACTATGGCACAACATTCTATCATGTTTGGTTTTAAAACTATCGCCTACTTTTAAAAACAAAAATTTTCAAAAAAAATAAAAAATAGCGAGTGGTCTATGGGAAAGAGGACGTCAGCTCGAGTCCAACGACACCTCATTTGTTAAAATCCGACCATCCGTTCGCCAATGATCACCAATGTTCGCGTTAACGGAGGCTATCATTCTTTTTCCTGCTACACCCTTGAAACTTGCTGTCCGCCTTGAGGGCATACCCTTCTTTCATTAACGTCAAACACACTTTTTTTTTCCAATTCACCGTTTCCAAAATAGTGCCAATCCAAAAAACAAAAATTTAATTTTTTTTAATACCAACACACATGCTCAGCCAAGAGAACGTCATCCCAACGCCTACGATACCTCGTTCGTTAAAATCCGACCACGCGTTCGCGAGATATCGCCCAAAGTTTATATGAAAGTAGGGGGTGGGGCAGAACTGTCCAATTCACACTTCTGCATAGTTTTAGTCCTAGAGACTTGAAATTTATTTTGGGGGTGGAGGGGGTCGGGGCCATTCATTTATAACAAAATTTTTGTGAACTCTTTAGTTTCCAAAATATAAAAAAATCAAAATTGAACTTTTTTCAAAAAACATAAAAAATTGAAAAGTTTTATTATAAGAAATAAAGGACATAGAGACCGTTCGTTTGAGCTATGGCACAACATTCTATCATGTTTGGTTTTCAAACTATCGCCTATTTTCAAAAACAATAATGTTCATTTTTTTTTTTTGAAAAATATAATACTTGGTCCATAGGAAAGAGGACGTCAGCCTGAGTCCAACGACACCTCATTTGTCAACATTCGACATTGGGTTCATGAGATATTGGCTTGGAATCACGCGGCGGCCATGACACTGGTTAGAACTCCTAGCTCCCCCTACTAAGATATACCAGGTGAAACAGCTGCCCCTAATAATATTGTTTTATGCAGCCCAACTAACGCTTATTGTCAGGAAAGTCAATATTTCTCGGCCTGCATCCCGTATGGTACTAATGCAATGCAAGCAAATCCCTTAAACAATACTGAACACAGTTATTTTTCCCCTGTATTAGTCCGTAGTCACATGGTGGGAAAAATAATAGTGTTCAGTATCGTTTGCAGGATATGCTTGCAGTGCATTAGTACCATACGGGATGCAAGCAGAGAAATATCGACCTTCCTGGCAACAACGTTAGGCTGCATACAACAATATTATTAGAAGCAGTTGATTCACATGGTAATACAGGGTATAACATAATATGTGGGAAATCTCAGGGTATTCGATAGAGGACCTGACAACAAGCAAAACCTGTCCTGTAAGCATATTGTTCAGTCCCGGTGTTAGAGGATTGGACGAACAAGGGTGTGTTGATGTCCAATTTAGGGGTGGTTTCCGAAAGGGTGCAAGTTTCCACGTAATTGGGGGAAACTGCAAGTGTATGTGTTTGTAAGAGGATGTAATGAAATGGGGGCGCAATCCTATGGGGGTGCAATTACTTACCAAGGGATGTGCGATCAAAATGAGAGTGCTTGTGGCTATGAACAAACAGCTGCAAGTATGTGTGGAGCCTAACTGCTGACCTAGCGCCTGCCTGGATACTCGAGTACGCTAGTACAAACTCAATGGAAGGTCTTACCTTGCACTTCTCTGGTTTGACGGTCACGGGCAATTAAGACTGTCAGAGAGGGAGTAAGGACGTGAAGGCAAATGTAATGATGGACAAAGTGTAGCTTACTGATCAAAGGTTTATTTGATCAGTATGAGTGTTATGTGCGGTCCCCTTCCAAGGTGGGACAATGTGATCAATTTGTTTTAGAAGTACAATTTTAGTATAGGTGTGAAGGGAATGAATTACAATAAAATATGAGGATGGCTGAGCACACTCTTACCTCAGGTGATGACTGGATGATCGGGACGTCGTCCTGCAGGGCCTAGGGCGACAACAGATGTCTAGTTCTCTCGGGCCTTCCTTTTTAAGGGTTCTCGAGTTGCTGAGTCGGCGTGTCGTTATTGTTGATGCTCCCAATACCAGCGATAGTGTTTTTGTTTATGTGTGATGTAAGATGTTGACTAACCACCTTGTGCCAAGTGGCTGTCTCCTTACAGTGTGAAGAAAATGTATAGGCTTATTATATTCCCAGCCTGGGGGCGGATTTTGGGTAGAAGAAGGTGTTTAGGTGTTTTTGAAGAAGTCTGGTGGTCGTAGGTTTAGATATCGATGTCCAGTGTGTGAGGTCAGTGGCGTAGGTCCCCTCTCCCTTTTAGGGTCCTAGGGTCCTGAGCCCTAAGGGCTCGGCCCTTAACAATATGGTGCATGTGCGTTTGGTGCCGTGTTACAAACATTGTTTGTAGTGTGCATAACACAGATGGCGGCACAATGCTAGTTGGCCATTTGTGGAGGGCACATAGGCCACTTGTGCGTTTTGTCGCTTTTCTAGTCGGTGTGCATTTGTTTTGCATTCAAAGCCACGTGATGTCAGGTGCTTAGCAAATATGTAAACACGTCCACACAGGTTATAGGCTAGAGTAGATTGGAGTGGAGTGGTGTGATACGTGTTGTTATTGAGTGGACGTTCAGTTGTTGTTGTTTGAGTCTTCAGTCTTTTGACTGGTTTGATGCAGCTCTCCATGCCTCCCTGTCCTGAGCTAATCGTTTCATCTCTACATAGCTACCACACCCTACATCCGAGGCAATCTGTTTAACATATTCTAACCTTGGTCTACCCCTACATTTCTCGTCCTCGACCCTTCCTTCCATAACAAAGCTTGCTATTCCTGGGTGTCTTAGTATGTGTCCTACCAACCTATCTCTTCTCTTCATTAGCAGTCGCCAGAAACATCTCTCCTCTCCCACTCGCCTTAATACCTCTTCGTTTGTAACCCTATCTACCCATCTGATCTTCATCATTCTCCTGTAACACCACATTTCAAATGCCTCAATTCTCCTCTTTTCTGCTGCACCAATAGTCCAAGTTTCACTTCCATAGAGCGCCACGCTCCAGACAAAGGCTTTCAAAAATGACTTCCTAACACCTAAATCTATATTCGATGTCAACAGATTCCTTTTTTGTACGTTCAGTACACGTCGGGATACAATGAGGTACCCGAATCCGGAAATGGCAGACATGCATCTTCAGTATGGACGGGCACAGTTTAACGCAAATGAAGCACGGCGTTTGTATGCGGAACACTTTCCTAATAGATGTTTACCCAACACCAAGACGTTCAAAAGAATAGCCTACATGCATGTCTTTGCGAAAGAGGCTCGTTTTGCAGACGTGTTGCTGATAATGGTCGACCTAGGAGCACAAGAACACCTGATACAGAGGAACGAGTTCTCAACATTATTGAGGAAAAAGAAACAGGAGCAGCACCAGGGAAATAGCGGCAATTGTAGATGTAGGTCATATGACAGTGTGGAGAATTCTACGAGGACAGCTCCCTTGTCCATATCACCTTCAAAGAGTCCAAGGTCTTAGTGCAACTGACTTTCCACCCAGAGAAGCATTTTGTACGTGGTTACGATAGACGTGTGTTCAGGAGCAACAGTTCCTCGCTGCTATTCTGTTTACCAATGAAGCAAAGTTTACCCGAGATGGAGTGCAGAACTTTCACAATACGCATGTCTGGGCTGATGCACGTCCCAGAGAAAAGTTTACATCAGCGATTCCCAAACAAATGGATAGGGCGTCAGGGACCGACACCGAGGCCTGCTCGTTCTACCAATCTCAACCCATTAGACTTCTACTTATGGGGTCATTTAATGGCCATTGTGTATGCCACACCTATTCATAACGTTGACATGCTGCGTCAGCGAATAGAGCAATGATGTCAGCAGATACGACAGATGTCGGGAATACGGGAGTGTGTGAGATAGTCAATGATGTGGCGCATAGATGCTTGCATTACAGCTCGTGATAGCCGTTTTGATCACCTTCTGTAGAGAACTGTAAGTAGTAACGTACACTTTATCAACACAAATGACCAACCTGCAAAGTGAAGCGGTCTGTGTTATGTACACCACGAACAATGCTTGTAACACGGAAACGAAAGCTTATTCACAATATGTTTACAGGACATGTTTTACTTGTTGTCTGGTCCACTATCTAATCCCCGGAGCTTTCCCACATATTTAGTTACAGCCTGTTTAATCCCATAAATATGCTTCCAAAAACGTACATTAGCATCAACTTCCAAGGCCTACATATAGGGTTTATACTGTAAAGTTCTAGTACTTGAAGATTTTAAATATAAGTAAATGCAAATAAAAGTCATGCCTGAAAATGACACCCCTCTTTGTTGTTGACTCCTGGTGCGGACCGCAACCCCTCCTCATCCTCTGGACACGTCAGTGGGCATGTTTGCCGAGCCATATCACTCAATGCCAGTTGAATCACTCACTCCCTTACGACCCCATGGCGTAGCTGTGCGTGGTAAATAAGGCACCACGACCGCAATCTGGAGATGTAGCATGTCTGGAGATTTGAGGTTCAAATCCCCACGCTGACAGCGACAATCCCAAGTGTAGTTAACGTGTGTTTATCCACACTCTCTCCAAGCAAATTCCGAGATAGTGCCTTATTTAATTCATGTCCCGGGGCACCTCCCTTATCCCTGTCCCCAATACAGCTACACACACTACTCCATTCAGCCCAGAAACAGGTTATCAAACAACAACAATTCCCTTGTACGTGACCAGCATACTTCACCCACGTTGCGAATTTTTTCAGCGTGACCATCTCATAGTGAAGGCGTCCTCAGTCCATGTGGGCGTGTATGTAGCCCTATTCGAGACATTATTTATGATGGGGTTGCATTGGGCGAGAGTATCCATTCATTTACGTTACAAATTAACCACTACTAGTGGTCTCACTACAGCCACGTGCAATGCTCCCGACCTCATTTAGTTATTCCAACGTAGAGCAGCACTCAGCGCGTGCCGCGAGCAGTACTGTGAGGATTATGCACAGCCCGTTGCGGCAATGGGGTGGAAAGGAAGTAAACGAAGTGTGTGTCAGTGAAGCAGGGAGAGAAACCTTCCGTTCCCTAGGGACTACGGGGACAAGGCATTCCGCCAGTCGTCACGCAAGGCAAGGGGCTACAATGTCCACTTGCCATTCATCTCCGTTGCTGGAACGCCACACAATAGGATGAAACCCAATCGATAACTCGTACGCGCGAGAGAGAGTTCAAGCAAGCCCATGTCTCGCGGGCGGACTTTATCAAGTTACAGCGAGCGACGTTTTTATGGGAAATTCAAACAAATAAAGGACCTCGCTCAGGTGGAAACTATGTGACGAACAGAGTGCTGTCGGGATGAAATATATTACACCGTTGTGGAACAACTGACGCTAACTTAATTTACGTAAGCAAATGCTTCCTGTATAATATTAGAAGCAGTCGGTCAATTTCCGAGGGAAAAATGGATTATTCCTCAAACTTGTTCGTATGTCGTCATGATTAAATTTACGAGGAATATTCATTTTGGCCTCCATATAAAGCCAGACTCTGATGGAATTCCAAAATAACAATTGTCCTGTAGTTATAGACCAGGCGTTGTCAACTATTTGGAGACTGTGAGCACCTTCCCCATACAATACCTAGTACCCGAGCGCCTAATAATAATAATAATAATAATAATAATTCAGCAAGCATGCACCTGTCTATTTTATTCCAATCTCAATCTTCCTCAGAAGTACTAAAATAGGCAAGATGTCACCGCTCACCAGGCACGCTACAACTAGTTGCATGACTCATGCAGGTAAGATACATTTACGTATGGACAGTGGAGTCAAATCAGCATCTTTCGTGTCACTTATAAAACAGGGATGTCCAATGATTTTACTGAAGATTAAAAATACTATTTCACAAAATGACAAATATTCTGACTGTCAAAAATTTTAATGAAAGCACAATCGTTCTGGTTCGTGCAATAGAATTTGAATTGTATGAATTTCAGGGGAACTCGATTCCGCGAGCACTTCTTAGTTCGTATAACGGGAGCACCGAATATCATTTAAAGAGGTCCGTCGTGCTCGCGAGCACCAGGTTGAGAACGCCTGTTGTAGACTGGCAAAAAGAAAATAATAACTCTTCCTATGGAACACGGTGCAGGCAATATCTTGAATCGTTTCTGTAACCTCTCTTCCTATTTTCGACTGGCTGCGGTAACGGTCTCGCCTGCTGATCCCACGGTTGCAGGATTGAATCCTAGGGCATTCAGTTGTCATTTGAGGGTACGTAAATGGGAAGGAGCTGTGTCAGAAGATGTAATGTCACGTTAAAGATTCCATTCGGGGCAAATTTCCTGCATCCCTGTAGTTTAAAGGGACGTCAAAGAAATAACATTGTTCTTACCAGTACTACTATCTTGGAAATAAATTTCGAGTACAGTAGAGTTTCGATATTTTGAGTCTCGATAGTTCAATATTCCCAAAAATCCGAGCTGAAAAATTTAAATTAACAGAAATAACAAATGGTGTGTTTCAGTGCGCGATAGCTGGACATGGGCTGCGCTCTTGTTGGCACGCTGAACACTGACCTTGAATGTCACCTGGCAGTTCCTCAATCCTACCCCCTCCCCTCTACCCTTGTTTCTTCCCTCTCATCTTATACAATATATTGTTGTTCTCTCAAATGCTTCGTTGACGACCGGTAAATCATACGTTACCCAGTACCACGCACCGACAATGACCATATTTATGACTGTTTGCTGCTAACCAATAGCTGATGGTTCTCGCTGCTTGCTCTCAGTGGCTGCGGTGGAGAGTTGAAAACGCTGTACCTCGAGCTGGAAAAGTTCTGCCCCCCCCCCCCTCCCCCCGCCTATAGACATTGAATGTAATCATGGCCGCCATGCTAGGTTTCAAGAAAAGCCGTTCATCAATGAGGGGTATTAGATAACTATATATCGCCGCCTCATTATAAAAACAATCCAGTCCGGTCTTCACCGTAATGTTTGTGTACGTTGCTGTTAACGTTTTGATTGTATTCACTATGAGTGCTGACAAAACTCTAATTTCATAAGTCCAAGTGTTTCTATAGTTCGAGGTGGTCTCGGTCTCGTACACCTCGAATCGCCGCGACTCTACTGTATATCTAAAGAATTTCTACAAAAATGATTTTTTGCGGAGGACAGTTGCCTAATCTCAATCATGAGGCATTCTTAATCCCGTTCATCTACGAAGGTGGGTAATTAATTTTTAAGTGGACCACTCCTTGTTAACGGCTTTTCGCTCTGTGTGCTTTATATGACAGTTGACCATTTATGGACCAATTACTGAAGGGCATAAACAGGACGGATGAAAACTAGGTCAGCAGTCTGGCTTTTGCTGATGACGTGGTTATAGTGACAGACTCTGGCAAAAGTCGAAACATGAACAGAAATGTAGGGAGTATGGAATAAAATCAGCATTTTTAAATCGATTGGAAATACATCCTCAGAAAATAGAATAGAGACCGCCTCGTGGAGTAGTGGCTAACGTTCTTGGCTGTTGCCCCGAACATTACCGGCTATGCCAAATAAAACAAGAAGTTCCGTGAAGAACTACACAGCCTCTTTTTCATCCCAATGATTATTCTACAGTATATGAACCTGTCTAGAATAATGACGAAATTAAGTTGGTAATATCGAAATATCTAATTAGTTCAAAATATACCTGGTATAATGTAGCCTAATAGAGCACTACAGTTGGCAGCCCTGGTGACTGAATATATTCTTAGTTCCATCTCTTAAGGTACAGAATACACAATTTGGTTGAAGTCCAATGGACGTTAAATGCAGTTAGACACTGGATCTATCAGCACGCGTAAAAGCATGTTGACAACAATACCATGCGTGTGCTGGTCAGAAATAATCTGAAATATTATGATATCTTGTTGTGCCAATTTTGGATGAAATCCATTTGTTAGTATAGAAGTTACATGCATTTTAAAATTGGACATATCAACAGGCATAGAATCATGTTGGCAGCACTGTCTTGTATTAATCACTCCAAATTAATCTAGAATGTCAGGTGCTATACGTGTGCAAAGTATAGAGCTGTTGGCTTGCATACTTTCTGATATATTGATATTAGGGTAAAAAAATATAGACAGCATTTATTAACAGTTGGCAGCCCTGATTGCTCTTAACAATACTTATAGTCATATCTGTTATGGTACACGTAGCACATACGAATTTTGGTTGAAATCCAACTGATAGTATAGAAGTTACATGAATTTAAAAATTGGTACTATCAGCAGGCTTATAATCATGTTGGTAGAACTGACGTATATAAGTTACTCCAAATTAATCTAAAATGTCAGAATATACGTGTGCATAGTTTAAAGCTGTTGTCTTGCATACTTTCTGATATATTGGTATTTGGATAAAAACAATAAAAATAGAGAGAGCAATTATTAACAGTTGGCAGCCCTGGTGGCTCTTAAGAATACGGTCAGTCATATCTGTTTATGTACAGATATTACATACAAAATTTGGTTGAAATCCAATTGATAGTGTAGAAGTTATATGCATTTAAACATTGGACTTATCAGAAGGATTAAAATTATTTTGGCAACACTGTCATGGTTGGCCTCCTGCAAATTAAACTGAAATAGTACTATCTACATGTGTGCCAATTTTGGAATAGCTCCCATGCATACCTTGCATGATATCCAACATGGAGCTCAAATTTCTAGTGCGTTTTTTCAGCAGTTGGTAGCACTGACATAATTTTCAAATATAGACGTGAGATATTCCGGTGCACGTCTTTACTCATACTAAATTTGGTTTTGATTGCTGCAGCCGTTTAGGAGTTGATAGGGGGGGGACACACACACACACAGCCAGACAGACAGACACACATTTTCTAATCCAGGAAAATGCTGGGATGGTGCCTAACTTAAGGCCATGGCTGCCTCCTTCCCAATCCTATCCCCAATTTACAAATACACACACTAGCAGCCATCACAATAACACAGGTATGACACAAATTCCACACACACCCAAATGCATGAGGATATATGACTACGATGTCGCAGGCCCTAAAATAAGCAACAACAGAATAGAATGCCCGTAGCAGGCCTCAGACCGAAATTAAATTTCTTGACAGAGCCGAGAATCAGATCCTGACCTCTGGGGCCACAGTCCTGAATGTTAGCCGCTACACCAAGAGGTAGAGCTTCTGTTTCCTTACCCCGATGCAGTTATATTTATCAAAAGTTTACGAACGATTATATATATTTAAGGTGTCCCTCTTTCAAGCTCCAACGCGAAGCCATCATTTCGATTATCAGAATATGAGGTTAGTGGACTACTGTGAGAACGATGAAACGATATTGAACATTTCAAAAACACCCAATTCCCAAATGATGGGAATCATAAATAGGATATAAAATTCCCCTCAGCCCAGCCATGAATCGATGTGCAAAGCCCTTAGCCACGTGGTTGGACATTATTTAAATATATAGCCATATATGAACGGAAGTAATTTCTTAAGTATCTGGACTTAACATTTGCATCTATGTATTGTTTGATAACGCTTCTGAAATATTAGAAACTTGGTATTTAGGATCTTAAACCAATTTATTATTATCATAGACACATTTGGTAAAGAATGAATGTTTTCATTAATAAGACACCAGAATCCGTTTGTCTACTCCACTGCATATAGGTTACTGTAGTTACTTGATGATTGATTCCCGTCACCAATCGTCCACTTATGCTTATTAAACTCGATATAATGTCCCACGCCAATGCCAACTTAAACATCCGTACAAATAAAATCAGAATATTACCTGTGTAATTTGCAGGGTGTCAAAGTAGACAAATTTTTGTAATCATTTATTATAACACCTGTGCCGAAAGGACCGTCTCTTTGATTTCTGTATATCTTTCTATGATCATCCAGGAGCTAAGAACAACTGGTGTAAGATTCAATAGTGAACTCGGATACTTATATGGAAGACCACCTCGTGATGTAGCGGCTAGCATTCTTGGTTGTCGGCCCGGAGGTCCGCGTTCGATTACCGGCTCTGCCAAGAAATGTAATTCTGGTTTGAGGGATGGAACGGAGTACACTCAGCCTCGTAAGGTAAAACTGAGAATAGGTGAGTACGATTCCCACCTTTGCCATCCTAGAAGTGGTTTTCCGTGTTTTCTTACTTCTACTCCAGACAAATGCCGGGATGGCTCCTAACTTAAAGCTACGGCCACCTCCATTCCAATCCTAGTCTCAAGTTACCAATAAATCTTCTACTACAAACATAACATTTATTCAGGTTATCAGCCAAATCCTGCATCCACTTAAATGGTAACGATGTCGCAATATGAATTAACAACGTATATGGACTTCGGTCCCAAAGGTCCTGTGTTCAACTCGCGACTTTGCAAAATATATCGTCTGATAGAACGATATTCACTCAGCCTCGTGGGATAAAACTGAGAAGAGGACAGTTCGATTCACACCCATACCGTCCCTAAAAGTGGTTTTCTATTGTTTACGACCCCTAATTCAGCCAGTTCCCGTGATCGATCCCGACTTAAGACAATGGCCACGTCCTTCTTAATTGTAGCCTCAATTATAATACACACACTACTGAATAACGGGCACCACAATAACAAAGGTTGTGATATATATAGCCTACCGTATATATACATGTACATGGGGATGATGAAAACGATGTTCAAGAATTTTGAAGAAATTCCAATGATTGAAATGTTACCTAAAATTTATACATTTCTAAAAGGTATGAGGTTCAGGAGAAATTTGAAATATAATTTTCAGAAAATCTCAGATTGATTCAGTTAAAAAAGAACTGGTTTTGGAACACCTTGTAGGGCCCAGGCCTACCAAGCGATCGCTTACTGATTGAGGGGTGACACGTGGTCAGTGAGACGTGTTCCTTCGGCATTTATTCTTAGCGTTCTTGATAAGGGTCGCCACCTCTCACATCGGACAGCTGTCTTCACTGGACTGATTGCACCCCGATCCAGCCCTCATGTCATTTCTAAAATTCCTAACAGAGCCGGAAATGGAACTGGGCCCTCCTAGGTAAGAAGCAAGTGCGCTACTCCTATACGATGGAACCGGGCTAATAAGAAACTACATATAACAAGTGTTTAGGAAAGCGGTAGGTCATATTTTTTTGTCGGATGCATATTTTCAACACAAATTTCGATTTAAATTATAGCTCGATTTTGCCTGCGTATTTGTTTGATGATGCTGTTAAACTTAAGAGACGTAACCTTCCCTGTTGTTTCTACAGTTCTCTCTGAAACTTGCTGCATTCCTAACATACTAATTCCAAACGTACAGTACGAGGGAAGTAGTTACAGAGTCGCGTAGCTGCGTTGCTACGGTACAAGTTTAGAGAGTGGAAATGGCGGAACCCTCTCGCTTCCACAACGGTCATTGCTGGGAGATGAACAACGAAACTGTACGAGTTCCATGAGTTAAACCGCAAACTTTGACTACAAGTGCCAGGCTTCAAACACCACAATGTCTATAATATAACTTACTTTCCTTAGTCGAAGAATGTAATTTATGGCATATTTGTAGATAAGTTCCCCTTCTCTAGTGAAAAAATAACAAGGGAGATGAAGATGATTTTGTATACTTTTATTCCCATATTAAATCATAGTTAAACACAATATTCTAAATACAGTACTGCTATATCCATATCATCTATAATTTACGATAACCACACTAGAAAATTAGAGCAGATTACCTCGACGTGCTGACACCTTAAGACACCAATCATCACTACCACCACACTAGACAAATTACGAACCGGATTATTTAATTCATATGATCGGTTTATTCCAACCACTGTCGAAGAGATCGCATCTCTCTATGGCAAGTCACAGCAGATCATTTCAAGAAAGGTCATATACATGGTATATTATTTTTATTACATAACTCTTAAATAGATCATATTCGCAGCTATTGGTTCTAAAACCCACGAAAAATTATGAAAACAGCAATAAATAGCCTGATTCACGCTCTGATATCATAGTATTAGATAGAAATGGAAATATCTCTATCAACATATGTATGTTATTTCAGATATTTTCGAAGGAACATTTATCACATGACATTTATTTATTATTGTGGAAAAGTTGGTATCCTTGGAGTATGACATTGCTATATCATGTGATGCGGTGGGAGTTTCCAAAGATTCTCATGCGTACTGGAGCACAACATAATATGTTGACTAACGTACACAATTATCATCATTTTGTAATAAAAACTGCCATCAAATGCTGGTTTTGTCTTCAGTCTTTCTGCTTTAAAATGTATATTCATTGTCTGAATATAGGCTATACATTATAAACAGAGGCATATAATTACAATGGATATTTAGACTTCTAAAATTTGTAATGTTTGAACTGAACTAGAGATAGTATGTTCCAGGCTGGTACAGATTTTAGGAAAGATTTTTGAATGCATTCATCTAGTTTCTATGAATTTAACTACTGTACGGAGTTTATGAACATTAATACCTTTATCTGCAGAGTATCTCATCTTAGTTTTAAAACTTCACTGCGTTACATTTTGGGATTTCCTGTACTTGGAACTTATTTTGAAGATAGAGGCCGCATAAATCATGCATATGTGCGTCTGAATTAATGTTACTTCCATATTATAAATAAAACGGCATGAGGATTCATATGGGGGAATTATGATTTAATGTTTTCTTGTTTCGATTCATAACGTGTTCCATACGAAAACTGACATTAAACAAAGTCATACAATGGTGAGAGTTATCTGAAGTACTACGTTAGATGGAAAACTGATATTTTTTAGTATTGTTTAGCTAAATAACCAAGCACGCAAACATAAGTTCTAATGACACGGTAAGAATATTAGGTTTTCTAAGCGATTACGCGTGTGATTGTGTATCGACACCATCCGTCCTGACGGAATGACAATGAATGCGTTTTTCCTTGAAACCTACGTTACAAAATAATGTTAAGAAGGTCATGTGATGTGACAAAATACGCCCTCTCGTGCCCCCTAGTCCATTCAAATTTGTAAATATGCCGGGAATGTGATATGTTGACATAAATCATACTGTACGCCTTTGTTTCAAGTACTATGCAATGTAATTTGGGTAAGCGATTCACACGCCACACAATGGTGGATGTATGTAGGGTGTAGAACGTTGCGCAGGAGCAATGCTGACACAGCTATATTCATGAGAGGTATATAAAGAGACGCCCTTTGACGTCATGGCCTCGACCCTTGCAAATTAAACTTGTTTAATGGCACATAAAAGGAGGAGAGACTCTCGCAGGGATCATCCGTACGAGTTTAATTTAGACGCGACATACTAGTAAGCACAATTCCTATACTGGTCGCATTTAAGGCTTGAGATCTTGTGGTCATCAGCTTGTGTACCAGTGAGTTTGTTTACATCTGGAGCTAGAATTGGGGAGGAAAGGTCCATGAAATAAGTAAAACCGCAGTCCAAATCATTTGCTCCAGTTGAAATGAAAGACTATGGAAACCAATTTTGAGGAAGAGTGTTAAATTCCATTAAACCTAACTTCCGTTTCCATGGTATTTGCAGGAGTGGTCCATGATTAAAACAACCAGTTCTCCTCTTAAGTATGGCCCAGGCATTTAAGCATTTATTTTCTTTAAAATAAGCATACAAATACAGTTGACACGTAAAATGGATAAAATGGGCAGTAAAAGTAATCAAGATAGGCAATAAAGATTTAGATAAACATTTACGAGCCAGTACTAAAATAGTCGTACTTAACAGACCTCAAGATAATCAGAATTGGCATTATAAAGTACTTCATCTACTTTTTATCATAATTCAGTAGGTATCAATCGTATTTTTCTGGGTTACATTCCACAACATGCTATTTGAAAAGAAAATACTCAAGTGGCCTGCTGTTGGAGGGAACGAGTTACACCATTTTCCTATACTTCTTCCAAGCAAACTACGAAGTACCAGTGCGAAAACCCGTAGTATGCGCACAGGAGTGTCTCGGCTGACTGGTCTAATGAGGCGCGATGCCACTCAATAATTAGCCCAGGAGGGTGGTGCGACCTTGGCTTCAACCAACTCTCGCAATGGCTGGGCTGCCAAGCTCCACCCATCGCATTCTCTTTTCACATCCTCCGTGTGACGTCATGCGCAAACCTACTTCGCCGATTCCGTCGATGACGTATAGGTGTATTCTCGTTCACTGAAGTGGCTGGAGCGTACTACCCGACCAGGGAATTGTTACCGCTAGACGTGGAGGGGTGCTGTTCTGTATACATTACGTCACCTCGCCTCGTATTGGCTGCAGCGAGTGGTTGTGGGGCAAGACGGAGAACGCATGTACAGGCATAGGCCTACAATGAGAACACTTCGCACAGCGAACGACCCAGCACGAATCATGCACACAAATGCGACAACCGCACGTCTCTCACCGGCGTGTGGCTGGGCGGAGCGCATTAGTTCCGATTTCCTCCACTGGTAACAATTCGCTAGTAGGGTAGTACGTCTGCTTAAAGCATGTTTTTGTGGAATGGTTTCTAAATAGAACGTATGAACATAAAGGCAAATTTATGGGGATTGCTTTCTACGTACAAAGACGCAGGCTCGATTTGTGGCTGTATCAGGGATTTTGGAACGGAAGTGAGGGCTGGAACGTGTTGCATTCAGGACAATTGAGTGGCTGCCTGACACTAGAAATAAGGCCTAAAATATGAGAAATGTGCCTGAGGGAGTCATCACAATGGCAACGGGTCCCCCATATCCCACAGACATTGAACTGAGCGACTGCAGTCCTCCTTGAGGCACCAATCGTTGGGTTAGTTAGTTCCTATGCTTATAGGTAATGAAATTTTATCGTTTTCTGCACACACAAAAAAACATGTTCTTGTGACTCGAGTCATTGAGGAACTTGGCCTGCCAATTATCGTTGCAGAGCAATTAGGCCTGCAGATGCGTAGTCAGCGCGATGTTAATCTTGGCTTTCTTGACCAGGGTCTCTGACTCCCAGATCAGACACCTACTCAATTGTCCTCATGAACCTAGGTATACCCTGTTTCACTCCTCACGTCAGTTCTAGAATTCCTGACCAAGCTGAGAATCGATCTCCGGGCCTCCTGGCTAAGCACACCACGTGGTCGTTACATTTTTATATACATACATAAATAAAATATTACTTTACTTCGAGCTGATTGCAAAAAATATACACATTAACACAAATAACCTATAACCATATAAGCCAGTCAAAATGAGGCATTAAACATTAGCGTAGACAAAGAGAGCTAAGATAGGTACAAAAGGCAAAACAGAAATTAGGCCTACCATTACCTAACGTGCCGAAACAGATATAAAACGATCCGGTACACACATGATTTTTGCCCGTTCGGCCAAACGCACAACGAACTAGGTGAAATTGTAGAGAACTCTACGAAATATAATCTGTCAATTAAGGAATGTAAATATAGTCATAAGTGATTTTTTGTTAGTACTTCACGTCCTGATGGAAAGCGCTAGAGGCAATATAAACCCACATCCACATACAAGATTCGTCATACAATCTTAACACTCCTTGAAAATTATCTCAGATTTTAGTAGTCTAATATAACAAGGACCATCTTGTGGCTCAATGGCTAGCATGTAGGCTGTCACCCCAGAGATTCCGGGTTCGATCCCCGGCTCTGCCAAGAATTTAAAAGTCTTGGTATGGTCTGGTACGGGATCTCCCAGCCTCGTGATGCAAAATGGGAACCTACCGGATACTATGGCAGGAGGAGGAGTGGAAAGGAACTGGCCACCCTACCACACGCAAACTCCGGCTCGGGACGCCTGGTTAGTGATCCCTTGACGAAGCCAAGGACTCTAATTCAGGTCGCCTACGTCCTTGGAGGGGATATGACACTTTAGTTAATAGGCCTATAACAAGCATTGGATTATGTATGCAATCATCGGTGGATGTCGTTTCCCGTTCATTATTTAACTTACGGTGTAGTGGCTAGCGTTCCTTGCTCATGTCCCTGAGGTCTGGGCTCAATTCTCTTCTACTTCCCTATCCTCACCTCAATTACAAATACACACTCTACTGTGAACACCACATTAACACAGGTTGTCAGACAAGTTCTACACACACCAAAGTACATGGGGCTGTAAAGATCATGACGTCCAAGCCCTTAAACGAAAAAAACAAGAGCATGAATCGACGAATATGAATTTAATTTGGGATGTAGACTTCCTATCAAACATTGTGTTGGTGACAAGTTTTTCTTTAGTTTTCTGTTATGCTCTGTTTGGATCTCATATGACATTGTACATCAATTAATTGTACTTAGCTGACAATTTACAATCAAATTTGAATAAAATTGCATAGGATTCAACAACTTAAACAAGTAATTCATGACGGAATAATCCCTATATTGGTATTTACTATTTATAAACTCTCTCGTCTCTTAAAACGACTTTCCAAGTGACGTACTACATAGCAGCACGACCTACATTGGGAAGAATCATACAGCTGCAATTTAAAACGTAAATCCCTGTGTCCAAACGTTGTAGTCATTTCAGAAAATAAACATTGAAAAAAAATAAACAAGGCAAAATGATCTTACTAAGGTAGTAGTGATGCCCTGTCTTAAACCAAAGCTTTCGTCGTTTCTCAAGATAACTCAAATCAACACACCTCCAGCACTAGAAAATACGTGTTCAAATTTACACGATGAGGCTTACCATGAATACATGAACAGGACACTTAGGAATTGTGTGCCATAATATTTAGATCGTGGTATTCATTTATCGAATCCCCGAGAGAGCAGTTCATTAGAACATCAGTAAAATATGTTCTTTTTCAGAAATGATCATATTATTTACACTATGATCTATAATTTAGGCTACATACATTATAAAATTTGGGCAGAGGACCTCAACGGTACCCTCTAAAATCAAACTCCATCACCACCACTACAACGGAAAATTACGTGCTAGGATATACAACTTCTAGTATTGGTAATTAGCATTTATCCCGCGAGATGGAATCTTTCTGCAATGACTCACTGGAGATAACTTCAAACGCTCGGCTTCCATAATTTACGAGAAGTAAGGTAATAATTTTGTGCCATTACATAATGATTATTATTATACGAAGCTTCTCTTCGATCGCTTAATAACATGCGACAAATAAACATTAAATGATGATTTTAAAATTTCGAGCTGATGCCATCTTGAATATTTGAAAACAATTAAACTTCAAATGTTTATATACTAAGCTCGAAATTAAAATTGAATATTTTAAATTTATGAACATTCCGTGGTCGCCTTGTTATTCTTGTGTCTACCAGTTTTTAATAGTCACATATGCATACATCAATGTACTTACTCATTAGTCCTCTATCAACATACAAATGTTTAGTTCGATTGCTGTAATAATTTCGGAGATATTGAGACCTGGTGAAATATTGTGCATTGCCCATCTTGGAGAGTTTTGTATGTAGATCATAGAATTATACACCATTATGGTGGTGCATCATAACTTACAAAATTTCACTTTGATCGGTTGATTAGGGCACAGGATTATAAAACGTGATTTTAAAATTTTGCATTATCAGATAAAAATTAAATTAAAATAGATGCCAGTATAATAAGCCATGTATAAAGATTTACCTGCAATGTTTCATTGCGCTCGCATGATTAGGTCGCCAGAAAAATGTGTTTAAGTATGTTAATTTCGCGTGGCTTCCTTGTTGGTTTGGTGTTCATCAGCTTATTGGAAGTTACACAACTGAACGTATCTTAATGACCTCTGGGAACATCAAGAATTACAGTTCGATTCTAGTAATACTGTAGAGTAGTAAATATTGACCGGTGAAATAGTTCGCAGGGCCGCCATGTTGGAGCGTTTTATATATAGGCCGCAGAGTTATCTACCCGTAAGTTAAGATTATTGCGTTGGTTCATTGTACAAACGATCAATTTGGTCGCTGGATTAGAAGGCAAGAAATTAAAACATACATTTTAAAATTTCGGAAAGTCACCTGTTTTTGTTTATCAAAGAAATTGAATGAAATGAGATGTTAGTATATTAGGCATTGTATGAAGATTTACCTTGCTAAGTTTGACTACTTTCTGTTAATTAAATCGCGAATAAAGTCTATTTAAATATTGGAAATTTACTTCTGCTCCATGTTGGATATGTGCTTATCAGGTTTTTGAAAGCGACATAGGCGAGTTTACCTTAGTAAGGTTGATAGAAGTAATAGTTTCAGAGATACGAAGGCCGGTGAAATATTTCGCCTGACTGCCATGATGGATTAGTGATATTTATTAAAACTTGACAGGCACAGCTCGAGATCGGATGAGGTAGTACTAAGTCGTTGCTAAGTTTCAGAGAAAACGCTCCAATCACTTAGATTTTATTGCGGGGACACAAACACGGAAAAATGTGGTCTCATAAACCTATATTCCATGTGGCGAAAGTAGGCTTAAATATTCCCGCTGTCACACAAAACAGTGAGGTAAAATATCGTGGATCTTACCAAGGGAAATATTAGCTAATTGAACTAGAATTCATACAGCAAATATAACTCAATAAACTTTCTACGCTCAAGGTCCTCTAAATCAAATCTTAGTCAATCGACAGTACATACTTGAGCATTAATGAAGATGAGTTATACGCTTTAATTACTTCCACCTAGATTTACCATTTGTCCCACTCTGCTATAGTGACACTCTCCAGTGAGGCCAAGTAATTGAAGAAAGAAAGAAGTTCTTCGCAGCAAGTCTTACCTCCAGGGAACCTTTGACTGTCTGTGGTGACACTATATCTCTCCACCTTTCAGTCAACTCTAGATCGCTAGAAGCTTTCTTAATTTATATTAATGGCCTTTCCGTACTCCTGTTTGATGTTACGTAATTAATGATTAATGAAAACCAAACCGAAGTGAACGGCACCCTCATTCACTTGGCTTTAGAGAAGACGTGGTAAAACAGTCGATTCAAACGCAGGAATCAAATGATGACCAGGTTGAAGTAGAAATAAATGTCATAATCGAGAAGTACAGGGCTTTCCCATTGCTCAATAAGCAGGAAGTATATTAGTTATTGCTTCAACTGTTGAACTCTCACCGGCCATGTCGCTGTAGTTGCGCCCGGCTGAATTTTCCCCACTGGGAATGCATAGTTCAACTTTGACCAATTCCTGTTCCTCTTGCATCTCACTAGTTTAACTGCGTAGCTTTATTATTCAAATAAGTTCATACCTTCTGCGTCATTACAGATTAAGACGAAGAGGATGCTGGTGGGTCGATAACAAAGAGGGGCTGGAGGCTGAATATTGATGTTTTAAAATATTTATTGCAGCTAATAGCCAAAGGAATGATACAGACAAAATGAAACATACATAGGAATAAACTATTCATTACAACAGAAGGACGTCAGAGATTCTTTCGGAAGTGGTGTTAGAAATAAAATTCAAATTATACTTCCATTCTTCCATTCTTTCCTGAAATTGAACCTCAATTTCAATATTAAATGTTAACGACACACTTAACTTGAAATGGAATGACACGTTCCATACATCTCACGAACTCGTTGTGTTATGGAGGCCAAGCAAATAAACTGAATTACTATGCATAATGATAAATAACTCTGGCACGTTCATATTTGAACACTAATACATTCTGTGCAACTGCCTTCTACTCCTGCTAAAGCTAGGGAACATGAATCCGGGCTAGTGGACTACCGATGCTGCAATCCACTATTCACATTATCTCCAACATCAGGGGAAGGAGAATGAATTGGATTGAAAGGATTTGCATGGTCTCAGATAGATGTTAGACGAGCAGTCCAATGGAGGAACGCAGGCTGCCTGATTTGCTACCATCGACCGGGGAAGATGAAACCTTATACGTCCTTGGCAAACTAATGTCAACAAATGGATATTTTTCAAATGCACAACCAACAATAATTTTGAGAAGTGTGTGGTGAGAGGCAGTCCTATAGTCCACTGTTATGGACCACCTTTTTAGGCTCAGTAACAGACTGCCTTATGACTGACTTGCCATCTGTTAATACTTTCTGTAAGAAACTCCACTATGGTTCTTTTAAAACAATCAGATTTTCATCTGGTGATTTCTGCTTAGTGTATCTAATTTAGAGCATGAGAAACAGGAATGAGACCCTTGGGGCTAGAAACCACAGTTCCAATGGAGCTTTGTCTTATGTTGTACACTTTCAATGATCTACTAATGACACATTACAAAATTGTACAGTACATATTAAATAAGCACAGTGGAACAACAATGTAACCTCTATAATATTCGAAGACTATTATTATGATTATAATGATTTAAGCCCAATGCAGTTAATTGGTCCACCCTTCGTACAGAGAAAAGACTCCGTTGACCGTAGCATGGTCTCGACAAGACCGTGGATGTAGTTAGGCAAGGGTCTTGGGATACCATTGTTTCCACCTGTTTAAATAATTCCGGGCACTCTCAGAGGTTTTCAATGTGAGTTAAATCAAGAACTTTAGTTGACAGGAAAATATGGCAGAACTTCTTAGAACTCTGAACCTGTCACTGAGAGGTCTATCCCGATGCACCTATACATTCCTCAGCGGAATTGTCAGTGAGATGTGGAACTGACGGGAACACTAACGTGTTTGTCAAGACGTCGAATGTACGACAATTCTGTCGTTTCCAGTGAATATCACCGATACCAAGACGGCGTAATTTGGTCAACTCAAGCAACATTATGCTGTAGCTATATATGAGCAAAATCCTACCCATTACCTGTGTATGTGATTGTGGGCCCACTGCGACTGAGCAGAGCAGACCAGTTTGGTCTCTAGATGACTGGCTCCACCTCATGATGATTATAATAATAAATGACCAACTTGCACAGAGACATCAATTAATATATTCTAGGACACCATGCTACAAGTATACACCAAGTAGAGGTCTTAAAAATGACACACTACAAAATCTATTGGAACAGATTCGTCATCAGAGAAAAAAACATTCCAGTTAATAGACGACATCATTGTTGTGAAACAAATTCACAAACACACGCATTTAATCGGCATTGTTTTGTTAGATACACACACCATACGAAGCTAGCGAATACAGCGAGTTGACAGAAGAAATATAGGAGATGTGGCATAAGGAAAAAGAATAGTGTTGTACTACTTATCCTCTCATAAAAAGGTGTTGTACCGACATCTCTGAGAGAAACCTGCAAGAATTGGATCTGCCAATCGTGAGTGACATATACCAAAAAAGAACAATTTTTAGCACGCACTCAACAGTTCGAATATTTTCAACATTCCCAGCACATACATTAACGAGATGTTCAGTAAAAGACATATAGCTTATTTTCACCTAAATGTATGGGTATAGTGATAACTCTTTGCCCTCTTCAAGGAGTAAAATTGAATGTTCTCGTGATGAACGCTAACAGTTTTATCCTACGAAAGACTACTAAGACTCATACTAAGTTCCATTGTAATTCCCCTTTTTTATCTACAAGAAGCGGTTTAAACATTATATAACTACTTTTATCCACCATCCTGAAGGTATGGAATCGTGTATCGGGAAAAGTATTTTATGTGAGATTTCGTATTTGCTGTGTTTCTTCATTGAAATTGAAATAAATAGCCTAGTGGATTGTCGATATTAATGTCGTATATAGCAGCTACGAGATATATGCGATGTGATAGTCTTGTGATTAATGCGTACGAGGTGTCTTATTAGTTTTCCCCTCCTACATTGGATCCTGAGTTATTGATTTTAAAGTTATAATGATATGCTCAGCCACCAACTTGAATATATGACTGGGATGTTCTTTTGCCCTAGGCATACAAAGCCCATTTATGGTTCCTCATTAATGCTAATTTGAGATAATATTGTTTCTCAAAATTACATAGAATTATTTGGGTGTGTATTTTATAATATTACAAGATAGCCACTGCGCTTAATTCAGTGTCATATCAGCGTGAATAATGCTGGCAAGATCTATTGTATGGTACTTCTCTCTCACTATATTTCGCGTTAATTGTGAGTTAATGATTTTCGAGTTTTAAGAATACGCCCAGCCGCCATCATGAACGTGAAGGGCCGCTGTCTTCTGACTTGGTAATAGGCATACACTTACAAAGGTCCTACACTACTGCAATGTTTCAATATTGTATCTTCAACTAATTCATTATCATATTCTATATTCTCAATATTCAGTGTGTTATTCCAAAGGCCTATGTTTAGCAAGGTAAGAAGGAAGTAGGCTACCACATAAGGGTGATTGCTGAAATAACCCATAAGTACAATACACTGAAGAAAATGCCTGGCGGCTATTTTGAAAATACAGAAAATGATAAGGACTGACTCAATGTTTTCTTTAAAATACAACAACGAAATTTAGCAGTTATGTTAAACCTTATAAGCGGCTTCTTTAGACCAAAACTAAAGATCTACGACTCCATACGTTCGGGATGGCGGCTGGGCGTATTCCCAATACCTTAATATATAAGGTGCGTTCAAAAAGTAACGAGCCGGAGGCATAATTACAGAAACCAGTACCTGTATGTTAGAAGTATTGGCCCTGGCTGTTGAGGCACTTGTCCCACTGTGACACGAGGCGGTGAATGGCTGTCTCAAAATTCCCTGGGCTGCGATGTGAACCAGTTCCGCACCTACAGCTGGACGTCGGCGTCCGAGGTGAATCGTTGGCCCCACAGAGCCCTTTTCAGGGGACCAAACATGGCGTAATCACAGGGAGAGAGGTCAGGACTGCATGGAGGGTGGCTGAGAACCTCCCATTTGAATTTCTGCAGGAGTGCCGCGAGTGTGTTGGCCGTATAAGGTCATGCATTGTCGTGGAGCGACCACGGCGGCTATGGCGTTCACTGTCACTAGGCGAACCTGGGTAATGAGTGCATCAACCAGCTGGACGTTGTCATCGGTAATGCAGGGGGGTGCCCCAGACCGGGCATCATCGGCTAACGACACCCGTCCTTCCCTCAAGCGCTTGTGCCACGCCTTGACCCTTGCAAGGGACATGCAGTGTTCGCCGTACACTTGTGACATTCGGCGATGAATGTCCGTTTCCCCTTCTCCTTCCGCTGTCAGAAACCGAACAACACCTCTTTGCTCTTCGGTTGACGCCTCCATGTCACTGTTTTCAATGCGACTGCCAGCGTTGGACGATTGATGCATGCTGCTGCTCGCTTTGTATCGTCACGTGACGTGCACGCGTGCCCACTAGCGACGGGCTCTGACCTACCACGCTCTGGATGGAACCACACCTCGTTACATACGCCACAATTAGCCGACGTAGTCACCGGTTTTCGCATTCCAGCCTCCTTCTCGTTATTTTTTGAACGCACCTTATATTTAACTCACGATATAATAGTATAATTAACGCAAAATTGAGTGAGGGAGGAGTACCATACGAAATACCTCGGAACCCTTATTCATATAGCCTATAGCTGAATATGGCGCGCAGCGACCAACTTGGAATTATGAAATATACAAACAAATAACTATATACGAGGCACGTCCAGAAAGTAAGTTCCGTTTGGTAATAAAATTAAATTGTGTACAGATACAGAAACATTATTTATTGCACAACATTCTACACCTCTTAAGCTACTTTTCCACATAACTGCCAAACTTTGCAGGTATTTGTCATAGCGTGGCACAAGTTTTTGGATACCTTCTTCATAGAAGTTTTCCGCCGACCCGTAAACGAGAGTGAAGACTCCCCTGTAAGATATCCTACCGTTCGGCTACTACTGTTAGGCAAATTGCGTGCTTACCAGGAGAACTGCGTATGTTTAGGAGTTCTCCTGAACACATACGCAATTTGCCTAACAGTGGTGGCCGAATGGTAGGATATCCTACAGGGGCGTCTTCACTCTCGTTTACGGGTCGGCGGCAAACTTCTATGAAGAAGGTATCCAAAAACTTGTGCCACGCTATGACAAATGCCCGCAAAAGTTCGGCAGTTATGTGGAAAAGTAGTTTAAGAGGTGTAGAATGTTGTGCAATAAATAATTTTTCTGTATCTGTACACAATTTAATTTTATTACCAAACGGAACTTACTTTCTGGACGTGCCTCGTATATTGTATGGATACAAAATCCAAATTCGCATTAATGTAGAACCATTATGGGCTTTGTAAGCCAAAGGCTAAATAACATCCTCACAATATATATTCCGAATGGTGGGTGATTGTTTTATTGAATCGTCAAAATGAATACCAGGATACAATAGGGCACTTAACACGAAACTTTGTACTTTAGGAGAAACAGATAAGATACCTTGCTTGCATTAGTCATAAGACTATCACTCTGCATACAGCACGCAGCCACCATTTTCAATATATCAGACATTAGTATCGGTTATGCATTGTTTGTCTAAGAGACCGTGAGTCTGTGTGTGTGTGTGATGATGATGATAATTGTCGTTTTAAGGGGGCTAACATCTAGGTTATCGGCCCCTGATGGTTTGGGTGATCGTGAAGATGAAAATGAAATGCAAACTTAAAACTAAAACTAACTACTAACCTACATACTAGAAGAAGAAATGGAAAACTAAAGAGAATAAGGCAAATAAAGGACAAAAGGAAAATAAATGCCCTCAACCCTCGAAGAATGCGGATTGAGGGACTAGGAAGGAAGGAGAGCCATGAAAGGCAGATAGGAAAGTGAAAGAGGAGAGGGTCTACCCCACAGGTAAGGGACAAAAGGGGGAAACCGGACCCAGCTCAGGAATCCCTCGGGGTCGCCAACTCCCGAACTCACCAGCCGTGAGCCCCTGAGGGTGTAGCATTAACTCGGTTGCACCAAAAGTGGTGGGTCTACATACACCCGGCCTCCTTGAGGGCCTTGAGCAGAAGGCAGGAGATGACATGAAAAGAAAAAGAAGGCTGACCCCTCGCAGAAGGAGGGTATCAGAAAATTTGAGACAAGGGCCAATTAAGGCGGGAAATGAAGAGTCTCCCTAGGCCTCGGATACCCTAATACCTTCGGGGTGGGAAGAGAACAAGAGTTGACCAAGTGAGGTAGACAGGTAAGAAGACGGAGAGGAGCCCGGCACAAGTAAGTGGAAGCAATGCCGGACTCAGCTGTGGCCCCGTGGTCGCCAACCCACGTATGTGTGTGTGTGTGTGTGTATGTATGTCGTCGTCCCTCCTATCAATTCAAACCGAGGTAGCAGAAGCAAAGGTGTGTTAACTAAAATACGAACATGGCGGCCAAGTGAATTTGACAATTTAAAATAGACTATTCTCGCGATTTAACCAACTAAACGCAATGAAATTTGATATAGCAAATGTTTATGGACATTGTAATGCACTGGGATTTAATATAGTTCAACTGTTTCCATAACCTCAAGATAGCGGCTGTGCGAAATATTTCACCGGCATTCCATATTTCCGAAGCTATTACAGATATCAACCTGATAGTCTGTACGGTGATAAAGGGCACTACTAAAAGTTCACGTATGGGACTTTCAAAGGCCCTGTTGACAGCAAAACGAACATAGAAGCCAAACGGAGTTGAAACTTCTAAGTAGACTTTTATCGCAATGTTACCATCCAAACGCAATAAAACTTGGTACAGCGAATGTTCAAACACATTTTAATGCAGCATCTAATTTAGTTCAATTGTCTACATAACCTCAAGATGGCGGCTGTGCGATATATTTTTTCCGTATTCCGCATCTCCGAAAATATTACAGATATCACCCTGACATTTCGTACGGTGATAAAGTGTACTACTAGACGTTCAGCTATGAGACTTCCAAAAACATGTAAAATACAAAACGAACATGGCGGCCAACTGAAAGTGAAACATATTAACAGACTTTTCTCGTGATTTAACCATCTGAGCGCAGTGAAATATGGCACAGTAAATGTTTATACACATTGTAATGCACTGGCATCTAATTTAGTTCAATTGTTCACAGAACCTCAAGATGGCGGCTGTGCACAATTTTAAAATTTAGTTTTTATTTCTTGTGTATTAATCATGCGATCGAAGTGAACGTTTGAATAATGAACCTACGCAGGAATCGTCATCTTATAGTACATAAACTCTATGGCCTATACATATAAAAATCCAATATGGCGACCAAGAGAAATATTTAGATGGTTCTCAATATCTATTTATCTATGATAGCAATCAAAGTGATTTTTTATGTTAATAGAGACCATAAACATAAGTTCACCTATGGGACTTTCAATAACCTGGTGAGCATAAATCCAACATGGCGGTGACGCGAAATATAAATATTTAAATGGACGTTTCTCGCGATTTATCCATCTGAGCGCAGTTAAACTTGGTACGGTAAATGCTTATAAAATTATTAATCCATTAGCATCTAATTTATTTTAATTGTTTTCGTAACCACAAGATGGCAGCTGTGCGAAATTTTAAAATCTGATTTTCATTTCTTGTGTTCTTGTTCATGCGATTGAAGTTTGAATACTACACCTACATAATTATCTTCATGTAATAGTACATAACTCTAAGGTCTATATAATTATAAAAATCCAACATGGCGATCACCCGAAATATTTAGACGGTTCTCAATATCTAAGAATCTAATACAGCAATCAAACTGAAAATGTGTATGTAGATAGAGGCAATTAATATAAATAGTTGATATAAAAATAGGCAACTTATTTCTTGATTGACTATCCCTTCTGGGGTTGTAAATTTCTACATCAAAAATCCTTTTATATTTTGAGTTTATTTTTCTGTATTTAAATGCCTTATAATAGACGCCCATTCCATGTTTTTCTCATTTCGATCCAATTCGTAATTTACCGGCATATTTCCGCTCGGTCTTCTCACCTGCGTTCGAATGTTGATCGGTACTCTCGATTTGTAGAATAAATCGACAATGTTATTCCAGTCACAATAGAGATAAACAGTAAGTAGGGACTACTTCAACTGACATTCAGGAGCGCATCCCACTGAAGAGAGGACTTCAAGCAAGCCAAGTTTTCCAGGAAAAACTGAGGCTGAAAACAGGAAAGATGTGGACCCAGGAAAGGAAGGAAATCCACCCAAAACGAATGTGAGTGTATTGGGCAAACATATAAGCCCAAAGAATCAGGCAGTTTGAAATACGAGGTCCATAGGTGGCCGATACTAAATGAATGAATGAATAATAATAGCAATAATTATAATAGCATGAAGGACAAGAGAAAGTGGGTATCAAGAATAATACGGGACTAAGGTTACCTCACAGATAAATGGATACTATATTGAGTATCAAAAATCAATGAAAGCGTACGTTATTAAAAAAAATTGCAAGCCACTTTATGAATTACACGAAAATATCCATCAAAATAAAAATCGTTTTGATTATTCCAATAGCAGGTGCTGTATATCGTTAGAATATAAATGTCATTATTACTTGTTTTCCATTACTACGGCTGATCTATTCGGACAGGCTTTGCCACTCTTCTTTTAAAGGCGGCAAAATAATTATATCAGTATTCAGCGTCAACGTGCACGTTACACAAGATTTCCGATAGAGGCGGCTTGATTACAACCGTCAGTGGATCTAAAAGCTGCATTGCGCAATTCTCTTTCCACGATGATGTAGCATGATGGATGGTCACATTATCCGGGCCTACCATCTCCAGAGATCCATTGCCGGTCAGCGCTCGGACGAGCTTTGAGTATCTAATGAAGCGCACCGTCCCCTGTTCCATCATTGTCTTACTCGGCTTTTATCATCCTGGACCAAATATCCAGCAATGTGGTCGCAAGAAACACGACATGACTTGTTACACTTAGTGTTTAATCCTTGGATGTATGAGTAGCATTGAAATAAATGTTTTCGATCATACAGAATAATGTACGTTATTTTTGATTGCTCGAAAGCATTTAAAATTAATAACGATTATATTTTAGTGATTTAGATGTACTTTTGTCATTCTAACTGACAAGAGACATGAATTGGAATGGTTATTGTTTATTTATCCCCGAGGCTCTTATTCGCGAGATTAGTAAAACTGCAAGCCTACTTTTTATTTATTTAACGTTGAGATTTGCCTACAAAATTTAATTATGGGCTGTAATTTATCACCCATTTATATTCCAATCTATGAAATTAAGGTTTTTCAATACACCTTTCTTGCATATTGCCACAATGTTTGGACTATCTTTACATCGAGTCTCTGTGAATACATGTGGGTGCTCCACTTCGCTAACTTGCCGATACTAGCATCATACAATTGTTGCTTTTCTAAAGATCACAGCGCGGGTTCCATTTCTTGGTTGTGTAATATTATGCAAAGAACGTTTTACACATCTACTGTATACGATGAACTAATCTTAACTTTTCATAGAATGGTGTATGTATAAGTTCCTATACAATATATAAAACTGTCAAGTTGGCTTGAATCTAGCCCCTTAAATATTTGTCATCAAATATCAAGGCACTCATGTATTTGAGTCTGTTACAGGAAAGGGCTGCCATATGCACAGTGGTAGAGCAATCTCTCCTTGAATAACACAGCACAATTCCTCTCAATGTCGCCAATCCGGGGTGTTTTGAAAAATTGCTTTATTTACGTCAAGAGTTACAGAGGGCAACATGTATTCACGATGATAGCAATGAGAATTACTTCAAAATGATTTCACTGAAATACTGTATATCGTTAGGTGTGATACATACGGAAATATTTGTCATTAGTAACATACAGTAAAATTGTGAGTTGATAGAAATTGTATGATTCTGTTTAGGATTGGGTAGGTGTCCTGGAACTTGAAATAGGGCACCTTCCTGGAATTTTCGTGGAGTATTATAGAAAAAGGTAGATTCCAATTAAGATATTTTAAAGATCTATTAGAAGGTTTGAAATATAATGTTGTTCAAATTTTCATTTAGGAAGAACCGTTTGACTAGTTGGGAATTTATGTTTTTTTTTTAATTTACATCCAGAAATGTTCTGAAGAAGGACAGCATAATTCAGTTTATTAATCAATATGTACCCACAACAGGGCATACATCTGTCAGGAAGAGAGAAACCTCTAAATTCATAGCTCAGTAGACGCCCTCCAAAACAGAAAAGTTTCATTCCAGCCTGGTCTAACGACTAGAACGTTGGGCACATAGTGCTGAATGAAAACAAAGGCGTAGAATACACATAGTACCTCCCAACTGGGATATATTCTCTCTACTCACTGCTAGTTTGGACTCATCTACTGTAAAGGATTAACTAAAATTAAAATGTTTCCGTAGAATGGTGTATAAAAAGGTTCCCATTCAATTTTTAAAATTGTCATGTTAGTTTGCTTCTAGTCACTTGAATATATTTGAGTAATGTACGTCCATTTCTAAAAAAAACTTTCGGCAATTGACACATCATGTCTAGTGGCCATATTATTATTTCAACTTTACGACTAAAATTATCTCATCATTCATAAGCAGATAGCTTGATTTCTCATCAATTAATATCTCTTACATACAGTACAGCCTAGTATAGTTTTCGACCTAAATAACACTACTATTGCACTTATACAGCTGTTAGATGTCACACGACACGCTATGAATGAATTAGTACCATGCGATGTTTGTAAAACTTTTGGCAGTGTGGACAAGAACACGAATGTTTAAATAGAAGAACTTTACGTTTTCATATAGAACACTCCAGTGGATGTTATTTCTTGTATATTTGCACGACTGCCATGCAATAGTATACAGATAGGCGGACAGTGGATGTGGAAACACCTCATGAATTGCTGCTCATCTAAACTGGTATACAGAAAAGGAGATTCCAAAAGATGGTACATTGGCTTTCAAGGCCAGTGAATTAAAACTCAGTATTTCTTCTGCGTTCAGTTGAATAATATTTCACCAACAATTCCTGCTTATTGGCTCTCCAACATGAAATTTAAATTTAACAATAAAAGTTAACATGGGCTACCTTATTCATTTTATTTTGGGATAATTAAACATGATTCCCATGGTCTCGATGGATTCAAAATGCCATGCAGGTAGGACTAACATGTCCTGCTTTCAAAGTTATTGTTCAAGTGCCAAATTTTAGTATGAAGATTTTCAGATCCCTGTACCATCTGGGTTAGCGTGATACTGCAGTATTTTGAACTACAATAGTAGAAATGCAACTACTGATACACATGGAGAAAAGTAACTATCTCAGTATTATGAGCACAAAAGAATACGGGAATCCTGTCCTTTCCAAGAAATTTGAACTTTCACTTTTTCAAAAGAAAAAAGGCATTGGAGTAAAATATGCATACACGTCTCAGCATGTTTCAAAGTTTCCGTCAAATTTATGCGTGGACCTCGCTTCTCTGACCTTAACACAGGCTTCACCAGCTAGAACGCCAATCGATAGGACATGTAGACAAAATCCGGAGACTGGGACTCTGAAGTTCTTCTATAGGGTACTAGATAAATTATCGTTGTTGCTTCATTTGAAAACTAAGGATAGGTTGGTCATCATCTATCTATATTCGAACGTATCTAGAATTTAACAACGTTATTGTGCTGAGTCGTAGTGAAAGTGCTGAAATTATTTGGGTCCAGGATTCCAAAATAAATTATGGAACTTTAAACAAGCTAAGAGCATATTCCTCACATTTCAGTACAGTGTGTCTGTATATGTGTATAGTTGCTGTTAATTCAATTGAGCGGCTTGGTACATCTTGGTCATCAGCCCCGAATAGTTGTGTATATGTTGAACTTGTCTTATAGCCTGTATTTATGTGATGACTGTAGTAGTGTGTGTAACTGTATTAGGGGTAGGTCCCTTGAACCTAAAGTAGGGAACTATCCCACCATTTGCCTTTGGGGGAGATAATCCCACGCTCAGGATAGCTGCTGTCAGCGCCAAGATTCATACCTACGACATTTGGACTTACTGCAGCTTCTTTCGAGGCCATGGTGCAGGATTTGTGTGTATAAGCTGGAGAAGAGGTCATGCCTGGATGCTCGTAGTCAGTGCCAGGATTCAGATTTTGCTTATCCGAATGGTACTGTGCCACTACGTTGTTCAATTATCACTTGAATAAATTGACTTGTTTCTTAATGAAGAACCTTTGTCAACCTTTGGTAACGCTGAATTTAAGAGAAAGTAGGTAAAGAGAGAACGAGTTTGTATTAATCAATTATCATAAACATGTCTCTTTGATAGTTTTAATGTTTTAGTAAAATGTATAACGGTATAACGTCAAATTCCTTTGTTTTATTTCTTTTATTTTCTTTGGAACAGAAACTAATTTAAAATTTTCCGAACTGGTTTCCGCTATACAATTGGGGTGGGGGGTGCTCTAAGTGGGTGGAAGATCTGTGGAGGTAACTGAAAGGGATTCTCACCTGTCAACCCCTGGTTATGTAGCACTGCACACAGTGCAACCCCTTACAAATGTATACCGTATATGTACGAATATGTATGCATGAGTGTATGAACTGTACCCGTTCAAGACTCGAGCGGAAACTTGGTTATGCAATGTTGAGATTTCACATAAGGAAATGGGTTATCTGAGAGAGTCGAGTGCTTTGGGAAAGATATGTGGCTGGACAAGGCGATCATTAATCTTAACAATGTAATGTGAATGACTTAACACCACTGCAGACACGCCAGCCAACTTGAGAAATGAATTAAGAGGATGCGGATAATGTTAGTACATTTTCATCTCAAAAAATATAGACTAATGAGATCACCTTTTGTTTGTGTCTGCGCGCTCATGTGTGTGTGCAATGAGACCGTATGGCTCATGCTCGATGCCACTTTTTTATTGCACTGAAATATGCCACTGACGGAATGATCTGGAGGAGGATTGAACTAATGCCAAACTAATTATTTCGATTTTAGGTGCATGTTTATGATTTGCAACGTCAAAAGAACTCCTACGGGAAATTTCGCCATAATTTTTCGACATTTATGAATTAAAGATTATTTATTACAATATTTGGGGATATTTTGGAAGTTTCTACGATTTATGTCCATATTTACTGTAAAAGAAATCACACATCGCAAATAAGCGAGATGACATTTTATAGTCACGAAATGACTTTGGTATTAGGCACATTAGTCTGCCAGGGTGGAAGACGCCATTATAACTCGTTTAAGACCGTGCTGTGGTCACCACGTTTTGCCATGTTTGTGAAGAAAATTGTATCTAAGTTTGAATTGAGGTGCCTTGAGCACATAGTCAAACACTTAAAGGAATCAATGTGTTCAAGAAGTATTTATAAACTGTTGTGACGAACAGGAGCATCAATTTGGTGTTCTTTGACATATTTTTAGTGTTTCACGACCGGAGGCTCACACGTGGATGGCACGTGGTGCGGATAATCTTCGTAAACCAAAAAAGTGACCTTGAGACTGAGGAAAAGATATTCATTATAACAAAATTTAATCTGTGCAACAAGTAGAATGATATTTTCCAAAAACTATGATTCTTCGTCATCAGATTGAACTGATAATTCGTGAATTTTGGTACGTACAAGTTATTAGATTTTGTGAATCACGTTGAAAAAGCGGAATTTATTTCTGTGGCGGGACCATGGGCAATTTATACGACCGGAAAATAAGTGTAACGCCTGTGTTATTTTTACTCTGAATTGAAGGAAAATCCAGTGGTTTATGGAGAATTCATCATGCCGTATCCAACCACGATGTCTGAGCACATGGCTATTTCATTGGTTTCGGAGTTCTATGTAGTAAAACATCATTATGGGAAGGAGCCTGCATTAAACGCCTATACCATGAGGCACAAGAAGAGTCGTCGACTGGAAAAGATCTGTGAAGCCGAGCTCAGGCTATGATTGAAGGATTAAACCCATAACCCACGACGACAGTATGTCAGTCAAAATAACACTTTTTGTATGGTCGAGTTTGTTGGTTGATTATTCGTAGAACATAACCACACTTGAAATACACAACTGGCAGGCAGGTATATTTTTGTAGGGCCCTAGGTTGCAGGTTCGTACTGGCGCAGTCAGCTGGCATTTGAGGGTGCACAAATGCGAGGGAGCCGTGTTAGTAGATTTACTGGCACGTTAAAGATCCCCTTCGGGGCAAAATTCCGGCAACCCGGCGTCTCTAAAAGCCACAGTAGTTAAAAGGGACGTAAAACCAATAACATTATTATTATTATTATTATTATTATTATTATTATTATTATTATTATTATTATTATTATTATATTTTTGTAGCATTAGTTATGGCACAACATTTAGGTCAAATTATCTTTGCATAATCGCAAACGTAACATTTGTATAACCCCTGCAGCATTGGGAGAAGAACGCGGAATTGTAAATATTGGTCGTATCATTCGACATTATATGGTCTGGTGATGTTTGTTTTTATCTTCGTTTTGCTACTATTTGGAATGACATTGTGATCATGAGAAAGGCTAAAGCCGTATAAGTGTAATTGTACAAATTGTGAATTTCTACGCATCATTTTTGAGAAACTTGCTGGAGGAAGCAACTGACATATCTTCATCTACTACTACATGGAATAATCTATAATTTTTATGAGCTTTGGACTCGCTGCACAACAAGGCGTAAACATTAGATTTATACTGTGTAGAAACGAAGAAGGAAATGTAGTAGCAAGAGACTGCTTTGAGAACTAGCAAGCTACATTGGTTAGTATTGGGAGGAAAGTTTTAGAAGGCTGTGGATGTAACATGAAGTTTTGAGGATCTGTTTTTGTAGACCGTGATGGGAGTGAGCACAACTGCTGAAGTGTTGATTTTTATTTCACATTCTTTTCGACTGCATTCAGGCGACATAAAATGACAATTTGAAGGAGGCGTTGTAATGTCAGACGATATTGGTTCGAGGGAACGGAATGTGATGTTTCCCGCAGTCGGAACTACACATTAAGAATGACAATAAATATTCATGTAGGATTTCCAACTATGATTATTATAAGAGATTAAGTTGAGGTTTATTCATAATATTTCTAGAGCTGAAAGCAGCCGACCCCTTTGCCATTTTCTTTTGTAAAGACCAAATGAGATGTATAATTTCAGGGCAACGTTATTGTTGTGTCTACAGGAGACATTTGATATTGGAGCAGACTAGGGTCGCTCATATTAAGGGTGTAAGGTTATTGGCGACAAGTGATAGATTTTCCTCACTGTTGACCAGGTATTCTCGTGAGCGGTAGGAGCCACGAATGTTTTTCTGCCAATAGGGCAAGTGTTATTGAAGACTCTTGTGTACTTTGCAAGTGAGCTTTTTCTCACGTATTTTAGTAACATGAATTGAGATAGTGGTCTTTGCTACTCATTGTCATGCATTCTTATGGTCATAAAGAAAACTATTGCTTGAGGAATAAATGAATAACTAAATGAAATAATAAAAATAATGTCGTAAAATGTTATCAAGTAAACATGCAATGTAATAATCACGTACTTAAATAATACTTGGAAATTTAAATTTAAATACTTAATTAAACGACCGATTCTTCGACCTCTGTTTATGATGGATGATGATTAAATACAAGCCTAGGACGACCTGACACGATTATTGAGACGACTAATTGCAATTTCTGGGTTACAATGGAAAACTAGATAATTGGCAATTACGTGACTTAAGTCGTAATTCTAATTACGCAGCCACCGACCATAGATGACAATTAGCTGCAACCAGCAGTTAATTTGTGCAGGAAGGACGCGAAGTGCGTAACCAGTAGGAGTGTATTTGTCTATTTGTTGATTGTTTTTCGTTGTACATTGAGTGTTTAGATAATTATTTACTTATGATAGAAAACCAGTTGTGTACAACTTACGGTAGCTCTTAAATTGCGATAGGCGCCTCTCGTCTATATTTAACATCAGATAGGACTAGCTAGAAAATAACGTGAAGGTAAATGTTGGAAGTGACACCATCATATCTTATTGTTAGCTATGCTTATTTGTGCTTTTAAATGTAAATGACACATTTTTCGATTGTCAACGTTTAACTTGATTTGTTTTGCCGTGGATTCAGGGTGTAACTATTACGTTTTTTCATTGAGTGTTGTATTGCTTAGGGTCTTATTTCGTGTCACATGATTAGCTTGCTTGTTAATTAAATATTTTGTATCAGGACTTCGCGAGGGCTTAACTTCAATTCAGATTAGGAATGCAATTATTATTTTTTATTTAGCTTTGTGGACTAGCCGATATTTTTACCCTCCGAAGCAGGCGAGGATTTTTTGTTTTTTTTTATAATAAACTAGCATTACCCGTTGCCGCTTCGCCAGCGAAAATTGTAGTTGTAAAGAATACACTTAGCTACGTCTCAATCATGAATGCTATGTTTGATTTATCGTTTAATTTTGAATAATAATGATAATAATTTGGTAATGACCGTAAACAATCAGACAATAAAGACAATATAGCACAACAAAGGCACATAAATATCAAAATATCCCCAACGTCATGTCGCATCTAATGTATAAAATTCGACTCAAAATCACAACAAGGTTTCCGACCACAAACGTAAATAGGAAATAAGTGATATACAGTATATTAAACACACTGACTAAACACAAAATCAATTTACCTAAATTCCTATGAAAAAAGTACACATCATAAAATTACACAAGTAAAAAACCTCTACGACCACATTTTCCCCTTTTCACCTCATAATATACACCACATCGAAAAAACCTTAGACACGTGTCTGCTTATTTTTTAAATCATTAGTTAATATGCCGAGTATCACATCCCCAAATGAAACCACTCGTGAGATATTGTTATTCAATGAAATGCAAGTTTAACCCCGTTAACACCCTTTTAGAACCTGAATATCCAAAAATCCCTCCTTAGTAGACGTTGTCGACATACAACAAACACATCCCCAACATATCATGTTTCCAACTTTAATAGTTTTGGTTGGTCGAAGAGAGTGAATATCCAAAAATCCTTCCTTAGTGGACGTTTTTCTTCCAGAATTTCACCCCTCCCCGTGGGCCCCTTAAATTGGATTTATGAAAATACGGTCGAACACCTTTAAGCTGATAGGTTTCCTCTGAGTTTCAAACTCATCGCCTATGTCGTTTAAGAGATACACGCTTCGTTAGGAATCCTTCAACCCCCACTTTTCGTCCCATTCACCTCATAATATACACAACATCAAAAAATCATTAGACACGTGTCGGCTTGTTTTTATTGATTAGTGTATATGCCAAGTAACACATCCCCAAATGAAACCACTCGTGAGATATTGTTAATGAAATGCACGTTTACGCCCCTTAAAACGCCTTTAGAACCTGAATATCCAAAACTCCTTCCTTAGTGGACGTATTCGACATACAACGAACATATCCCCAAAATATCATGTTTCTAACTTCAATAATTCTGGCTGACCGATGATGAGTGAGTGAGACAGTCAGTCAAGACATTTCCTTTCATTTATTTTCCAGAATTGCACCTCCCCCCCATGAACCCCTTAAATTGCATTTTATTTTTAAACTGTCTTTTCCCCATGAGTTTGATGAGTGAGTGAGTCAGTCAATCAGTTAGGACATTTTCTTTCCTGTTTTCCCCCCAGAATTTCACCCCAAATGATTGGTCATGAAGTTAGGTGTCATAATTGAAGGAGCGTAGAAACTGCGGCACGATTTATGTATTTTAAGTTGCTGCATTTGAGTGAAACAGCCACATAACGAGGTGAGTCATATATTTGATAAGCATAACATTCATGAATGTGATATATTAGGCATGGAGATATTTGTTTAGTCAGTATGGATATTTATAGAAAGATTTCTTTAATGATATGTTAAACTTGACGTTGTTTGAAGTACTTTTTGAGAGGAGTTTTAATGATTCTGACAATAATGGAGATTTCATTACTTCATTTAGAGGTATTCTATGTCGTGGTCATTCATCCTCGCAAAGTTCGATGTGATACGGATTCGTCTCATAACTTGAGTTGATGTGATTCATGCTTATTTTGTATATTTGTAATTGCGACTAGAATATTGGGAAAAGATGACCGTGACCTTACGATAGAAATCAACCAAGTATTTATCTGGAGCAGATGTAGGAAACTACGTAATAACTGCATCAATGATGATCCATAATTGAAATTTACACTAATTGATAAGTTATACAGGCTTCATTACGACGATCATTCAGCAAAAAGTCGCAATAAATAAGTGTGGATATTTTCTGTGGACAATATAATTTAGGTCCATGACTGCGAATGTACAATACATATAAGGAAATTAAATTATTAATATACCTTAAATAACTCAAACATTCTTAGTACATTATTAACAGATCCTCATGCATTCATATAATGAACACTGGTGCCCCTTAGTAAGTAAGGCTGGCAACCGGCATCACTTATATATTTTGGAGTCCTGCTGACAATATTTTGAGCGAGCCTCAGACCTATGCGAGTGAAGGAGTCCCACTGCCATCTGACAGATCAAGGACTCCCTTGAAACGAACAGTACAAGGAAATTCAACTGGTGCTACTAATATCCATGGGGTTTATGGAGCGAATAAAGTGGTTATTCTAAGGACTAGTGAAATTCAGATAAAGGGACATAATGAGAAGGCAGTAGAAGATTACAAGGTTAACTTATCAGGTGTAAAAGGGGGTAACGTAAATTGGGGATTTTGGCTGTTTGCCAAGAAAATCATACAACTTTATATAATTTTATTTTAGGTACGTGAATGGACGATTAGTGTGGATAGGTTTTGAAAACCCTGGATTGTCTCAACGTATGCTCCATGTGACGGGGCAAAGCAGGATGATGTAGAAATATTAAAATAGGCACTAAGTGCGGTGACAGTGAGAATTAACAATAGAGATAGTGTTGATCGGAGATTGCAATGCTAGGATAGAAAATAGGATATAGGGGTGTAAAAAGATAATGTGTAACAAGGGGAAGGATAGGGAAGTGAACACCAATGGGAAATTGTTGCTTAATTTCTGTGCTAGCATGGGATTAAGTGTTGCAAATGATTTACCAAAGTATAACGAGATTAACCGATACACATGGGAGTTGGTGGTCATTGTTGTTTATGGGAGCAAAATATCTAGGTTATCTGCCACTAATATACCTTCATGGGAGGATAGGTGATCCAAGCCAATAGTAAAATATATATTATCACTGAATACCAATTTAGAAAATTATTAATAATGTTATGGGTTTTACGTCCCTTTTAACTGCTGTGGCATTTAGAGACGCCGGGTTGCCAGAAAATTAAAGAAACAATTGAAGGGTGCAAGAGTTCAGAAGAAAGTCATGAGAGGAATTTAGAAATAAATTGGAAACGTTAGGTCAGGCGCTAGTCAAGTCCTGTTGGAATGTATGCCGAATCTTAGCAATTCATAGCGTTCTGGATCGTTTTGGGTGTCATTGCAGATGTTAAGCAGCGGTAAAATGGCAAGAATACTCCAAAAATCTTTATAAAGGAAAATGGAAGCTTTTCTGGCAATGTAGCAGATTTTCAGAGACGGATAATGAGGACGGGAACAGGATCACGGCTAAGTTAGAAGAGAGGATGGTGTCACAAGGCAGCAGGGTGGATGAAATTCATCCAGAAACGTTAAATATAGCGGAAAAGCAGGTATAAAATGGTTGCGTAGGAGAATCGAATTGGCATGGGGTTTAGGAAAGTTAACCTTTGACTAGGTAAAAGCAGTAAAAGCCCCAATAATGCATAAGTAGGATAAAAGGCAAGACTGCAAAAATTTGTTGTCGTATTTCTTTGTTAAGTGAACCCCGGCATTGTTGAAAAGTGAGTTCGTTCATTAGCCGAGTGTAGTTTGTGTGAAAACCAGTGTGGCTTTAGACCACAATGAGGATGTTAGGATAAAGGTTTTAGATGAAACATGTTATTGAGAAATGCTACCAGAGGAATATACAGTTGTATTTAAGCCCCTATCGCCTGCTTAAAATATTTCCATGTCTTTCACTCTAGTAGGACTAGAGTCCTGCAGCCGTATGGAAAATGTGATTGGGCTGCACGCGTTTCAGGCCTGCACTCGGCTGAGGCTTGTGACGACTTGCCTCGTAGCACTGCGGTCTGCGGGCACTTGCGGGCCAATTTACGGGTGATAATGGTAATTGAATTGAGATTTTTCAAGAGCGTTGGGTGTTGTCTCGTTCTCTGGTGGACGCACATGTCAGCTTCAGAAATTATACAAGCATTGATACATCAAATGGACATCCTGCACGTGCCTGTAAATCTACTGACACAGTTCCCTCCATTTGCGCACCCTCAAATGCCAGCTGACTGCGCCAAGATTCAATCCTGCAACCCTTGGCACAGCAGGCAAGAACGTTACCACTGATCCACTCAGCCGGTCTTTCTAAAATAAAGAGAACAAACATTTTTAGGTTTACCATTTATTCATTAAAATCTATTTTGAGCGTATAAAACCCTTATCTTACGCGCGTGGCCTAAAACAAGAGAAACAGACAATTATTGGTTTATGTAAAAATAATCCACAAAAGAAATATAAAAGAGCCTATTTTAAGGGAACTGAAAAGCTAAAACGAAGACTAACAGGACCTAAAAATCCGGGCCCTACTTATGAGACAAAAAAGAGGTAATTTTATCCGAAACACTATTTTAAAATCAAGTATAGCTAGAGATACACGAATGACATATTTCGAGCCCTTGTAGAAGCCTTTTCAAGATTGCGTGTTAGCACAAGTGAGATTTTGCTGTAACGCCAAATACAAAATGAAACCAAATTTTCGAATGAAGTTTGTCAAGATATTGCCACATTTCCGTGGTATATGCCACCATCTGTGTCAAATGTTACTGCCTTTAGCATTTCTGGTGTCACTGCTATTGCAGTCGTTTCGCGCAACATATCCCGGTGCTGACATAAACTCTGACCACAATCTGGTTGTTATGAAATGCAGATTAATGTTGAAGAAACTGAAGAAAAGTCAAAAGCCAAAAAAGTGGGCAATAGACTGACTGAAAGAGAAGGATATAACGAAAGATTCACGAAGAGTATAAAGGAAGGACTAATGAAAACCCTAAAGAAACTTCAATTGCAGACGAATGGGCACTTTTGAAAAATGAAATAACAAAATCCGCAGAAGAAAATATTGGTAGGAAAGAAAGAATAGGCAGAAAAACGTGGATCACTCAAGATATACTAGATTTGATGGATGAAAGGCGGAAACACAAGAATGTAAGAGATGAAAAGGGGAAAGCAGAATACAGACGTCTGAGAAATGAGGTTAACAAGAAGTACAAGGTAGCGAAAGAAGAATGGTTGAATGAGAAATGTGCAGGTATAGAAAATTGTCTGAAATTAGGAAAAATAGACACAGCTTACCGAAGGTTTAAGAATACATTTGGGGAAAAGAAGACTAAGTGCTGTAATATTAAGGACACAAACGGAAAGCCTCTAACAGATAGGGAAGAAAAGGTTGAGAGATGGAAAGCTTACATAGAGTGTTTGTATAAGGGAAAGGAGATTGAGAATCATGTAATGGAAAGGGAGGAGGAAATTGATGAGGATGCAAAAGGAGATTTCATATTCAGATCAGAATTTGACAGAGCATTGGAAGACTTAAGCAGGAACAAAGCACCAGGTATAGATGATATACCGATTGAGTTGCTACGCTGCATAGGAGATGAAGGTCTGTTCAGGTTATTTCACTTGGTGTGTAGGATTTATGAGACAGGTGAGGTACCCTCTGATTTCAAGAAGAATGTTATCATCCCTATATCGAAGAAAGTAGGAGCTGACAGATGTGAGGATTACCGTACAATCAGCTTGATTACTCATGCTTCAAAGATCCTGTCTAGAATAATTTACAAGAGGATGGAAAGCCAGATAGAAGCGGAGTTGGGTGAAGACCAGTTTGGTTTCAGGAGAAATGTAGGAACAAGGGAAGCTGTACTAACACTTAGGCTGATTTTGGAAGGTAGAATAAGAAAAGATAAGAGAACGTTCATAGCATTTGTAGACTTAGAAAAGGCTTTTGATAATGTTGATTGGACTAAATTGTTTGACATTTTGAAAATGATTGGAATAACGTACAGGGATAAGAGGGTGATCTACAATTTATACAGAAACCAGACAGCAGTCATTCGAGCTGATGGACATGAGAGAGAAGCTGGTATTCAGAAAGGTGTGAGACAAGCCTGCAACTTATCACCCATACTTTTTAATCTTTAAGTTACATTGAACAAGCAATGAAGGAAATTAGAGGGAAATTTAAAGTGGGAGTGAAGATTCAAGGAGAAATAATTTCAACTCTGAGATTTGCTGATGACATCGTCATCTTGGCCGACACATCTCAAGATTTGAATGAGTTTTTGAATGGTATGGAGTCCGTCTTGAGGAAAGAATTCATGATGAAAATTAATAAATGTAAAAGAAAACTATTGGAATGCAGCCGCAATAAATCAGAAACTTCTATGGACATCAAATTGGTAGGGGAGAAACTAAAGGAAGTAGGAGACTTTTGTTACTTAGGAAGCAAAACAACCAGTGATGGACTAAGCAAAGTGGATATAAATAGTAGGTTGGCTCAGGCAAGGAAAGCATTTCTACAGAAAAGGAATCTGTTGACATCGAATATAGGTTTAGGTATTAGGAAGTCATTTTCGAAAGCCTTTGTCTGGAGCGTGACACACTATAGAAGTGAAACTTGGACTGTTGGAGCAGCAGAAAAGAGGAGAATTGATTCATTTGAAATGTGGTTTTACAAGAGAATGATGAAGATCAGATGGGTAGATACGGTTACAAATGAAGAGGTATTAGGACGATTGGGAGAGGAGAGATTTTTGTGGCGACTGCCAATGAAAAGAAGAGATTGGTAGGACACATACTAAGACACCCAGGAATAGCAAGGAAGGAAGGGTCGAGGACAAGAACTGTAAACGTAGACCAAGGTTAGAATATGTTAAACAGATTGCCTCGGATGTAGGGTGTCGTAGCTATGTAGAGATGAAACGATTAGCTCAGGACAGGGAGGCATGGAGAGCTGCATCAAACCAGTCAAAAGACTGAAGACTCAAACAACAACAACATCAGTACTTATATTCTCTGCTGTTTCCTGTCCGTAAGGGAATTTCTTTGTGAAAGGCACCCGTTTAACACGATTCAACTCTTCATTTATAAAATGGAGAGTCAGTCATATAAACACGTTTAATAAAATTTTCTGTTCAAACGTCAGTCGTAGCAGCAACAAGTGCATTATGTACTGCATTTAAAACTAATGGCATAATTTCAACATAAGCAGCCTTAACGCGTACAGCAACTGCGCTAGATAATGTTTTGGGACCACTTAGTAAGTTGGTTGCTTCAGAATGTCCGTACATTACTCCCATGTCTAGACACACCAGTAGTACAGGGCGCCAGTAAATGTTCTCTGCAGTGCCTACATGAGTCTGCGAGAGCTAGCATTAGTAGTTACGTTGGCAGCTCTACTGTCGCTTGTATCAAAACAAACAAACAAACAAACAGTAAACTTTGTACTCACCACAGCCATTCATAACAGATGCTGGAAGTGCTGATGACACATACGCTCGCTTATTGCAATACACACTGACGATTTCGACAGCCTACAGCCCACACGTGTGGGATTCACCATGTCAAGGACACCGTGCTGCCAACTTAACTGCTGGCTCTGTGGCATAAGCCGGCAGTCACTGCGGAGAACATTTCCTGGCGCCCTGTAGTTCTGTAAAATGACGACCAATAAATGTGGTGAACGGCCGAATGTTACCAGTGCTCATGTTGACACAAACATCGCTAAATTTCTCCTTCATTTCAGATGTAACGCTTGTTACATGAGTGTCTGTATGTTTGTACTCTCACAACAATGTTTTGAGAGCCATGAAAGGCTGGAGTCATTTTATACATTTTAATTTTGAGCATGAAAAACATTACACAAATCCCGTAGACTTTTGCGTACTCTTTTCAACCGAATAAAAAATGAAAAACAGAATTTTCGTATGATATTCGTCAAGATATTTGCTCCAACCTGGACTTGTTACATTTCTACCTGTCTTATTGATCACGATCCATTCACCGGGTGCCAAATTTGTCCTCAAATTTGGCTTTTCTTGTTCATGCTCTCTATTTCCAAGTACCGATGGCCACGCGGCTATGTCATCCTCTGGTTCAAACATTGCACACCAAATCTAAAATCAAGCTGACCACAATACCTCATATCTCTCTAGCTTACCGTTGTATGGCAGCACTATACTGTAAGCAAATGAGCAGACAAGCTGTGCTTCGAGTGCGAGAGGGAAGGGCGTGGCAAGTGTCCATCCGATTGCGCGGTGAACAATTGTGTGCAACCGAGTGAGTTCCGAGCGGCATCACGTGGCGATCAACCGGCAGTTTACGCTAGCGTCCAGTATCGGTATACTTCGTAACCATTCGCCAGGCTATACGAAGGATAATTTGTTGTATCTCTCACACAACAGTCGCGTGTGACGCAATCGTTTCAACAAACACTTGCAGCCCTCCAGTTTAGACGTCAACCTATAAAAATCAGAAACTCAGACAAAAAGCTAAATTGAGGGTATATTTAGTCATTATGCACCTCATTCGGAATAAAAACAAAATTTTTAGCCAACAATTGGAAATTGGCACTTAAAAATCATACCTTATATAGAGAGATTATTAATCATCACTATTCTTCGAATCGAAATTGCATTGTTATTTTTAACTCCTTGCCAATCATTCCGGTCACAAATTATACTTATAGTATAGTTATTACGATTTGTTTTAATGTTATTCAATGAGAGTATTAGAACAGAGGTTGATTTAGTATCAGAAAGGGAACACGGCGTCAACATTGCCAGTGCTATGATTACCTACCTAAAAATCCTAAATCAATCACAAATAATTAGAAATCGGCATACAAGTACAACTCTAACATTAAATTTGAATAATACAGTATTAGGGGCACTGTATGCTTCACTTGAACATATGATGATACTTGTCGTTGTCACTTCATAATAATGCAGACTGTATGTCAATGAGTACGTAAATTCCCGGGCATTCCCCTATGTTTGTTGTTGCCTGTGTCTTCAGTCCGTTGATTTGTTTGAGTCATACCCCCCGCCCGAAGTATTTGCAGCCTATGTTATTTTGCGCTAACCTAATAATTCATATAAATGTGACCCCCAACATATTCCTGTATTGCATATTGATTTAGCAAGAAGAGGTATTCTGAAGATACTCGTAGAATGCCATTGTTGCGAATTTGAGCCACTGATGGTCCGAATGTTTCAATGTGAATAGCTGTGGAAACCTTCTAGGAGGAAGGTCGTTACAATGATATGCGTAGTGAATCAGCCACATCCAGTTAGTTTGTGACAGAACGTTCAATACCAGTGAAGGATCGTAGACTTGTCTGTGAGTCTAGAAATGCAGAGAACTGGCGCTGAAGTGACAATAAAGATTACTTTTGTCTGGACGCAAACCTAGTGGTAATGCTCTATAACTGCACATGCCTTTGAAATGGCAGAATTCACTCTGTACCTACAGTAATTTAGTGCTCAGTGATTTTCACGAATTTGTGGTGACATATAAAAGGCCTCAGTAATTAATTGCTGCATTTGTGTTCACAGAACGTGACGTGGTGACAGAATGATTAATTAGCGAAACACGTGTTTGTTGATGCAACACCTGGGTCATTTGAATAGTGAACGTGGAACCAATTCCCATCAATATGACTTATATATCATAACAACTTGTATGCCGGTATCCAAACTCGTTCTCAGCACCAGTAACCATAAACAGTAAACTGATGTGGACGTTATGAGGCAAGACATCCTCTCTCTCCGTCTTTGACCTTTTGACGCCTGAGGGAATTGAATCTGTCACTCGGTGTTATCGCTAGATAAGAAAGTTATTAACAAGAGAACATCATTGACGTGAGTTCTCTGTTCTTAATGAAACTTGGTGCACACATTGATCAAGCCAAAAGGGAAACGTCTGTGATATTATTTCGGGTTTAAATTAGTGCTAGTATTTCAACTCCAAATAGCCTATATCGGGTTCATCCCTACAGAGGACAAAATTGTGCGAGTCTAAGTACACGTCTGAAAAGTAACATAACAACGGATTATTGTTGCCGAGTTTTCTTTATTAGGGGGATTTGCGATATCGTGATCATTAAGCCCCGTGTATTTACTTAATTTTTGGAAGCTGTCACGTAATACCCTATTTACTCTACATACATCACAAAGTAGATTTCCTTCGTGTAATAAGTACCATCCAATTGCACACCACTTATCAACATCGGCGATTCTCATTAGCTGTGAAGCATTGTGTGCGCTGTGTGGTGTGCCGTATACAGGTATTCAAGGTACTTTGACATCATGCTATCCTTGATGACTGTATTTCGACATATAGACATTAGAAGCAAAGCAGTTCATGGAGCATGCGTAATGTGGTAGGTAATTTGAACTCCCTTTAGCCTTGGACTGGGTGCTGTCATAAGTTGGCACCACAAATTGTTAGAGATGACAATGGAGCTCACCACACACGACGTGTCGGGTACTCTGTCTGTAATGTCGTGAGATTCCTTCGTCTTGAGATATGGTCAAAGTGAATTTAGGAGTGCTATATTACCATAGATGTTTTAGAGAAAGTCAAGTTTTAACAGGACGGGTGTTAACATTTGCGAGGATTCTCAAAATTGGATGTAGGCGAGTAATGTGTTGTGCATAAGTCCTCGTTTTTTAAGGAACAAGCAAGTATATTTGAATCACGAAAGTGCGTAATTCGATGAGATTCATTTACGGACTACACTTGTTTGTTGGTGTTGCAGGCCACAACCGTGGAAAATTAAAATGAAGTATAATTTACCCATTCCATATGACCTGATGTTGATAGGTGCAAATCTAACGAAGTTCATATTTATTAACAGGGAATGAAAAAACTTTCAGGTTTACATGACAGGTAATCTCACCAACATGATCCCCTGAACTCCTTTTTAGGTACAATCCGAACGTTATGTATCAACTCGAAAATCTCACACCATGCATTTGCTGGAAATCGATCATAGTCCACCTTGGTGAGAGGCAATCTGCTTGACCGCTGTGCCTCACGCCCATTTTGTGTCCATGATTTTGTAGTATGTAGTATCGATTACGTGTGTACATTGACGACTATCACAGTCTGTTGACGTCGTTCATATGAGCATAGCCCTATTGTCTGTAATATAGCTCAACACTTAAGTTTACTACGAAGTGCATCAGATCGTACAAATCACCGTTTAGTTCTATGCATTAGACTGTATATCATTGAAATGCACTGTAAATTTGTGATGGCATTATGGACGCCGATGGTAAATATATTTACGGAGAAACTAAATTCTAGTCGTAGATAAGAAGCCCTAGTTCAACGTTTATTTATTCTCAATAACAAATGACTCTCTCAAATTGTAAGTTAAGGTAATTTTGTAGAACGGTAGGGTAACGCTGGAATTCTGTTACCGGGTCCATGAACTAACCAAAGCTATTTCAGACTAGTTTTAATTTTTATTTGTCCTTCAAAACTTGATGCAAACGAGACAGAAGCAATATATTTTCCTAACTAAAAAATTGGACCTAAGATCCAATTAGCTTCACTTTTACTTGCAATAGAATTGATTACTATTTTATTTGAATGTTAATACAGTATATTCCTCCACCTAGAGTTGAGCCAAAGACACAATACAGCCTAGATAAACAACACAGTGAATATTTATTTTGAGAAATGTAACATTTCGTATAGATGTAGGCCTAACACAAGTTATACGAAGTAGTTCCGTGAATAACTCACAAATTCTTCTATCATACTGACCCTTTACATCTAAAACCTCCCCTGTCAATAAAATAGATTTGCCATGTGATGGACTAAATAGTTTTCGTTGAATACCTACACTGGGATTAAATACATGGTAACATTTTAAAACTTGTAACTCAATATCCAAACTTAGTAGCAAATTAAAATATTTGATGGCAAGCAAAATGAGGTTAATTGGTTTGCTAGAACCTGCCTTGTTTTGAGATGAAGCTGCCACTGTTACACAAGATACTTCCGGCAAACCCATTTTCAGCACTGAAAAACTTGCGTTCGCAGTCACATGATGAGGCACTATCTACAATACAATGACAAGACATTAAGGACTCACGTATCAGAGTACTAAGTTTCCATTACTGGTATATTTTATTAATTTTTCCGTTGAACTGGTCTATAGAACATGATTTACAAGTGTTCCTTCTATAACCAAATATTCGCATCATTCATACTCGATAATTAAAATATTATATTTTGTCTCTTCAAAGACATTCATCACAATCATCTCACCAGAAAACTGACGCACAAGAATATTGAACTCAAATTATCGGTTACTAGCAACCCGACCCGTTTTCGCCCGGGAACAGTTATGAATGCATTACGTGATAAGCGCTTATTTTTCCAATGTTAATGGACAACGACCAATATCCGTTTTACTTCTCGGCATGATGGGTTAAAATCACTGACTGGACTATTAATTATATTATCATGGAGATGCATGTGCAACAAATTCTTGCCAGACGTAATTTACGAATGGCGAGGTGTATGAAACACAAATCCCCCTTCCGTCCAATCTTAACTTGACTGTGAATTTTGCGGAACGAAAAGTTCACAGGCAAAATGAAGAAAAGCCGAGTTGCACTTCCAGGGAAACTACACACACAACCACTCTTCTCTAAAGATTTTAACACAACATGACTTGACAGTTTGCTGCTAGCTATATCTGGGACAATAATCTCGTCCGCTAGCTATGCTGTAACTGGGGTGATAGATTCACCCCTAGCTAGCTCGTAAACTGTCGCCTCAGTAATTTAATGGAGATTGTTGGAAGAAATGAAAACGTAAAAGCACTTATAGTAGGCGATGTATTGAAGATATAGATATGCTCTCCCGGGCTTTATTGTAGAACTTTTCATGGTGAACAATTCCTACACTCATAGTATACATACATATTTAACGGTTTGACCAGCGTAAGCATAAAAAGCGCACGGGCACCAGTTTTTGTAAACTTTTCACTGAAATCGTTAGTGCTTGACTTCCTTTGGTAATAAATAAATTATTTTCTAAAGAAACCTTCCTCGAGATATCCTTTACAGAATGGTGAAATCCGCATCAAAATCCATTCAGTGGTTCTCGAGTTTACCCGTAACATCCAAGAATCGGGGAGTTTGTCTTATACTAAGTAGAGATTGCACCAATACATATATCTAAACTTTCACAGTATCACTTCCAACATTTAACTTTATTTATGTTCGACGAAGTCGAAATGTAAACATTATGAGTCAGAAAACTGTATCATAATGAGGCTCATTATAACACTATTTTTCATTATGAAACAGTTACTCCCACCAATCAGAGCTCAAGAAACAGTTGTGTGACCAATTAGGCAAGGATACCGTCGCGCATGCGCTCAAAATCCAAAATATTTCTGTGTTGGCAAGCAAAGTGAATGGTCTCTGCTTTCGGAGTGCCTTGACCCACGCATGCGCTCTGTTCAGTCAGCAAAGCCAGTGCGCCCTGTTCACTTAACTGAATTAACTGAATCCCACAGATATTTATGAATATTTATATTAAAACAATCTCTATATAAGTTATATATAAAAATGAAAGTTTGGATTTTTTTCTGAATTTCCACGGAAATTTGCGTTATTTACGCGTTTCAGACTGTTTTATGACGGACCCGCGCATTTCTTTTGTCTGTCTATCTGTTTGTTTGTTTGTTTGGCTGTATGTCTGTGGACAACTTTGAGTCCTTATAACTTGAGAACGGCTGGGTGGATCAACGTAAAATTTTATACAGATATCCATCTGAGGCACCACACTAATCATTGATGTATCTCTTCTCCGTACCTCTCATAAAAGGGGGCCTACCCCTTTAAAATACATGCTGAAATAGGCGTAGAAGGACGAGACAAAGCTTATTTTCAACCCCTCAATGTGAGAAACAAAACTTGGGAAAGCCCCCGAAAACCACATTTTAAGGCCCTAAAATCAACAGTTTTTGAGATATTCCCAGAAAAATAATTTCATTTAATAATCTATGACAGAATGGAAGCCGGTAACCATGGCAACGGAATCTCATAGGGCCATCTATTTCTGTAAGACGCAATGCAATTCCATGTATAACATTACTGTGAAGTTTGCAAACGGCTATAAGGTTATCACGGAACCAAACTAAGCTGTAAAATTCATCAATACGTATAATGCGCTTAAGGGGGTCAAGGGGTACACTAGGATTTATTCACGTGATTTTCACGTGCGCGTGTGGTACGGAAGGTTTTTTATATCCCTATCCCTATATTGTATTTATTATATTATTATCATTATTAATATTATTATTATGTTATGGCATACAATGACGAGACAAAGCTCATTATTTAGCCCCTCAGTGGCAGAAACAAAACTCGAGGGTTCCCGAAAACTACATTTTAAGTCTCTAAAACTAACAGTTTCTGAGATATTCCCAGAAAACTAATTGAATTTAATAAACTAATGAATGAATGCAAGCTGGCAGCAATGACAACAGCTTCTCAAGAGAAGACATCCAACTTTCCATCTATTTCTGTAAAAACCAATGCCACTCCACTTATTACATTTCTGGTTTTCAAATGGCTATAAGGTTATCACGGAACCAACTTAGACTGTAAAATTCATCAATGCGCATAAAGGGGTCAAGGAGTACCCTAGAATTTTTATTTTTTATACGTGATTAACACGTGTGATATGTCGTACAGAATTATATCTCCAAACAGCAACATTATTTTCAAAAATTCCTGAATTGAAATACTATTTTTTGCGGCTGTTAGTAATTTGGGCCATTGGAGGCTATAAAACCTGAATATTCATGCACCACAAGCCTTTACAATTTGTTCAAGGTGTCTTCCTGTGGATGGGGACACAACGGTGAGGGTCAGTCTTTATGTGCGGTGTATTGCGTTTCGTCAACGAGGTTTTCAATTTTGTTTTCACGTCAGGAAGACACGTTAAGTGAATTTAGATTGTGCACATTCACCTTCTTTTTTCGACAAACGGGTTCATCGTAAGGATGATTTTGTTTGATACTGTGTGGTTGAAATATCCATATTCGGACATCTGCGTGATATGTTGTACGTTGGTTGGTTCCTCAGTTTAGAAGCTGCGACAACGCGTTCACGTAACCTAGTGTACTTTGAGTGTGTGTAGAATCTGTCTGATAACCGGTGTTAATTGTGATGGCTGAATTAGTGCGTGTTATCTGTATTTCAGGTAAGGACTGCAGGCGATCAATTTCCAGTAGTTCCTACTTTTGCTACCAAATGCTACCGTCAAAGACACCTAGCTGTAACGTGGCTACTAGATGCCACCTCAACCGGCACCTGGTGGCAAACTTTGGTACTAATAGAGCGTTAATCAAATCTAACCAACAAATTTAGCTTCACACAATTGTATTTAGTGGATGGTTCTATTACATGACATAAATCTATGACATGGGACCGCCGGCTTTACTTCTCCTCCGAAGTAAGGCATACTTTCTGTGTATCTTTATGTACGCTTATAGCTCGTGTTCGAATGTATGGAGCATCGTAAAATTAGGTATCAATGAGAGTCAATACACAAATCATTTACAAAACTCTTCACCGTACTTCTCATAGAAGGGTTGGTATAGGAAAAAACTTTACAAATTACATGCTAAAATAGGCGAAATATAAAAATTATCCTAAAAGGACGACCAAAGCATATGTTGCGCTTCTCATTGTGAGACACAAAATTCGGGAGTCTATTAAGAGTCTCCGAAAACCACATTTTAAGGCCCTTAAATTAGCAGTGTCTGTGATATTCCCAGAGAAATAATTTCGCTCTGATAAACGTATGAAGGAAAACAAGCCCCTAACCATTGCCACAGTAGCTCAATATTGATAACGTCTGGTTATTAATACCGAAGACCGTTCCAAGAGCGGGTACTTCTGCAAGTAAAGTTATAATTAACGTCGAACATAAACAGTCGTATGCAACTCGCCTATAATGATAATTAAGACACTGATATGGAAATTATAAAAGTCGCTTACGCTCGTTTTATAAACATACTCGTGTCTTAATTATTGCCATTATAGGCTCGTTGCCTAATGTACTATTTTAGCCTACTTTCATTTTTTTGCAAAGAATTAAAGTAGACTTATGAGATCAACACAGGGCCAAAAATTGTGTGTCGTCTGTGGGTCTGTGAGGGTGTGTGTGTACTCTGCATGTCTGTCTGTCCCCCCCCCCCCCCCGCCTCCCCTTTCAATTCAATCACGGTGAAACCGAATTGAACGAAATTTGGTACAGATGTAGCACTTGCAAAGGGCACCTCAGTGTCTTGTTTTATATCGCTGCCATCTTGACGGAAACGTAATGGTGGTCACCCAAATGTTCAAAGCTTGAATCGAATTACGACTAACTTAATGATCTGATCTCTACCAAATTTTGCAACAACAAACATTTATGTGGGGAGCGTCTTTTGAACAAACTACAAGGTCATCAGTCCAATAGTTTGCAGATTGCGGCCATGTATATGTGCAAATTGATTCCCCCTATCAATTCAACCACGGTGAAACCGTATTGAACGAAATTTAGTACAGAGGTAGCACTTTCAAAGGCCACCCAGTGTCGTGTTTTATATCGCCACCATAAACATAGTGGCGGCAACCCAAATGTTCAAAGCTAAAATCAAATTACGACTAACCTAATCATCCGACCTCTACAAAATTTTGCAACAAAATACCTTAACGTGGAAAGAGTATTTTAGCCAAATTGCAAGGTCATCAGCCAAATAGTTTCAAGATGGTGGATTTATTAATCATGCAAGTATTCTAGCCGAACCGTAACTTACGATTCAACAAGGCCTAGCCACAACAACTCAGCTTATCGTACATAGAGAGGTTCACTCTGTTCTCAAAGAGGTGACCGGTAGGATATTAGCATATTATAATAGAATATGTAACCGTAGACGTGACTAACAGGTCAGGCTTACCGTGTCATATCGTTGTGGGCCTATACCGTCCCGTTGTCGAAATGGCCGCTATTTTAGCTCGTAAATACATATATTTCCGTAACCTCCTAAGGTTATAACCTTTTAGGAATGTACTGAACAAAATAATACATATTTAGTATCAAATGGTTTACAGAAACGCCAGTAAATGCTAATGAAATCGTTGATTTCAACACAAAATATGATACAGTTGTATTAAACCAGTTGTGTATAATGCATTATCGTAGTGCATCCGTGGCGTAATGGTGGCGACTTTGGCTCATAGTCTGGGGGTTCGTGGATCAAATCTCTGCAGGTTCATATTTTTGTATTAATTGATTTATAACTACTCACACGTTATAATGTGAAGCATATATAGTGTGTATTTGCAATCGAAAATATTATATATATACATATAACACATATTTCACCACTCGAATACAGCGATTAATATTCGTTGACCTTGATCCACGGTAGAGACTATTGTTGTTGTTGTTGATTCTTTAGGGGTTTTGCGGCATCATGGTCTTGTAGTCCCGTTTACTTGGGTGTGTGTAGAAGTTGTCTGATAACCTGTGTCACTGTGATGTCTGTTGGCTTACAACTGGGTGTACTTGTATACGAGGAAGGATTTGGGTAGGAAGTTGTAGTTGTTGTTGTTGTTTCATTTGAGATGCATGGACATAATGGTCATTTAGCCCTGCGTACTTGGGTGACTGTTGAATTTTGACTGATAACCTGTGTTATTGTGATCGCTGTATTAGTGTGTGTATAGATAATTCAGGTGAGGATTCAATCAATCATCGTATAATAGTCTATCCGTATATCACGTTCTATTTCAACAAGCTACCACAACCAACATTCAATTACACTCTTTGAAAAGGACAAAGAGTTGTAACTATACCTATGCAATTAGGAGAAAGTAGGCTATCTGTTCCTCTAAATAAATCTTCTAAATAAGCACACATATTTACAGGAAATGGGTACAACACAAGAAATAAAAAGCAAACACTCCTAGTGGTCATGGCCTTTGCATGCCTACCTGCCCATACTCAAAGTTGTTTGCATTAAACCGTCATCTGTGTGCATGTTAGTTAGGGTAGCGAAACCGTAGTAACAACTACGCCTCATATCGCGTGATTACTAACTGTCTGTACCTTCAGGTTGTCACAGCTATTACAATCAGTGTCTCAATAATCGTGTAAATATGTCCTAGCTGATGTGTCCAGTTGCCTATGTGTCAATCGAGGAAAGAAAGAAAGAACGTCGAAGAAAAATTAAGAATAAATATCAGATAAACAATCGATACCTAAATTATGTTTAAGTTATTAAGTTCAATTCTTGGTAGCAAGAATTTTGCTCCATGATTATTAAATTCAGTTTTAGCTCAAATATAAATCCCTTATCGTGCATTTAGATAAATGTAGACCTCCACAATATGGGCTGGCAGGTAGATAAACCACTACTCTAGTCTTAACATCAACAGTTGAGAAAAAGTTCTCAATCAGTACACTTAAGCGACCCACAAAACACACTCGTCCAAGTGACGACAATCAGTGGCATTAACAGCTCTCTACCAATTCGGCCGACTGGACACAAATGGTCTCATGTCACCTTAATCTCAAAATACTCATCGCTCTAACAGCGGAACACCTCGCAGCAATAAAGTCTCTATAGCAAAAATAAATTACACAATTATCACGTCGCTTTACATTATACAACTCAGGCCAATAACATTTGGAATGGAGTCTAATTGTTTATTTGCTTAATAAAAATAAATCATGGTTCAAAACATCTCCTAAAACGTATTCATTTTAGTTGAATTTAGCATTGGATGTTATCAATGATAACTTATCATACAATAAAAATAATCACCTTCAAGTCAGCTGTGACTTCGAAACATTCATCGAACCCAAGACATAGCATAGAGCGAGGAGAAGCCTGCTAGTATTGTTAATCTGTCGTCTCATAACATTGTAATTAATTTAAACTGTGGCTAACACGTCTCTTCAGATACAGGTGTGCAGATGAGAACAGGTTTCTGCTATGCAGTGCCGAGCCTTCAAAATATTACAATAACAATCTCTAGTTGGCTGTGACAGCATAATCTCACAATGTTACATTTTCTGTCTAACTTATATAAAGCACATACGATCAACAGCTCACTCCACATTAGATTCATTCAGGCTTCTCCAAAGCCTTAGGAAATACCTATATTTCCAAATAACTCTAACGGAGAAATAAAACAGTGCGCTCCTCCGCGACACTTCAAAATGATACGAAAAATCTATATAACATTCCTCATACGGCTTAGCTCAAGCCTTCACAATCATAACAAATGTCCAAAGCTTAGGACTGGGAGATATGTTATTCGATCTTTTCATCTATATATATAAAAATCAATGTAACGTGATAGTTTGTCTGTGGGTGTGTATGTCTCCTATGCGTTCATATACCATTCGTCCGATTGCGATGAAACTTGGGTGAAATGTTGAGTACACTCCAAGGAAGGTTTCTGACTTAGTAAATCCATTTTACAATAGGTAGCGCACGCGTAGATTCAACAAATGAGCGACGATGCGCGAAGCATTTCAACAAAGTCCCGTATGTGTTCATATACCATTCGTCCGATTGCGATGAAACTTGGGTGAGATGTTGAGTACACTCCAAGGATGGTTTCTGACTTAGTAAATCCATTTTACAATAGGTAGCGCACGCGTAGATTCAACAAATGAGCGACGATGCGCGAAGCATTTCAACAAAGTCCCGTGTGTGTTCATATACCATTCGTCCGATAGCGATGAAACTTGGGTGAGATGTTGAGTACACTCCAAGGATGGTTTCTGACTTAGTAAATCCATATTACAATAGGTAGCGCACGCGTAGATTCAACAAATGAGCGAAGACGCGGGAAGCATTTCAACAAAGTCCCGTATGTGTTCATATACCATTCGTCCGATAGCGATGAAACTTGGGTGAGATGTTGAGTACACTGCAAGGAAGGTTTCTGACTTAGTAAATCCATTTTACAATAGGTAGCGCACGCGTAGATTCAACAAATGAGCGACGATGCGCGAAGCATTTCAACAAAGTCCCGTATGTGTTCATATACCATACGTCCGATTGCGATGAAACTTGGGTGAGATGTTGAGTACACTCCAAGGATGGTTTCTGACTTAGTAAATCCATTTTACAATAGGTAGCGCACGCGTAGATTCAACAAATGAGCGACGATACGCGAAGCATTTCAACAAAGTCCCGTATGTGTTCATATACCATTCGTTCGATAGCGATGAAACTTGGGTGAGATGTTGAGTACACTCCAAGGAAGGTTTCTGACTTAGTAAATCCATTTTACAATAGGTAGCGCACGCGTAGATTCAACAAATGAGCGACGATGCGCGAAGCATTTCAACAAAGTCCCGTATGTGTTCATATACCATTCGTCCGATTGCGATGAAACTTGGGTGAGATGTTGAGTACACTCCAAGGATGGTTTCTGACTTAGTAAATCCATTTTACAATAGGTAGCGCACGCGTAGATTCAACAAATGAGCGACGATGCGCGAAGCATTTCAACAAAGTCCCGTATGTGTTCATATACCATTCGTCCGATTGCGATGAAACTTGGGTGAGATGTTGAGTACACTCCAAGGAAGGTTTCAGACTTAGTAAATCCATTTTACAATAGGTAGCGCACGCGTAGATTCAACAAATGAGCGACGATGCGCGAAGCATTTCAACAAGGTCCCGTATGCATTCATATACCATTCGTCCGATAGCGATGAAACTTGGGTGAGATGTAGAGTACACTCCAAGGAAGGTTTCTGACTTAGTAAATCCATTTTACAATAGGTAGCGCACGCGTAGATTCAACAAATGAGCGACGATGCGCGAAGCATTTCAACAAAGTCCCGTATGTGTTCATATACCATTCGTCTGATAGCGATGAAACTTGGGTGAGATGTTGAGTACACTCCAAGGAAGGTTTCTGACTTAGTAAATCCATTTTACAATAGGTAGCGCACGCGTAGATTAAACAAATGAGCGACGATGCGCGAAGCATTTCAACAAAGTCCCGTATGTGTTCATATACCATTCGTCCGATTGCGATGAAACTTGGGTGAGATGTTGAGTACACTCCAAGGATGGTTTCTGACTTAGTAAATCCATTTTACAATAGGTAGCGCACGCGTAGATTCAACAAATGAGCGACGATGCGCGAAGCATTTCAACAAAGTCCTGTATGTGTTCATATACCATTCGTCCGATAGCGATGAAACTTGGGTGAGATGTTGAGTACACTCCAAGGAAGGTTTCTGACTTAGTAAATCCATTTTACAATAGGTAGCGCACGCGTAGATTCAACAAATGAGCGACGATGCGCGAAGCATTTCAACAAAGTCCCGTATGTGTTCATATACCATTCGTCCGATAGCGATGAAACTTGGGTGAGATGTTGAGTACACTCCAAGGAAGGTTTCTGACTTAGTAAATCCATTTTACAATAGGTAGCGCACGCGTAGATTCAACAAATGAGCGACGATGCGCGAAGCATTTCAACAAAGTCCCGTATGTGTTCATATACCATTCGTCCGATTGCGATGAAACTTGGGTGAGATGTTGAGTACACTCCAAGGAAGGTTTCTGACTTAGTAAATCAATTTTACAATAGGTAGCGCACGCGTAGATTCAACAAATGAGCGACGATGCGCGAAGCATTTCAACAAGGTCCCGTATGCATTCATATACCATTCGTCCGATAGCGATGAAACTTGGGTGAGATGTAGAGTACACTCCAAGGAAGGTTTCTGACTTAGTAAATCCATTTTACAATAGGTAGTGCACGCGTAGATTCAACAAACGAGCGACGATGCGCGAAGCATTTCAACAAAGTCCCGAATGCATTCATATACCATTCGTCCGATAGCTATGAAACTTGCGTATAATGTTGTGTACACTGCGGGGAAATTTTCTGGCTTAGTACATCCACTTTACAATAGGCAGCGCACGATTAGATTCAACAAATGAGCTACGACGCGCGAAGCATTTCAACAAAGTCACGTTTGCGTTCATATACCATTCGTCCGATAGCGATGAAACTAGGCCGAGATTTTGTGTGCACTCCAGGGAAGGTTTCTAGCTTAGTAAATCCCTTTAAAAATAGGTAGAGCACGAGTAGAATCAACAAATGAGCAACGGCGCGCGAAGCGTTTCAACAAAGTCCCATTTAATTTCATATACCATTCATCCGATAGCGATGAAACTTGGGTGAGATGCTGTGTACACTCCAGGGAAGGTTTCTGGCTTAGTACATACATTTTACAATAGGTAGCGCACCAGTAGATTCAACAAATGAGCGATGACACGCGAAGCGTTTCAACAAAGTCCCGTATAAAATCATATACCATTCGTCTGATAGTGATAAATGTTTGGTGAATTGTTGTGTACACTCCAGGAAAGGTTTCTGGCTAAGTAAATCCATTTTACAATACGAAGCGCACGTTTATGTTCAACAAATGAGTGACTACGCGCGAAGCGTTTCGACAACGTCCCGTATACGTTCACATACCATTCATCCGATTGCGATGAAACTTGGGTGAGATGTTGTGTACACTCCAGGGAAGGTTTCTGGCTGAGTACATCCATATTACAATATGTAGCGCAAGAGTAGAATCAACAAATGAGCGACGACACGCGAAGCGTATCAACCAAGTCCCGTATGCATACATGTACCATTCGTCCGTACCTATGAAACTTGGGTGAGATGTTGTGTACACGTCATGGAAAATTTCTGGCTTAGTAAATCCCCTATACAATATGCAGCGCACAAGTTGATTCAACAAATGAGGGACGACGCGCGAAGCGTTTCAACAAAGTCCCGTATAAGGTCATATACCATTCTGCCGTTAGCGGTGAAACTTGGGTGAAATATGGTTGACACTCCAAGGAAGGTTTCTGGCTTAGTAAATACATTTCACAGTAGGTAGCACACGAGTAGATTCGACAAATGAACGACGATAGCGAAGAAACTTGTGTGAGATGTTGTGGACACTTACGTGACGGTTTCTAACTTAGTAAATACATTTTACAGTAGGTAGCGCTCGAGTAGATTCAACAAATGAGTGACGGAGTGCGAATCGTTTAAACAAAATCGGGTATGCGTTCATATACTATTCATCCGATTGCGATGAAACATTGATCAGTTATGTTGTACCCGCCAGGGAAGGGGACTTAGTAAATCCATTTCACAATAAGTAGCGCAAGAGTAGATGCAACAAATGGGCGACGACGCGCGAAGCGTTTCAACAAAATTCCCTATTGCGTTCATATAACATTCTTCGATTGCGATGAAACCTTGATGAGTTATTGTGTACACGCCAGGGAAGGGCTTCGACTTAGTAATACATTTCTCAATAGGTAGCGCACGAGTAGATTCAACAAATGAGTGACAGCGCACGAATCGTTTAAACAAAAACCCCTGTACGTGCATATACCATTCATCCGATTGCGATGAATCATTGATGAGTCATTGTGTACACGCCAGGGAAGGGTTTCGACTTAGTAAATCCATTTCACAATAGGTAGCGTACGATTAGATTCAACAAATGAGTGACAGCGATGAAACTTTTTGAAAGTTGTTGTGCACGCTCTCTCGAATGGTTCTAAATTAGAAAATCCATTTTATGATAGCTTAGGGGCAGTTAACATGTTGTGTATCCAAAAGCACTTCAAGAAACAGAATTTCAACCCCAACACTTTCTTTGATTGGCATTGCAACGCATGCCGGGTACAGCTTGTAACTAAATAATAAGATGTTTTATTAAACTAAATATGTGGAAACAGCTGCATATGCTTGCAAGAAATACTGCCCAACTACTTTATAGATATTCCACTCATGGTTTCATTTGATAAATACGTGTGGCCTCCTTAGACCTTTCCTAAATTGTTTCATATATAATTATGCACAATGGTTATTTTAGTGTATCATGTTCCGTGACCTCCGCAGTAAACAAAGCTCTTGGGTGAGAATGTGACTAAACTAATGCTACAAAATTGCCTGCCTACTAATTTGTGCCTAATGCGGTCTTCTAATACTAATCTACGAGCATCTACTCCTCTACAGAAATTGTAGAAAAAACTCACACACTCCATGGAATATTCGGTGCATTTATGAGAGCTATAGCCATTGGTTTGGCGACTTTGTGGTCAGCTTCCATGAGCTTAATCATTTCTTCTTCTTGCATTTCATGAACTTTCCAATTTGAGCATCTCCCCAGGCATATTTTCTCTACCCCATAACCACTTCCATCTACAATTGGGGATTATTACGGTCGTAAATAAATGACCAGTTTGTCATGATGAATACCACTGAATTATTAACGGCTTGTACTGTTTCAAATCGCACTGCTTCTACACTTTTGCAGACAAAAATATAAGATTGCCCATGGTCTGCCACTGAATCTAAAACACTGGTTGTCCAGTGTGGTTTCACTGATTCTACTACTTAGAAAATCACCAAAGGTTTTTCCGCAGATTAATATTTCGTTATGAAATATCGTTACAATTTTCACGAAACCCTTGCGTTCTCGTGGTACAGTCTCTAGTTCAGTGCTTGCACAAGAATGAAAAAAAATCAATACCGGTATTCGTCCTGAATAACACTTGTACTCACTTAAATATTGTCTGTGATATTTAATTATACTCAATACACGCAACAGGCGTGATATTTTCACAGATAGACTACACTCTGATTTTCAGTAACACGTTTTCTCACATACAAAACTTATGTCTGCCACCATGGAGTTGTCCTTTCCGGATACGACTAGGTGAGTAAAGAGGCAACTGTCCCGCGTTCAACGACTATATTTTGCTCTGGCTTACTTGTAATATAAAGTGACATTTTTAACAAGGTGAAGACTCTTCAAATAAATTCTTCTCTTGGCTTTCAGATCTCAGGCTTCTAAATTTCCATCGTAAATTATTAAATTTAAATTTGACGATGTGTGGGATGTCACACACACATTCTACAAGTAGGCTACAATGAGTAAAATATCTACACTACACAAGTCAACATTTTTAATAAGACTCTTTTCAGATCTTCCCTGGTGCATCCATTTAAGGTCCAGAGAATATCATCCAACATGAGCTCATCGGGCTCATAGACCTATACTACTTTCGAAAATCCTAGGATAAATGCTATGACAGATTTCGAGATATTAAAATGATTAAATTATTTGCGTGGCCACCATGTTGCATTGGTGCCACATACTGAAATTCAAATGTCGCGGTCGAGTTAGTATTAATCCCCTGCAAGTTTCATTTAAGTCGGTTCAGCTCAAAGCCCATAGAAGGTGTGGGGAATGCCCCGTTTAATACCATAAACTCAACCGTCGACTCATTCCACCTTCCGTTAATTTCTTTATTGAACTCGTTTCGTGTATGGGATTCGACATAGTGAACGCCTTCGTGCGTCCTGATTATTATGTATTTTGTTCATGGCAAATTACCATGTTGTATTGTTTAATGGAAGTATGGACTTCACTTCGTTCTTCAGTTGGTTTTGAACGAAACAGCTTATGACCCATTAAAATGCAATGGACGGTCTGTAACATTCTTGGCATAGAAAAGAAGTCAACTCTTCTGCTAATTGTGTAACACAAAAATACGAATATGATTTCTTTTAAAATTTCTGTCAGTCTGTTAATATTTCATTTCATATTTCATAAAATATGTTTGTATAAGAAATCTCTCTAGGAAAGTTTGTGCCATAACGTTATTGCTGTATACATTTTTACTATCAATACTGGATATGCTTGCAATTCTGATTTTAACTCCTATATCTGGAAGTACTCGTATTTGTGACATCATGTCATTGTGATTATAGTTAACTTAAGTGTGACATACCGCTTACAATCTATATAATAATCGTCATTAGCTGTATATATTTGTAAATCAGACGATACAGTCCTGGCATAACCAATTCGCAACGCACTCGTGGGAATTGACGGTATAAAAATGCCACAGATTGCATGCTGGGATAGACAATGCTTAAATTCTCAATAAACAAAACCAGAAATTTACTCGACAACGATATGTACGGCTGCTAATAATTGGTTTAAGGAAGAGAAAGTTTACGAAGGCAGTAACGATTACATATATTTAGGTAAGAATATCTCCAGCACATCAACTCAGTTAATGAACATACGAGGCAAGTTTAAAAAGTAGGTTTCGTCATTTTATTGCACAAGCATAATTATGGTACACCTAGCGACACGAACAATCGCCATAAGAATCCACACCCGTGGCAAGATCAACGATGGAAAGAGCGTTGGCGGAGGGGGAATGACGCATATGCAGAGCGCCCACGAACAGATGGGAGCAGCAGACTGGCGTGCCCGATATCATTCGAGTACAATATCCTGGCGCAGCTAGCTGGCTGGCATTTGAGGGTGCGGAAATGCGAGGGAGCCATGTCAATAGATTTACTGGCACTTTAAAGATCCCTGTAGGGGCAATCGCTGGTGTTCTGAGACTATGTCTTTACTTATTTAAATACTCTCTTTACATTGAAAACTCTTCACTAATAACAGTATGTAGGGGGTATCGAAAATTACACTTCCTTCCTTCCTCCCTTCCTTCCTTCCTTCCTTCCTTCCTTCCTTCCTTCCTTCCTAGCCTGTCCGCCACGTTGTGTAGTAGCTAGCATTCTTGGCTGTCGCCGCGGAGGCCCTGGTTCGACTCCTGGCTCTGCCAAGAAATGTAATTCTTGTCTTAGGGCTAGAATGGGGTACACTCAACTCCGCAAGGCAAAACTGAAAAGAGGAGGGTTTTATTCCTACCTCTGCCACCCTGGACGTGGTTTTCCGTGGTGTCCCATTTCTACTCCTGCCAGATGCTGGCATGGTACCTATCTTAAGGCCACGGCTACTTCCTACCCAAGTCCTACTAGAATTACAAATACATACACTAGTACAGACATCACAGTGACACAGGTTATCAGACAAATCGTACACACACCCAAATACACGGGGCTACGTGACCACGATATCGCAAAGCCCCTAAATAATCAACAACTCATTTCTTTATTCCTTCCTTCTTTCGCTACTTTCTTCCCTTATTCCTGTCTTGCTTCCTTCTCACCCCTCTCCCTCTCTTCCTCTGTTACTTTCTTCCTTCCTTCTTTCTTTCCCATCTTCCTTCATCCTAGTGTCGTTTCTTGAAATTTACCAATGTTTCATTACTTGTTTCCCCAAACTTCGTGTGGTTTATTGATCTTTGAAATTGTTTCAGTGATGTTCAAAAATGTAGAAGCAAAAGTTAGGCAGTTTGATGGTGAGAAGTTTAGTTAGACTTGTTGACAGTTTGTGCTGTGGTCTGGATGCCATCACTTCCATATCGAGATACTACAAGTAGTCAAGGCGCTCCACGTCGCCTGTCAGACAGACTCACTGCGCTGACATAGAAGCATCGCCTCGCTTCAACTCCCAGCAGGGAAGGAGTTAATGGAAGTGACAATATCAGCTTGGACAACCAAGTGACACTTTCCCTTGGATACAGCTCTTCAAGTCTCTCCTTTCAGTCTTTGCACCCAACTTGCTGGGAAGTGTTAAATGCCACCACACCTCCTTAATATAACTCTATTAAACATGTTACCGTATCAACTAACTTTCATACACTATCCAGCTGCGACACACTGTGCTGGGCTGCCAGTTATTTCTAAAACAACCACCAGCCTAAATAATACCCCGGGGCACCTGCCATATTCGTTAGATTACCCTGTACCTAATTATAATTATTATTAATTTATTATAAGTCGCCTCCGTAGCGTAGCGGTCAGCATGGTTAGCTGCCGCCCCGGAGGTCCTGGGCTCGATTCCCGGCTCTGCCACGAAATTTGAAAAAGTGGTATGAGAACTGGAACGGGGTCAACTCAGCCTCGGGTGTTCCAAATGAGTAAAGGGGGTTAGATTCCCACCTCAGCCATCCTCGAAGTGGTTTTCCGTGGTTTCCCACTTCGTCTTCGGGCAAATGCCGGGATGGTCCCTACTATAAGGCCACGGCCACCTACTTCCCTCTTCCTTGCCTATCTATCCCGATCTTCCCCTTCCTTCCCCTGTTCGCCGTCTGGGCGAAGTGCTGATCACACCTCCCCAGTTGTATCCACCCCGACCAGGTGTTCCCAGCTCCAGGACACTGCCCATAGCGGCGGTAGTGGTGAGTTTCGTCGCTGAGTCCGTGGGAGCCACCAACCTAGAGGGTAAATCGACTAAAAAAATATTATTATTATTATTATTATTATTATTATTATTATTATTATTATTATACCAACCCAGTGACTGAGTTGGTAGCACGCTTGAGTTTGCAACGAAGGATCCTGACTTTGATTCCTGGTTGAGTCGCAGGAATTTAATTCCTCTATGTTTAAATCGCTGCTATTCCATCATCATCCTCATTATGAAACGCAGTTCACCCACACGCATCGTCTCAAAAGACGTGCACCATGCCTCCCCGGAGCGCGTATTGTGAAAACCTCCCTGTTTTCGACCCTGTCTCACAAAGAGCACACCCACTACGCTACCTGCTGACCGGGTCTATTTCGGTAGGTCCAGCTCTTGCGCACGAAGAGCACTCATGTTCTGCAGTGCTGTTATGGAAATGTACAGGGTCATTATGTGTGTGCGCGCCAGTAAACACGGCAAGCTAAGCCGGCTGTGATTAGCGCAGATTGCGGCTGTGCGCACCCGGTCCAGCCGGCAGTTGGTGTGCTCCGCTGACTCATATCGTTAGTTCACACGTGTTTTGTCATTCATATGGGCGTGGATTTGCAAAGCTTAGACGTTAGTGTTGCATGTTTAGTGAGTATTGTGATTACTGTGATTGTAGGTCATGCCTAGACGCCAATTCACATTGCGTGAACGTGTGTATATCCATATTTCGTGTATGAAAAGCAGAAAATCTTGTTCTGAAACAAGACGAAAGTTTTGAATCAAATTTCCAGGAAGACCTGTGCCTAATGCCAGTACAATTAGGAGGCACGCTAAACGATTCAAGGAAACACTCTACGAAAATAATAAAAGAGTTGACAGACATTCTTTCATCATAAGATATCAGGTGTGTATTACAAGAGAGGGAGGACATTTTCAGCATCGCCTATGAGCTCTGTAAGTACACATTATTGAACATCTTTGGTAAAAGTCTGAAAGTGGGCGCCGACCACCGGCTGGACTGGGTGCGCGCGGCCGCGATCTGCGCCAGTCACAGCCGGCTTAGCTTGCCGTGTTTACTGGCGCGCACACATAATGACCCTGTATTTGCTCAAAGTGCAGCAATTTATATGTATGAAAGTATATTATGACGATGAATTCAAAATAATATATAGCCTACAGTTCGAATCAAATGTAAAGAAGAGGTTTCATGCAGTGACTATCTGATTACCAAAGAGACAGTGGAACTGAATGGAGAGCATATAAAACATTTCAAAATGCAAAGAGGCATATATATTTCATGGCCACTAGTGGAGTATTTTTTATTCTTTTGTAACCTATAATGTATTTCCCAGAATGTAATGTTGAAACCCAAAGGCGATCTGTAATAAAAGACGTATTGTACCCGTGTGGAGAATGGGACATGTTAGTTGACTTACGTAAGGCCAACAGTCGGCTACAGCGCCGAACCACCACCAATGGATCCGCAAATCAGCGATTGAACATGCTAGGTTGCTGCTTATGCAAAGGAGTTAAATACCTGGGAATATGCTATAAAAATAGCTGTGAATTTATGGAACAAATACATGTAGGAATCATATCTTAAGTGGAAATGTTATGAGTTTCAGGAATTATTTGTTATCCCCACCAGTGAGTAGCTGGTATAACGCAGACTGGTGTGACGTAAAGATAAAATTATAAGAAGAGAGAATGGGATGGTCGAACTACGCTAATTAGGTTAAACCCAAACAGTCCTGTCAGCTCACGCTAATGGGTTTGAGAAGAGAAGCGGGGGTAGGGCACCTCTCCTGAGATGTTGGTTAAGCCATGAGTTGACTGACAGTTACGTACATCTGGACCACCTGGAGTGTAGGTAGATATAATCAGTGCAGCTAACATGTTATCCATGTACAGCCAATGAACTGCAGCAGTGCGAGTTATAGTAAACTATAAATGTTGTAATTTTGAGAAGTCACAACGGGGCCAAAAGTGGTGGTGTTCCAACATGGAATTCATTTACGAATGCACCTTACTTTTGTGCCCATTTAGCATGAAATATGCCAATCACAGTATACCAGCGTAGCTCAATTCGGGATTTCGGGGCAGCGGTAAGTTCCCCCATTCTGTGACTCACATATTTTGGATTAATTAGAGGATACACTTGCAAAAATAACAACAAAATCAGCTCCTATTTTAAACACATTTAATTAATAAAATTAATGGCGCTACAAACATTTAAACAATTTAATTACTGACCCAAATATCAACTGCTTGTTCCAAATGAACAAGGGATCACAAAATAAAATAAATATTGAATTCAAAACCTGTGGTTTCCACATAAACCAACAATTCTTACTTAGTCTCACTTCCATAAAGCACTAACATTAAGTTTACATAACTCCGAGCTCTTTGGCTCCATGCATTTACATTATTACGGTGTCATTCTTGTACACCTCAAACATTAGCTTTTATATTTTCTTATTTCTCAAAAACAAATATATAATTATATTTAAAATCTATGTTAATTATCTAATTCAATATTTTGGGCATGTCCACACATTCAGTTGTTATCATCTCTCTTTATTTCACAAATATATCAAGGTGATCAGAAAATCAATTGTGTACTCCAGAGCGTGAAGGTACTTGACACAGTCAAAAAACTATAGTTACTCCCGAACTCAGTTGCCTTCAATCAACTCGTGGAATCCCACGTCCATACATTATTACCATAGGGATTGTTATTTATCTCTTATGTCTTAATAGACCATTATCATATAAGAAACTACGATCTGAACTGGCAAACGAAATATCTATCTTTAAGGACCTCGGTTCAACGCCCGGGTCGTTTACAACTTTAAACACTCCTGGTGTATTCGTTTCTCTTTACAACAGCTTACGAGACGGTCTCTGTTCCTTCTCGCTTTAAGAAAGCTAGACTCTACTCCTTGGGGTGCGATTTATGACACGTAGGGCGGCGGAGACATCCCGTCTGACCCAACATTTAGTAGCTTATTTTCAAGGCTTTCAAAACAAACCTTTCCATTCTATCCAGTTCTGGGGAGACCGGGCTTTACTGTACCGTAACATTCAAACAACTATTCTTTGGTTCAAAGACCATTTCCGTATCCTTGGCATTTATTAATTATGAGAGGGTCCTCATTGATTGGGAAGATTAATACACATACGACGACGGAGAATTACAGGGGCTTTTATCATAAGAAGATCCTGCATTCGAATCTCTTCAGGTGCCTCGGGAACTAATCCCGTACAGAGGACTTATCCAAAATGCGATTTAGAGTCGGCCGTGGCCCAATGACATACGCTCAATAATACCATATATTAGCTCCCTTTTTAAATACATACACAATGCCTCGTGATACTAATGTCACAAATAGAGGACTTACACAATTATCAATTCACTGCAATCAACTACCCTCCATAAGTAATGTACCAAGTATTTCAACCACTACGCGTTCCTAGCGTGACACTTTAATATTATATTTGCGCTCATTATGCGCTATGCATTATTTTAAGCCGAAAATGTCTTCCCAAGAACTGATAAAATCTCTTTAGTAACAATTCATATTATTTTAATTCACATATTAATCTTTCCATGGTCGATAAATCGCTCCCTGTTTTAAAATATTCCATTGAACCTCATTTCTTACACATACGTTAAGGCTTAACGTTCTTATGTTCATATCAATTTATTTGATTTTTATTTAACATTTCCATATTTAATTATTATTATTATTATCTTTATTCTTTATACAAGCTCAAAAGCTATCTCTTTCATATCTCAACTTTACTTTATTTCAATGTCTTTCATGATAATTAAATGATATTTCGCTTGCTCTTATGACATTTGTTAAATACATTAACCCTTTATTCACATATTTCCTCTACGGGAATTATTCTTTACATAATTATTCATAATTTCTCTATTTATTTTATTATTGTTCAGACCGTATTCTTGATTATTCAGCATTTATTTATTAAAACACATCCCTTTCACTCCAAACTCCGGTGGGTTTTGTACACAATCAATTTCTGACACCAAAATAAAAAGGAATTTTGTACTCACATATTTCCAGATCATCCCATGATCTTAAATCTGGTGTGGTGTTTCATTTTTAGGCCCACTTCGAACTGTTTACACCATATTAAAGGTATTCATCTTACGTAAAAACACTTTTTGACCTATATCTAGAACACTTAATATTGACGACATTTTAATATACTGGTGTGTCCCTTTTGAACACATAATAACACTAAAAATATTATCTAACACACAATCTTGATTATTTTACACTTCACAATTACTCGATCACTAGGCCGTACTTCTGAGCCTATCACACGTGATCTTCTTGAATTCCCGTTTCCAAGGGTGAAATTTATCCGATGTCGGCTTCCTATTCTGTAGAATGCGAAAATCCCGAAACATCTACTGTTCCCTGGAGTTCAATTCTGCTATTCCTATCCTGGATAACTGGCTATTATCTAGCTGGAACGGCTTCTCTGTAGATCTGTCTATTGATCCTAACGAGAGTCTATATGGATCGAGGTCTCCTCTAAGACCTATAGATTTAGTTTCTAACAGCTAGCACTTCTTGATTCTAGTACTATTAGAATTGTTCGCCTGCTATCTGGAGCTAATGTTTATAGTCTCCTATCCTCTTTGTTTGAACTGTTTTTAACACTCCTACGTTCGAACCTTATTCTGTTCTTCCCTTTTAGATTTCTTCAATTTAAATAACAGTTTATCTGTCTGGTACGATACTTCCGTACGTTATGATCTTTCATTCGAACATTTAACGACCTATCGCCTTTAAGTCCGACGTTCGCAGCCTGCTCTGACTATATCTTGCGAATTTTCACTTTAACTTGTATACAGTCGGCCTAAATCCTATAATTAGGATTTTCCTAATACTTCACTACGGCGATACTTTAAATTTTCGTCTTGACTGCTCCTTATGGAGGCAAGCAAGTCGTTACTACTGTGACGCCTGTGGCTATTGGATCTTACTTCGGTGATGTAAAACAGCGTTTCTCCCCTCAAGGAGTACTGGTAGCTGTTATCGATGTAACGCAGAGTTACGTCCCCTCACGGACTGTCGGAATGATTACTTCTACGTCGTGGAGCAGCACTTCCCCTCACGGAATGCTCGTAGGACTGCATGCGATGTGACACAGTGACGTGCCCTCTGGCTGTCTGAATACTGCATGATTGGCTTGGAAACGCCTGAAGCTTTATACTGTTTTACTACAAAAAAATAAGACTCTAGCCTTTTCTGTGGTCAACTTCTAAAATAATGGTGCCACAAATATAAAAATTATACCTTCCGAAAGCTCGTCTTTTCAATGTCAAATGATCTTATTGCACCTAAGAATCGATCGTGCAATTCGGAGATATTAATTAATTTCTCGTCCTCAATTGTGTGGGTGTTGCATTCTTTTTGCTCTCTCCCCTCCACAGAGGCTTAGGTAATTCCCCTATGACGTCGTCTTACGTCGGCAGTTTATTTCTGCACAATTATTACATGGTTTCTCTATACTGAAAAATCTCTCATTCAAAATGATTCACTGTGCTGTGCTTGTTTACTCATTATTATGCTCGTAAACGTGTTAATTTTAATTATTCCTCTTCTGGCGCGTATGCGACGTTGTCAATTTCCAGCCACGTCAGCTTGAATTCCGATTCAGGCTTCTCTTTCTATCACGGTGGAAACTTCCACTCAGTTATTAATACTCGTGACCGGCCCTCTCTGAAATGTCGAGTGGGGTGATCTCATCTAAGGAGCATCTGTCCCTAGTCGCTTGCCCAATGTTAAGCTATATTCCTGGCTTAAAATCTCTCTCCGTTCCTTTAAGAAACTATACTTTTCTTTCATTTCTTCCTTAAGGACATTGATTCGACCGTCATGGACCCTATGGCCCATGGGTTCATCTCTCCCCTCCTTAGGTAAATAAATTTTCGAAAATTTTGTGGAAATTTATTTCAATTTAATTTGTATTACTCTATTCGTCGAATCCATCATAACGTCATCCGTATTTACTGTTGTTTTTACTTCTTTTAAGTCGTATCCGGTAATTGTGTAGGTCGGGTATGCTCTGTCCCTACCCTTTCTTTCTTTCTTTATTTGTCTGGACTTTAAGTTCCCAGAACCTCATTCTCCCTTACGGGTTTGGTCTATCCCTACCCGTTTCCTTATTTCATCATTTTCTTTTCTTAAATTGGAATTTTCTTCTTCAATAAATTCAATTATTTCTTTAATTTCCCAATATACTTTCTCCAATTCGCATTCGCACTCGAATGCTTGAGCTCTATTTTCTATTTCTTCCTTATTCTTGTCTATGTCAAAAGCGGATTCCTCTCTAAATGTTTCCATGACCAGGGCTTGTTCATTTTCTTCATCAAAATCTTCGGGAGGGTAATATAATTTCAAATTTGCTGAATTCATGGTTACTTCGTGATCCGTTTCACAGTGCCGAATTCTATATGCGTTATTCCTCAAATCTCTGATTATTTGATATGGTCCGTGGTACATTTTCTGGAACTTCTTGTACACACGGTTCCCTAGATCCGAAATGGCTGGTCTTTTCACTAACACCATTTCTCCTGCTAATAATGGTCGATGATACCTCTTATGCCTATTTCTTCTCTGCCTCCTGTCGGCTTGAGCTTTTAGATGCTCAAAGGCTCTCCTAATTCGTACATCTCTTCCCGGCTGAGCGTCTGCTGGTCTAGGAATTACCAGATTCCAATGTCTTTCTGGTTGCTCATTCCGATGTAACGTTATGGGTATCTCTCCTGTGGATTCATGGATTGTATTATTTATACAAAATTCGATAATATCCAAAATATCTATCCACTTCCAATTTTCTTCGGCACAGTATATTCTACAATACTTGGCCGTTTCTCTCATAACTCTCTCTACAGGGTTTGCCTCAGGATGGCGAATACTTGACAAAATTTGACGTATTCCAAGTCTTTCTAATTCTCGTCTGAACTCTACACTGGTGAAACAACTGCCGTGATCCGACAACAAGTTCTCAGGTTTCCCCAGAATCGGTATCACTTTTTCTTTAAGTCGTTTTAACACCTGTTTGGTACTAGTCTTCTGTATGGGAGCAAGGACAACCATTTTAGTGAAGACATCCATAGCCACCATTATGTGTCGATTTCCTCTTCTTGCCTTTGGCAAAGGTCCAAAATTATCAATAGATATGATTTGGCCGGGCCTTTCGGGCAACAATGGTATAGGCTTCTGTCTCATCAGAAATGCATTAGGTTTAATCCTTTGACATAGATCACATGTCTTTAGCGTGTCCCTTACAGTTTCTCTCAGTCTCGGCCATATAAATGCTTCTTTCAGCATCGAGACTGTTTTGTCGACTCCCATATGTCCGAACGATCTATGGGCTAACCATACTATTTTCCTCTGCAAAATTGCAGGTACAACAATCCTTAATTTCGTATGGTCAGAGTCCACAAACTTATATAATAACCCATTATAAAACGTGTAGTCTTGTGCTATCTTCTCAGCTTCAGTGTACGCTGGTGTTCCTCTTATCAAGCTTCCCTCAAGGAATGATATGAGCATGTTCATCCATGGATCCTCCCGTTGTCTTTGACTAATGCTTCTTAACTCATTAAGAGTACGCTGATCCCTGTCTTCCAAATCTATAGCCATTACTTCCTCTTCTATGGACTCTGGCTGTCTACTTAAGTAGTCTGGAACTATGTTTTCCTTTCCCGGGCAGTACTCTATCTTGACATCAAATTGTTGAATATATAAAGCCCAACGCATCAACCTTTGACTGGATAAATCAGTCTTCATCAAAAAGGTTAAGGCTTTATGATCCGTCCTTAGAATGACCTGAAACCCATATACGATCTTCCGCCAATATTGCAACGCGTGCAATATCGCTAACAGCTCGATCTCGCTGATCGTATAATTTTTCTCGTGTGGTTTCAGTCTCCTACTTGTGAAAGCTAGATAATTCTTCTTATCAGGGTTTTCCGGGTTCTCCTGATATAGCATTGCCCCTATTCCAATCTGGGATGCATCTGTCTGAATGATAAATCTCTGATTAAAATCAGGATATCCTAGCTTCACGTAATTTAAGAGCATTTCCTTGGCCTCCACAAATGCTTTTTCTGCTTCCTCCGTCCATTTCCACTTGCCCCCCTTCTTCAAAAGGTCCTGTAGTGGTGCAACAGTTTTGGTGTATGATGGACAATGTCCTGAGAAGAACCCAATCAATCCCAAAAACTGGCGAACGTTCTTCACTTTCAAAGGCCTTGGAAAATCCCTTATCGATTCCAATTTGCATGGATTTGGTTTAACACCATCCTTGTCAATCACATGCCCTAAAAATGTCACTTGCCTTTGACAAAAGTTCGATTTCTTTAAATTTATCTTAAAATTTGCCCTTCTTAGGTCTTCTAATAATTTCTTCAAATTTTCTAAATGTTCCTCAATGTTCTCAGAGGTAAGCAAAATGTCATCTACGTATCAGATAGTGCACTCTTTCACTTCCTCTGACAGGTTTCGATCCAGCGCTCTTATTAATGCGGATCCTGCAGTCTTTAATCCAAACGGACATCTTCTAAAGCAGTATGTTTGTTGATCGAACTGAAATCCAGTCAACAAGCTGGTTTTCTCTTCCAGTTCGAGATGATGATACGAAGAAGTCATGTCAATATTTGTAAAAATCTTCTTGCCTTTAAACTTCCTCAGTATTTCTTTTATGGGTGGTGCCGAATCATTTTCTGGTATAATTTTTGCATTCAGATTTCTGGCATCTAAACACACCCTTACTGAGCCATCCGGTTTACTCACAATCACTAATGGACTAACATATGGTGTCGCCATCTTTTCTATAACACCTGCATTCATCATCTCCTGCAGTGTTTTCTTGGTTTGTGGGTAATGTTTTTCCGCAACCGGGTATGGTTTTTGTTTGAACGGTGCCCAATCGTTGACTTGGAACGCGTATTTAAAATTTTCAATCTTCCCTGGCTTGGAATCAAATACGTCCCTATAATCCAATAATAATTTCTTTAACTGTTCCTTAATTTCGAGGCTGACTTTAGCTTCCTCCACTTTTCCTGACAGGTTGGTCTCGAACTCATTTTCCACATTATCTTCGAGTTCTATGTTGAGGACTTCAAATATCTTTTCTATGTCCTTATAATCTTCCTCAATCACTTCTTCCATGTGCCATACCTGTTCTGCTATTTTCGCCTCCTGATCCTGTAAGTTAATGTTTTGCTCATCCACATCCTCTCTTTGAATTCTAATGCAATTTTGCGCTAGGTCTATAATGACCTTGTTCTCACGGATAAAATCAATACCTAATATGACATTATACGGTAATTGATTTACCAGCAAAAAGCACTGCGAAATTTCAGCGTTACCCATGATTAAATCAATGTATACCTGAAATTTACATGTCAAAGATTTTTCAGGGATAATTCCCTTAATCTTTACACTTGATGTGGGAATCTTTAGTACTCGGCCCCTTGTTTCCAATTCATTTAAAAGGGTTTGTGTAATTAAACTTATTGTGGATCCAGTATCAATCAATGCTCTGACCAGTAATCCTTCTATCCTAAGCATAATTATAGGTAGTTCTCTTTTAACAGGTGGGATTCCTTCCACATCCTCGTTAATTAGTTCATCTGGTCTGGCTATCCAATTTACAATTTCTACTTCCTCCCAGCTCCTGGTATGTTTCCACTTTTGACAATTTAAATTTGGAGTTTTTTTTATCCTGAGGGCTCCCTTTTCCCTCATTCTTTAACTGAGCTTGTAGTTCCAAGCTTTGAGCTCCATCTAGTCGGTCGGGTGATTTCCTGTTCTTGATTGCCTCACTCCAACGGACTTTTTGCCTATCAGGTTCATCTGGTCTTTCGTTCATATAACGAAGACTCTCCTGATATCTTTCTTCTATTTCGGCCCGATATTCATCATCCCTATCGTCTGGCCTTACATTTCTCCTGGGATAATTCTCCCATTTCTTTCTATTATCCGGCCTTTGCTGGTTATTATTATAGGGTCGGCTTTCCTGTTGCCTATAACCCGTCGTTCTAGGATTTCTTCCTCGATATCCTCCCCGGTAATATGGCAGTATCCTTCTAGGCTCCTGGTGCCCATATTCTCGATCTCGTCCTTGAGTATCCGTACTGGTGGACTGATTCCTGGTCGCTGGTTTTTCTCCAATTTCCTGACTGCTGGCCATGTGTACTTGCTCAGTTTGTCTCTGATGCCGAGGTGTTACGTGCGAAGTCGTCATATCTAACTGACGTAATACGCTTTCCACTTCCACAGCACTTCTGGCTTTGGATGAGATTAGCAGCCTCTGAATCTCATGTGGAAGCTGTCTTGCAATGGCGGCACACAGGTCGTTTTCTGCCGGAGCAATATCCAGTTCGCGGAATTTACATAGCTGAGCGGTGAAAAATTCCGAGTATTTAGTCGGTGCATTGGTGCTGTACTTCCTAGAGTACAGATCTAGCCTTAAGTTTTCTTGGACATCTGCTGCCCAATATCGCTTCAAAAATGCTTCCCTAAAGCCTTCCACCGTATCAAAAGTGTATCTGAAGCTTCTGAACCAGGTGAGACAATCACCTGCCAACAGCTTTTCAATAGCTCTCAGTCTCCGATCCTGAGGAACCTTCATTTCATTTAGATACTCTGCCACTTCTTTTAGCCAGTATTTTGGAGTAATAGACATGTTGTTACCCGTAAACTTTACTGGTCTGTCCTCATTGGATTTAATAATGTTTATTATTTGGCCATTTGTCTGATTTGTGTACGGTGTTGACATCGCCATTGGATATCCTGGGATCTTATAAGGGCTCTCCCCTCCTAAGTCCCTCTCCGTATCTGTGCCTTGTTCACGGGAATCTACCCATCCTGTCTTTGGAAACTCCTCCTGATTTTCGAATTCGAACTTCCTTTCTCTTCGGGCACTTTCTTCATTTGCCATGAGTTGGATTTCCATTTGACTATTCTTAAGTTCCGTCCTCTCCAATCGGGATCTTAATTCATTCTGAATTCTTTCTTGATTCATTTTAATATCTTCCTCTATCTTTTTGAGTTGGAATTTCTCATCCCTGAAGCTATCCCTAAATCCATTTATTTGGTCTTCTACCTCTTTCTTAATGATCTTAGCATGTTGGTCTATAATTTCTGGCTTAACGTCACCTATGGTCTCCAGGCCCTCTCGTATCTCCTTTATTTGCTTCTCCACTTCTTTTCGTCCTTTGACCATATCTATTTTCATTCCTTCAAGCCTTCCCTCAGTCTTCTCTTGACTCTTATACAACTTCATCATTTCATCTTGGACCTGATTAATTTCCTTATTGGTTTTTCCTACATGAACCTTTAATGTTCCGATGGTTTCCTGAACCTCAATAATACCCTGACTTATTTCATTTATTTTATGGGTACTTTCCTTACTTTCGTTCTCTCGTTGTTTTCTTTCACTCTGGAGATGCCCCTCGTATACACCTAATCTTTGATCTATTTTCGTTTCGTATGTCTTCAGATTCTCATCTACCTGCCCGGTAAAATGATCAATCTGACCTTTCATCTCCTGAACATCCTTTAGATTTTGATTTTTCATCTCAGTTACTTCAGTCTGAACTACACCGATTTTGTTCTCGAGGATCCCTACTTTCTCTTCAACCCCTTCAAATCTATCTCCTAGCTCATTCACGCTTTGTTTTATTTCATCCCGGGATGCCTTACAAATATCGCTGTTAGATTTTATCTGATCTTTCAATTCTTTCTGCACACCTTGGATCTGGGTTACAAGTTCGTTTTTACAATCGTCTACATTCTTTTGACATGTTGTTTCCATCTTATTTAACTTAGTTTTTATAGCCTCAAAATTACCCTTTAAATTTTCAAAGTTTTCTTCGCATTGAGTTTGGGAATTTACCATACTGTCTTTCAATATGTTGATTTGGCTTTGCAGTTCAGACTTAAGTGCCCCATTTTCATTTTCAATTTTACTTGTAATTTCCCCTTTTAACTCAATTAACTTGTCCCCCAACTTAGTATCAAAACCTTGGAATTTGTCATTCATTATCCCTTCTAATTTCTCATTTATATTACTTTGTATTTTAGTCTCCATGGCCTCTAGTTTAGTGTTCATATTAACACTATCAGTTTTTAGTGACTCCAAACTTAGATTCATGGATCCTAACCTTTGGTTATTTTCCTCCTGTTGGCTGTCCAACTTATCGTTTATAGATCCTAACCCTTCTTTATTTTCAATCTGTTGTCTATCCAATTTATTCAAACTTTTATTTATGGATTCGAACACTTCGTTATTTTCATCCTTTTGGAGACTCAATGTATTATCTATTGTTCCCCATTTATTGTTCATGGTCTCCCACTTCTCATTACTATCGGCTTTTATCGCCTCCAACTTCTCATTACTATCGGCTTTTATCGCCTCCAAAAGTTCCTGCCTCTCTACCCTATTCTCTTTTTTTGCATCTTCCGTACTCTGCGTACTTATTTTTATTATCTCCTCCCTATTCTTTTGGAAATGTTCATCCAAACACTCCTTTAACTCCATCATCGTCACCATCTTTCTAATATAAAAATACAGTGGGCCACAAATGCCACCACACTAGTACATGCTTGAGAGATGATACTCTGAATCGGTGTGTCCCAATTTCTTTTAAGATATTACTTTGGTACGGGTATTCACTTACAACGTACCCTTTTACTACTTTTATTCAATTTCATAAAACCTTTATGGAAGTATTCAAAATTCAAAATTTCGAAAAACCATTTTTTTTCAAAAAATGAAATTTTTGATTTTTCGAGAAAACTCGGGTTTTCCCTAGGAAAACTCAGCCCTGCGTACTGGGCGCCAAAATCATTAGATGATTTGCTAGGGGGTTTGTAATATATAATATTCAGGGCTGCTCGGTATGAGTTTCCAGGGACCCATGCGGTCAGTTAATATTTTACGTTGTAGCTTTTCCTATCATTACTTTAATTTTACATGATATGACCAACTTAAGTGTTCCTCTAGTTATTAATCCAGCACAGTATTTATATATCCCCCTGTGCCCATTTAGCATGAAATATGCCAATCACAGTATACCAGCGTAGCTCAATTCGGGATTTCGGGGCAGCGGTAAGTTCCCCCATTCTGTGACTCACATATTTTGGATTAATTAGAGGATACACTTGCAAAAATAACAACAAAATCAGCTCCTATTTTAAACACATTTAATTAATAAAATTAATGGCGCTACAAACATTTAAACAATTTAATTACTGACCCAAATATCAACTGCTTGTTCCAAATGAACAAGGGATCACAAAATAAAATAAATATTGAATTCAAAACCTGTGGTTTCCACATAAACCAACAATTCTTACTTAGTCTCACTTCCATAAAGCACTAACATTAAGTTTACATAACTCCGAGCTCTTTGGCTCCATGCATTTACATTATTACGGTGTCATTCTTGTACACCTCAAACATTAGCTTTTATATTTTCTTATTTCTCAAAAACAAATATATAATTATATTTAAAATCTATGTTAATTATCTAATTCAATATTTTGGGCATGTCCACACATTCAGTTGTTATCATCTCTCTTTATTTCACAAATATATCAAGGTGATCAGAAAATCAATTGTGTACTCCAGAGCGTGAAGGTACTTGACACAGTCAAAAAACTATAGTTACTCCCGAACTCAGTTGCCTTCAATCAACTCGTGGAATCCCACGTCCATACATTATTACCATAGGGATTGTTATTTATCTCTTATGTCTTAATAGACCATTATCATATAAGAAACTACGATCTGAACTGGCAAACGAAATATCTATCTTTAAGGACCTCGGTTCAACGCCCGGGTCGTTTACAACTTTAAACACTCCTGGTGTATTCGTTTCTCTTTACAACAGCTTACGAGACGGTCTCTGTTCCTTCTCGCTTTAAGAAAGCTAGACTCTACTCCTTGGGGTGCGATTTATGACACGTAGGGCGGCGGAGACATCCCGTCTGACCCAACATTTAGTAGCTTATTTTCAAGGCTTTCAAAACAAACCTTTCCATTCTATCCAGTTCTGGGGAGACCGGGCTTTACTGTACCGTAACATTCAAACAACTATTCTTTGGTTCAAAGACCATTTCCGTATCCTTGGCATTTATTAATTATGAGAGGGTCCTCATTGATTGGGAAGATTAATACACATACGACGACGGAGAATTACAGGGGCTTTTATCATAAGAAGATCCTGCATTCGAATCTCTTCAGGTGCCTCGGGAACTAATCCCGTACAGAGGACTTATCCAAAATGCGATTTAGAGTCGGCCGTGGCCCAATGACATACGCTCAATAATACCATATATTAGCTCCCTTTTTAAATACATACACAATGCCTCGTGATACTAATGTCACAAATAGAGGACTTACACAATTATCAATTCACTGCAATCAACTACCCTCCATAAGTAATGTACCAAGTATTTCAACCACTACGCGTTCCTAGCGTGACACTTTAATATTATATTTGCGCTCATTATGCGCTATGCATTATTTTAAGCCGAAAATGTCTTCCCAAGAACTGATAAAATCTCTTTAGTAACAATTCATATTATTTTAATTCACATATTAATCTTTCCATGGTCGATAAATCGCTCCCTGTTTTAAAATATTCCATTGAACCTCATTTCTTACACATACGTTAAGGCTTAACGTTCTTATGTTCATATCAATTTATTTGATTTTTATTTAACATTTCCATATTTAATTATTATTATTATTATCTTTATTCTTTATACAAGCTCAAAAGCTATCTCTTTAATATCTCAACTTTACTTTATTTCAATGTCTTTCATGATAATTAAATGATATTTCGCTTGCTCTTATGACATTTGTTAAATACATTAACCCTTTATTCACATATTTCCTCTACGGGAATTATTCTTTACATAATTATTCATAATTTCTCTATTTATTTTATTATTGTTCAGACCGTATTCTTGATTATTCAGCATTTATTTATTAAAACACATCCCTTTCACTCCAAACTCCGGTGGGTTTTGTACACAATCAATTTCTGACACCAAAATAAAAAGGAATTTTGTACTCACATATTTCCAGATCATCCCATGATCTTAAATCTGGTGTGGTGTTTCATTTTTAGGCCCACTTCGAACTGTTTACACCATATTAAAGGTATTCATCTTACGTAAAAACACTTTTTGACCTATATCTAGAACACTTAATATTGACGACATTTTAATATACTGGTGTGTCCCTTTTGAACACATAATAACACTAAAAATATTATCTAACACACAATCTTGATTATTTTACACTTCACAATTACTCGATCACTAGGCCGTACTTCTGAGCCTATCACACGTGATCTTCTTGAATTCCCGTTTCCAAGGGTGAAATTTATCCGATGTCGGCTTCCTATTCTGTAGAATGCGAAAATCCCGAAACATCTACTGTTCCCTGGAGTTCAATTCTGCTATTCCTATCCTGGATAACTGGCTATTATCTAGCTGGAACGGCTTCTCTGTAGATCTGTCTATTGATCCTAACGAGAGTCTATATGGATCGAGGTCTCCTCTAAGACCTATAGATTTAGTTTCTAACAGCTAGCACTTCTTGATTCTAGTACTATTAGAATTGTTCGCCTGCTATCTGGAGCTAATGTTTATAGTCTCCTATCCTCTTTGTTTGAACTGTTTTTAACACTCCTACGTTCGAACCTTATTCTGTTCTTCCCTTTTAGATTTCTTCAATTTAAATAACAGTTTATCTGTCTGGTACGATACTTCCGTACGTTATGATCTTTCATTCGAACATTTAACGACCTATCGCCTTTAAGTCCGACGTTCGCAGCCTGCTCTGACTATATCTTGCGAATTTTCACTTTAACTTGTATACAGTCGGCCTAAATCCTATAATTAGGATTTTCCTAATACTTCACTACGGCGATACTTTAAATTTTCGTCTTGACTGCTCCTTATGGAGGCAAGCAAGTCGTTACTACTGTGACGCCTGTGGCTATTGGATCTTACTTCGGTGATGTAAAACAGCGTTTCTCCCCTCAAGGAGTACTGGTAGCTGTTATCGATGTAACGCAGAGTTACGTCCCCTCACGGACTGTCGGAATGATTACTTCTACGTCGTGGAGCAGCACTTCCCCTCACGGAATGCTCGTAGGACTGCATGCGATGTGACACAGTGACGTGCCCTCTGGCTGTCTGAATACTGCATGATTGGCTTGGAAACGCCTGAAGCTTTATACTGTTTTACTACAAAAAAATAAGACTCTAGCCTTTTCTGTGGTCAACTTCTAAAATAATGGTGCCACAAATATAAAAATTATACCTTCCGAAAGCTCGTCTTTTCAATGTCAAATGATCTTATTGCACCTAAGAATCGATCGTGCAATTCGGAGATATTAATTAATTTCTCGTCCTCAATTGTGTGGGTGTTGCATTCTTTTTGCTCTCTCCCCTCCACAGAGGCTTAGGTAATTCCCCTATGACGTCGTCTTACGTCGGCAGTTTATTTCTGCACAATTATTACATGGTTTCTCTATACTGAAAAATCTCTCATTCAAAATGATTCACTGTGCTGTGCTTGTTTACTCATTATTATGCTCGTAAACGTGTTAATTTTAATTATTCCTCTTCTGGCGCGTATGCGACGTTGTCAATTTCCAGCCACGTCAGCTTGAATTCCGATTCAGGCTTCTCTTTCTATCACGGTGGAAACTTCCACTCAGTTATTAATACTCGTGACCGGCCCTCTCTGAAATGTCGAGTGGGGTGATCTCATCTAAGGAGCATCTGTCCCTAGTCGGTTGCACAATGTTAAGCTATATTCCTGGCTTAAAATCTCTCTCCGTTCCTTTAAGAAACTATACTTTTCTTTCATTTCTTCCTTAAGGACATTGATTCGACCGTCATGGACCCTATGGCCCATGGGTTCACTTTGTAGCAGAATACTGTACATGTTAACATTTTGGTACCCACGATATCGTTTTAAAGCTCATAGTGCAGGCTATAACTTGCATGTTTACAAAGCTACAACATAAAAATTAAAATGTGCAGATCTGAATAGTAACTTAACTGTGAAACACAAAGGAAATGACCGAACCTTATCTTTAGCAAGTGCAAGGCTAAAGAAATCCAGGAATCTGGATTAAGTCCAAAAGTTGCAAATGAGTAGTATCGAATACGTTTTTGAGAAAACAAGAGTAGATAGTGAAGAACGCCGTAAAGAACAGCGCAGGTTGACATATTACAAAATATATTTACCTTCACGTCCAGTTTGGAGTGAGGGGCAGTGAAACTTGCCTCAAGGAACTTCCCCTGTTAGGATTTTCCTAATTGACCCCCGTGGAGAGAACTAATTAGTGCAGCTCGGTATAACCCAGAGGGACATCACAGCTGGAGTAGATAGTGATAGGTGCTACTGAACAACGCTAATGTGGTCTCTCCATGGAGGTCGGCTAGGAAAATCCAAGCAGGAAAAGGGGAAGATGCCGCCCCCATTCGAAACCGTACGTGAAGGTAAATAGTGTCCAGATGAGTTGAGCTACGCTGATAAGATTATACCGTGTGCCTTGAAAGTTGCTCTTCATTATCTACTCTTGTTATCTCAGGGACGTATTCATCCCATTCATAAGAAAGGTTTGAAATATTCTTACTTTCCTGGAATGAGTTCGACATTTTGTGTGTGTTTGAACTGGTCTGTATATTCTTAATTGAGGGAGGGTTTGGGTAGGAAGCGGCTGTGTCCTTACGCAAGGAACCATACTGGCATTTGCCTGGATTATAAGTGGGAAACCACGGTAAACCACTTATAGGATGGCTGAGTAGGAATAGAACCCACCTCTTCGCAGTTCTACCCCAATCACAACATTCACGGTCACGTAAAACTATAATATTCCTTTTTTAGTTTTACCCCACGAGGCTGAGTGTACCCCGTTTCAACCCTCAGACCAGAATTACATTCCTTGGCAGAGCGGGGAATATAACCCGGGCCCCCGTAGTGGCAGCCAATAACTAGCCACTACGCAACGAGGCGGACAAATGCGACATTTTAATTCGTAACGCAAATAGCCTAACATAGTCCTGTGTAGTTTATCAAGCGCGTAACGTAGCTGCATTGAAGTGTTTTACGGATCACTTTGTGATAGAACAAGACACGGTGTTTTTATTGTCGAGTGAAATACAGTCACGATTTCTAGCTCCAGTGTGATCGTAGTACGGATCTTGATGTAGTTAGTAGGAATGAAGTGTGAAGAACTTGTTTGACAATGCAAACACGAGTCAAGGTAGCAAATGAGAAGGTCAGGCGAGAGAACAGATGGGCCGGCAATAAGTGAGGTTATCACAAGTGCAGCGCATAGTAATACTGTATTACGACTGTGTTACGACCTAACATTTCACGTATATGAGGCAAGTGAGATGCTGCGACCATTCTACGTGTGCATTTAATAAATACGTGAGAACTGCGGAGCAGCTGTGGGAGAACAAAATTTGTACACTTGAAATCAGTGAAATGATCCTTACAATGATGTGTACGGTAAAATTGGACATTAAAATGCAACATAGTACAGTGGTCATGACTTTGACAATGATGACGAATATTATGACTAACACGTGGAACTACGTACGGAAGACAGGAGATGATGACGGCATGGAACAGGAGCTTGAAACACCAAACGGATTCGAATGCTGAGATAGAGTGCACTACACCGCTGGTTTATGAGAATGCCAAGATGGGGCATTTACTTAATCATCGCCAACAGCAGATGGATTAGAATGCTAAGACGGTATATTCCAGCCGTTACATGCATTGGAAACATGGGAAATTCCGATAGAAAGATGCTACACAACCAGCAATAAGGTTGAACATTCACAAAAATGTATTTGTAGCGCAGCCATCTTCTATATATTTAAAACAGTAAGCTGATTTTTGTTACCGCGAGATTGACAGAACGGCTGAACCGATTTACTTCGTAATGCACTCTGACGAAAGCCCTTGATCTGTATATTTGCAGAGTGTCTTTAAAATAAACAAATATGTTACAATATATTTTTATATTTATAAACAAAAATGCAAAATTATTGGCCCTAGCGCTTGCGCACAATCACCTTGCCTCACGACAGTCATGGCGGTTACAAGTGCATCGCGTTTCAATTTGATAGTTATTTATAAGAAGTATAAAGGAAGGGAACATTATTTATGGCGTTCCCACGATATAGGCCTATATTGGAATACAATATTATACACAACGGAAAATATTGAAACACGTATAATGATAGTCGAGTGTGTAGGGCCTATGTAGTTAAACTGTCTTAATATTGCGTGGTTTGGTAGCTCAGGTCGTAGAGGCAAGAACTCCTAGCTAATGCATTGCGCAATGGAAGCTGATCGAGTCCCACCTCCGACTTGTTTTTTTATTTCCGTTTTTTTATTTCTTGGTGTTGCTATTTCATTGTCAAAACGTATTTAACTCTTAGCATTCCCGTAAACTAAGGAATTCGTATATTTTCAAATTAATATAGAAAATTGCAGAATTCTCGCCCCTCACGCATGCGTACAATCACCTTGCATCATGACAGTCATGGCGGTTACAAGTGCATCACGTTTCAATTGATAATACGGCTTCGGTGGCGTACTTGGTAGCATCCTGAACTGCTGTGCCCAAGATAGCGGGTTCAAACCCGGCCGAAGCCGTCGTATTTTTTAAGAGCGTTAAAAATCCTTCAGTATGCCTTCCTTCGGAGGGGAAGTAAAGCCAGCGGTCCCATGTCATAGATTTATGGCATGTAAAAAATCCTTTCACCGACTAAACTTGTGTAAAGCAAAATTTGTTAGGTTAGATTTCGTCAGAACGGTCTATCAAAGTTCCAACGTTCACCACTAGGTATCATTGATATCTGGTGGCGAAAGTTGGAACTACTTGAAATTGAACGGAACTTGTACCCTTTAGGATGTCCGCTGGAAGCAGCTACAGACTCAGGCGAGCCGAACATGTCCTCGGACACTCCCGGCACTAAAAGCCATACGATAAATAAAGAAATAAATAAATAAATAATTTGATAGTTATTTATAAGAAGTATAAAAGAAGGGAGCATTATTTATGACATTCCCACGATATATACTGGAATACATTTAGGGTAGCCTATACCCGACGGAAAATGTTGAAACACGTAAACTGGCAGTCGAGTGTGTAGGGCCTATGTAGTTGAACTGTCTTAATTTTGCGAGATTTTGCAAGTTGTTCGGTAGCTCAGGTCGTTGAGGCAAGAACTCTTACTTTATGCATCGCGCAATGGGAGCTGTTCGAGTCCCAACTCCGTCACTTTTTTTATTTCCGTATTTTTATTTCTTGGTATTCCTATTCCATTGACAAAACATATTTTACTCTTAGCATTCCCGTAAACTAAGAAATTCGGCACGATTGACGTTGCCACATATATATTTAAAACACTAAGGTAACAAAAGTATACACCACTGTTACAGATTAAATAATGAATATGAAAGCCAGATACTTCTTACAGAATTCTTGAATTCCTCGGAATTTTGCTTCCACATATTCATACTCCTAATGTTCGAGCCACAGTTATGCTCCTTAGGAATCTGAACATTTCCCAAGAGCTCCTAAATGGTGCCAGATTAATTGTATGAATTATGTATGAGAATTGCTTGGATTTGGAAATAATAAGTTTTTTTTAATTTAGACGATTTACCCTCTAGGTTGGTGGTTCCCACGGACTCAGCGAGGGGACTCACCACTACCGCCTCTATGGGCAGTGTCCTGGAGCTTGGAACATCTGGTCGGAGGGGATACAACTGGTGAGGTGTGATCAGCACCTCGCCCAGGCGGCCTCACCTGCAAAGCGAACAGGGGCTTCATGAGGGAAGGGAGGAGGAGAAGATTAGGATGGATAGGCAAGGAAGGGGGAAGGAGGCGGCCGTGGCCTTGAAGTAGGAACCATCCCGGTATTTGCCCGGAGAGGAAGTGGGAAACCACGGAAAAGAACTTCGAGGATGGCTGAGGTGGGAATCGAACCCCCTCTACTCATTTGGGCCACCCGAGGCTGAGTAGACCCCGTTCTGTCCTAATACCACTTTTCATATTTCGTGGCAGAGCCGGGAATCGAACCCAGGACCTCCGGGGCGGCAGCTAACCATGCTGACCGCTACGCTACGGAGGCGACGGAAATAATAAGTGCAGATAATATTGGGCAGAGAGTTCTAATCCTTCGACTTTATTTAACACCATCCGATAAAACACTTCCATTTTCGTTTAGAGCACCAATTTCCAATCGCTTGCCATACCTTATCACAATCAATAAAGCTGAAGGGGGAACTCGGGAACGTTTAGGTCGCTATTTGCCTCATCCAGTTTTCAGCCGTTGCCTCCGAAGCTCGCCTCTGTAGCGTAGTGGTCAGCATGGTTAGCTGTCGCCCCGTCCTGAGTTCGATTCCCGGCTCTGCCACGAACTTTGAAAAGTGGTATGAGGACTGGAACGGGGTATACTCTGCCTCGGGTGGCCCAAATGAGTAGAGGGGACTCAATTCCCACCTCAGCCTTCCTCGAAGTGGTTTTCCGTGGTTTCCCACTTCGTCTTCGGGAAAATGCCGGGATGGTAACTACCGTAAGGCCACGGCCGCCTCCTTCCCACTTCCTTGCCTAACCCTCCCGCTCTTACCATCCCATCATCAGGTCCCTGATCGCTTTGCAAGTGAGGCCGCCTGGGCGTAGTGCTTGTCAGACACCCGAGTTGTATCCCCGACTCAGAGTCACAAGCTCCAGGACACTGCCTTTAGTGGCGGTAGAGGTGGGATCCCTCGCTTACTCCGTGGGAAAAGACAACCCTGGAGGGAAAAAAGGTTAACGCAAACGTAACGTAACGTAACGCAAGTTTTCAGTCATGGCCAGTTATATGTTGCAAATTCGATCTTTCTCTGTAATCATACAGAGCATGCATATAAGAAAGTCCTACAGTAAATAGGTCGCCTCCGTAGCGTAGCGGTCAGCATGGTTAGCTGCCGCCCCGGAGGTCCTGGGTTCGATTCCCGGCTCTGCCATGAAATTTGAAAAGTGGTACGAGGACTGGAACGGGGTCTACTCAGCCTCGGGTGGCCCAAATGAGTAGAGGGGGTTCGATTCCCCCTCAGCCATCCTCGAAGTGGTTTTCCGTGGTTTCCCACTCCGTCTTTGGGCAAATGCCGGGATGGTACCTTCTTAAAGGCCACGGCCGCCTCCTTTCCTCTTCCTTGACTATCCATCCTCACCATCCCTTACCTTCCCTCATGAGGCCCCTGTTCGCTTTGCAGGTGAGGCCGCCTGGGCGAGGTGCCAATCCCACCTCACCAGTTGTATCCCTTCCGATTCGATGTTCCCAGCTCTAGGACACTGCCCGTAGAGGCAGTAGTGGTGAGTTCCCTCGCTGAGTCCGTGGGTTCCACCAACCTGGAGGGTAAACGACTAAGAAAAGAACCTACAGTAAATATTTTCCCAATGACCGTCATGTTTTGCACATCATCGCATTTCTTCGTTATATTCCAAAATTATAAGCGACGGTTTGCGGCCAGTTGTATTAGACCCCTCAGAGTTCTTGAATTCCTTGGAATTATAAGATTTGCCTCCACATACTCTAAACGCTTGACCCATAGTTATGCTGCTTAGAAATCTGAAGGTTTCCCAAGGGCTCCTAAATGCAACCATATTGCTTGGATTTGGAAATAATAAATGCAGTTAAAATTAGGCAGAGAGGTCTAATCCTTCGACTTGATTTAATACCATCCGATATAACACTATAATTTTCATTTAAAGGGCAATATTTTCCAATTCGTTTGGCATACTCTATCAAAATCAATAAAGCTCAAAGGGAAACTCGGGAACGTACAGGTCTCAATTTGCCTCATCAATTTTTCAGTCATTGCCAGCAGTATTTTGCAATGTCAAGAGTGCAATCTTTTGACGCTCTTATAGTTTCAATAGAGCCAAAAGATAATCGTACAAAGAATGTACATTAGGCCTATATAAGGAGATTCTTCAGTAAATATTTTCCCTTCGACCGTCATGTTTTGACGGGTTTCAACTAGTCTATATATTTAAAACAGTAAGCTGATTTTTGTTACGGCGAGATTGACAGAACGGCTGAACCGATTGACTTCATAATGCACTCTGACGAAAGCCCTTGGCCTGTATTTTTGCAGAGTGTCTTTAAAATAAACAAATATGTTACCATATATTTTTAAATTTATAAACAAAACTGCAAAATTATTGTCTCAAGCGCATGCGCAGAATCACCTTGGTTAATGACAGACATGGCGGATGTCCACCGCGTTTTAATGTAAGTTAATAGTTATTTATAATAATTGTAATAAAGGAGGGGAATATTGACTATGAAGTTTCCACGATATAAACCGGAATAGAATATTATAAACGACGGGAAATGTAGAACAACTTATAAAGACAGTTGAATGTGAATGTTGTTTAAGTTACTTAATATTGCACTTTTCCACCAGGGATTCGGTAGCTTAGACGGCAGCGTTCAAAGCGTTTAATTTATGCATCGCGCAATGGGAGCAGTTCGAATCCCACCTCCGACACATATTTTTATTTCCCAATTATTCTTTCTGGCTATTGGTAATTACATTGCCTTAACATATTTTACTTTTATTATTCCCGTAAAGTAAGGAATTCCCCACGATTTACGTTCCCATATACTTTTAAATTATTAAATACATTCGCCACAATCGCTTTCGCCATGAGATACAATTCTTCTTCTTTTCTTAGTCGTTTACCCTCCAGGTTGGTGGAACCCACGGACTCAGCTCAGGCTCAGGGGTAAAATTGCGGGCCCAGGAATGAATTTTGCATAGTCGAAGGAGTTCGCATCTCACATCAGGCATGTATTTTTATTTCCTAATTATTCTTTCTGGCTATTGGTAATTCATTGTCTTAACATATTTTTTTTATTTAGTCAATTTACCCTCTAGGTTGGTGGTTCCCACGGACTCAGCGAGGGAACTCACCACTACCGCCTCTATGGGCAGTGTCCTGGAGCTTGGAACATCTAATCTGAGGGGATACAACTGGTGAGGTGTGATTGGCACCTTGCCCAGGCGGCCTCACCTGCAAAGCGAACAGGGGCCTCATGAGGGAAGGTAATGGAAGGTCAGGATGGAGAGGCAAGGAAGAGGGAAGGAGGCGGCCGTGGCCTTGAAGAAGGTACTGTCCCCGTTTACCCGGATAGTAGGCTGTCAGATATCCGCCCCCTCAATCGGATTGCCAATAATCCACCGCGCCGGCTCAGCTACACCAATGAAAATGGCACTGACAGATACTACCGAGATTTGAGCACAGAAGTTAACAAGGAATTATTGTGGAACACACCAAAATAGACGGGGGTTCATACTTACCTCTACTTACCTCTTATAAATATCTCGGGGATTGGGTTGACAACAGGATCTCTAAAGTATGCTCCCACAATAATCTTCACCATGACATTTAAAAATGAACCAGAACGAAGGCAAGAACTTTGAACTGTACAAAAGCTTTATTTCAAATAAAGGGTATGACTTTAACAAACTCAACAAAATAAATGTGGCTATCAGTAGCCCATGTCAATCTGACTATGTCCTCCTGTAGGACTTGCAAAGTTAGCATACAACATGTTAGCTCCCACGAGCTCAAAATAACGTAATATTTAGAACACATTTGGACTGGAAAAAGGAAGTCAGGATGAGACACATTTACAGAGCATTTGGTTTCTTTTAATAAACATGACACTTGTATTTATAGGCGCAAGGCCACAATGCAGACGACCTCGTCCGCTGATAACCAGTTGTCTGGCCAGCTGCCATCTACCCTTCAACCTGACGTACACCTGTCAAATGGGCTCACTTGTCAAGCCACGTTGCGTAAGAATCCAGCACTCTCAAAAGCTTTAAATGTCCGCAAGACATCACAAATATTGTTACGCAAATCTTTCAAATGCTTTACTCACATACCACTGGATTATTCTGACAATCCCTAAACTTGTTAAATTATCATTCAAATGTTTAATAAGCATTGTTTAGAGTATAAAACAAACTCTTAAATGTTTATAACAAAAACTCATAAATTAATTTATAACAATTAGAAATTGTTTATAATATAGTTAAAGACAAAAAGAATTTTAAACACGCCTCTAACATTACTTCCGTTCCACATTATTGTCAAAGATATTTACATTATTTATTTACAATATTAACATTTAAATTATTCAAATTATTAATTTGAGAAATACATTAACCACATGTTCATCCGGTTGGTAATTTCATAATCGTGTCAATATAATCGACCAATGAAGGTTAGTTATACATGTTAATGTCACAATCTGGTTTAATAAAGGTTTAATAATTATAATTATTTGTGACGGTAATCTTCATTCAAAATCTTATCTCAAATTCTTGCAATACTCTTGTTAATTATAACAGTAAATTCACTTGATTAATTTTCAAAGGACAAATACAATACACTCCAGCGGTAAATACGTCGCTTACAAAAATAGACCCAAAATTCATCATATATTAATATATACGGCATCAAAATCTTCCACAGAATTTACTAAAACCTCCACTAACAAATTCTTTAACATCATTAATTACTGTGGGAATCTCTTTCATTTACTTCAAGGGCATTATACATCAGCGACTTTCAACATGTTCGCTGCACTGGCGATTATACATTCATAGTTCCACTTCAAAAATTCTTATAATCATTAATAGTTTCAAAACTGTTGTCATTTAACCTTCGTGGATTTCATTCATGAATCGAAATGAAGTAAAAATTTGCCAATCACAAACAAATTTAATAGTGAATACGCTCATATACGCCTCTCTGGTCTAACAACATTTAAGATTATCATCTTCAAAGTATTGTAGTATAAAAATACTATCATCAAATAAAGTGCGACTAAACTACAAAATAGTCGAATAGAATCCAATTAGACTGTGGAATGCAAACATTATTATTCAACTCTCTAATTGAGAAAAAACTCCTAACAAAAGTTCACGACTTTAATGCATTCAATAATTCATAATTAAAGTTCATCTTTCACAAAATTGTCTATGATGCAATGGTCGTTCATAACTGACGATAAATGTCTGTGTTGCAATCAATTTCAAATAACGACTAGTATTTCCAAGATCGTCGACAACGCAAGAGATTTTAACGCTCTAAAATCATTTAAATGTTCTTCCTTCTTGATGATGACAGAAAATTGGTCAAAGTAATTAAACTGGGGTAGAAATTACTTTAATAAAGAGACACGCTGTCTGAAGTTAAATCTGTCATGAAAATCATTAACTTATAGTCAAATCGTGACTACCAAAATAAGCAAATTATTGAAATATCTAAATGTCAGTCTCAACTGATCCAAAATCATTTAACTATGCCCATGGAATAACCATGTCTTAATAAATCGTCGAAAAAGGCATCACTCATCAAGGTGGACTGAGAATAGGAATCTCAAACAAGAATATAGGGCAAAATACATGAGGACAAAAATATGGGAAAATGGCTGCTCAGATATTGCTAAGAAACTCAAATACAATAAACGTTCACGACTACCTTATCTGCCGATTGAAGTTCCAGAGGAAAATTCCCCAAAGAAGACTGCTGATGGATCCATTTCACCAAGTTAAAGCTGAGCTCCATCCTCGAAACAGGAAACAGCACCCTCAGAGAATCGAACTGCTTCCTCCTCCGGAAATTGCACTGCTCCATGAAGACGAAAGACATCCTTCCGGCAAAATTCTTCTTTGTGAGTCGGGACTACCCTGACCTCTCTTGAAAAATCCCTGAAGATCTTGTAGAAAATCGCCATGAAGTTTTTGTAGTAATTTCCATTGAAATATTCATATTCAGTGAGTATGAAATCGTTTCCATTGCTGTTTGATAGTATTCAGCGTTGAGCCACGAAACATGGGTGTAGATGGTTGTTCACCACATGTCCGCTTGTATGGAATGGCAATTAGCGAAGTTCCATGTTGCTATCTTACTCCAACGATGTATGTCCCAATTGCATTAAAGTCCTTTAGCCTTCCATCTTCTCTTCGGTTATGGTAATAGTAGAACAAACTGCCTTATTAAACTGCTCCATAATACTGTAGCGTTGTGTCACAAAAGCAATCAGAAGTCTCCCTGTTATACTAGCAGTGTCAGCCGTAGCGTAGGATCTGGCGATACAGAGTGCTTCTCAGGAGGCGAGAAAATCACTTTTGTCAGTCGTCTAAAAGTGCTAATATCTTCTAAAATAACTCCTCGAAATTGTTCAAATTTCCTACACTGCTTAATGTAGCACTGCACAATAGAATTAGCTTGTAGGCAACCGCTAACTGTTCATAGCCACTCTTGTAGACGCGTTATAATGTGCGTTTTAACTTCACCTAGTTTTACTCACAGTAAACTTGCACTGCTTGTCTGCTTGAATCTCGTTTAATGCGGTGGCTTCACCACACGTTATAAAGACGACTCTTTCTACTAATGTCACTCGACGTCTCACCAAAACGACTATATAATCACCGAAGATCTGACGATTTGAGATATGCGATATGAGATCTGACGATTGAGACTCCTCTCTTCTGCGCAAGGCCTTTTATAAACTTCATAAGGGGCGTATCCATCCCGTCCATAGCGTGTTACTGCGTCATCGCTCGAAGTTCCAACTTCGTCAATACTTGACGGATTTTCAAAATTCAAAAACAGGAAATAAATTTCACCAAAATTCCAGATCAATGCCTCTACTGCAAATGGATTTCCACAATCCTGCATTCCAAAAAGTATTAAAAATACCATAGTTTCAGCAATCTCCGTCTTCCTTCAAACAATCGTTGATTGGTTCGAGCCTCCCCTCCAATAGCATAATTTCTTCCTCAGCACAATTCCACGTTTCCTGCGACTGCGTCGTAAATCTCGGAACTTTCTCGAATAAATGCTGACGTCATTGAGAATCTCAACTCAAGTAGCCTGCTGGTATAACGTCTGCGTCATCCGTGCTTACGTCATGACCATCCACATCATAACCATGACAGCCATAACTTTCTTCATAATTTTCAATATATCCACCGTGGTCTCACCATAATTCAATTACGGGGGCATTCTCCCCTCACCACGTTTTAAAAACAGTTGCAAATTGTTTTTAAATTCAGTGTTACAAGTACCTCAACTCTCTTGAACACGAAATTGAATTATTACTGGCTTACTCTAGTATGATATTTCCTCTATGTTCCTCAATCATAAATCTCTTCTACTCTGGGTTGTGTGTGGTTAAATGCATTCTCTCCTCTCTACTTTCTCTTCTGTCCAGTATTTCTATTTTCTAAGTTCTGCTGGACTGTCGAAGGTCCAGGATCGATCACAACATCCTGCCTTTTCTTCTGATTTTCGGCTTCTTTTTCCCGTAATTCTTTCAGGTATTGCTGGCTTTCCCTCTCTCGTTCCTGATATTGATTGGGTGTCATAACCTGACCTTGAGAATCCTGATTTCTATTTTGGTTCTGGTTATTTCTATTATAATTTCTGTTATAACCATTATTGTTGTAGTATCTGCCTCTTCAATTGTTGTAATTGCCTCGATTATAGTTCCAGCCTCTTCTCTGTTGATACGGACGGTAACCTTGCGATCTGTTATTCCTAAACTGATTATTCCTGTGAGGACCTACATTGTCAGTTTTCTCTTCATCTGGCTTGTCAGTTTGTTGGACTTGGTCCATATATACCGTATTTATTTCTTTGAAGTCATGCCTTGGACCTTTCTGTACCACGTTAGGCATTGGACTTGTGTAGTCTAACCTCCTCAGTAATTCATCCATGCTGGTCAAATCCCTTATGTTTGATGAAATGATTAGTCTCCTCACCTCCACAGGCAGCATACGAGAAATCGCATCAATTAATTGCTCCGTTGACAAAGGGGGTTGCAAAAATCTCAAGCGGGACAATTGACTCGTAAAGAAATCAGCGTACCGCGTTGGAAGAGTACCTGAGTATTTTCTTGAATAAACCTCCGCTCTTAACGAATTCTGCGCTTCTATGGACCAAAATCGTTTGATTAGCGCCTCTGCAAACTCGTCAAAGTTACTGAACGTGTATCTAAATGCGCGAAACCATTCAAGGGGTCCTCCAATCAAAAATCTTTCCACTATCTTCATCTCTCTCTCTCTGGGAATGTGAGCTTCGATGAAATAATCTTTGAGGTTCCTGACATATTCTATAGGCGTCAAACTGTCAGTGTTGCTGAACTTTTGCGGTTTGTCTTCAAAATTCCTGATGACCGTGACATTTCTCGGATATGAATCCGGGTAGTTTTTCCCACTATCTCGATAGTTCCACTCAGGTTCCATATTCCTCTCGTCATCTTCCTCCCTGAATCTGGATATACGTTCTTCAGGAGTCACGTCTCTCTCTTCTGGATCTAGGTTATATCTTCTGGCATAATTCCTATTGGTTTCGTAAGCCAAGCCTTCTGTATCCTTGTCAGTAATCTCCGTTAAGACTTTCTTGATTAACTCCTCTTTGTAGGTCTCCATCAAACTAGCTTCTCCTAGCTTCAAATTTTGCAGTTTACTCGTCGTTTCATTCACATCAGAGACAACTTTATGAATCTGATCCTCTAATGCAGATTTTAATGCTTGCACATCCTGACCTAATTGTGTTCTATCTTCTACTTGTCTCTCGGATAGCGAATCCATCCTGACGCTTAAATCTTTCCTAATCTGTACTACTTCATTGTTAATATCTATTTGAGTACTGGCAAGTTTTCTTTCAATACGTTCCTGAATTTGGGTTACATGTTCCCCACTTGACCTATTCCACTCGTCTTTCCATACTGCTACATTTGCCGTTAACATTTCTGCTATGTCTACTTCGATATCTTCTTTAAGTAATCTATTATGGTCTAATACCTGGGTTCTCATGACCTCTACATCAAACTTTAAACCTGCTAAAGATGCTGTCGTTCTAACTGACTCATCAACTAGCCTAGTCGTTAATGCACTTATATTACGTGTACAAAGTGTTTTCGAATTTTCTATTTCTTCCCTGACTTTATTTACATCAGTTTGGACTTTAGCAATATCTACGAAAACTGTGTTGACTTCTACTTGAATTTTATTTATGTCACTTTGCATCTCATTTACATCCGAATGAATGTTATTAATATCGACCTGAACATTGGACACATCAGTTCTAACATTTTGGATTCCTCTTTGGACTTCCTCAACCTTGTCTTGGACAGTCGCAACATCATTTTTAACAACAACTACCTCAGCCCTAGCACAAGAAATATCACCTCGGACATTAGCAACATCTAAATTCAACATTGTAAGATCTTTCTGTACTTTAGAAACATCCGTTTTTACATCAGAAACATTTTTATGCACAATAGACACATCTATTTTAACCTCTGAAATATTTTTATGCACATTGGATAAATCTTTTTGGACATTGGACACGTCTGAGCGCATGTCAGTTACAGCATTCTCGATTCCTTGGGTATTAATCTGTAAACGCGACATATTATCCTCTAAGTGAGCAGAACTGGTCTGGAGAACTTTCATATTAGCAGACAAATTACTAGCGTTCTCCTCCATTCGACTAGTATTCCTAGCTTCCATTTCCTTCATGCTTTCATCCATGCTAACTTTCAAACTAGCAGACATATTACTAGCATTCTCCTCCATCATCTGCTTCATACTGCTATTCATGCTTGCTTTCAAATTAGCAGACATCTCCTCTAACATCATCCTCAAACTTTCGTCTGCCATTACAATATTAATTCAAAAATATAGACTGCTGTAGGGACATACATCAAAAGAGCAAAATAACAACATCTGAGCAACACTTTTCACCATATATAAATTTGATCAATTTTCTGTCTTAAATCTAACTTATAACTACCTTATAATTAACCTTCGAAGACACTTCATGTTGAAACAAACTCAAGCACATGTCCAAACTTCCCTGGCCCATTTTAAAATATCCTAACACAAATAATTTACATATATAATCCATATAATTTAATTTTATCTTTAATATGACTAAAATGTCATAAGCCGGTCAAATAAAATAAGATTCCAGATCATAGGCGATTTTCCTAAGTTTCCAGCCTATTTAACCTCTCTCAAGTTGTATAAGATCTGATCCTTTCTGAGTGTAATTTTCCTACTACAATACAACTTTTAATTCCCATATAATCACACTCTTAAATACTACAATTGGCCAAGACATCTAACAAAGAATCAACCTCTTCATTTGAGTATATCCGATCCACACGTCTTAGGTTTGCCAATCCTACTGGCGTTCAACCTGGTGATCCAGTTATGTTGAATGTGCCCCACGTTTTAGGGTCGCCAATCCTTCTGTCCCCGTTTACCCGGATAGTAGGCTGTCAGATATCCGCCCCCTCAATCGGATTGCCAATAATCCACCGCGCCGGCTCAGCTACACCAATGAAAATGGCACTGACAGATACTACCGAGATTTGAGCACAGAAGTTAACAAGGAATTATTGTGGAACACACCAAAATAGACGGGGGTTCATACTTACCTCTACTTACCTCTTATAAATATCTCGGGGATTGGGTTGACAACAGGATCTCTAAAGTATGCTCCCACAATAATCTTCACCATGACATTTAAAAATGAACCAGAACGAAGGCAAGAACTTTGAACTGTACAAAAGCTTTATTTCAAATAAAGGGTATGACTTTAACAAACTCAACAAAATAAATGTGGCTATCAGTAGCCCATGTCAATCTGACTATGTCCTCCTGTAGGACTTGCAAAGTTAGCATACAACATGTTAGCTCCCACGAGCTCAAAATAACGTAATATTTAGAACACATTTGGACTGGAAAAAGGAAGTCAGGATGAGACACATTTACAGAGCATTTGGTTTCTTTTAATAAACATGACACTTGTATTTATAGGCGCAAGGCCACAATGCAGACGACCTCGTCCGCTGATAACCAGTTGTCTGGCCAGCTGCCATCTACCCTTCAACCTGACGTACACCTGTCAAATGGGCTCACTTGTCAAGCCACGTTGCGTAAGAATCCAGCACTCTCAAAAGCTTTAAATGTCCGCAAGACATCACAAATATTGTTACGCAAATCTTTCAAATGCTTTACTCACATACCACTGGATTATTCTGACAATCCCTAAACTTGTTAAATTATCATTCAAATGTTTAATAAGCATTGTTTAGAGTATAAAACAAACTCTTAAATGTTTATAACAAAAACTCATAAATTAATTTATAACAATTAGAAATTGTTTATAATATAGTTAAAGACAAAAAGAATTTTAAACACGCCTCTAACATTACTTCCGTTCCACATTATTGTCAAAGATATTTACATTATTTATTTACAATATTAACATTTAAATTATTCAAATTATTAATTTGAGAAATACATTAACCACATGTTCATCCGGTTGGTAATTTCATAATCGTGTCAATATAATCGACCAATGAAGGTTAGTTATACATGTTAATGTCACAATCTGGTTTAATAAAGGTTTAATAATTATAATTATTTGTGACGGTAATCTTCATTCAAAATCTTATCTCAAATTCTTTCAATACTCTTGTTAATTATAACAGTAAATTCACTTGATTAATTTTCAAAGGACAAATACAATACACTCCAGCGGTAAATACGTCGCTTACAAAAATAGACCCAAAATTCATCATATATTAATATATACGGCATCAAAATCTTCCACAGAATTTACTAAAACCTCCACTAACAAATTCTTTAACATCATTAATTACTGTGGGAATCTCTTTCATTTACTTCAAGGGCATTATACATCAGCGACTTTCAACGTGTTCGCTGCACTGGCGATTATACATTCATAGTTCCACTTCAAAAATTCTTATAATCATTAATAGTTTCAAAACTGTTGTCATTTAACCTTCGTAGATTTCATTCATGAATCGAAATGAAGTAAAAATTTGCCAATCACAAACAAATTTAATAGTGAATACGCTCATATACGCCTCTCTGGTCTAACAACATTTAAGATTATCATCTTCAAAGTATTGTAGTATAAAAATACTATCATCAAATAAAGTGCGACTAAACTACAAAATAGTCGAATAGAATCCAATTAGACTGTGGAATGCAAACATTATTATTCAACTCTCTAATTGAGAAAAAACTCCTAACAAAAGTTCACGACTTTAATGCATTCAATAATTCATAATTAAAGTTCATCTTTCACAAAATTGTCTATGATGCAATGGTCGTTCATAACTGACGATAAATGTCTGTGTTGCAATCAATTTCAAATAACGACTAGTATTTCCAAGATCGTCGACAACGCAAGAGATTTTAACGCTCTAAAATCATTTAAATGTTCTTCCTTCTTGATGATGACAGAAAATTGGTCAAAGTAATTAAACTGGGGTAGAAATTACTTTAATAAAGAGACACGCTGTCTGAAGTTAAATCTGTCATGAAAATCATTAACTTATAGTCAAATCGTGACTACCAAAATAAGCAAATTATTGAAATATCTAAATGTCAGTCTCAACTGATCCAAAATCATTTAACTATGCCCATGGAATAACCATGTCTTAATAAATCGTCGAAAAAGGCATCACTCATCAAGGTGGACTGAGAATAGGAATCTCAAACAAGAATATAGGGCAAAATACATGAGGACAAAAATATGGGAAAATGGCTGCTCAGATATTGCTAAGAAACTCAAATACAATAAACGTTCACGACTACCTTATCTGCCGATTGAAGTTCCAGAGGAAAATTCCCCAAAGAAGACTGCTGATGGATCCATTTCACCAAGTTAAAGCTGAGCTCCATCCTCGAAACAGGAAACAGCACCCTCAGAGAATCGAACTGCTTCCTCCTCCGGAAATTGCACTGCTCCATGAAGACGAAAGACATCCTTCCGGCAAAATTCTTCTTTGTGAGTCGGGACTACCCTGACCTCTCTTGAAAAATCCCTGAAGATCTTGTAGAAAATCGCCATGAAGTTTTTGTAGTAATTTCCATTGAAATATTCATATTCAGTGAGTATGAAATCGTTTCCATTGCTGTTTGATAGTATTCAGCGTTGAGCCACGAAACATGGGTGTAGATGGTTGTTCACCACATGTCCGCTTGTATGGAATGGCAATTAGCGAAGTTCCATGTTGCTATCTTACTCCAACGATGTATGTCCCAATTGCATTAAAGTCCTTTAGCCTTCCATCTTCTCTTCGGTTATGGTAATAGTAGAACAAACTGCCTTATTAAACTGCTCCATAATACTGTAGCGTTGTGTCACAAAAGCAATCAGAAGTCTCCCTGTTATACTAGCAGTGTCAGCCGTAGCGTAGGATCTGGCGATACAGAGTGCTTCTCAGGAGGCGAGAAAATCACTTTTGTCAGTCGTCTAGAAGTGCTAATATCTTCTAAAATAACTCCTCGAAATTGTTCAAATTTCCTACACTGCTTAATGTAGCACTGCACAATAGAATTAGCTTGTAGGCAACCGCTAACTGTTCATAGCCACTCTTGTAGACGCGTTATAATGTGCGTTTTAACTTCACCTAGTTTTACTCACAGTAAACTTGCACTGCTTGTCTGCTTGAATCTCGTTTAATGCGGTGGCTTCACCACGCGTTATAAAGACGACTCTTTCTACTAATGTCACTCGACGTCTCACCAAAACGACTATATAATCACTGAAGATCTGACGATTTGAGATATGCGATATGAGATCTGACGATTGAGACTCCTCTCTTCTGCGCAAGGCCTTTTATAAACTTCATAAGGGGCGTATCCATCCCTTCCATAGCGTGTTACTGCGTCATCGCTCGAAGTTCCAACTTCGTCAATACTTGACGGATTTTCAAAATTCAAAAACAGGAAATAAATTTCACCAAAATTCCAGATCAATGCCTCTACTGCAAATGGATTTCTACAATCCTGCATTCCAAAAAGTATTAAAAATACCATAGTTTCAGCAATCTCCGTCTTCCTTCAAACAATCGTTGATTGGTTCGAGCCTCCCCTCCAATAGCATAATTTCTTCCTCAGCACAATTCCACGTTTCCTGCGACTGCGTCGTAAATTTCGGAACTTTCTCGAATAAATGCTGACGTCATTGAGAATCTCAACTCAAGTAGCCTGCTGGTATAACGTCTGCGTCATCCGTGCTTACGTCATGACCATCCACGTCATAACCATGACAGCCATAACTTTCTTCATAATTTTCAATATAGCCACCGTGGTCTCACCATAATTCAATTACGGGGGCAGTACCATCCCGGCATTTGCCCGAAGACGAAGTGGGAAACCACGGAAAACCACTTCGAGGATGGCTGAGGTGGGAATCGAACCCCCTCTACTCATTTGGACCACCCGAGGCTGAGTAGACCCCGTTCCAGTCCTCATACCACTTTGCAAATTTCGTGGCAGAGCCGGGAATCGAACCCAGGACCTCCGGGGTGGCAGCTAACTATGCTGACCGCTACGCTACGGAGGCGACCTTAACATATTTTACTTTCGTTATTCCCGTACAGTAAGCAATTCTCCACGATTTACATTGCCATATACTTTTAAATTATTAAATAAAAGATGGCCACAATCGCTTTCGCCATGAGAGACAATTGACGAATATAATTCATTTGATGGACTCAGACATCGTGGACACTCAGCCCCGTCTACTTTGGTGTGTGTGTAAAATTTTCTCTGATAACCTGTGTGTTTGTGATGACTGTACTGATGTGTGCATTTGTAATTCAAATGGGGAATGGGGAATTGATGACCGAGGCTTTAAGTTAGCAGCTATCCCGGTATTTACCTGCAGTGGACGTGGCAAACCACGGAAAACCACATCCCAGATTGTTGAGATAGGAATCTAACCTTGCTCTCCTTAGTTTTGCCTCAAGAGTGCGCCCCGTTCCAACCCTCAGACCAGAATTACATTTCTTGGCAAACCAGGGATAGAACTCGGAATCCGGGGCGATAGCACAGAATGTAGCCTTAAGATTGGGCTTCCCTGTGTTAATACGATTTTTGACAAGCACTGAACATATCGTCTAACTCTTAAACTGCCTCCATTACCGTGGCTGTCGAAGTGAGTCTATGCTCAATCCAGTAGTTGGCGAAGTATTTACTGTCATGGAAATGCAAAGGATTGTACCTACAACGGGTGATGGAAATTGCTTATTTAGAGCAGTTTCGTACTGTTTATTCCAAAATGCAGAACGTCATCCTGAGCTGCATTTGCAAGCAAATTGCAAAAATTGTTGCTGGCATGAATAATTATAAGGATTTTATTATTGGTGATCAGTATCATCGCATTCTCATCAGCAACAAACTTGAGAAAGTATCTGAACTTCATTGTATAAGTGAATATTATTGTTAATTGATTATTTGTTTAGAGTACATAACAATGAGTCTAACCACGCTGTTGATTTTGGCAATGGAAGTATTATTTGCCATTTAATATTTGTTGGCTGCGTTGATTCAGCCCACTATAGTGTTATTGAATATGACCTTAATTTGGAGAGAAATGCTACAATAAATATACCCATTTGACGAAAAAGAACATTAGCCACAAAAAAGTGGGATATCGGAGAAAAATACGAAGCCACATTTAAAATCGAATATAAATATGCCATTTCAGAAACTATTCCAGATATTATGCCGTACAGAGTAGGGTCCTTGACGAACAAATGTAAACATTGTTCTGCACTGTAATTCTGTAGCGAGAAAAATACTCTTGGTTACTTTGACCTTTCGTGTTGTAATGGCAAAATTGATCTTACTAAATATAAAATATTTGACAGACTGCAACAATTTTTCACTGGAAATGAAATCTCAAGGAATTTAAGAGAGAATAATCGGCAGTATAACAAATGCTATGTCCTTGGTTTCATTTGGTGCTAATGGCACTGTGCCACATGCGTACGGTCCATAGTGTTTTGAAATGTATGGAATTGCACATCATCGCATTTCTTCGTTAATGTATATTCCAAAATTATAAGCGACGGTTCTTGCGGCCAGTTGTATATATTAGACTCCTCAGAATTCTTGAATTCCTTGGAATTAAGCAATTTGCTTCCACATACTCCCAACGATTGACCCATAGTTATCCTCCTTAGAAATCTGAAGTTTCCTAAGGGCTCCTAAATGCTACCATATTAATTATAAGTAATATGTACGAAAATTGCTTGAATTTGGAAATAATAAGTGCAGTTAAAATTAGGAGGAGAGATCTAACCCTTCGACTGATTCCATATTAATTATAAGAAATATGCATGAAAATGCTTGGATTTGGAAATAAGTGCAGTTAAAATTAGGCAGAGAGGTCTAATCCTTCGACTTGGTTTAACACCATCGGATAAAACAATCATTTTCTTTTAAGAGGCAACATTTTCTGATTCGCTTGGCATACTTTATCACAATCAATAAAGCTCAAGGGGGAACTCTGGAACGTATAGGTCTCAATTTGCCTCATCAAGTTTTCAATCATGGCTAGCAGTATGTTGCAATGTCTAGAGTGCAATCTTTCGACGCCCTTAAAGTTTCAATAGTGCCCAAAAATAATTGTACAAAGAACGTATATAAAAAAATCCTCAGTAAATATTTTCTTATTGACCGTCATGTATTGACGGGTTTCAACTAGTGAGTCTTAAATTCCGTATATTGTTCTTACTGTTTTTTGAAGAAAACTAATTTGAACATGAGACCTGCATATGAAAATTGGATTTCGATTCATTCTACATAATTTAGGAAAATTCAATTATACAGTGATTATGAGGTTGAATTTGATCACCCCATTCAAACATGATAATTTTGACGATATTATCATGAATAATGCTCGAATATAGTGACTACGATATGAAATGATGGTATTAGATTTTGTACAAGTGAAACGAAACAGAAATTACAACATGATTAGAGTCAACCTGAGGAGTTGAACTTGTATAATGAAATAGAGGCTTAGTATAAATAATTATGATAGAAAAGCAACAGATGAAGTAAATGTAATGAAATAAGTTGAAAATATAGCTAGCTATAGGAATGATATATTATGATAATCATCATCATCATCATCATTTCCCCTTATCCAGCTCCTGGGGAAATGATGATGACGATGATGATTATCATAATATATCATTCCTATAGCTAGCTATATTTTCAACTTATTTCATTACATTTGAAATGATAATAATTACGGTTACTGGTGTTGTTAAAAATATGGTAGATGTTTAGTTGTGTTTTGAACGATAGAGGAAATAGGCATTCCGACCTATGTGATGTGAGGCTGTGTTATGAGCATTAAACTGTAGAAATAACAGATGGCCGTGGTGATATTTGGTATTCATTGCGTGTATGTGCCTGAGGTATGACTTGGGGATTTTGATAAATATACCGTGGTATCACATTATAGAAATAGTATTGTTGTGAATTTGAAACTAAATAATTGATAAGAGGGTAGGACGAGGATACAGGCCATCCTGTAAAACAGAACATGCCACCAGTAAAATTCGAGTTTGCCAGGCAACTAAATTATTCTTACGAACAATGTCAGAGTAGATTCTAAATACAAAAGAGTATGGGAAATATTGAAAATTGATCTATTTGAGAGTGTTTTAAGCCTAAGTAACAATTAATGATTGTGTTAAAACAGCAGTGTCTTTAATGAAGTTAACCATTCTAGTGAATCAAGTAACTATCTAATAAGAATGGTAAAGCATTTTTACAATGACAGTTTTGTATTGCATCTCATAAAGAGTCATGTAATGAATCAGTAGATGCATCAAGTAATGAATCAACGATGACTATTAGACTGAAGTATTTTAAATAATACTAAAAGAAATTCTACAGACTTTGAAGACAAAACACTGAACATTTCAAGGGATTAGTCTGAGTTGAATACGGAAGACGAGGGGAGCAATGATTACTTTTGCATTGCCATTACATTGACTTATAATGCAGGGTCTGTGTACTGAGCCAACAACTAGAAGCATGTAAAGATTATATATTAGGCATCAGCAGTGTAACAGAACTTTCATTGAGATTTACGAATATTGTGAATTTGGTAGGACATCTAAACGGGATAGTAATGATGGCATTAATTTTAGGAGTGCATTCTTAGTTTAGTAGTTAAACATTTCAAGGATCAAGGTCAGAGTTTGGGATTTATTAATATTATTACTTCTGTTTACGTTGTGCTAATTTGTTCACGCATGGGACTCAAGGGCAGTTCATTTCCCTTACCACCCAGAGGGCCCTGAGTGTTAGAGCCTCATGCCGAAACTGTTCTCGAGGTTCATGCATATGTGGCTGTTGGCTTTCATGGTAAACGAACAAAGAAACAGTAGAATCTCACTAACTCGACACCCGGTAACTCGACAGTCCCTGTACCTTGACAGGGCCAACGACAGATGATGTGCGTGTAAGTCGGTAGGGTCTAGCAGTTTGCTATTGTATAGGTACACTCAGCTGCTAGCCGCTCGTTGCATTCCTAACCTTCTTTGTCTGGTGTCCACTCAGTTCAGCATTGGTGGTGAAAGTGATCGGTTGCGTCGGTTGAAGTCGGCTACAGTAAAGTAGTTACGTTGTATACGTGAGTAGATTAGAGCAATGTCTGAGTAAATGGAAAGCATTTGACGGTTTCAATGGAACTGAAAATACTAGAAAAAGGTGAAAACATGAATATAATAGCATTAGAATTAAATGTTGGGTGGTTGAAGGAACAAAAAACCAGATATTGAATCGTGGTGTTTGAAAAGGGTGTGTACAGAATCCATTAAGGAGAGAAAAACTATGAAATGTGCCGAATACGAAAAATTAAGTGAAGCTTTGTATCAGTGGTTTCGGCTGCAAAGGGACAAAGGTACACCTATATTGGGGCCTATCCTACAAGAAAAAGCGCTGAAGTTTTACGAGGAATTAAAAGAATGAGGAAATTTCCAGGTTGTAAAGGAACTGTAGATGATGATGTCAGAGATTGGATGGATCTTGATGGGGCCAGTGAACCACTAGGAGAAGATGAATTTGTTGCTGCTGAGGGAGGCCGAGGGACGGAAAAGGTACAAGACGACTCAGAAGATGACATTGAGAGCAGTCAACAAGAAGGGAGGATGAGCCACAGCGAGGATGTGAAATATATTGAAGGAGCAATGTATTATTTGGAACAACAAGAATCGCCTGCAATGGAAATTTTCTTCCTCCGACGACTTTGTGACGAAGCAGCCAGGTGCCGAGTTGAGAAAAAAAACTTCAATCAATTTTTTAAGTAAATTTCATTTTATTTAAATTGTTTCAATACAGTACTTGTAGATTATATAACTCAGTTCTATTGAGTCTACTTACTAAAACCCATACAAAATTCCCATGTTCTGGATAACTCGACAACTTCCGAACTCGACACCTTCAGGGTTCACGAAGTGTCGACTTATTGAAGTTCTAATGTACTTAAATTGCATGATTTTGTTACCTACTAATAGCTGCATTGGAAAATATTGTTCGATACGTACCCACCAAGCACGCCTAATCAGAGCAGACGCATCGGGTTGAAATCGGTGACAGTTCCTTAATTCATCCCTGGACGCCATATAATTGTAAAGCCATGTTAAGTAACTTGTTTTCTGATCTCGATATTCATCCACGAGTCTTACAAGATCTTGCAGCATGACTTAGGCAGGCCAGTCCAACTCAAATGCAGTGGTAGCCACAATCATCACCTGGCTAAAGCCAGCCGCACTGTGGCATTGTGTGTGTGTGTGTCTGAGGGAGAGAGAGACGATTGACAAGATGGAGAGCTCTAGTGGGCAGATGGATGCGTGTTGTTGAACTCAATAATTACTGTATTATTCAATAAAATACAGTATATTAATAACCTCTATTAATAAACAGTGCCATCGCCATCACCACATTGCACTCCTATGAAAACAAACCTGGGTTTCAATCTTTCCGCTCAAAGGTTCATTTACATTCCTTTATATTAAGGTTGGTTGACGCAACTTCTGAGAGTGTTTGGATGCAACAGTTTGTCCTATCTTCGGAGTGATAGTCTTTGATGAATGAGTTATGAATACACTTGCAGTGTCAAGGCTGAAAATCGGGAGCTCGCCTTACATTTGTTGAAATTATTTGAAGAAAAACATGCTTTACATACAAAAGTACCACCAAACAATGGCATGAATCGATGAATCTCAGGGTGAGTGAATGGAGATGGGGAAAGTTCCTGGTCATGGAAAGTAATGGGGTTACCACTCTGAAGGTAATAGGCCCACCAGTATTTAATAAAGGATTGTGTAAATGGAAATACAACCATTTGGAGTTGCAGTTTACTTGGAACCTTTTTAGCAGACGTTAAAAATGGTTTCATGCAAATCTCCAAATCAGGCGTAATTTCCACCAGTTCTTTAAATCGATCATTAATTGATCGTTCGGCTTTAAAAGATCAGCACAATAAACGTCTATTTTGCAATTTGACTAGTAAAGATTATTCAGAGGAAACAATCATGACTGTATTCCCGACACTGACTTAAAACATCAGAATCTGCATTCGAAAAGCTATTATTAGATCCCACACGGTACTAATCAACACAGGTCTATTATTACCTTGTAAACTTTGATTTAAGTCATACACATGAGGCATTATATCAGTAAACATTCCCAGACATTCTTTTCACCAATCCCCAGAGAGAAATTGCAACCGAGAACCTTGAGTATAGCGATTTGGTTTACAAAACCCCTGCATGAAATATCCATCTTACATGGCCAAAAGAGGAACGGGATACCTCCCAAATCAAGCAATACATTCTGGCCATTCTTGGAGAAAATAAATAGTTGATCTTCTGTTATTAGTTCTCTTATTATAGCAAGCGAATACAATCAGGGAGCACTTCAAACGGTCCGTCTCGCTCGCACCCGTATAGTGGTGGCGGTGGCAAGTAGAGATGGTTCACCACAGAGCCCTAGTGCACAGCTCCATGGCGCGAGTTGGGCTAGCCTGGCGTAGGACAGATGGGAAAATGATTCAGCCGTAAACGACAAGAACGTATTAGGCGTACTGACCAATATCTTCATATCCATCGATATAACATCTTTTGTTGGTAAACTGGTAAATGAAGGTTGGTGTGTTGAGTAAGAGACGAGACATTGGTGATTGCTGATCTGGTAATAGGTTGTATTTATTTTCCAGAACGTGTTTTCGTTTTTGTCGGTTAAATTATTTGCTGAATGAATAAACATTGGTGATTCAGAATAATGAAAATGTTATTTTACAATTTATTAAGTGCAATTAATTCACTGAGTTTGCGCGATCAACCACGGATGCTTTGTCTGCAGTAGTGTATATTGTATTCTGTAGCAAAATCCTTTGAACTTTCAGCTCAGATTTTTTCCACCCTCAGTTCACGAAAGAGTTCAGGATTACAAAATGGTAAACTGAATTCATATTCGATCAATTAATTATTCTTCAATTTCGAATGGAATGTGCTCTGAATAAGCAAGTGGTAGGTTAATACTAAGTGTTAACACTACCTGAGAGAAGATGACGAGGAAAAATGAAGTAGGTTTAGGAGTAGGAACAATTTTTGCCAAAGAGGAAGAAAATCCAATAAAAAGAGAACGAAAATAGTGATCTAACGTAAAGTTATGCTGGGCAGAGCCCGTGAAGTAACTAAAATAAGAGGGAGTTCGGTCACCGTCAGCGGAGAGAGCGGCGGGGGCTACGGTTACCTGCAAGATATCGCTATGTGTTCTTTCCCTCCCGAGCTGGTACTTGGGTACTATGGGGATCGGTAGTACTCTAGAAAGCAAGGATGTATGAAAGGAAGTGGATTTATGTGGTTTCCCTTCAAAAGGGTTAGATTTTAGTATGCATTCCGAAATGCTGGAAGAATTTGAATTTGCTGTAATATTTTAATTACTAACCACGGTTGTATCTCCGGCAGAACAGCCGAATGCCCCCAGAGTGGGAAGAGAAAAAGCAACTCTAGTGCCTTTAGCAATATTTTTTACTGTTATTAGTGAGAATCTTTTAAGAATACCAATTGTTGCACTTAAAGCAGGCTAAGCTTTCACCCAGCAGGGTGCCGACGAAAAGCTTAGAACGGAGGAAACCCTCAGACCTAACTTAAACAAAACTAAAATTTTGACGATTAAAACACAAGTTAGAGAAGAAGTCTCTACAAATAGGAAGCTGGCAGAGCGAGCTGTACTTGCCTTAATGATTTACTAGAATTAGCTGTGACAGCTAAGAGGAACTTTGCAAATGTTGTTATTTGAAGTTTCGTTTTAAACGCAACAAGTGGTAAAGTTTTTATTGATTCAGTGATTGCCTTTTTTATTTTGAAAGATGAAATAATTTTGGGAGAAGAATCAGGGAAGAGAAGGTCCTGCCTAACCGTGATTCTAGTAATAGAGATAGCAACGAAACCACAAATTATTTATTTAACAGGATAGAATTTGAAACATTTAACAATTTGTTAGATTTAGTATCTTATTTTGGGTTAAGAGTAACAATTTAGCTATTTTAAGCCAACCAAAAAAAATTTGGTTTAACAACTTGGAAGTCTGAGACACCTATTTGTACAAAAACCCTTACAAGATTTATTTAACAAGCGTATGGTTAAGCGGTTTTGAACCTGTTAGGCTAATTATAAAATATCATAATTTAGTATAACATTTTGTTAAATTACTTAGGTAGAACACCAAATCGTGTAGAATGCCCTTATGGCAAGCGAAATGGCTATAGACAAATAGATCAAATTCTTGATAGTAGCAGGAAAAAGGGAGAAATTTACAAGCGGAGGTGACCGCTATTATTTAACCAGAAGTTAACAAATGGTATATTCCTTAAAGGTCAGGTCGTATTAACGAAGCTTGGATCAAAATAAATTAGGTACAAAAGTTTAACAATTAGAAAATTAACGATTCCTGAGCCAGCAGGATAGGAAAAAAAGATTAATAAGAAGTTTCTATAACTACCGTTATTTAAACAGAATGAATAAGTGCTACATGGAGAAAAATGGGAGGGCGCCAAACTTTGGGCGAGGCCTCTTAGAATAGTAACTAGATATTTAGATTAACATAAATTTGTTAGTAAAAGGTATTTGAGGAAAAGGAGATATGAATTTATAGTTCTGGCCAACTTTTATTGCTCCCAATCGAACGCGGCGCGCTAGATAGTTGAACGGACACTGTTTTGCACTAAAGTTTTTTGATAGATTGGAAGATATCACTATTGCAGCACTGAAAGTTCATGGAACAAGTGAAAAGTTATTGCAGTTTATGGAGAACACTTAGTTGAATTTGACTTGAATAAGTTTATTGCGTTGGAAAGTTTGTGGATTGAGGTTAATAGTTCTAGTTAACTTGAGGTTCCAGCAATTAGACGGTATTGAGTATAGTTTTTTGCGGTTTGGAGTTTATTTTAAATGGAAAATTCCAGAACTGTATTGACAGTTAAATGGAGCGGAAATAATCCCTCGGCGGAAACAAGTTAAGTTTTAGACAGTGGTTACTTGACATGAATCTCTCGTTGCGGGAAAGTATTCCCTTACTTGGTGTGGAAAATACTAGATTTCATGACTGGTAAAGAGCTTTGTTAGCTAAGAAAAGCGATTCCCACGCGGGGCAGAGGTTTCACAATTTTGTGAAATTCCCGCACTGCCTATAACGTTTAGTAAAAGCATTCAACATATTGATTAAAACCCTCTAAAATGGTTTAAAATTGAAAGTATGCGGTTTACTTAACTTGCCATGATGATTGAAGTGGAAGGTTCCTTGTAGCCATTACTTAAAAAAACAGACATGGCGTCTATTTTAAAATTGTCTCTTGAAGATAGGAGACTGGCCTCTAAGAGAGAGCGCCGAACTGTACACTCGAAGTCTGAACTAGAAGTGAGAGCGAACAATGAAGCACACGATAGGCGAGGAGAAAAGGGAAGGAAACAAAAGAGCATATATCAGAATGGGAAACATTAAGAAAATAAACACTCGTTATAAAATGTAATTTTCTTCATGGAGTAGTATCTTCAAGGAGATGTTAGCTGACGACAGCGGCGAAGCCTATCGGAGTGGTATGCAAGTCCTCTTGACCCAATGAATCCGAAGAACTTCGGCGTGTTGCCGCGAGATGCCGCTAGGTAGATTCCATAGAAGGTACACATCCAGAACAAACTTATAAACAACTTAAGCGCGTGTACAGAGCAAATAGAATACAGAGGGTCACTGTTGGTGTCTGCAAGGAGGGAAATTAAATAAATAAAACTAATGGGAAAAAGCAAAGAGCAGCAAGAGCTAACTCCAACTGAACGTGTATTCCAAGGAATACACCAGCAGGGGTGAAAATAGGAAAATTGACACTCAATTGGACGTATGTTTGGTTTTTGAATTAAAGTGCAAGGTATAATTATACATTATTCAGGTAAACATATAAAAATTGCTTATTTTTGCACAAACACAACAATAAGCCCTTCTATGAATAAACTACCACATATAAAACATGTGGCTATATTTGGGCCCAAATCCCCGTAGATTGTGATAGGGAGCTACATCAAATCCAGGGGCATGTGGATGGAATCCTGGCTTGGACAGTAGCCACTTCGAGTGCGGCTTTTCCAAGTCAGTGAATAGGACCCTGGGATATCGCGATCTTCAGCCCCATTAACTAAGGCATGTGTTGGAATTTTCTGATTACCATTCCTTCTGTGTTGAACGTGCTGGTGTATGTAACTTCGATTATTATAATTTTAAGGTCACTGATTGGTGTAGGTGACCCGGTACATGGAATACGGAACCATCCCTAAATGTGCCTGCCATGAGACGTACATTCAGACTTGCAGGCGTTAAAAACTGATCTACCCTCTGTCGAGTTGCTCCATGATATACACGACAATGGAGAGTGATGTATAACATTTGAATTGGCGAGAGTCGTTCAGAGAAAGAATTGAGAGGAGAAATAGCGATCTAATGAACTTTCTGTGGAGAAATACATGAGATGTATTTTTGGAGTAAATGATACTGTCCTCATACAGTGCGGGGCTAGAAAGCTAACAGGCACCTTACAATGTTGTTTTCGCTTCCAGATAAGAACTTAGATCTCCAACAATTCGACGGGGTGTATGTGTTTGGTTAGCGAGTGGGAAATATAGGAGATGGAAGGTCGTAAAATTAGAGTCATGATATAGTGTAAAATAAGGAATCTGGAACTGTGCACAATTACAATATTGTAAAAGATGAAAGGTAGTGAAATTAGAGTCATGATATGGTGTAAAATAGGGAATCTGGAACTGTATACAATTACAATATTGTAAAATTTCAGTGAAATATTGTATAGACTGAGAAGCAAATTATTACGTTAAGTACAAGGAGAAGTGCAGTCGCTGATGCCTGATAAAATAAAACACCAGAATGTTTTACAGTGTTCAATTGGACACAAAAATATGACTACACAAACCCATTGAATTTAAGGAGAAAGAAAAAAAATATAGATTAAAATTCAGTGGCCTAACTGGAAGAACCCTTCGTAAATCAACGTTATTAGTATGCTTTTCCTTGAAGTTATACTATTGAAACTTCACAAATAATTTTGACGGTTTGTGGAAAGTTTATACTGACAATGAGTTTTTGATTTCTTAACTTAGAGTTCGTGCAACTATTTCCTGATATTTAAGTTTAAGTTAAAGTCACTTTTAAACATTATAAAATTGCCACACACGGCAAGATATTGACGTTGCATTACCGTATACCGTCACATGGCTGACTGGGCCATCTTCCGGAAGGACTCGATCAGCGACCGCGTCGAGTAGAGAGAGGTCTAGCCTCTATGTTGACTTCTTCGACGGAGAGTGGATAAGATTGTTTGATTAATTGATTATTTAAGACGTAGAGAGCCTTGAGCTACGGCATTATATGGAGGCATTGAAGATTCTAGAGAAGAGTGACGTATGGTAGGTGACATAATAGTCGTCAGAACACGTGGCAGAAACGTCGAGAGCCTGACAAATGATTCACCAATTTACAACACATATCAAAATTATGCTTTTCAGTCGGTCAACCCGATTGTATCCAATCGCAATGCGTTTCCCTAAACCTGAAAAAGGTTACATGAGATTAATAGATAATTTCACTTGGAAGACGAGTTTCGATCGTCCAACGAACATCAGATCCTTTACACTTAAGCAATTAAATCTATGTCTGCCAGTATTAAGGGAGATGGTATTTACAATATACACATTTATTTAGATACAGCAGTTATTATAAATTCGCGCAACTTCAAGATTTGTTAGGTATACGTAATTTTTTGTTAAGTAATTGTTAATGGTTGTTCGCTTTTGCTAATAGGTTTTCTCGCTTTATAATTCATTCCCTCGTTGTTTCAATTGAATGTATTTAACTGCCCCATTACATTCAAATTTCATGTTACCCTTGCAGTAAGATGACGGTATTTCAGATTAGTAGTGTTAATTCTTGTATTAAATCTTGTGTTTAATTTGAAGACAGTTAGTTTCAACTTATTTGAACAAATATTTACTCACCCTCTTATGAAGTGCAGTTTTAGTTTAGATGTAGACAGCACTTTGATCACAAATTAAATTGAGCCCCATGATAGTGTCTACCTCCTGCCGTGTTACATCTGGCCTTTCATTGGCTGATTGTCTCCCCTACTCCGCTCAGTTTGGAAGTCGATTGTGACGTCATTCTGACTATATATTGCTGACGCTCCAGTTCCTATACTCTGATTTACGAAAGGTGAACGGTGAAGGCTGTCATCCGCTTGAAGGGTGAGGTGGGTAGTGGAGACTAGAGGGGTAACGGTATCCATGCCAACAGCGAGCAGTGTTGCAGTGTATGCAGAGACACCAATGAGAACATGGTTTGACACAGAGTTCTACTATGCCTTGACTCGTCACTGTCATTAGACCGCCGTACAGGGGGGCTAACTTCCCCAGTAGGCCTATTTGTGTTTTCCTGCAAGTCTCTTGGAATGTTAGTCTGTCTCAGTGGCAATGCAGCATTTCCACACGTGCTAGCTTTGACAGATGTCAGCGTTCATTATTGGTAATACAGATTATAGCAGCATATCTGAGATTCTCATCAGCCTCTCGCCTGGGTACAAAGCTGCCTAACTTCTCTGCTTATCTGAGAACATCGCCTCAACGTATCGCCGAAGGCTCTCGCCTGGCATCGAACCAGCCTCTACTGAGATCTTCTCATCAGTCTCTTGCCTAGGCACCGGGAAGTATCTCACTCGGCTTTGAATGCTCTTCTCTTAATCCTTGGAAGAAAAAAACTTCTTCTCCGACAACCGACGGAATTCCTTCTTGGAATTCAAGCTTCTCCTTGGACCTGAACATATGGGTCAACTCAACCCGGGCACTCTGCCACTTCACCAATGTTGACTTCAAGGAAATGAAGTCTAGCATTGATCTACGCAACAATGAGCTCTTAGAGTACTTCCGAGGGGACTCCGCACCAAGTAAAGGCATCTGCCTGTGTCTTGGTCACGGTTGCCTCTAACCTTCGCCTGCTGGTCAGTAAGTATATATAGGAAAATACCTATCATTAAGCTTCAAGAAACTACAAGGAACGTTATACAAAGATAAGTCTCTCTCCCTTTTCAAGCTATTTTCAAAGATGTTGTAAGGCTTGAATGTGAAATTTCTCCCTCAATTATTTACTTAATTCTAAGCTTATTTTTCTTTGATATCACTAGTTTCATGGATTTGTGCTTGTCAGACCCACCCAATTTAGAAATTCCCATTATGATGTATTTCTGCATCATGTCTTGAAAGTACATTATTAATTCGTTATTTCAATTAACATGGCTGTATTGTGTTATGGGAAGAAAGTGGTTTACTAGTCATAAAAATTAAGAATTTCAATTTTAGCTCCTCGTTTCAAGTTATCTACAAGTGAAGCATTTTATATCAACCTCATTTAATCAATTTCTTAATTATCTGTGGTTCATAGTCGTAATTAATCTTAAAGTTGCTAAATAATGAATATCAAAATTGTACCTGTGGTCTATCTTTCCTTTCCGTCGAACTCATTCATTCAAAATCTTTTTGAAATCCCCGTTGGGTAAATTATTTTCATTTTTCCAGTGGTTATTGACCTTCAGGTTTGCTTGTTTAGTGTGATATCTGCGATTGTTAGTGAAAGATCAGTTGGAATTGAATATGAACTTAGTTTATTATTTGAGCGATTAGGGATCCTTTCTCGTGCAACCGCTACCACTTCCACTGGAAGGAATTTCCTAGTGCACGCTGCTACCTCATTATCACTTTCCCCTCCTTGGGCCTTTCTTGCGTTCCTACTTATATTCTTCTCACACTGTAACATATTGTGCTGGCAAGTCTAGAGTTTCCTAAATAAAGTGTACGCTTCTGTATTCTGGACATCTTGAACTTCTAAAGATCAATTTTCTTTCTCGCCACGCCTAAGCTAAAAAGCCCTCTATAAGCGCACCCCGACTATTGAGAATGTCATAAGTTCCTTAATACTGCCGTTAATGCCGGCTTTAATTTATTGATGGTCATGTACAAAGTTTATCCTAATCCAGTAGCATGTTTCCATTGTTTTCCCTTATCTAGCTTGGCTTCCTCATTCCCACTCCAATATAGTCTACAGCCTTTTCTCAATTCTCTCCGTCCTTCCCCTTTCCACCTTCTTTCTGCCAGCCCCAGCAGATCCAACTTCCTTCTTTCCATCATATCCTCCGTCTCATCCACCTTCCCAGTCATCATTCCGAATCGTAGTCCATTGTATCCGTTCTGTCCCTTCTTGAAAGCAACAGTCTTATCCACTACTGGCTTGCTGGGCCTATCGTAGCTTCACCAGAGCCCCGTTAGCCGTCACCTTTCAGGGTTCCTGTAGGACCTTCACAGCTACCGTAACGGTTCAGGGGCAAACGAAGTCCCCACTGTACTTCGCCCCTACTTTGTGCCGTTGCCCGTCTCCCACGGCGTAAACGAGGAGTTGGACTTATGGGAGACCAGACAGTTGCAGGAAAAACATTATGAATATGGAATAGACTTACTGATGGCCTTCCTGAACATTGAAAAAGAATATGATAGTGTGCGTAGAAGTAAGGTATGGAAGGCTTTGGAGAAGACTATATGGAGGATAAGGGAAATGTACAATGGAAGTATAAGCTGTGTGAAAGTAGGAGGAGAGAGATCAGATTGGCTGGAACAAAAGAATGGCTTGAGGCAAGGAAGTGCACTTACACCGCTACTCTTCATTGTTGTGATGGACTATATAATCACCTGAGAGGTGGAAGTGATTGGTGAAAGAAGGATGAAAGTAATGGCGTTTGCAGATGATTTGATGATCTGGGGAAACAAGGAGGAGGAAGTACAGGAGCAGTTGGATGTATGGGAAGAAATACGAAGTACGTCCAGAAAGTAAGTTCCGTTTGGTAATAACATTAAATTGTGTACAGATACAGAAAAATTATTTTTTGCACAAAATTCTAAACCCTTAAACTAGTTTTCCACATAACTGCCGAAATGTTGCAGGCATTTGTCGTAGCGTGGCACGAGTTTTTGTATACCTTCTTCATAGACGTGTGCCGCCTGTGTCTTCAACTAGTTGTACGTTCCGCTGCAATAAAAACGTGTGCCACGCTATGACAAATGCCTGCAAAAGTTCGGCAGTTATGTGGAAAAATGAGTTTAAGAGGTGTAGAATGTTGTGCAATAAATATTTTTTTCTGTATCTGTACACAATTTAATATTATTACCAAACGAAACTTACTTTCTGGACGTGCCTCGTAGTACATGGATATGGGATAAAGTTTAGCATAAGCAAAAGCGAGTGGATGATCACAACCAGGAAGGAGAGAGTCACAACGGGAATAACAATTGGTGGGGAAGAAGTTAGGAAAGTATAGAGTTTCAAGTATCTGGAAAGTATGATACAAGAAAATGGAAGAAACGACAGAGAAATAAATGAGCGGGGGAGGCAAGCAGAATTATTCAGGAAAAGTGTTAGGAGCCTGGTATGGGGTAAGGATGTCCCTCAAAACAGAAAAAGGGTAATATATAGGACGTACTACGTCCCACTCCTGACGTATGCCTCAGAGACCTGGGTTATGAAAGGAAGGGAGTGAAGCAGCATACGGGCTAGTGAGATGAAATTCTTGAGAAGCAGTATTGGAGTGACAGTTGGACAGGTTAATAAATGAGAAGATCAGAGAATTAGACAAGTAGGGAGCATTACAGGATAGGATAGAGGAATCAAGGCTTAAATGGTATGGGCATGTTAAGCGAATGGATGTGAGGAGGATACCCAGGAAGATACACGAGATGAAAATAGAGGGAAAAAGACCAAGAGGAAGGCCAAGAGATAAGTGGCTGAAGGGTGTAGAGGACTGCGTGCGAAATAAAGGAGAAGACTGGACCAATGTGATGGGAAGACAGAAGACGATGGAGAGGCTTAAGTTCCAAACAGTCCCGGCCAGAGGCTGGAAACTGTTCAAGATGATGATGATGATCTAGCCTGGCTATACCGTTATGTTGTATCTCGTTTCTTGCGGGGACTGAATCCTCCATGAATGTGTGTTCCTTACGATTATAAGGGTTTTCACTATAGCTAAGGGTAACTCGGTTGTTTCCTTTATGTCATTTGATGTATGATTTATAAGTCGGTTTTAATATTAGTGAATCCTTTTTTTGCGTCATACTTATGTTCACATATGGCCAAGTGCACCCCGTATTTTATCGCATTTCTGTGTTCTTTGTATCTCGTGTGCACTGTTCTACTAATTTGGTCAATATAATTTTCTTGACACCCGGGTCTGGGAACGTTACCGAGCACACCCCTGACTATGAATACCGGTCTTGTTTATCTAAATTACTGTTGTGCGGAAGCTTGCAGCATAAAACAACAAAAACAAAGAACAACACCAAGTGACGTGAACAGATGTAAACTGTTACAAACTCAAGGCGAGCGCAAGAAATGTGCCTAATATTTATAATAAGGGCAGCTACCTTTTTTTCGTTAGTGAAAGTTAACTGTTAATTTTGATTGATAGCATCTATGAGTTACGTATACATTGATTATTTATGTTCGCTTCAGTGACGATCAGTCAATACAAGGCTACGTGTAAAAAATACGTAAATAAACCCATGTGTGGCGTTACGCTGATAAGCTGCTATTGTATTTTTTTGGGAAAAGCGAGCACATAGATAGGGCCATCATGGCCAGATGTACCAACAAAGTGCCCTCACACTACGGGATTTTAAGTCCTGGTCTCACACGGCATTACATATGGATATTCCGATTCATTTTGAAGATTTACATACTGTACCCGATCTGACCTGGGCCAGTGGGCCACACCAACGCATCATTTATATGCTTGAATTATTACGTCAGTCTGGCATTGTAATGTTTAACCACACGTTGAGGGGACAAATGAAATGATTTTGTCACACATTCGTTCGCCAAATGAAGTGGTTTGATAAGTTGTGGGAGAGAATCCCCACTGTTCGGAGTGAAAAATGTAATAATATGAATAATTGAAACAAAATTTAAAATTTGATTAATCATAAGAGTAGATATTTCCGGGAGGGCGCTAGTTCCAAGCTAATGGCTTGAGAACAAAATAGAATGTTATTTGTGTGAGCACAGAGATCTCTCACACTCAAGTCACTCGATGAATTAGTCACCATTTAGGATTCAATTATGAAAGGGGAAGATCCCTCCACATATCTAACTACAAAGAAAGACTCTAATAGCATGAAATTAAATTTATTTATTGAATAAAGAAAATAAGAAAAAAAATACTTTAAGTTTAAAAATTGAAAAATGGAAGAAAAATGACACGTTAAAATTTGATCTTAAGAAAAAGATAATTAATTGAAAAGGGAGAAAAACCTACAGATGAAACTTGTGATATCTCATAATGTGAGCTCACTGATGGATTTCAAGCCGAATTCTTGATGAAGACGCTCTCTCATTGCTATGGTTCCACCAAGCTACGATTCTCCTTGCAGTTGATTGACATCTTCATGATTTGCGGTTTCGTTCAACGATGCGTCAAGAATGGTGGTATTACTAATTACAGTAATTGTGGCTCAGCAGATACATTATTATAAAGTGCCTACTGCCGTATTTCTTGAAGTTAGGTGAATATGGAGCGTCGGTTGACACCTCGAGTAATAAGCGACCCTTGACAGGTGACAGTCGAATATCAGACCACGTTCCTCCTCACTTACAAATTCTTCTTCCAATCACGAAAGAGCACAGAGGGCTAAATACCCTCCTCCTTAAGTGTTTATGTAGAAGTCCGCTGTTCGATTAGCTGGTTTGAACACATGGGTCATCCGCCTCTTATTTCTTCATACAATTTCTTAGAAATGCCAGAACTGTTGCTAAGATGCCAGCGTCTTCCTTGATTTTTAGAAAAAACGATAGTCAAGCCCTCACTTGAGTAGCTTCTCACAATATTTCAATGGGTATATCTCCATGTAGAAATAAAGCTCATCTCTCTCTACCTGCTCGAAGTAGAGGCACCTACCCCGTGACGTCAATAAGCAGCTTAGTGAGTTGCACAAGTTCTTGTGTCCAGAATATCTACCTCTAACTCCTTACAAAGGAACAACAATTTCCTTTCATCTTCCAATTTATGTGAGAAATGTATACGTATATATAAATATATATTTAAATAATTATTTATATATGAATTTAAAGATCCATATATATCCATACCAAAAACAAATCATATAACGAATTAAATACGGGGATATCACAAAGTCTTTTGAGATAGTTGATTGATGTGCCCGTGTTATAAAAACGTGAGATTGAAGAAAAGCACCTGGACACACCTTCTTGACCACCATCTTTGCATATCGACCAAATAATGAACACATGAGGAGACGATGACGTTTAACTGAAAGTTCTGGAATTTATGAGATATGTGGAACCTACAACCTATTTATGGTTTTTTTCACTTAAAATAGCCTATGTTCTTATACAGCGAAATGTCGTGGGAAAATACTATCTTTACGTGCATTACGATGCAACGGATGGAAATATTGAATATTTATATAGAATAGGAGGGAGGATACCCTTTCTAACCACTCCATGTGATACATCGTTGCGGGCAGAGAGAAATACTGAGTTAGTTGTGGATAGTTTATTGTAGCGACAATGTAGTAGATTGTTTCTTGAAAGGACAATTGTACAAAGTTACTTACAGTGCTGCATCCAGAACATTTCACTCTGGCGAGGACCGGGTATTATAGAAACAGTACACTTGTTGTAAGACAATACGAGGCTACTGAGCCGCTATGTTTTTTAGTCAGGTACGAGCCTAGAACATTTGTCGATTTGGAATCAGTCATTCCATTATGAAAGTTGAAGCAAATATGGCGACTCCGTCAATTTGAATCACGCGCCCGGAAGTAACCAACTACCCTAATGATCCCGAAAAAAAAAACTCCGGCAATCTAATTGCGGCATTGTTCCATACATAACAAAAGGCGCATCTCCGATTTCTTGTTGGTATAATTGAGAAACACCCTGTATAAGACTTCAATATCGAAATTCACTATTTTTTCCAGCTACTGTAGAATGACAAAACGTAGCATATATGCAGTCTCACATAAAAGCCTTTCTCTACAGAAGATGCAAGATAAGCGGCTCCATACATTTAAGACTGTATGGGCGTACTTTTCAATGGTTAACTCTTTAAGCCTTCCTCTGGGATAGCGCCATCCTGTTCTTGTGCTATTTCTTTCAGGATACAGTCATACATCCAGGAATACATTGTTGGCTAGAGGTATGAGAGCCACCGTTCTTTAGTTCGAGCAATCAGGAGGTAAACTATGTTAGACATGGGAATTAAATGACAGTGGTATCAGCCACTGGGCTACTTTCATGTATTTTAGATACAGTATTGTTGCATATTTATTCTGGTCTGTCCTATAGTATTTATATCTTTGGCCATCATTCAGTCAATTCCCACAGATATTCCATTCCTCTAACGGCTAATGGCCTTTTCAATCTCCGGTGGCAGAATGAGAAGTTCCAACATACAGGGCCATTCAGAATGGGCTTCCTGGTGACAGTTGTTCACGAGCAGTGTGGTTTTGTATAGGCCTAAAGCCCTGTGTGGATGCGGATATCTACGGATAAACCCGCGGATATAATTTGCATGGCTGTCTTGATAGCGGATACGTTGCGGATAATATTTTGAGTAAATTTGCGGATAGTTTTTCGATTACAATCTGAACTTGTTGAATATCGTTACTAGGACCCGGATATTCATGACATAACATATTTTTCTGTTATGTTTCTTTCATGACAAATCTCATTCAAATTATGTCAATAAGCACAATTAACATTCCGAGCTGCAATGGGTCGCAGTTCTGGTTGTATAACATTCATTTTAAACATAGCACATGACATACATAGCCTAGAGGAACGACTTTCACCTCAAATGTCTAGCTTTAATATTTTAGCATTATCTAATTTAAAATATTATTGTATTGCCAGTAGATTCAGATAACAAACGTACATATACGGATAAATGTGGTGCGGATGCGGGGCGGATGCAGATCACAGTTGTGTGGATGTGCGGGCGGATGCGGATCACAGTCGTGCGGATGAGGCGGCGGATGCGGATAACGGTTTGTTCACCCCAGCAAACCTCTATGTAGCCTATATCCATGCTACTGCAGTGCCTACTAGATTGGTTATACTTATACCTGCTAATCTTTGATGACTAGGGTCAGTCATATACTGCATTTTACAGCATAATGAAATTTATGAGTCTCATGTTGGCTGACACGGAGTTCCTCCTCAGCACAGATGCCCTTTAGGAAGGCGTTGTTATCCTGAGTTCACGTGCGTTTGATCTGCTGACTAACCTGGGTCAATTGATGGAATCGCTTTTCAGTAAGTCAACCTTAGTGTACCGAATTACATTGGGCGGGGAGTAAAAATTAATTTAATCACCTAGTGCCTGAAATAAATAACCGAATTGTTTATACACGTATTAAAACACATATGTGAAGAATTGGTGTTAATAGAGTATTTAGGTAACACTGAAAAATGGTTTCCAATACGTCAGCAACCTGGGTCAGGCAGTTAATACTGTTTTTGGATCACACACGCCACTGTTCCTACTTAAATTAGCTGCTTAAAGATTCTCTTGACTTGAACTCAAGGCATCCTCCTCCTCCTCCCCCTTTTCCCCGCCATCCCCACTGACTGTATATGTATCCGGCGTATCATTTTTACATCAATCGTCCTAAAAAGAATAACAATAATAAAAATAATGTTATTTCCTTTACGTCCCTTTTAACTACTGCGGCTTTTAGAGACGCCAGGGTAGTGGAATTTTGCCCCGAAGGGATTCTTAAACGTGCTAGTAAATCTACTGATACGGCTCTCTCGTATTTCCGCACCCTCAAATGCCAGCGTGCTAGGATTCGATCCTACAACCTTGGGCACAGCAAGTGAGAAGGTTACCGCTGAGCCACGCAGCCAGCTATCCTAAGAAAAAGAATCGTGTCGTGCAGTCTGCCAGCTATCTCAGAATGAAGGACTTACATTTATTTATTCGCCTTTGTTGTTGCTTCAGTTGGCTTGGACTTCGTGGATTTTTACCCCTGTGTATTTAGGTGAGTGCAGAATTTGTCACATAACCCATGTCATTGAGGTGTCTGTAGTAACGTGTGTAGTTATAATTTAAGTGGTGATTGGAAATTAGGTGGCCGTGTCCTAACGTTATGAACCAACCTGTCATTTGCCTGGAGTAGGACTGCTGTTGGGTTTGAAAACTAGCTTCGTGGAGGAATGGAATTCTGACCTAAACCACGGAAAACCACTTCAAGGATCAATTAGGTGGGAATCGAATCCACCTCTTACCAGTTTTATCTCACGAGGCTGAGTGTAGCCACTTCCAGCCCTCAGATCAGAATTTAATCTCTTTCCAGAGCCGAGAATTCAACCCGGACCTCTGGGGCGACAGTCACTACACCCGAGGTAGACACAATAATAATAATAATGCTACTCCTAATAATAATACTACAAATAATAACAATAATTATTGTTGTTATTATTATTATTAAGCTTATTATTATTATGGTTGTTGTTGTTGTTGAACTAAGAACTAAGAAGATGCCCTTGAATCTGAAGCATGTTGATATTAGTTGAGAAATGCAAGGTAAGAGAAAGAAGGAAAGTGTGTGATACCAAATACGGGGAACGCCAGTCGCAACTGGCAGTGGCACTGTCACAAAGGTGTTGGGTATGATAACTAACTTCGTGGAGGAATGGAATTCTGACCTAAAGAGAGGTACGAGTCACACTCCGCCTCGTGAGGATAATTGAGAATATGTGGTTTTGATCATGACCTCAGCCACGTTTGAGGTGGATTTTCCGTGATTTGTAACTTGTACTTGATGAAAAAAACAGGATGATTGAAAATGCAAGACCCCGGCAATCTCAATACAAACACCATAAAATGACAGGTTGTAAGGTGGACTCAACAGACAAGAATGATAACTACGTTGTCACTTACCCTCAAATAATACAACGACATCAGCAACAGTTTTATTCAAACTCCGTCAAATGCCTTTATTTCAACAGAATTCGAAGCCGGTAACTGATAAAATATTGTAATTGCTGTTGTTGTAATTATAATACCATTCAAAATCCAGGGTACATAGGGGCTCTGAAATGGGCTAGATTTAATTACTTCTCAGGACGGTTGTCCACAGGAATCCACTCGCTAAACTCATCGGACTTTACCCAAACCACTGGAATGTCGTGCGATAGATACGGTCAATGACGGTCTCCGAACTTGAGGTTTCCTTTGAATGACAAACACCCAAGCATCACATCCACCAAATGTTATTTTGATTACTGCTCTATACTGTTTACTGTTATAGTCCTTGTTACGTCGCCACATTTCCCGATCGCAAGATGGTAACGGGCCAATGCAATCGCCGAGGAACTCTGTTGATTACTACGTAAGTGACTAATTAATTACAATGCTCCGCCAATCAATACAAATTAAATTCGAATTAGTACGTGTTTCAAACCAACAATGGGACCTTCTTCAAAAAACTAGAATTAAACCTTAAGAAACTAATTTAATAAAACTGTTGAGAAATGAAATGAAGTAAAATATATAGCCTACAGGATGAAATTGGAAGGACAATAATTATAATAATTATTGTTATTATTATTAAGCATAATATTATTATGGTTGTTGTTGTAACTAAGAAGATGTCCTGGTGAACTGTAAAATAATAGAATCAATTTAAATTAAAATAAAATGGATTAGGACACGAGTATATTTATAAAATGAGGGAAGCGAGTTTTATAATTTCCATACGAGTGTCTTAATTACCATTATAGGCGAGAATGTATGTACTGAACAGAGAGCATGGAATGCAGAGAATACCATGGCCTCCAGGAATACCCCACTATGACACAAGGCCACGCAGTGAAATTTAAAATAGGAGGCCGTGGAACGTGTCTTAGTTACCATTATAGGCGAGTTGCATACGACTGTTTATGTTCGACGATAATTATAATTATTTTATATTCGGAATAAATATTATTAGTATTTATTGGTTTATTATTGAGTTATTTAGTTCATCATCATCTTCATTTCCCCTTTTCCTGCTGACACTGGGTGGGGGCAAATATGGTTCCTCTCCACTTTGTTCTGTCATTCTACCATTCCTCTTCCGACACGGTGTTCCAATCCAGGTTCCGTTTTCTAATGCTATACTTCACCGAGTCCATCTAACGCATTCTTGGTCTTCCTCGTCCTCTCTTCCCTGTCATCTGTCGTTCCAGTGCTCGTCTATGTAGCCTTACTTCATTCGTCCGTTTGACATGTCCAAACCATCTCAATCTGTTTTGCTCCAGTTTGACATTTAGTTTCTGTACTCCCAGTTCTTTTCGTATATCTTCATTTCTCATACTGTCTCTCCTTGTTTTCTGGACCATACTTCTCAGGAATCTCATCTCAGCTGCCTGTACTCGGCTTTCATCCCTCTTAGTCATTGTCCAAGTTTCTGCTGCATATGTCATTATAGGAACATGCTTTGTACATAACTTCTTTAGCCTTAGTTGGTATATCCTTGTTCCATACTAGTCCCCGTACCTGTTGGTAGAAAGCCCTCCCGAGTTGTATTCTTCTGCTAATTTCCAAATCTAGTCTTCCATCTTCAGTTAGTTCACTTCCCAAGTATTCGAAGTGTTTCACCACTTCCAATTCCTTATCTCTGACTTTTATTACTCCTTTTCCTTCTTTTTACCTCTACTCATCACCACTGTTTTACTCTTCTCCACATTTTTATCCTCAATGCCCATTGCTCAATCTTTTCATTTATTACGTCTAACTGTTCTTGTACCTCCATCTCATCCTCGCCCCAGATCACAACATCGTCTGCGAACAACATTACCTTCATCTTTGCCCTTCTATAGACTCTCATTGCTGCCTTCATGATGTCGCCCATCAGCATTAAGAACAATTATGGTGACAACACACTTCCTTGCTTTAGTCCAGTGTCAATTTTAAACCATTCCAATGTCCCGACTCTAGACTTCACACTACTGTAGCAATTCAGTTATTGTGTTTAATTTAACTTCATTGCTTCCTTAAAACTCTATCGGGTCCGTGTATTAAATTAGGCCCATATTCAAATATTTAGAACCTTTATTTAACCAAATTATTTGTAAGGATATCCATTTTATTTTATTTTATTTTATTTCAAATTGATTCTATTATTTTACATTTTACTCGAATACGTATCCATTAGGTTTTATATTCACATCGTTGTTATTCATTGTTCTTCCAGTTTCTTCATTTCATCCTGTATATATTTTACTTCTTTTCATTTCTCAGCAGTATTATTCAATTAGTTTCTTAAGATTTAATTCTAATTTGCTGGAGAAGGTTCCACTGTTGGACCGATACGTGTACTAGTTTGAGTATAATTTGCATTGATAGACGGAGCATTTTAATTAACTTTATCTAATAATCGATACGTTAATTTTCTAATCTATACTTATATAATAAAGCTGAAGAGTTTTTTTTGTTTGTGCGTTTAAACGCGCTAATCTCTGGAACTACCAGTCGGATTCGAAAAATTATTTTTATATATTCAAGAGGAATAGGTTAGGCTATGTAGCATTAGGCTGCACCTCTCAGGTAACCTTAAAGATTGATTTTTGTTCAGTAAGTCGCAAGAACAAGCGCTCCCGAATAGCTTCAATAATACCTAATTCTATTGTTGCCTGGCAATGCGGGCTGCATCACGTCGCCTCTACCAGTGTTCTGGTGCAGGATTGCGAGCTTCCTATAAATTGCAGTCACGGGGAGTAACTAGTGCAAACAGATTTCTTAGGCCCCTCGAAACAGTTATCATCATGACATTAGTAAGCCTCTGTATAAGGACGATGGTGTTGGTGCAGTATACTGAGATTATCAGTTCCAATAAGCGTTGGTGCTTTGAAATTTCGTTTCCTTTATTCCGACCCTTATCCTTGAGCGCTCCAGTTCTGTCGTAGTATTAATTATCATCCATAAAACAAATAAATCCACCGGGCGAAGCCGGACATTACTGGCTATTATTTTCATTTAACGGTAAATGTTGTTTCTTTGTACATAAGTGAATTTAATGTGAAATTTTTTGACACGGGGTAGTTGAAACATTAGAAGCCATATTTCCAGTGTCTGCCTAGTAATCATTCGTAGAATTGCTTCTTTATCGGCCAATTCGAGTGTACCCAATTTCTGTAGATTGGGCGGGGATAAATAATTAATTTCCTGATGCTTAAATAAATACACGAGTTGATTTTACAAGTAATAAAACACTTATCATACAAATGGGAGAAATTAATTATTAAGTCCACCTCGTTGCGTGGACCCACGGATTCCCGCGTTCGATTCCCAGCTCTGCTAGGAAATTTAATTCTGGTCTAAGGTCTGGAACGGGGTACAGTGAGAAGAGGTGGGTTCCATTCTCACCTCAACTATCCTGGAAATGGTTTTTCGTGGTTTCCCAGTTCTTCTCCAGGAGAATGCTGGGATGGTTCCTAAATTAAGGCCACGGTTGCTTCCTTCCCAATCCCCATCTGAATTATGAGTACACATGCGAATACAGCCAGCACAATAACACAGATTATCAGACAAATTCCACACACACACACGTGTTAGTCTGTAGTCACATCGAGGGTGAAATAATAGTGTTCAGTATCGTTTGCAGGATATGCTTGCAGTGAATTAGTACCATACGGGATGCAAGCAGAGAAATAGAAACCTTCCTGATAACAACGCTAGTTGGGCCGCATAAAACAATGGTATTAGGGGCAGCTGAGTCATCTGGAATATGTATGTGTGTATAAATAGAACGTATTTTGAGAGGGATATCTTCAGTGACTGGAAGCCTCCGTGGCTAAGGCGGCAGCACGCCGGCCTCTTACCGCTGGGTCCGTGGTTCAAATCCCGGTCACTCCATGTGAGATCTGTGCTGGACAAAACGGGGGCAGACAGGTTTATCTCCGGGTACTCCGGTTTTCCCTGTCAACATTTCATTCCAGCAACACCCCCCACTATCATTTCATTTCATCTGTCATTCATTTAATCATTGCCCTAGAGGAGTGCGTCAGGCCTCGGCAGCCGGCACAGTTCATATCGTCGCCGCTATATGGGGGCTTCATTCATTCTATTCCTGACCCGGTCGGAGACTGGAAGCAGGCTGTGGATTTTCATTTTTTCATCTTCAGTGACTAAAGCAGTGTGTATGTTTCAACACATAAAGCAGTCGTCCGGATAGATCGAAATATTTCTCCCTTGTGTGCTTTGCCACTCACTACCTTCTCAAATTTCAACTCAATTTAATGTTGCACTAAGAGCCATTATAAAAATACAATTCTGCCCAGTAGTATTTGACTTGAAACATCTTTGCTCCTGAAGGGTCAACATTCGCTACCACAGCACGTGCAAACTTGGCTCTAAACTGTGGAAGAGCTTCAAATTCCTTTGTGTGCTTATATTAACTTAAACTCACAAGGAAGTAAATACCGTTTGTAATCCCTAGCATGCTGTGTATAATATGTGTTTACATCATCATGTCTATTACGAAGTCTCGTATGTTCATGCTAACCAATGAACATATAATTAGTTTCGATGCCGCGTTAAATGAAAATGCCTCTACGCATGGTAGCCAATGCCAGGAATATTCAGAGCAACAATATCGCTTCCCGGGACAACGTTTCACAAGACTTCTGATATTTAAAAAATATTAGCTTTGAAATGTAGGTTCATAGACGGGCAGAATGCCAGACAATACAGGAAAGGAAACTTAATATTATTAATAATTATAATAATAATAATAATAATAATGTATGTATTGGTCTTAAGAGGGAGCAATAAGAAGGTATGCTTGATTGAGCATAGTAGGCTACCGTACTGAATTTAAATTTAGTCCTTGCTGTAGTCTGTGACAGACACTCTTCTCCTCCTGCACGTCAGTATGTGGTATGTGTCACAACTCTCACCGCACAGCACACACATGCAATCTATTTCTGGTTTTTCAAACCCCTTGTTAGTGCACAGCTTGTGGTGGAAGCCGTGCACTGACAGTCTGACCACCACACGTCTCTACTCTTAGCACTCTCCCGTCCAGCATTTCTCCACCATAGCAAGCGAGGTATAACATTCAAGCAGTATATCTTCTTTCTTTTTATTTCTAATGCTCAGGAGCTCTTGATAATGGACCAGTTGATTGTTATTTGGTGTTGGACCCTGATTTCCTCTATGACGTATGTTTCTCCCATCATCTCGTAAAGAAGTCTAGATTGCGCTGCTTTACCTACTCCCAGTGCTCTTTCCATATACATTGCCTTCACCTTTTCAATTTTGATTATTTCACCTAATTTGAAACAATGCAAACAACTAGGTCTGTGACGAAATGAATAGCCTAATTTTCTAACAATTTAAGACCTATTTTGAATAATATAATTATCTGTGTTTGAGTCTTAAGTCTTTTGACTGGTTTGAAGCAGTTCACCATTCCTCCCAGTCCTTAGCTAATCGTTTAATATCTACATAGCTTCCACACCCTACATCCGAAACAATCTGTTTAACATATTATATACGACATTGAAAGTTGGTACTACTGGCAAATAAGGTTTACTACATTCTTGAGTCCTAATAGAGAACCACAATGTGTTTGAAATTGTTTCCTGGCATTGATTCTGAGATATTAGATATCAGCTGCTCCAATGCCGTGGGATAATTAGTTAGGTATTTGGTAGGTCTTCTCTCCGTAATAGTTCGCATTCATATATATTCTTCACACTTTATAGAACGATTTGGTAGGAATACATTGAATGGCAAGAAAGTTACATGCAGTTAAACGTGAAACCTATGAACTTCCTTAGAATTATATTAGTAACACTTGCAAATAGGTGTTCCTTAAAATGAATATGTAATATTAAAATGTAATAGTGTACAGAGTTTCAAGTCGTTTATGTGGAGATATTCTACGATATTGAATTTTGGGCTCAAATCGTCGCCAAATGTTACTAGGTAGTTGGCATCCCTAAGGTATGTGAAAATAATCATAATAATGTCTCTTAAGACGTTTACTCCACGGAGAGAATTTAGGATAAATCCCTAAATTAGTATGGTTGTTACATGCAGATGAGCACTAAAATTATAAGCGTACGTACAATTATTTTGGTAGCTGTAACTTTGACGATTTACTTAAAATATATCTCAAATATTGTTGAACTATGAGTGTGACATGTTTGAAGTAAATTCTATACAGATATTCTGGGATATTTAGACAAAGGTGTCAACTCCTTTTAACTTACTTTTCATATTTTGAAAATGTTATGAAGAAGTAGACTTGCGAGATCAATCCGAGCCGATGTGTGCATGTTTGTGTCTCCACATATGAACTCCTAAATGACTGCATCTATTGAAACCAAATTCGATGTGTGAAGATGTACTGTATGTCAGGATGTTTCAAGATCAGATCTGAAATTGACTTCATTTCTACCTATTACTGAAAGGTCAGATTTGAAATTTCAATTGAATGTTGAATGTCTCAGTAAGTTTACATATAAACTCTTCCAAACTTGGTACACAAATACGCCATTCTAATGCATATTTCATTTAAATAACCTATAAGTGATAGTGTAACCAACATGATGCTGGTCATTTCAAAGATACATTCACGTAATATTTACACTGTATAATGCATTTCAACCAAATTTTGAACCTGAAATCCATAACATAAAGGGTATAGTTATGCATATCTTCGGAGTCACCATGGCCACCAAATCTTCATTCACTCATAAATTTATTTATTTACAAGAATCCTAAAAAGAAAATATGGAAGGCCAGTGAAACGGGCAAGACCCATACACAGTATGTCCCCTGACCGGTGTACAACAACAACAAATATATACCCTAACCCCAAACAATGCTAGAAACTACAAAATATTTGAAAATGAAAATCCACAGCCTGCTTCCAGTCTACAGACCGGGTCAGGGATGGAATGAATGAATCCCCCATTTAGCGGCGAGGATATGAACTGTGCAGGCTGCCGAAGCCTGTCGCACTCCTCTGAGGCAATGAATAAATGAATGACAGATGAAATGAAATGGTAGTGGAGAGTATTGCTGGAATGACATTTTGACAGAGAAAACTTGAGTACCCGGAGAAAAACTTGTCTGCCTCCGTTTTGTCCAGCACATATCTCACATGGAGTGACCGGGATTTGAACCACGGACCCAGCGGTGAGCGGCCGGCGTGCTGCCGCCTAAGCCACGGAGGCTACAAAATATCTACACATGTAAATTTTTGATATTTCTTATTCACCCATTTTCCCTCACTCATTCATTCTTCTACAATCATATTCATACACTTTCTTATCGCATATGTTTCCTAACATAGCACTTAACCATATTTACATTTAATGTTGGCGGGAAGGCTGCTTCAAAGCCGCGCTGAGGGAGCATGAAACCGTAGTCTGAAGGAATCCGCCCTCGAATAGGGGTTTATAAGACACACCCTTTGCCCTTTCGGACGGAACGGTAGAATAGAGAGAGTAAGAAAAATGGTGAAAGGTGGATAACCCCTGTGAGGGACTTGTGTACCAATAAGACATTTGTTTGTTTACATAATGAAGTGACTGACGGGAGGGATAGTTGACAGCTAGTCTTATTTATTAGTCGTTCAGCGCAATGGTGCATACCTTCTGATATTTCGAGGTTAGCATCAGTAGTGGGGTGCCAGGCAGGTCTCTAATTAAATGTTCTCAAGACGTTTGAACCTACACTCAATATCTCAGAATATATAGTACTGTATGTAAAGCATGTCGTATGTCCAAGATATTTTAGCCGTATTTAGAGCATACCATCGAAGTTAGGGCTACGAAAATAATTATGTTCGTGTTAAGTTTTGAATTCACTTTAGGGGTTTGGGATATCTTGGTCATCAACCCTGTGCAATTGAATGTGCGTTGATCATGTCTAATAATCTGTATATCAGTTATGATTTTAGTAGTGAAAATTAATTCTGTTCTCACATATGGACTGTCGAATACATAGAATACGATGTGGTGGACTGTATAAAGAAATATATTTTACACTGTATGTACATGATTAAACACTGAACAAGTACAGAAGATATTACATGCGTGCTATGACACCATGTCCGGTAGCCACTGCTACCTGCTTGCAAGTGAGTCCTGCTTGACGCAGGTAAGAAAACGACCCTTCCTCTTAATGGGTCAACAACCCTCCAGCAGGGGGACCAACTGTCATTAGAGTATGTACAGTGCCAGAGTTGCCAACATACTCCCCCCCTTGAAATAGCAAATATTTCAAACAACAATTAAATACTGTCACTTTGTTCTATTAACTGGAATAAGAGTTGAAATAAACACTATGTACACAAACATTTAAACAATTTCACTTCTCTTCACTCAACAATGGGCAAAGTCTTGACACTGCTCTTTTCAAAAGAGCTCCGCTGGGTGTTTTGATGGTAACAACCCTCGTAACTCCGTCGGTTCCTGGATGCACTGCTGCGACACGGCCCAGTTTCCAATGAAGTGGAGGCACGCCCTCTTCCTTCAGAACAACCAGAGTGTCGATTTGTGGGGATTGTCCGGGCGACCGCCATTTAGAACGCTGTTGGAGTTGTCCGAGATATTCCTTGGACCATCGACGCCAAAATTGCTGGAACATAGCCTGAAGCAGTTGCCAGCGCTTCAGTCTATTCAAGGGAGTCTGAGACACATCTTCTTCCACAGGAAGATGAAATGAGCCACCGATCAGGAAGTGGGATGGGGTTAATACTTCCGGATCATTGGGATCAGAGGATAGTGGGCAGAGGGGGCGCGAATTCAAAACTGCCTCTATCTGTACAAGCACTGTAGTCATTTCTTCAAACGACAATGCAGCATTTCCTACTATTCTCTTAAGGTGATACTTAGCTGATTTAACTGCAGCCTCCCACAACCCTCCGAAGTGAGGTGAACCAGGAGGACTAAAATGCCACTGAATCCCCTTTTCAGTAGCAAAGCTTATGAGTGACTGCTTGGTATTCATATCATTAAAGAATTTCTTTAGCTCACGTGATGCACCTACGAAATTAGTTGCGTTGTCAGTGAATATGTGGGTGCAAGTTCCTCGTCTAGCCATGAATCTTTTCAGTGATGCTAAAAAGGCAGCTGTAGACAGATCGCTTACAAGTTCAATATGTACAGCCTTTGTGGCAAAACAAACAAACATAGCTATATATGCCTCAATCCGAGCGCCCTTCCTGGAGGAAGGCCGTAAATATACTGGGCCACAGAAATCTATTCCTGAAGATGCAAATGGTCGACTGGGAACTACTCTCCTTTCAGGTAGCGATCCCATTATCGGTTGATACGGCCGAGACGAGAATTGAAAACACGTCTTACATCGATACACTGCTTTTCGAGCACCGTTCCTCCCACATAGAGGCCAGTATTGCTGTCGCATCATTGTCAATAAAGTCTGAGCTCCAGCATGAAGAAAAACAAAGTGAAAATGATCAAATAACATTATTGTAATGCGATGATTGCCAGGTAATAAAATAGGATGTCTTCTGTTGACCGATAGTTTAGTATTTTGCAGACGGCCTCCTACCCGTAACAGACCCTGCTCATCCAAATACGGTGCTAATCCATGTAATTTGCTTCCCTTGGGTAGTGGCAAATTTTGTTTGAGAGCCTTTATGTCTTGTGAAAATTCAGAACCTTGCGCAATTTTACACCATAAATACTTAGCCTGCTCTAGTTCTACCGGATTAAGAGCACCTGTTTGTCTGTCTGTTTTAGTTTTAAGATTTTTGATAAATCTGAGCACGAGAGCTGTTATTCTAATCAGCTTGCTCCAGGAAGAGTATCTGTTAATCAGATTCGATCCAAGGGATTCTGTAGATGACACTAGAACGATTTTAGTTTTCCTAACTTCAGGTAATTCTTGAGAGCTATGCCTCTGCTGTGAAGGCCATTCGTCTTTATTATCTGAAAGCCAAGATGGTCCCGATAACCAAAATGATGAATTTAACAGCTTCTCCGCGGTAACTCCTCTCGAGATCATATCTGCTGGGTTATGATGAGTAGAGACGTGCTGCCAACAATCAATATTTGTCAACTGTTGAATCTGCGACACTCGATTAGCGACGTATGTTTTCCACTGGTGTGGATGGCCCGAAATCCATGCTAATGCTATTGTGGAGTCAGTCCAACAAAAACACTTGTCTTTAGTTACGTTTATGGATCTCATGACTCTTTCGACCAACTGAGCAAGTAATACAGCACTGCATAGTTCTAATCTTGGTAAAGTTACTGAGCCTAATGACGCAACGCGAGACTTGGAACACAATAAGTGAACTGTTATTTTACCATCTCCTGTCTGAGATCTTACATAAACACAAGCGCCGTAAGCAATCTGAGACGCGTCACAAAATCCATGAATTTCATACTCCACAAATTCTACTGCCCTAACATGACGAGGCACTTTGAACTCCTTCAATTTAGCAATATCCTGCATATAACGAATCCATTTAATTTGAAGTTCTATTGTGAGAACGTCGTCCCAATTTAAGTTCATTTGCCACAGTTGCTGGACGAAAATCTTACCCTTAATCAATACTGGGGCCAAAAGCCCTAAGGGGTCAAATATTTTAGCCAGGTCTGATAGAATTATTCTTTTGTTTATCCGTGTCGAACTGAAATCACTTCTCAACTCAAACTGAAAAGTGTCTGTGATGGGTTTCCAAGATAGCCCCAACAACTTCAAGTCTTCACCCTCATCTACCTTAATAATGTACTTGGGATCTGTTTCGTGGTTAGAAATGCTCGATAGTACATTGGGCTCATTCGAACACCATTTTCTTAAGGTAAAACCCGCACTGGATAAAATATCTGAAACACACTTGTGAGTGGTTCTTAAGCCGTCAGTTGATTCACAACCTGTCATTAAATCGTCAACATAAAAATCCCGCCGTATTACATTCGAAGCTTCAGGAAATTCCTCCTTAGTGTCATTCGCCAATTGAAAGAGGCATCTTGTGGCCAGGAAGGGTGCACATGACGTGCCATATGTGACTGTTTTGAGACGATAATGTTTAAGCTCGTCCTTAGGGGACTCCCTCCACACGATACGCTGAAAGTCAGTATGTGCAGGTTCTATGAGGACCTGCCGATACATTTTTTCTATGTCAGCGGTCAATACATAGCGATGCATGCGAAATCTAGCCAATATTGAAAATAAATCATCTTGAACGATCGGTCCTACTAATAACAAATCATTGAGGGATAATACAGAATCGCCCTTCGAGCTGCCATCAAATACCACGCGAGTGCGCGTTGTCAATGAATTACCCTTAAATACACAATGATGCGGAAGGTAGTACTGTAATGGTTTGTTTATCTCATTACTGGGAATTTCCTCCATATGATCCAGGTCAGTGTACTCTCTCATAAACTGTACGTACTCCGACTTGACTTGGGGCTGCCTTTCAAAACGCTTCTCTAGGCTGTGAAACCGTCTAATTGCCTCATTAACATTGCTACCTAGCTGACTCGGGTCCTCTTTAAGGAGTAGTGGGACTATGAACCTACCCTGTGGATTCCTTCTGTGACCGTCAGTAAATAGCCTCTCACTAATCTCTTGCTCAGAATGTCCTTGGCCAAGCAGTGCTTTCCCCGGCTCATTGAATATCTTACCTGACACAAAGAGGCAGGAAGAACTGTTATCTGCGTGCTTTTCAGACAAACCAACACTACCTGCTGCTACCCAGCCAAGAGCCGTGTTGCGAAACAACGGTAGTTTGTTTGAGAAACTGTCGAGCTGAAATTGTTCTGCGCCGATAAGATCGTAAAAGAATTCTGCTCCAATGAGAATGTCTATGGATGATGACACATTAAATTGAGGATCCGCAAGGTTTTCTAATATAAACTCTGGAATACTCCAATCTGTGATGTTGATATTTTTAGTGGGTAAGCACTGACCAGTAATTGAAGGTATTACGTGAAATGTCATGATTCGTTCAAAGGAACCGAACCGCGAAGAAATCTTTGTTCTTACCACCGACCCCACCTTGATGGTAGTGTTATGCAACCCATGTATCGGAATATTAGTCATTGTCTTTAACAATCGTAATTGATGAGCTAATTCCCAGGTTATGAAGTTGAGTTGCGAGCCGCTGTCTAACACAACCCGAGCATGACGGGTTTTTCCCTCTGAATTGTTGATATTCACTACTGCTGTCGACAACAATACATGAGAGGAAACATCATTGTTGTGATTGTGCAATGAAACAGCATTACTACTATGTTGCTCATTAAGGGGAGACAATGAAGTATTATTGGACACAATACTCTTGTTTGAAGTTTGACTATTATTGTGGTTCGGTGACCCTTGGTCCCTGTGAAGCAAGGTGTTATGTTTATCCTTGCACAGCTTACAACATGAACGAGTGCACTCGTTAGCGAAGTGATTTCCAGACAGGCAATTAACACAGAGCTTATGCTTCTTGATCTCCCGCCATCTGTCATAAACACACATAGAAGTGAATGTTTTGCATCTAAATATGGGATGTTCTTCCGTGCAAAGCGGGCATTTCTGATTTTTCTGTGAAAGGAAACAATTTTTTCCTGGGTTCGTGAATGGCCTCGGTTTGAAACCAGATGCATTCGGTTTAGATGAAACGCCTACCTGCTTCAGCTGTTTTGTGCGATCACAATTCTTAGTTTCGATCGATTCCAATGCATTACATGTTTCGAGTAGAAATTTGTCCAGTGTCTGATACGATGGAAGATCAAAGGTTGGTAACGAGGTCTCCCATTTTTTTAATGTTTCAACGTCAAATCTGCTTGTTATTAAATGTATCAAAATGGCATCTAATTGTTCTTCACAAGACAGACCAAGCGCTGATAGCGACTGTATGTGCCTTCTGAAACCGTCATACAAGTCTCTTAATGCCTTGGAAGATTCTACTTCTATTTTGTTAATCTGAAGGACCGAATTAATGTGGGAGGAAACAATTGCTCGCCGGTTATTAAACCTTTCATTTAACAGGTTCCACGCTATGTCGTAATTCGCTGCAGATATTTCTAGAGACTGTAACACGTCTGCCGCCCTGCCTGATACCACTGATTTTAGGTAGTGAAATTTCTGTATTTTTGACAGATTTGCATCTTCATGAATGAGATTCTTAAAGGTATCGGCAAAATTGGGCCATTCTAAATAATCACCTGCGAATGTAGGTAAACTTATTTGAGGCAGTTTAACTGAACGTGTATGCGAACTGGAAGTTGATTCACCAATAGAATCACTTAGCGAAGTTGCTGACTTGGAAATTGCACTGTTTATGGATCTTATAAGACCAGATGTTTTAAAGTATTGCTCCTCAAAGTCGGAGCGATAAGATTCTTGTTCTGCTTGAAATGATTCATCCTCTTTCAAATCCTCTATTTGTGATTGAACTGTTTCATATTCTTCCCAGATTTTTGATAAGTGAGCCCGTCGATCTTCCAACTGATCTACGTCCTTAGATTGAGAATCTAATTTCTCTATGAAGCCTTGTATGCGAGATAAGCTAGCCTTTAACCTACCCCTTTTGCTACACAGTGATTTTATCTTTTGTTCCATTTTTCACTAGCAATTCCCAATAAACTGCTGAATGATATAAAATCACAATAGACCAAATGCATATACGTAAAAGAATGACAAAACGAAAAGACAAATACCTAACATATTTACATAATACAAAGATGAACTCCTGGTTTTGTTTCAAAGAGTTGCGGGAAAACTGCGTACAAATAACGTACAGTTTTACGGGCGAAATCATGTGTGATCACTAGCAATACCAATACATTGCAAGTACAAACGAACAGTTTTGAATGGAGAAACAAAGGAATGCATATGAGTCACAAGGAATAATTAAGGATGATCGGTGACTTACCAGGATGATGAATTCTGTTGTCCAGTAGTCGCCATGCTGGTAACTACCCACGCCATTTGTGAGAAACCATGCTGTCTTTGGATCACACGAGTTCAATTTTCACTGTTTTTCTTGCCATCTAATCGTGCCCGGAGGACCAAAACTTATGTCGAATACATAGAATACGATGTGGTGGACTGTATAAAGAAATATATTTTACACTGTATGTACATGATTAAACACTGAACAAGTACAGAAGATATTACATGCGTGCTATGACACCATGTCCGGTAGCCACTGCTACCTGCTTGCAAGTGAGTCCTGCTTGACGCAGGTAAGAAAACGACCCTTCCTCTTAATGGGTCAACAACCCTCCAGCAGGGGGACCAACTGTCATTAGAGTATGTACAGTGCCAGAGTTGCCAACATGGACCTCAAAAATAGTTTGGTATACTTTCACAACGTGTAGTCGGATATGCTTGTGACCACATTGCCCTAGGTGCTGCATGAATTGTAATCACAGAACCCGTATGGAAGATGCTTATTTTGTTCCATACTTTTTGTATATTAATCACTGGTTTCGTACTGTAAATGCAGCTAATATAGTCGAATCTATGTTATTCCAAACTTTTCTTGAGGAATGTATATGTTCAATTGTGACCTGCTTGTCACTACTATGCTAATAATAAACTTTTACCAAATTTTACACGTGCAATATATGCCCTAACAGACATAACAATGCCAACTTACAGAGACCTCACGGCTATAAACTGTCTACTAATATTCTACGAACATATTAGTTCCAGACTCAATATCACAGAATCTGTTCATATTAACAAATTGAAACTCTGCGCTTTATTAAGTCTTGATGTCCGTCTCGTGGCACAGCGGCTAGCATTCTTGACTGTCTTCCCTGAGGTGAGAGCTGGAATGGGTTACACTCAACTCCGTGAGGCGAAGCTGAGAAGAGGTAGGTTCGATTCCCACCACAATCATACTAAAAGTAGTTTTCAATGGATTCCTACTACTACTCAAGGAAAATGCCAGAATGGTTCCTAATATAAGGCCACGGCCACCTTCTTCCCAATTCTAACCATTACAAAAACATATTCTACTACAGATAACCAAAATCACACACCTCTCACTCCCATGCAGCAAGGTCGGAGGAATTACTGAGCGATGTAGAGAGAGTTTCTTCGCTACACTAGCAGGATACATAGATCACACTGCGAACTCACTAGAATTACCGTTCTGTTCCTTGACAATATCTCCTTTACCATACTACCATCCTCAGAGAATTCACAGCTTAAGCACGCCAAATTATTAACCTGCTCTAATTTAGTTCCTTCAACCTAGAATTATATTTTGATGTGTTTCTTCCCTACCTTCCTTCCAATATTTCCGTTCATATTCTAAATTAATGTGTAGTAGTAGCTACGCTGGCTAAAGCGCAGCATTAGGCCGTGGGGCCAAGCTCTCTGCTGACTCGGTAGACGCGTGGGTTCGAGCCCCACCGTCGGCCGTCCTTGCAATGGTTTTCCGTGATTTCCCATTTTCAACACCAGGCAAATGGTGGGACGGTACCTTCTGACAGGCCACGGCCGCTTCCTTCCACATCCTTGCCCAGTTTCATTCACCATCATTCATTTCATCTCTCATTAACTCCTCTCATGAGGTTGGCGTCAGGAAGGGCATCCGGCCGTAAAAACCATCGCCACAAAGACTTCACCGCATCTCATCCCCGACCCCGTTGGAAAACGGGAATAATAAGGGGTAGACGTACATACATACATTCTAAATTAATGTGTTATTTGTTTTTCGTCCCTTATAACTGCTGCATCATTTAGAGACACCGAGGTGCCGGAATTTTGCCCCGAAGGGGATCTTTAACGCACCAGTAAATCTAATGACACGGCTCCCTAGCATTTCCGCACCCTCAAATGCCAGATGACTGCGCCAGGGTTCGATCCTGCAACCCTGGACACAGCAAGCAAGAACGTTACCGCTGATCTACGCAGCCTGCTCGTATATTCTAACACGTTAGCTTGTAAGCAATTGCCAGTGTCCGTCATTAAAATCAGGTCATCAGCACAAGCCAGACTGCTTACCTGGTTTCCACTTAATTAAATCCCACCCAGTCAATTTATGCCCATCAAAAATGGCCCACACAAAACTAACAGTAATGGTGAAATATTACAGCCTTGCCTTACTCCTGTGACAACTTTAGACAAAGAATTCATCCAAACGTCAACACTTGCTATAGTCTGATAATCGACATAAATACATTTGATTGCCTGTGTCACCCTTCGCTCGATACCTTAAACCGTCAGGATGCTCAACACATTTTCCCTTTTTATTCTATCGTACGCCTTCTATAGATCTACGAAACACAAACTGAACTGTCTATTCCTCTCGTACCATTTCTCACTAATATGGTGCATACTGGAAACTTGATTTTGGCATTCACACTGTGATCTAAAGCTGCACTGGTTTTCATCCATCCTATTCTCGACCAATGATCGAACTTTCCTCTCCACAATGCCAGAGTTCACTTCCCTGGGACACTTAACAGACAAATACCGTTACAGTATTGTTGCAATCTATCTTGTTGCCTGCTAAAGGTTAGGGCCGTTACTGCTTTTCTCCAGTCAAGGGCTACCTTTCCAAAATCCCATGCCTATACGATTATCGCATTCAATCATTTCATCCCTGCCTTCCCACTATAGTTTAGCATTTGTGGCCGAATTCCATCAACCCCTACATCTTTGTACAGTCAGAGTGATTACTGCTTCTGCCCATTCAGAGGGTAACTTACCTAAATCTCATGCCAATTCGATTATCCTATGCAACCATTTCATCCTGCTTTTTCCACTATACCCTACCACTTCTGATAAAATTATATCTGCTCTTGCTGCCTTGTCAGACTGAAGTTCATTTGTCAATGTCTCCACTTCCTCAAGTGTTATTCTCTACCCGTCTTCATTTACCTCCTGCATAATCTCAAAATTTTCCATACTGCCAGAAAGGATTCCATTTGTATTTAGCAAATTTTCGAAGCATTCTTGCCATATTATTTGCGTCTTTCGCATCTACAGTGAGTATCCAAGAGCTACCCAAAACACGTGGGTACTAAAACAATATTAGTGTAAGAGTTAATTCTTTAGTTGTTGGAAGATTCTTCATTGATTTAAGGAGGTAGAATTGTGAAATGAAATAATATTTTTTGTAGATAATAAAGCTTTGACTTTTGAATTTTAAACTACTGCTCATTTCCTGTTTCCAGAATGTCAAGGTTTCTTCATAGCACAACAGAAATGCTTTCCTGCACTCCAGTCCTAACCTATCCCATTTATTTCCGAATTCCTCCAAAGATTCCCTTTTGCAGTCTACTATTATAAGTTTGGTTTTGTTCCTTTTCACTACATAAAACTCTCTCTAAGCCGCATTCCTTGTTTGGATCCATGGTAAGCCTTCCTTTTAATTTTACAAGCCAACATATGGTCAGAATATGACGCCAGACAACAAGACAGAAATGTCCCCTACCACTGCAAGTGATACTAAATTAGGTAAACATTTTGAAGAACAGGGATCATTGGAAGAAATTTAAGAGAAAACAGTAATAGTTGTGATTTAGGTTATGTTTAACTTGATTTGAATATTTTAAGTCCAATGTTGACTAATATTTTAGAATATATATATATATTTTATTATCGTTTCTGTCTTCTATGGACCACGTTATTTCAACTGCCTTCTCCTTCGTTCTTTCACATCGGCCCAGTGTTCACGCGTTCTTCTTCGGTGAGCTCCTTTTCGTTCTTCGGTCCACTTCTTGCCGATTTTCAATATGGGTTTGGCAGAAAACTCTGTATTTCCCCAAGTTTCTTCTTCAAAGAGTCACGTTCCAAGATGTCCTCATGTGATATCCCCAGTTCTTGTAGGTCTCTTTTCACCTCTGAAAACAAGATCCCTTGGTTCTCTATCCCACAAAGTAGGCACAGATTCGATTGGACAATATTCCGGAGCTCATTCGTGTTAAATGGCCATAAAAGGAGAGTCTTCTTCTTCCTCGTTCCTTGACCGGGCCCAAGATCCTTCTCAAAATCTTCCTCTCTTTCGCTTCAGTTTTTCTGCCAGGCCTTTCTTGTTCATCGCCGGGCATTCTGATGCATATAACGCCTCCGGGCGAATAACGGTAACGTAGTGCCTCAGTTTGGCCTTGAAGGACATTGATCGTGTTTTGTAAATGTCTTTGGTTAAATGGTAAGCCATTTCCATTTTGTTCATCCGTGACACGAAAGCTTCCTTTTCACGAATGTTGGCCTCCATCCATTCACCCAGGTATTTGAATTTCTCTACCTGTGTTATTTGTCCTCCTTTAACCATAAATTCTCTGGGTTCTGACTTGATGTTCGTTATAAACTGCGTTTTCTCAAATGAAATCTGAATACCTGCCTTTGCTGCTTGCATCTGAAATTGATTGATTTGTTCTATGGCCGTGTCAAGAGAATTAGAGGAAATTGCAACATTATCTGCGACAGCTAAACAGTCGATTGTCAGGTTCTTGTTCTTACAGCCTAGTCTGACCCTTTTCTCTACACCATCATTACACAATTCTTTACGCCATTCTCGAATTACTTTCTCAAGAACACAGTTGAATATCAGAGGCGAGAGCCCATCTCCCTGTCTCACCCCTGTCCGTATTGAGAAGGATTCAGAAATCTCTCCCCTGAATTTAACTTTGGAAGCTATGTCCAACAGAGTTTGGTGAATGATAGCTCTTGTCTTATTATCTAAACCAAATTCTCTTAAAACCTGGATCAGGGTACTTCGATTCAATGAGTCGTAAGCCTTCTTGAAATCAACAACGGTCACAACAAATTTCTAACTTCTCAGATTCATGTACGATAGAATTGATTTTAGATTCATGATCTGCTCAACACAAGAGCGCCCCTTTCGAAATCCTCCTTGGTATTAGCCCAGTTGTTGATCGAGCTGTGCTTCCGTCTCGTTTGAAGCGCTTTCGCGAGAATCTTGTATGTTATCGAGAAGAGTGATAAGCCACGATAGTTGTTTAGGCCGCTTTATCACCTTTCTTTTTCAGGGGGTGAAGCAGGGCCGATGTCCAATCACTGGGCATTTTTTTCTGTTTCCCAAATCTCCCGAATGATATCCGTTAGCTTGTCGACTGGTGTATCACCTGTGTATTTCCAGAGCTCGGCAACTATTGAATCCTCACCTAGTTGGTGGATTTGAGTCTGGGTTGACGAGCATATCTTCGTGAAAGGAAAATTTTGATGTTGGAGTCTCACAATTGAGAATATAATTATTATTATTATTATTATTTTAATTTCTTTCTTAGATTCCCAACGAATATTTCAACAATGTTGTATATGACCCGAGTAATGTAAAACATTGAGCCAGTGATGCTGTGTTACCATTTAATGATAGGAACATGGAAAGAATTAGAGTGTTGTTAAATCTCAACATCAACCCTGGCTGTCATACTGTAAAGGGACTGCAACATTTAGACAGCGTGCAGCCGAGATCAACACCATAGAAGGAAGGTCATCCCGAAAGAAAAGTTTTTTAGAGAAGGGGGGGGGGACAAGGAATAGGATCCTGTCTATCCTGCGAGTTGCTTTTGAGCCTTAAATGAAACAATTAAGTGATTTCTAATTATTTCAAGTCATAAACACGATTTTCTCAAAATGACTTATTTTTACAATTAATGTTCCTTTATCTGAAAAACTCCTTAGGATAAATTCATGAAACTTTGTGAGATGCTTTATTATATCGTGATGTCCTTACTGAAGCAGAATCATAGCAGAGGTTTCCATTGAACATAAGTAAGGGGTGTGCATCTACGAATATATTGTGTAAAAAATTGCATCTTTTTTAAAAGTTAATATATTTCGTTCTTTTGGTTCTTATGTCTTAAATCTGCTTCAGTCCACATTAATAAAGTGGAAATATTAGCTGTAAAAAAATAGGAGTCGTATCTTCATTGGTTCACAAAATACAGGAACACAATGTTGGCTTATTTAACATTGGCAAGATAGGCCTTTCAAACTCCCCTTAATTGGCGTTACTAACATTCAGGATATCATTACGCATAGTTAATTACTGTAATACGAGTATCTTATGAAATTATTTTCATAACGGAATGTTGTTGAAATAAACACACGTTAGGAGCAACGCCTCAGAGAGCCTTATTAGATACATAAGGTTGTGGAATAGTGTGTCTTCGTTTTGTTTGTCGTCCGCTTGTGCCCTTCAACTTGCAGACTGAGTGTTTCTTCTGTCTTGGCCCTGGACTGTGCGTCTGTATATTTATTTATGATTCTTTGTAGCATTCCGAGTACACGACGCACTGCGGCTTTCTCATTTCTACTAAGACATTGTTACAAAGGCGGTTACATTCATAATTTATAGCGCCTTTTTCCCTTAGTCTCCTTCCACTTCTTCCTCTAGGATTTATCTTATGAACAAAGAACCGTTCATGCTTCTACCAATTATCTCTGGGCGAATCCTGGACATGGCTCAGACGGTGCAGGCGAAACTCAGAGGGACAGGGGCCCCACGTTTCGAATATCGGTAATACTAGTACTAGCCAGTGTTCTTCATCTCCGAACAGAGCACATGCAAAATTGTATAGGTCTCTAAAAACGTTCAATGCCTTAAATAATTGTGATTGAAGGCACAAGTAACGTAATCAATAATACCATGTATCGGCCAACAATCAGACACATAGCGTGCACACGAGATTAGGATAATAATGTTATAATATCGTATGGCCTCGGATGCCGGGTGCAAGCTTTGTTATTTGACGCCTACAGGGCAGCTTCTATGTCGTTCCTTGGAGCGCTATGAAGGTCAAGGAAGTTAGATACCTAAGCTCCTTGACACTACAGCGCTATCTAGCAGAGAAAGGAGGAACTTTGTGTTGGCGGATAATCCCGCGATTAATTTTGCCATGATGAACACGGCCTACTGAGCTCAAATGGGTTCTTTAACAGGCCAACAACATATGACATGCATGAAGAGAGTATTGTCTCCTTTCAAAAATCACATACCATGGCCAGGAGTGAACCAGCAAGCTTGGAGTTCGTAGTCCGACACGATAACCACTCCCTCGCCGTGGCGATGCACGAGATGATGATTTTGAGCTTATCTTACCAGGGAAGCAAGCAAGCCTTTGCAACTAGGTACAGAATGCCAAGTCCTTCAACTATCCATTTTTATTATTATTTTAGCGTATGGCTTTTAGTGCCGGGAGTGTCCGAAGACATGTTCGGCTCGCCAGAGTGTGTAGCTGCTTCTATGCGGGTACCCATGGGGTGAGCTACAAGTACTGTCGAGTGAGGAGTGTTGTCTGGGGAGGAAAGTGTGAGTATAAGGACGAGGAATTGGAAGGCAGCGGCTGTGGCCTATAGTTAGGGACAAACCCCGGCATTTGCCTGGAAGGAAGATGGGAAACCACAGAAGACCATCTTCAAGGTTGCCGGCGGGGGGATTTGAACCTCCTCGCCTCCCGGATGTGAGCGTCTGCCTGCAGCCAAGCCGTAACGACCACGGTTAACTCACCCGGTTTCAACTTTACTGCGACATTATATCTGTATCTACCTTCTTTGAATGAAATGTCACTGTTAACACCTGATATAACGTAAAATACTGTGACCATTCGCGATCGGTCAGAATTGTGGTCAGACAACCATGGTGCAACTTTGGGAGATATGCTACAAACAAAACATAGAGAGGACCGAGGGCAAAAGGAAAACAACATGCCTTGCGAGGAATTATCACACCTGTCAATACTTAGGATTATAGTAAAATTAATTCGCAAATACCAGCAGAATTAACATTACAACTTTCATGCTTCTAGTTATAATCAATTTATTATATTTATTATTTGCATTCATGGAATCTGGAGAGTTTTAGGCTCTCTCTTTAGTTGTTAGTTAGTTTTCCTTTGCTTCAATTTGATAAAATAAACGTCTTAACTCTTAGGCACAGTTTACAAGTGGGACGTAGTGATACTGAAAATGAAAATGAAAATCCACAGCCTGCTTCCAGTCTCCGACCGGGTCAGGGAATGGAATGAATGAAGCCCCCATCTAGCGGCGAGGATATGAACTGTGCCGGCTGCCGAGGCCTGACGCACTCCTCTGGGGCAATGATTAAATGAATGACAGATGAAATGAAATGATAGTGGAGAGTGTTGCTGGAATGAAATTTTGACAGGGAAAACCGGAGTACCCGGAGAAAAACCTGTCTGCCTCCGTTTTGTCCAGCACAGATCTCACATGGAGTGACCGGGATTTGAACCACGGACCCAGCGGTGAGAGGCCGGCGTGCTGCCGCCTAAGCCACGGAGGCTCCGTAGTGATACTAATTAACCCATATAATGTTTTTCAGTTAGGATCATATATTCCCCACCTACAGACGTGGCCAAAATATTTCAATTAAAACAAAAACTTCCCAGTTCATTAACAATGTGTAACGTTTAAGATAGTGTTTTACTATACATTTTATTTTAGTCATTGATGAGAGTAAAATCTCAATATTTTGAGCTATTTTATATTTTAACCAATTATTTTGAGCCTCAGGTTTTTCTACTCCATTATTTGTAAAAAATTATCACACATTTTCCTCCTAAATTGAAGAAATATTGTAATTCAGAAGATAAATTTACATGTCATACTATCCATAAACAAAAGCAAATATATAAGATGGTAGAGATGGCACCTCCATCTTAGCAAGGCGTACAAAACTCAACGCAGCATACCAACTATCCCACAATTTGTATAACAAGAAATGCATTTCGAGGAATGCTAACATCTATCACTATAGAACTGCTGTCAGACCACAGTTTCTGTATGCCACAGAGAACCTCTTGATGAACAGAAAACGCACCATGGATGACCTGGAGAAAGCCGAAAGACGTATCCTCAGGAAAATCCATGGCCCGAGATTGCTCCCAGATGGAACCTACCGTTTGAAATCTAATTCTGACCTGTATCGACAGTTAGAATCATCCAATACCAGTATGCGACGTAGGAGGCTAAAGTTCTACGGGCACCTACAAGGAATGAACAGCAAGACGCTTACCAAGAAGATCTTCTCCTTGGTTAAAAGCTACAAGACTGGAAACCTGTGGCCTAATGAAGTACTAAAGGACTTGGATTCGGCTGGAATTGCTGACCTTGATGTAGAAGATCGTTCTAAATTTTGTGCGATGGTAGAATCTTGACCCCACCACCTAGAGTCCCTAAATGTCGGAAGCCCCTTCTGCAGGAGAGAAAGGAGAAATTATCAGCAGGGCTCAAGAGATATTGGGAACGGAAAAGAGCAACGAAGAAATAGTCATAAGCGCTCCGTTGTGGGCTTAAATCAATAATAATAATAATAAGATGTCTTATGTACTAGGCAATAGTTATATGCAACATTGACTACGGTAATACACACATTTAGAATCCTATAACTTTAACAATAGTGAGCAACTATGTTAATATTTATTTCCGTCTATTTTGGTTCAAATGCAAAAGAAATCATGGACTTCATTTAGTTCAAAATATACTAATATGAAAATGAATTGTTAAGAGACTGCTACCGAATTAATTTTCCAACTGGAAAACTAATATACAGCATAATTCTATTAATATGGCCACATCTGTAATACAGTATAATTGGCCGTTAATACGCTTTGAACGGCTGAAACGATTTCAAATAATTGTTAATTAGGAAATCCAAAAAATGGCTACAAATCGTTGTATAAGGTTGTACGATATAAAGTTTCCACTCAATATTAGAAATTTGTGGGAACAATCAGTAAAACAAGCATCATTTTAGTTGACTTGCCTCAATGAGAGTAAATACGTGCGCATGCATCAAACTGAAATGAACAAGAATTTCCAGGCACAGGAATGTAAGATTCCATCATTTTCTTGAAGTGAGTCTGGGTTAGAACCTTCGAAAGAACTCAATAAGGAAGGCATTTGTGTGTACTAATAAACGAATTTCTGATCCCATGTACTGTAGAACAAGCTGAACAAGTAAAATAGCTCAATAGCCCAAAGTCAGGAAGGCACTAACCAACTGTTCAAAATCATCCATTCGCTGGTATGAGCGGAGAGATCTCTCACATAATCAGTGAGCCACTTACTCAACCACAGTAGGGCGTACTCAATGAGGATTATTCACATATTTCAACGAAGAAGAGATTTGAGAACGAAAACTGAAAGGATCCTCTTCTTGCCAAGAGGTCACCTTGAGCATGGAGTTTATTGTCCCCCAGTGCCGCAAGCATGAAATCAGGTCCACTCAACTTGATTGTCTTTCAGAACCAAATTCAAATATTACCATTTTCCCCTAGGCCACACCACTTCAAGCTTTCAAATTTAGACTGTCCCTATTAATATTTACTTACATTTAATAATGAATACAAGGGATACATTTAATAAAGGAAAACTATAACAGAATTATAACGAAACAGCGTTATATGCTTCAACTCTTTTAGCTAGAAGTACTGTCCATGAAGGTTTCGTTCTCAGCAGCCAAGAGCACTCAAGGCCTCAAGATTTGTATTCCCATGTGCACCACGACATTAGCGTTACCACTACCAAGAAATGTTCTGAAACCACACGAGAAACATGTAACTATGCAATTGTTTGTTTGATTCAAAATCAAATTATTCTTACAGAAATTGTTTGAACGAAGGTAGGTCAGGATAGCAAATACTTAATCGCCTGAAATAAGTCATCTTATTCCATTTTCCTGTAGGAGATAATGGTTTCAGGGACAGATTACCTCGATATTCCTCCTTTTGAAACAAAAATCATTTTCGCCACCAAAATATACTAGTCGGGCAGCTAACCGGGATAGAAAATATTGTAGGACGGACTGCATGCGGCTCGGGGCATATGTTGAGCAGGCTTGCACTGGATGGTGTCTCATTACAGGCTCAAGGTCACTTGTCCTAATCCTGGCCAAAATTACAGACTCACGTGATAATTGAGATTTTACCATATTACACATCATGGCCATTAGGTACTCTGTTAGTACCTTAGTCAAAAACAGTATTCTCTTGGGACATTCCCACACATTTTCTGCCTTAGTGTTTGCTCCACCTATATTCTCGCACTATAAATAAATAATAGTGAATGAACACGAGGAAACAACAGCTGAACACGACTCCTTGGCTTCGGGGCCTCTGGACTATAGCTTCGTCATGTTTGTGATTGCTTGCGTGCTCCAGCTCCCGTGTATGTTTTATATGCCCCGTATCTGGGAGGAGAAATGGAAATGCAAATATTTTCAATGGAGATCCAGCATAAAGGAGTAGAACGTAAATAGGAGCAGAGAAATGTGAGATAGGGAAACTGTGTAACACAGGATGCAGAACCAAGAGGGCAATATTCACCGAGTTACGATGCGAGAGAATTTAAAGGGATGGAGCCGAACTTAATGGATTTATACTGTATGCTCTAATGGGTTAAAATTATACCACCTGCAGGGTTTTTAATGACGCAAACACCAACTGAACCACAGGATTATTCGTAAGTCGCTTTGGTATTCCGATATTGAGCAATATACTGAAGGCATGCATGACACTGTGGTTCACTTGCGAGTCATAACTCATAACACAAAGCAGCAGGTCGATATTACTACAGTGTCTTACTGAGAAGGCAATCGTACTATGTCTTTAATTTCCTACGGTGGATAGCCTTCACTCCCTCTCCCCGTTTCCCCAAAGTTATTATCTGCGAAAATGCCTATGATACAATGTACTTAGGGTGGTAAACACGTTAAACTTTACACAGATAAATAATCCCTCATACAAGTGATGTTATGGTTGCGGCTGGGTATTTTTTTTCATGTATAGCCTATGCTCGTCTTATAAAATATAGGTGTATGGGGTCAGATATATGTGTGTCCCTAAAACATTTTGATTATCTACAGGTGATTTAAAAGACGCCTGGTAAGGACTTACTACTAGCTAGTCCGACCTCGACCATGTCTTTCAAATTACCAAATTACATTACTAATCCAACGTTGCACCAGACATTTCGTTGGTTCTCAATATCTCCTAAGCAACGGTTTTCCAGCAATCAGCCAGAAATTGTGTGTAATGATGGAGACTGATAGAATTTCATACACATGATCTTCAAAAATATTGTAAAAAACAAGTAGTTCCGTGAAGAACTAAATAGCCTATTTTCATAAATCCTACTAGTCTTACTTAGGACACAAGAAATTAAAAGGAGATTTTAATAAAATTGCATAGCAATCATTTATAAGTTACCATAAAATTCCATTAAATTCAACGGCAGTATGAAGCTTGTATGAAGATACACCGTGCCGAATTTCACAGCGCTCGGATGAAAGTCGCGAGAAAAATCCATTTAAATATTTAAATTTTTCGTCGTCGCCATGTTGGTTTTCTGTTCACCAGGTTATTGAATAATCAATAGGTCAGCTTATGTTAATAGTCTCTTTCAAGATACACAATTTCAGTTTGATTGCTGGAATAGATTCGTAGATATTGAGAACCGTGTAAATATTTCGGATGGTCACCATGTTGCATTGTCGTATAATGTAGGCCTTAGAGTTATGCACCATTAGATGAAGATTATTACGTAGGTTCATTATTCAAACTTTCACTTTGATCGCCTGTTTTGGACACAAGAAATACAAACTTAATTCCAAAATTTCGCACAGCCACCATATTCAGGTTATGTAAACTATTGAACTCAATTATATGTCATTGCATTTCAATGCATATAAACATTTGCTGTACGAAGTGTCAGTAAACTTGGGTGGTTACAGTAATTCGTGAGAACGTCTATTCAAATGTTTCAACTTCGCTTGGCCGCCATGTTCGTTTTGTACTTAACAGGTAAATGAAAGTCACAAAAATGAACTTTTAGTAGTTCTGTTTCTCATCGTTCGAAATTTCATGGTGATACCTCTTACAGTTGCGGAGATATAGAATGCCAGTGAAATATTTCGCGCAGCTGCCATGTTGGATTGGTGAAACGTATTAATATTTGAATGGCACGGCCAAGATTGGACGAGGTAGTAGTATGTACTTACCGAGTTTCAAAGAAATCGCTTCGTTCGTTTAGATTTTATTACGGGGTCACACACAGACGCACACACGGACAAAAGGTGATCTCTCTCTCATATGCCTATTTTGTTTTTCATAAATGAACACAGGCTAATAACCAACATTACGACAAGGCAAGGCTTTTCTGCCAAGTTTGATGAAATTTGATATTGTAAATCTTTATTTAAAGCTTAATATTGTACCCTTGCGTACAATAAATACATAAATCATAGTCCACTAGCTCTATAGGACTTCGGGGCATGGTGCATTCTCCCACTCTATGATTCACGTATTTTGGATCAAGGCGTAAGGATAACACTCAAAATGAATATCAAATTCAAAATATAAAAATTATTTGATGTTAATCAAAATTAGGCTCTACAACAAAGAAATTTACAATGAAATGTTCACACTTGCCCTTAAATGGACAAGGAATCATAAAACTGAACCATAAAAATCAATAATTAAGATTCCAAACGAACCTGACAAAAATCAACATACTCCTCACTTCCATAAAGCAGGTTCTTTAAACTACACATATGAGCTCCTCATTTACATAGTTATTCAGCTTCAAAATAAAGCACTTTTAACTCCCAGATTGGAGTTTTTACTTCACTTGTGCTAATTTGTTTATAACAATAACATATCATTTGGTCCACTTGAATTTAAAATCATCATCCCTCTCTATACAACTCTACTAATTTGGTGTCGCCGGGACGAGCTCGTGCATCCCTTGAGTTTAGGAAAATACTGAATAATTCAAATCAAGAAAGACTCCCCAGACTATCTTAACATTTCCAATTACTCGGGAGCAATATTATGTTGTTATCAACAATAAGGGATTTTTACAGTAATCTTATAATCATTATTTTAGCTTATACGGTTTCTGAACGTTCTCAGCAAGAAATAATAATACTTAGCTCTCGGTGCTGATGACCGGGCTATCTCAAACAATTATAACTTCCTCACAGCACAAAAGCGTGCTATCTCGGGCCTACCGCAAGGCAATTAGTGGCGACCTTCAGGCTTGTCAAAGTGATTCACACTTTTTTATGTGCAAGGGTCGTAAGGGCTCCCTGCTCGCAGACGGGCTGTCTATTCACTCCAGACAATTGGCTACTACAAGCTTCAAAACTCGAAAATACACACACTAGATTCATTCATCATTACATTACGCGGCCATATTTATCCGCTTCTATTGGCTCAGGTGGAATTATTGATTGCGAAGTATCTTGATTGGTGGGTATAACATTCAATAATAAAGGGGCTTTCGACGTAGATGAATCCTGGGTTCATAAAAATGGGTCCACCTCCTTGGTTATATTCCATTTTGGGAGGTGTTTCCGACACTGATACAGGAGTGGGATCATTTAACACCAACCCTCCTAGAATAGCGACTTCTGGGCGGCGCTCCCCGCGCTTTACACAAAATATACAGCACCCGTTTTCCAAATTTGCCTCAATGCAAACACATTTACTTCAACATAACCGTGCCCAACTACACCTGGCAAACAATTGAAACCTGGCACGAAATCACAGCAATCGTTAGCGTAAAAAATCAAATAAGCTATCCTATAGCTTTTTACAATAGTATTTGTGTGATATTTTTGAGCAAGATAGTTATTATTTTAACTTCCTTTGATCTCCGTCTTATTACATTATTGACACTTACAATTTGGCTGGCATTTATTATTAATTCAACTTTGACATTACTTTCATTAGAACATTATTGTTCAACAATCATTTATTATTATTATTTATTCATGGAACCTCAATGGCTTCCAACTTCATTATCATTATTGTTAATTCAACAATTACTTCATTACTGAAGATTTTAAGTTTTATTTCTTGCTTTAAAAAGTATGTTACTTTACATTACATCACCATAGGACGTGGTTTCAAAAGAATACAACTCCACTGAGTATCTATACAATTAACACTTATTAATCAATTAATTCATGATTAAATTATCGTTCAGAAAGCCGTATACTTCATTTTATACACTTTATTCATTATCCCTGTTTAGATGAGAACACTTTCTCATTGTATTTATTTACACGAACTCTTCCCCCAAAACACACAATCAAATTGTTTTACTCACATGATTATCCGAGCTACGGCTCCAGGCTCCCAATGGATTAGCATTATAGCCCACATCTTTGGGTTTTAAGCTATCATTTCGCAACTCACAACACTCGTGGTATACACTGATTTTTTCCTAATATTTAACATTTTTAATACACTGATATACTCTACTTGAGGTATAAAAATCATATTTATATTTAACACTTTATGACACTAAACATTTATAAAACACTTGAAAATTATTGCTAACACTTGACAAATATTTATATACACAATTTTCACTTTAGGCATGCGACGATGCCTTTCTTTCACAATGTGGTTACACACGCTTTCACACTTTCCTTTTTCCCTCCTCCTAAGGGGCAGATACTAGCTTTCCTCCCCTAGATCTGACTCCTAGCTGGGTTGATTGAAAGTCTCGTTCGCGGCCTTCCCTCGACTGGTACGGATAATTTTATCCTACTCTGGTTTCCTTTAGTAGTCGGCACTTGGTCAGTCTATGGCGCAATCTACACTCGTTCACTTTGCAAGTTAATATCTTGCAGAAAGTCTCTACTTGCTTCGGTCCTAGAGTCGCTGTTTATACTGTTACTTTGCGCTCTGACAATGTATTTTACTTTCGTCCACGTTTGGACCTTATTTGTGAATACTATGGTATTCAAATCGTGGAACGATTTATAAAGCTTTCACTCTTCCCTAAGCAGTTACTGCCCTGCTTTAGATTTCACTGATCTAACGTCACTTGTGTACTAATCTCCTCAGCACAGGAAGATTAGGCAATTATCCTCCGTTTTGATCCTGATACGGTTCTTTAACGCACTGGATAAAATTTTGAGTTTCACTACTCTCTTACAGTCTCGTTCACTGCCGAGATGTTTCGATATTGTCTTCGATAACTGATCCTAATTAAGGCTTTACACGCCTCCGTCGGGTGAAGATATTTCTGGGCCAAAGTACAACACTTTGCCAAAGTCCAGAGACTGATTAAAACTGTTCGTAGCTCGACGATAATTTCCATCTAACAAGGATTACGACGATTCGATGTACGGTGACACAGCATGACCACTCACGGTCGGAATAAGACTGCATGTTTACCCTAAGGCTAGCTGCTTATTTATTGAAATCCTCAAAAAATAAATTAGTTTCGCTTCTTCTCAAACCTACTTTCTAAAATAACTGTCGTACATTTTTGAAAAAATACCTCCTTGTTCCTCACGATCTCAACGTCTAAATAATACTAACATTTCCAAAAATCGATCGTGGGATGATCCTTTAAAAATTTAAAATGCGCTCCTGCCATATGTGGGCGTACTCACTTTTTTTCCCTCACTCTGGGCTACTGGCTTGGTGAATCCCCAACGACGTCGTGCTGACACTGCATTTCTATACTTTTCAATTATCATACAATTTTACAACTCTCAAAATTCTAATTTCCAGGATAATTAACATTACCGGTGAGATCTTTTAAAATTTTTGCATATTTCTTGCCAATTTCAGTATTTTACCACGGTTTCTGGCCCCGCCTGTCAAAGAGTGTTGCCGATTTCTAGCTGACTCAGGAATTTTATATTAATCTTCTTTCTCTCTCTTCTCAATGGAAAGTTTTGCTGGGCGATTGCGTCTCCTGATGCAAGCATCTTATACACACGTATGTCGGTGATCTCATACGCTGCTGCAAGATATTGCCTCCTCGTTCATGCGTCACGCATAGGTGATCTCATCTCGTCCTCTGGCTGGCTTTAAAACTGTATTGAAATCTTTTAAGATTTACTTCCTTTCTTGCTTAAAAGATCAGGGATTCGAATCTTGTGCACCCTGGAGGGCAAAATATATTGGCGTCAATGTAATTCAATTGTTTTGAAAAAAATTGAAAATTGTATATTGTTGTTTTACATTATTTTACAAATATGTTCACATTTTCTGTATTCTTATCAAATAATCGAAAGGAAACTTGTATAATTAATAATAATAATAATGTCAGAACATTGACTGGAAGAGGATCAACTCGAATTAATTCAATTCCCAGGGTTTATATTAGCTAGTAAATACTCTAGATCTAATATTAGCCATGGTGGTACTTGTATCTTCTTAAGAAATAATTTAGATCATGAACAGTTAACAGCATATGATTATCTAATTATGGAACAGGATTTTGAATTCTCTGCCATAAAAATACAGTAGTTTAAGTTAATAATAGTATTACATATCGAGAAGATATGAGGTATTGTGTTTACAATCAACACGTGTAAAATATATGGTAAGTTTTTTAAGAGGTTAAAAGTAAACAGTTTACAGAATGAGTGACATATGTTCTGAGACAGGTAGGTGACGTCAGAGCAGTGTACTCAAGTGCGTGTCTGGAACACATAATTAGGTCAGGCGAGTCCAGACATTTCAGGTGGTCTGACACAATCAGATAAGAGACAGCTGAGATAACGGGGTACAGACTAATTAGGTTAAATAATCTGGACGGCTGTTGACCTGACGTAGTTTGTAAGACTGAGGTAGACATTTAAAGAGATGGACTAATTGGAGTCCGGTAATAAGATCTTGGAGAAGATATGTGTTGTGACTGTTCCGGTCACAATGTTCCCAAACCCTTATTTGGTTGACTGCAAGAGAAGTCAGGTTAGGGTAATTTGTTCATACCATTTCTTTTCTTGTTCATCATCATCATTTAGGTTGTAGAATTTCATTTTATTTAGTGTATATATATCTTGTGTATCTCGGGGACTCAGTCAGGAATATTTCATTTAATTTGTATGGGAGATGTCAGTATACAAGACAGCGGATTGTGTAGGTAAGCTACAAGATGTTGCAACAGCAGGAAACTCTAGGCCAAATTTAGATTGGGCCGAGAATAACTTCCCTTGTCTTGAAGAAAGCTTTGTGTAATTTGTGTAAGGTTCTGACGTCAGAGAAGAGTTTCGCGCCACGAGTTGTAAGAAATATACATGGGTTCGAGATTATTGGTGTATTTTGTATGGGTTGGAGGGTATCATGACCCTGGCGGAGAAAGACGAAAACATGTGTTTACAAGATGAGCGGTGGGTTTTTCGTCAAGCGAGGCTTCACTTCTATTGTAGCGTCTGATTGGAAAGGTCGCGTTCTCGTAATTTGGCGTAGGCCTATTTGGAGAAACAGTTTTGTTGAAAGCATGGCTTGTGAATGTACTCGAAACGGCTACATATCACAACGATGTTATCTCTGTTAGCACAATTCAAGTTGGGTACGGAAGCACATTCATTTCTCTCGCAGAGATGTGGCTATGTAAACCAGTAAACATCTCTAACCTCAAACCACGTGTGGAAAATCTTAGAAATGCTGGGGAGAACTGATCTATCGAGCATGTCTCGTAGATTATCTGCTAGATCGTCGATGAGTGAGTAACAAACATCTTTATATTCCAACATTCATTTTGGGTCACATGTTTTCGTCATTGCCGAGGAGAGAAGATAGTAAACCATAGTCTGTTCGACGAGAGTCCCCGCCATATGTTTAAAGTTGATATTAATACACATATTTTGAAGGTTATAATTAGTTTTCTTTATAGGGAATTACACCTAATAGTTGAACGCCCAAATGATACCAGTTAGGTTGACCAAATGTGTGTCCAACACTCCACGACCCTGCCATTTCAATTGTGTGGTATATGATGAAGTACTTCCGATCAAAAATAGGAGGATGATTTTGGGAAGTTTTAAATCAGTCGCCCAAGAAGGGCTGGTAAAAAGTTACAACATAGCACCTCAACGTGGGGCAAGAGTAGGGAAACCTAGCAGGTATCATTAGGGCACATATGCACACAGCCGATAGACACCTTAGGAGTATTAGGGTTCACAGTAATTTGTTTTGTTTTAAGGGGTATGTCCACATCAGACAATTTAGAATTAAGGTCAAGGGTTGTGTGTAAATCAAACAGTAAAATGTCAGGTAATCAGGAAACTGGGGGAAGTGGCAGTGAGGAAGATGTGGAAAAGACAGTGGGAACATATGTTACCATTGTTACTACTGAGTCGCAGCTGATCGCTGAAGGTAGTAACTTAAATGTAAATGGGGGGGTTATGAACGATAGTTTGATCCAAATGCTACTGAGTGAAATAAAAGAGATTAAGAAGCAAGGAGAATCTATGAGTAAGGAAATTAAGGAGCAGGTAGGCTCTGTAAATGAGAAGGTAGAGTCAGTGACCAAACAGATAGTAGAAGTGAAGGAATTTGTAAGTAAGGAAATTCAGGAGAGCAACAGGGCCACGAACACAAGGATAGAGAGTCTCAGCAAAGAAATACGGGACCATAAGTCTGTCCTTAATAGTAGAATGGAGAGTATGAACCTGGAATTAAGTGGGAAAATTAGCAAACAGGGAGAGGAAATCAGGGCAGAAATGCAGGGGAATCAGGCTGGGATCACAAGTAGGCTAGAAGGAATGGAAGGCCATCAGAACCAGCAAGATGTGGAAATAACGAAAATTAAGTCAGAGATAGCTAGTTCAAGGGCAGAAGTACAGAATGTAACGGGAAAGTGTGATGAGATATGCAACACTGTAAGTGGGAATAAGAGGGAATATTTAGATAGAGTAGGTGCCGTTGAAAATAAGTTGGGAGAGATTGAGAGTCTGAGAGGGAAGCAGGTGGCATTGACCGAGAAAAACGAAAAGCTGCAGGAAGAGCTGATAAAGGTCAGGAGAGAGTTGAAAGAGCGACCGATGAGTCAAAGGGTTGTGATGCCATCTAGTTTGCTACTCAGGGACCCTGGTCTGCCACAATTTAACTCAAGGCAGTTCAACCCTATGGAGTTTTTAAAAACCATTGAGAAGAAATTCAGCAAGGATCTAGAAGACGGGGTTGTCGAATGGGAAACAGTGTTGGAGATCTTGTCTAACTCATTTCAAGGGGATGTGAAAGCATGGTTCCAAATATACAGGCCTAACATGAATAGTTTAAGGGAATTCAGGGATAAATTCAAAGCTAAGTTCTGGGGGGAGGGGGGTACAGTCCAGGGAAAGGGAAAAATTAACTTTTGGGAAATATAAGGAGAGAGAAGGGGTATCCCTGACAGAATATTTTTTGGCACATGTACTTATTTGGAAGAATTTGGATGGGCTGACCTCTGACAGTGATGTGGTTAGGGTCATGTTGAAGCACTTCCCACCTAGAATTCAGGAGGCAGCTTGTATGCAGAAGGTAAGGACGGTAGAAGAGTTGGAAGAGCTTCTTACGAGCTTTGACGTTTTAGGCAAGCAGCACATGGAGAGGCCAGAGGTCAAACAGGAATTTAGGGGCAATAGGGGGAATAATCAGGAGTTTAATAGGGGTAGATTTAATCAGGAGCAAAGAGATTATCAGCAGAGGCAGGAAAACTATCAGAGAGGTGGGGGGCGTCAGGATAATTCACAGCGACAGGAAGGTAACTATCAGAGAGGTGGGGGGCGTCAGGAAGGTGGTAACGAAAGAGTACAGGTGAACCAGAGGAGACAAGAACAAGGTGGTCAAGGAGCTTTAAACTCCGAACGGGCTGTGCAGGGAGGTCAGTCAGGCAGTCCGTAAGAAATGAAGTCAAGCAGTGTGTTATTGTGGGTGAGGAGGATTTTATGCCTATGAGTCGGGAGGATCTGCTAGCTGACCAGCAGGAGTTCTCATGTATCGGGGAGAAGGAGGCTTTTATGTCAACTGTTGAGTTGAGCATACTAGGTAAGAGAGTGCAGGCATTGGTGGATTCGGGGAGTGAGAGAAGTGTCATCAGTAAGGGATTTTATGATACTTTAATCAAGGACGGTGGTAAGTTGGAAGAAATTCCAGTTAAGTCGACATATGTGGTAACTGCTGTTGGTAATAAATCCCAAAGAGTGGGAAAGCAGGTATTGTTGCCCATGAGGTTTGGTAATGAAGTTGACCACAAGACTTGCTTGGTAATTCCTAACCTAATTTATGAAATGATTTTGGGGATAGACTGGCTTAACGAGCATAGTGCTGTTATTGATTTTGACCGGGGTGTCATCAACTTTGTGAGGGGGAATATAAGCCAGGAGATGAGAATGAAATGCAAGAGTGTAGATAAGACAGTAAAGGCATGTGTTACTGAGGTCACTGTAGGGGATATGGCAGAAGGTAAGGCTGACGATGAGGAGGAAGTTGTGGATTTATGTCACATTGCTGTGGAGGGTGATAAGTGTGATCAACTCCAGCAGGCTGTGGATAAGAGTGGTTTAAGTGTTGAGGAGAGGGATAAGTTGTTAGAGGTTTTAGAGCTAAACCAAGAAGTTTTCAGTGACAAGCCAGGGCTAACACATGTCTATACGCATCAGTTCGAAATTGTAGATCATTCTCCATTTTCAGGACCCAAGTACCCGATACCTCACAAATTTGCTGATGCTGTGGAGAAAGAAATAGGCATTATGCTGAATCAGGGTATTATTGAGCCTTCAACTAGTGCATATCTGAATCCCTTAGTTGTGGTTGGGAAGAGTGATGGCTCGGTCAGGTTGTGTATTGATGCCAGGCAGCTCAATTGTAGGATATCTGGGGACCAACAGAGGCCAGAATGTGTTGAGGAACTGGTTCAGAAATTCAATGGTAAGCAATGGTTTTCCACTATGGATCTGAGTGCATCATTTTGGCAGGTACCGTTGAGAGAACAGGACAGGAAGTTGACTGCGTTTAGCTTTAAGAGTGGTTTGTACCAATTCAGGGTCGTTCCTTTCGGAACAAAGACCAGCAGTTCAGCGTTGATTAGGGCCTTAAATCTAGTGTTAGGGAGGGACACACACGAGTTTGTGACAATGTACATAGATGATTTAATTGTTGCATCTTACACATTAAAGGAACACCTGGATCACTTAGACATTGTTTTGGGGAAATTAAGGGACGGGGGATTTACAATTAAACTTAAGAAGTCTCTGTTTTGCACAACATCAATCACATTTTTAGGGCATACTATCACAACACAAGGGGTGTCTCCCGAACAGTCACGATTAGACAAGATTCACAACACTGCTACACCACGTAACGCCAAACAATTGAGGTCAATATTAGGGGTTTTCAATTATTTTCGTAGATTCGTAGTTAAATATTCCTGTCTTGTAGAACCGTTTAGGGAATTGCTGAAGCAGGGTACTAAGTGGGTATGGACCCAGGTGCACGATGAGGCTTTTAAGGAGTTGAAGAGAGGCTTTGTAGAGACTGTCATGCTTAGGTATCCTCGTCTGGATTGTCCCTACATTTTGATGACTGATGCGAGCATGCAAGGCATCTCAGGCATTTTGTGTCAGGAGGATAGTGAGGGCAATCTAGGGATTGTCTCATTAGCAAGCAGAGGGCTAAGCATGGCGGAGAAGAGATATACAATTACTGAAATAGAGATGTTAGCAATCGTATACTCTCTAGGGAAGTTTAGGAGTTATGTGTTGGGCAGTAAGTTGCAGATACTGACTGACCATCATGCATTACTTTTTATTGGATCCTGCAAGCTCACTTCGAACAGGATGTCAAGGTGGATATTGGCTATAAGTGAATATAACTTTGAGGTAAGGCATATTAAGGGTACTGAGAACATTGTGGCTGACTTCATGAGTAGAAACATTGGGGGTGATGAGGGTCATCAGGTACTGGAGGTACAGGAAGGTGTTGTTATCTGCGTAACCAAGGTAAGCGAGTGTGATTATGAGATACGCTGCTTAAGGAATCTGCTTGTAGAGCAGGAGAAGGATGAGGTCTTAGGTGATATCTTGACTCAGTTGAGAGGTATGGATGTGGATAGTAGAATTAAGGTTGGAAAGTATTGGTACAAGTTGGAGTGTGGTTTCTTGGCTAGGCTGTGCCATGAAGGTGCCTGGAGAGTGTGTGTGCCAAGCTCATTGCAGGTAACGATGATTTGGTATCATCACAAGGCTTTAGGGCATTTTGGATCAAGCAAGGTTCTTTTTGCTGTTCAGCAGCATTTCATTTGGAAGAACATGGGAAGGCAGATTAGGAAAGTTCTGGCAAGTTGTGACTCGTGTCAACGGTGTAAATGCCCAACGAGGTTTCTTGAGGGACCTCGGCAAATGGTGATCACAGAAAAACCAAGGGATTTACTCTGTGTCGATCTGTATGGTCCATTGGTTAAAGCTCAGTTTGGATATCAGTATATCTTCGTGGTTGTTGACGCATTCAGTAAACTCGTCAAACTGTATCCCCTGAGAAAAGCGACCGGGAAGGGTTGTGTCCTACAGATCAATGATAAGTATGTACCTGAGTTTGGGGTGCCTCTCAGGATACTATCAGACCACGGTAGTCAATTCACCTCAAAGATCTGGAAAACCAAGTTGAGTGAATTGGGTATCAAGCACATATTCTCATCTATTCGATATCCTCAAGGGAATTTGTCCGAACGAGTTATGAGAGAATTAGGGAGAGTATTTCGCACCTATGTGAGCAATCGCCACAATGCGTGGTTCTCCAAGTTAGGAGATATTGAACGATGGTTCAATAGTACGTTCCATGAGAGTGTAAAATGCACTCCCTATGAAATTCAGTATGGTAGGAAGCCTACCAATGAGCTTGCTAGAATGCTAGGTTTGGTCACGGGAGAGGAGATTGGGAAGGATGTTTGTATCCAGCTGGCTAGGGACAATTTAATCAAGGCAGGGAATAAGCGTAGGCGCCAGCAGAAGCGGATAAAGTTTGATTCTTTTGAAGTAGGCGATCAGGTGCTTCTGAGGGTTCCATATCCGTCTTCAGCTGTAGATAAGGAGATAGGGAAGTTTTTTCATCTATTTCAGGGGCCTTTTAAGGTGGTTAAACGTATTGGTGAGTGTGCCTATAGTTTAACGGACCAGGATGGTAAGTCTGTCAGTACACATAATATTAGGAATCTCCGTAGATATCACTCTGTAAAATAATATGGCATGGACTCTTAGAGAATCAGTCAACATAACGTGATGGCATGACAAAACTCAAGAGATGTGACGAAGAATGCTAACCAGCAAAGTGGCATCGAGTGTTAGATGGATAGATGGTATGATAAGGCCTGTGCAGGCAAATACCATGGCTTGTGAAGCGATAGGGTCTCATGATGAGACGAAGAAAATGAAGTGGTAGACCTAAGACACTTGAGAGAAATCAGTGAGGCTAGGAAATGGACACAATAAGACATTCGAGAGAGTGAGAATGTGTGAAAATTTGACAAGTGTGTATGTATATATGTCTTCCAGGGTTTATTTATGTAATAGTGTAATTCTTTGTGTTTTCAGTGCGTTGCTTGTTTGAGTGTTTGTGATCCACACTTGTTTCACCCGTGTGAATCACATGGGGGCGTATTGTGACTGTTCCGGTCACAATGTTCCCAAACCCTTATTTGGTTGACTGCAAGAGAAGTCAGGTTAGGGTAATTTGTTCATACCATTTCTTTTCTTGTTCATCATCATCATTTAGGTTGTAGAATTTCATTTTATTTAGTGTATATATATCTTGTGTATCTCGGGGACTCAGTCAGGAATATTTCATTTAATTTGTATGGGAGATGTCAGTATACAAGACAGCGGATTGTGTAGGTAAGCTACAAGATGTTGCAACAGCAGGAAACTCTAGGCCAAATTTAGATTGGGCCGAGAATAACTTCCCTTGTCTTGAAGAAAGCTTTGTGTAAATTGTGTAAGGTTCTGACGTCAGAGAAGAGTTTCGCGCCACGAGTTGTAAGAAATATACATGGGTTCGAGATTATTGGTGTATTTTGTATGGGTTGGAGGGTATCATGACCCTGGCGGAGAAAGACGAAAACATGTGTTTACAAGATGAGCGGTGGGTTTTTCGTCAAGCGAGGCTTCACTTCTATTGTAGCGTCTGATTGGAAAGGTCGCGTTCTCGTAATTTGGCGTAGGCCTATTTGGAGAAACAGTTTTGTTGAAAGCATGGCTTGTGAATGTACTCGAAACGGCTACATATCACAACGATGTTATCTCTGTTAGCACAATTCAAGTTGGGTACGGAAGCACATTCATTTCTCTCGCAGAGATGTGGCTATGTAAACCAGTAAACATCTCTAACCTCAAACCACGTGTGGAAAATCTTAGAAATGCTGGGGAGAACTGATCTATCGAGCATGTCTCGTAGATTATCTGCTAGATCGTCGATGAGTGAGTAACAAACATCTTTATATTCCAACATTCATTTTGGGTCACATGTTTTCGTCATTGCCGAGGAGAGAAGATAGTAAACCATAGTCTGTTCGACGAGAGTCCCCGCCATATGTTTAAAGTTGATATTAATACACATATTTTGAAGGTTATAATTAGTTTTCTTTATAGGGAATTACACCTAATAGTTGAACGCCCAAATGATACCAGTTAGGTTGACCAAATGTGTGTCCAACACTCCACGACCCTGCCATTTCAATTGTGTGGTATATGATGAAGTACTTCCGATCAAAAATAGGAGGATGATTTTGGGAAGTTTTAAATCAGTCGCCCAAGAAGGGCTGGTAAAAAGTTACAGTGTGTGCTGGGTAGCGCGTAGAAGGAAGTGTGACTCATGCTATATTTAAAGGGAACATTCGTTTACATAATTAAGCACAGAATAAGGTCGGATTACAGATATTTCTATACTTTGCATTTTTTCAGTAGTACTTGATGATGTTAATTCCTTACAGAGAATATTGTAATGGGGTCATCAAGCGTTTCACCTTTCGTGTGAAATGTGGTAACAAAAGATACAATGTGGTCGCGTGTGGGATGCATAACGCATCATTGTTGAATTCTGGAGAACCGATAGATATAAAACACTTGCATCGAGTGAATCCCCAGGAATTCACACCAAATAATTCACGAAGGGAGTGAAGAAAATCACAGATGAAATGTGAAAATAAACCTATCAAACGACATAAGTATGTCGATACTTGAAGAATCTCGTGTGGTGTATATAAGGGTAATATAAGTGGTTTTTTTTCAGGGTATATAAAATTGTATTTTTTGTAACCAACGGCAATACCGCAATTATGAGAAAGACTCTTACAAGCACAAGGTGCTGGAACACTGAATGAACACTGATATAAAGTGTCCAGGAGAGGTTGACGTATTTAAGGGTGATTTACATGTTGTTTTTTTGTGAAGGGTTGTATATCATGTATCAAATGTCTTTTTTGGTATTACATGTCTTGAAGTTTATGTGATATTATCATAAATGATGTGTTATAATTAGTATTATTAATCAACGTTGGGGAAACATCTTAGCCACCCACGTTATTTCCTTTTAATTCATGATTGTAATTATTTTTGCGCATCAGTTTATACGGAAGGAGAATGTCGTTTTATTATGTACATATTTAATTTAATAAATGGAGGATTTTCAATAAGCATATCGAACCCAACGGGGTTAGGCTGACTGGTGTCGAACGTGGATCTCAGAGATAGATGAGCCCAGAATAGAGATTCCAGCAAGGAACGAACACGAGATATTTTGAGGGAGTTTAAGTTATAAAAACCCCTAGAGGAAATATATATTAAATCACTGTTGTGATATGAACTAATTCTGACATTATTTGTTAATATAATGCAGGGAATAATAGCAGAATACTGCATTATTGGGCTGTATGAGGCATACAATTCTGGACTGAATGCAGAAAGTTGGAGCGCTTGACAGTTGTCAAATGACTCTGGAATATGGGCGTGGTTTCTTGGAGCCGTGTCACTCAATGTGACCTACTTATGCCGTCTGGAGCAGGTCAAGAGGGTAATATATGGACAAGTTATTCCCCGTTTGAGAATAGAGAGGCTAGGGGAAGGAGAAGATACCAGCGTAATTTAATGATTAATCGTGATTGGAGTAACTCAGAGACATGAGGATTGCACCTATGTGAATGTATAACCGGGAGGCTAATTATCAAGCCGTTAAACATTGAATTCGAGGCAGATTTAATGGAACGCGCAGGGACACACTAAAGCGGAGGTCAGCGGCGAGATCTGACCATGTCTTCGGGGATTTTTAGAGGACGCCGCGTGGGCAAGCGCTGGCAAAGGCAATTAATATTAATTAATTGGCCGATCGATCCTTGAGCTCGCATACAGATCTGTGATCAGCGAGGAAAAAGGAACCATACAAACGTTATTTCAAGACCAGAATCATACTGAGAGAGAAGATGACGCTGCAGGGAAATTTTCGGTCTACTTTTTCTCTCCAAACGGATATAAGGATTGGACGAAGGACAGACGCCGTCAGTGGAACCATACTTGAGTGCGAATCGCACGTCGCAGGAGTCCAGGAAAGGGACGCGCAGACTTTAACATTCTAAGTCCAGCAATATAATAATCATGCATTAAGGCATGAATTAATAACGATTAATGTAGTCAGTTGAACCGCAGTCTAGTGCGAAATGAACGTTACCGAATTCAGCGAAGGGACGCTCGGACTTCAACATGAAAAGCCATGAGTTAAGGCATTTATTAATAACAATTATTAAGGACAGTCGTGCCATACTTGTATAGTCGGCATTACGAGCGATTGTTATTGAGCACGTAGGAAATGTACCGTGTGATATATGAGGTAGTACAATTGAAAGTGGTAATTTGTACAAGTACAATTATAATAGGACGTTGAACTGCGCAGATATAAACTTTGTTATGCGATTGGTGAAATTTCATAGGAATACTAATGTAATTAATGCTCAGGACGATATGCAAGCATATTTATGCGATATCAGGAAAGTTATTTAAGGATAGAGATTGATAGACAGTTTGGGGGACCGATAAGAATCCGTAGGCAGAGAATCGAGACTTTCAATCGAGATGCGGATAGCAGTGAAGAAGAGATCTTCAGGGCCTGTATTTTTGATATTCTGCACGGAGAGGTCAACCATTAAGAAATGTACATAGCATTCGTGTGATTTTAGTGATGATCTGTTAAATATATGTAAAATTAATAGTGTAACAAGTGCTATAACGTGTTGTGTGAATAAGGAAGCAACAGCTTCAACATGAGAAAGGAAAGTGCCGTGTGTTTTGTAAGGCAAAAGTTATGTAAAATGTGTATGGAAAGTATAAGAATGCCTTGCTAATTTTGCAAATGATGGCGGGCATTACTGGAAGAAATGCGTGGTTTGATCCACCAGATTAACTAATGTAAGTACCCAAAAACCATGATTTTGTAACAATTATAGTCCACGGTAAGTTGAGTGATTTCAAAATTTATAGAATATGCCAATGAGAGTCAATTTTAGGAGGTAGAACCTCAAAATAGTATTGTTGTGTTGATTTTAGTCAAGTTGAGATGTCTTTGTACGTCATTGAGTGGATAAATCGTTACCACAATTGTAAAATGGCAATTCAGTTACATAGAAACCTAACGTAACGAACACGGATGTTCGGTTATTGGAACGGTTATGTTGTGTCGGGTTATGGTAAGATAGGTCAGTAATAATAATAATAAGAAGAATAAATGAACACATCAGGGAAAAATGGTTGTAAGCAAAATATATATAATGCTAATTGGAATGTTTGTCTATCCAAGCAGTAATATTGTATGTGTTGGGCTAAGCAAAGCAATTTAATATCAGAGTATATCATGATAATGGAAATAAATATACAAGAATCTAGGAAATGGAAGTGTTTAATAGAGAATTGAATATGCAGCTTGTGAATAAGCTTGTAAGAGTAATTGATAGATTTATCATACTAATTAAACGACGGGATCATAGCACAATGGTCATGGAAGCCAGGTAATCTATTCGACGTGTGAAATCTCGTATAGCCTAGGGCGTACAGAGCTATTTATTGTGGCCAGAGCGTAATTAGTGATTGACCCTAGTTCTGTGGATTGCCATGAAATGTTCCGGGTTCGAATCCAGTGGTGTATGGGAGGATAACAATGGAAACCTCAACATGACACCTGCTATCGACCGAGAACTAGCTATTGAAATAATTCAGCTCCTGGGAAGTGAATTTAATTGGCGGCAGGATGTGCCTGACCGTAGCATTTAATAAGATGCCGGCTAGCCAGTTCGACCGGTGAATGATGAATCTCGTTCCTTCATATAATGAAATGGACCTGTTGTGGCCAGTTATTAATATCCTAAGGTTAGGAATAAATGTTTAAACAAGTCCATAACCTATCTTGCATACAGTTTGTTAAATCATATGGGAGGTGTAGGTCGTTGAGACTGCTCTATTGTATTTAAAATCACAATTTACTGCTTGGAGATAAAGAGAGAAGGGAGTTAGGAAGGGACAGAGCACGTGTTTTGTGACCGCCCGACTCATTCCCATTGAATACAAGAAGAACCGAGGGGGGGATGTTAAACTACCCTTGGAGCTTGACATTTAGAATGGACAGACTTTAAAACCCTGTTTGTAAGAAAATAATCATTGTTGTATTGTATAATGAATTTGTGTGGTTTGAAACACATTGTTAATTAAGGATCGTCCTGATGACTTAATATTTGGCAAACTTATGAGTTGTTGAAAGTTGCATTTTTATACTGACATTGTCACTTTGTTCTAAAGGTCGACACTAGATGCCATAGGCTATGCCCACGCAAGGGTAGCATAATATACCATCCGACTCAGCGGTAACGGTATCTTTGAAATTGAACTCATGACAGCATACAGTGGAACTGTAGAAAATGGTACTGTAGAGAAGTGGAACTGCAGAAAGTGGAACTGCGGAAAGGGGTATGATTACAAGTAATTGTGGAGTTGTAAATAAATTTGATGTGCAACCCATAAATTGGTTAATGCATGGTAAAGCATTTTGGTGGGAAGAGAGATACAAACACAATTGTACGCATAATGTAAATTAAGATGTGTTGAGAGTAAACAATTAAGATTGTGAAATTAAAGAGGTCACAATAGGTGATATAAGATTATAAGTACAGTTTATGTGTAGTTTACCTGTGCTTCAGCGCACGTGAGAATGAATTTGATGTTAATCTCATGGTAAATGAATGAATAATCATTTGGATTTGCAAGGATAAAGTGCGAATGTTGGTGGATTGAAGGAATAATTTTGCATTGTTTTGTGTTATATTATTGGGATTGTGTTTTTTGTTTGGTTGAAGCCATGATTTAGAACTTAATTAAAGTATTTAGAATAGAGTTGTGCTTTATTATTGTAGAGTTGATAACTTTTAGTCTCAGATAAAAAAATATGCAACTGTTCAGTGGGTGGACGGTACACGCCTGAGGACTGATGCTGGCTGGAGGCAGAAGCATGTTTTCCATGGAAATTACTCACATGGGTACAAGGGATTTGATGTCCTGTACAGTGATTTGAGCTAAAGGTACAACTTTAGTCGGTCGAGATCTAGTGTAAACACCTCTATTAACTTAACGAATAAAATGAATTAGGGGAATGACCGCACCTAACCTTAGCTAAGCTCCGATACAAACAATATAAATTTTGGTAAGTAACCTATTATATATTTATCATGTCGCTGATACGTGGGGCCAGTTTAAAATACAGGTCACCATAGGCGCATGTGTGCAATATATTTATCGTGTCGCCCGTGTGTGGGCAAAACATGGATAAACCTCTTACTTATTTATCATGGCAAGGCCCAATGTGGGTCATTCGACAGTAAAACCGAGTCCTTGGATGGTTGCTGCGTTGTCTTACGAGGCCAAACCACTTACTTATTAATCATGGCGCCCAGGTTTGTGGAGCTTATGGGATTTAGGGAAACCCCATAGATTTTTATGGTATTTCATGGGGAAAACCATAATAATTGTTTTTTTTTTGCCTCAAACTGTGTTTGAGTGATTTTTGAGTTCAGTAGGCTTTTGTAGTAACGCAGAATCTCTCTATTGAGAAGAGAATTGCCCAAGGGTATGAGCGCTACGTACCCAATCCACAATTTATCCTAAAATCCAAAATTTTAAGTACAATCTTACAATATGTGTACAGTGACTTGAATCTCTCTTCAAAACAAATCCACACATGTATCCAGGAAGCCTACCTATATCTCAAACTGAATTGTTGTACGAATGGCTGGTACGGAGGGAATTTTGCAGGGGATTGCAGAGCTAAAGCAGCATTTTGACGCTGTTAATGAACAGAATAAGCTGGAAGCCAAGGCTTTCCAGGATGAAATAAACAACCGTTTAGATGCTAATCAGTTGGCAATTAATAATAATCAGGTTGAATTGAGTATTCGTTTAGATGCCAATCAGGCGGCAATTAATGCAAATCAGGTTGCAATGAATAATAATCAGGTTGAAATAAACAACCGATCGGATGCAAATAAGGCAGAAATAAATGATAAGTTAGGTCAAATGCAAGAAACAACTAAGACCGAGGTAACTGAAACCGTTGTTAGCATTATATCAGAAATGCAGGTTAAGACCGATAAGCGTTTCGAGGCGATAGAAGCCAAACTTGAAAGTTATTTGCAGGCATGTAAGCACGCGCAGGATGAAACGAACAGTAGGTTAGATGCGCTGTCTAATGACATTAAGGATATTCAAATCCAAAATGAGGCGAATCTCGAACGCCAAGCAAAACAGTTTTCAGAATTTACTAGAACGGTAGATCAGAGATTAGAAGAGAATGACAATAAATGGGATGAAAAGTTAAAAGGTTATGCTAGAGCGATTAACGGTGATCTAAAGAAGCAGGATCAGAACATATTAGATCAATGTCAGGAAATAGGAGAGATTAAGGCTACCGCTAACGAAAGTAAAGAGCTGGTAGGCAACATAAAGGGTCAGATGAGCAAAGTTCATCAATAACTGGACCAAATTCAAAGCGACATTGTTATCGTTAACAAAAGACAAGAGGAAAACAGAGTAGAAATCGCTAAGGTCCGAAATGAAATATCAAAGGTCAATGGACATATCCAAGAGGAAATTAAAGGGTTTAGAGAAGAACTCGAAATGAGAGAAGGCCAAACGACAGAGGCAACCGACAAGACCCTTTCTCAAATAAAGGAAGATGTAGAGGATGAAATCTCCCATATCAAGCAAAGCCTGAAGGAAGATAAGAAGAAAATATTTCAAGTGGCAGAAGAAAACAGGCATAGGCTTAGCAGAATAGGAAAAGAGGTAATCACTCGATTGGAAAGAGTAGAGATGCGCCACAAACAAATGGAGACTAGGATAATAGCACAGGAGGAAACCCTAATGAAAGATCCTAAGTCAAGTGAAGGCAGCGTGGAAGATATGAGGAAAACCAAGTGGGCAGATTTAGAAACCAAACCTATAATAAGGAATGCTACAGGCCCAGGCGAAAGTACATATATGACGCCAGGTGCACCGATTGCAGCTTCTACGCCGCATGAAAATGCTATTCACAACCAAGTTATAAATGTAATTAGAGCAAGCGAAGAAAAACCAAGAAAATTTTCAGGTAGCCATTGTAATATGACACCGAAGTATTGGTTGAAAGAAGTGATCGAATATCTGAACGATGCGCGGATACCACACGAGCGCAGGCTACGAGCCATAGAGAAACTAACGGAGGGAGAATGTGCGTTATGGTTTCGCAGTTTCCGTTATACCTTCGATACAGTCGAGGAGTTCCAGGAAGCTTTTTTGAAGAGATACTGGGATCCGATGACCCAACAGAATTTACGATTGGATTTGTACTCGAAAAGATACAACTCTAACAAACCAACGAAGTACGCTGAATTCTTCATATCTCAGATGTGTCGGTTTAAGGAACTTGACCAGAAACCTAGCGAGCTGGAATATGCATTGCTATTGCCAAACAACTTCCTTATGAAATCCAAAGGCTGCTGATTTCGGCAAATGCAAAAACCGCAATGGAAATGGAGGCAGTTCTTAGGCAACTGGACCTCACAACATCCAATACTATGCGTCAGAATCGAACCGTGGAACAGGTACACGTGACCAACACGCAAACTGACCAGTACAAAGCTCCGAAAAATAATAAAGCTACTAGCACTGAAACGTTAGATTCCAACGAACGTCAATGGGAACATGAACCCAGAAGATGGCAGCCGAAATATAAAGGGAATGCTGGTAGAGGAAGAGGAGGCCGAAATTCTTGGAATCAACAGAATACAAGGGTTAGACCGTACCAAAATAATGGAGGTATCAATGGCCAAGAAGGCAACAATCGGAATTGGAGACCCCAGGAAAGAAGGCGTAACTTTGATGACGAGGTAGAGGAACGTTATCACGCTTCATTGCAATACCTCAATGAAAGGGGAGAAGAACCCCAGAAGCAGCAAGTCCGCTGGCAAGAAGCTATGCAAAATAGGACGTCACCAGACAGATATGGAGACGGAGCCAAAAGTTTGGAGTTACAGCGCAGTGAACAGGAGAGAAGAAACTCTAAAGGGACTGGCGCTGTAGAAAAAAAACTCCAAAATTAGAAGAATTTGAAAATGATGGATGGAAGGTGGTCAACATCATTAATTGGATAGCCAAACCGGAAGAATTAATCGAGGATACAGGAGGATCACAGGTCATGATCAAAAGAGAATTGCCCATTATAATAGTAAGAGTGGCAGGGTTGAAGATAAGAAGTCTGTTAGACACGGGTTCAACGGTGTGTCTTATGACACAAGCTTTGTATAATGAGATAGCGCAGAGAGAAAACGTTTTGAAAATACCTATCTCAAGTGTCAAAATAAAAGGTGTCATTCCTGACAAAACGATGATATGCAAATATCAGGTATTCCTAGATTTACAGATAGGAGGCTCTATTTTTTCACAGAGTTTTCTACTAGTAAACAAATTGCCTTTTAACCTTATTATTGGGGCAGAGTTTATAAGGGAATACAGAGTGGTAATAGACCTATCACAGGACAGAGTTATGTTCCGTGTGAACGAGGAAGCTGAAGGCTTAGAGGTCTCACTCAAACAGAATGAACCAGGGACAGATGAACAAGTATGGCATACATACAGAGACATGGCTGAGGAGGAAGTGTTAGCTATCGAGCAGTTAGAAGACGAACTGAAAACACTAGCCGCAGACAAGGAGAAAGATCTGGAACCCGAACTGGAAGAATATATTTCGGAAAAACTAGAAGAAGCAAAAATTTGTCCAAGATATAAAGAAAATTTAAAGAAATTATTATTGGAACAGAAGGAAGTCTTTGACTCGAGACCTGGTCGTATAAAGAACTTCACTAATGCTTTCCAAGTTAACGACTAGACACCATTTAAGCAGAAACCCTACCCTATAGCCGAAAAGCACTATGCTAAGGTCAAAGAAGCAATTCAGGAGATGTTGGAGGCCGGTGTTATTGAGAAGACACCTACGCCTTACGTAAGCCCATTGGTAATCGTACCTAAGACAGACGGGACTGTCAGAGTATGCCTGGATTTGAGGCATTTGAATATAAAGGTGATACCAGAATTTGACAAAGTGCCACCTATTAAAGAAATCCTCAGAAAGTTTAAAGGGAAGATCATATTTACAAATTTAGATATTACGTAGAGCTTTCACCATCTTGAATTGGAGAAGAAAACGAGTCTATTGACAGGATTTATGTTTGATCAACATACATATACGTTTTTAAGATTACCTTTTGGTTTGAAAACAGCTGGTTCAGCTTTGATATGAGCGTTAGATCGCAATCTATCAGATGATGTTAAAGAGAGTACCATCAGATACGTAGACGACATTTTACTCACATCAGAATCTCTGGAGGAGCACATGAGAGACCTGAAGAAATTGCTGGATAACCTTCGTGAAGCTAATTTTAAGGTTAACATCAAGAAATCGCACTTCTGTCAGAGGGAATTTAAATTCCCAGGGCACGTTATCGATGAAAATGGAGTTAAGCCAAACCCAGAGAAATTAGAGGTAATTCGAAATGTTCCTCGACCCACGAAAGTTAAGCACGTCCGACAGTATTTGGGAGTAATTGGATTCTTTGCTAACCACTGCCCAAACTATACTACAACTGTGGCACCCCTGCAGGGTCTATTGAAGAAATGCGGCAGGTGGAATTGGACGGAGCAATGTCAAGAAGCATTCGTGAGGTCAAACCAAATGCTTCTGGAATACCTGAAGCTGGGATACCCTGATTATACCCAGAAGTTCATAATACAGACGGATGCATCACTTGTTGGGATAGGAGCGATGCTGTTCCAAGAAAATGTTGATAAGCCCGAGGAGAAAGTTTTTATTGCCTTTATAAGTAGGAGATTGAAGGCCCATGAGAAAAATTACACGATCACAGAGATAGAGTTGCTCGCAATTCTGTACGCATTGCAGTACTGGCACAAACTCGTGTATGGCTTTCAAATCGTCCTCAGAACAGACCATAAAGCTTTAACATTTTTGTTAAAGACGGATTTGTCTAGCCAGAGGTTGACAAGATGGTCCCTGTATATTCAACAGTTCAATGTGGAAATAGAGTACTGTCCAGGAAAAGAGAACGTAATACCGGGCATGTTAAGCCGATATCCAAGAGAAGATGAAACTCTAGCTGTCCAGATTGAAAATCGAGATCAGAAGACCTTAGATGACTTGAAGAATCTTACCAACCTACAACACGAAGATCCGTGGTTGAAAATGATGATTGATTACTTCGAGGGACGCTTAGCAAGGGGAACTGCTATATACAGAGAGGCAGAGGCGTTATCAACAGACTACGTATGGTACAATCAGATGCTACACAAGTGGGATGATGTAGACCATACCCGTCAAAGAATTGTTATTCCTGCATCTTTGCAGAGGAGATTGGTGTGACTAGCACACAGAGCGTTTGGACATCCTGGTATAGATAAGATAACTGTTCTTCTGAAAGAAGCATTCATTTGGCCGAAGTTAAGAGAAACTGTAAGAAATGCTATTAGGACATGCGATTTGTGCCAAAGGGTAAAGCCAAATCCCTTTTTAATGAGACGACCCATTCCGTTGTTACCAGAGAAGCCAAGGCAGCTAATGAGTGTAGACAACTTTGGACCACTGCCTAGAGCACGTAGAGGCAATAGACATATTTTTGTAGCCATGGATGTATTCTCAAAAATGGTGGTATTATGCCCCATACAGAAGACCAGCTCAAAGCAGGTATTAAAACGATTGAAAGAGAGAGTTATTCCGATACTTGGGAAACCGGATAACCTACTCTCGGATCACGGAAGCTGCTTTACCAGCGCAGAATTTCGTCGGGAATTAGTAAATTTAGGAATCAGGCAGATTCTATCTACCATTCGCCATCCTGAGGCTAGCCCCGTTGAACGCGTTATGAGAGAGATCCAAAAATATATGAAAATTTACTGCTCTGAAGAGAATTGGAAATGGATCGATGTCTTGGATGTAATAGAGTACTGCATAAATAATACTGGGCATGAGGCGTCAGGTCAGGTGCCCGTGACTCTACATTTGGATCAGAGACCGGAGAGGCCATGGACTGGTGTTATTCCATTACCTGTAGACGCGCAGCCAGGACGAGAATTGAGGATCAAGCGAACCTTCGAATATCTCCAAGCACAGGCTGAGAGACGCCAGAGTAGAAATCGTGCGAAGCGATATCACAGACCGCTTCTCATTGGGGAAAAAGTTTTAGTCAGGAGGCCAGCCAGTTCAGATCCAGAAGCACGGAAGTATAAGAAATTCAATTTCGGATATCACAGCCCGTTCGAAGTTATAAGAGACCTACAGAATAATGCATGTAGAATAAGGCATTTAGAAACGGGAAACGAGGTCGTTATGAATGCGGCCAACCTCAAAATTTATCATTCACCAGAGGAATTTGATGAACAAGAGGAAATAATAGCAGCGCACACCCAAGTGGACGTGGACAGCAAAGTCGGCCAGACAGACAGGCTTGAAGGCTCACGCAGCGGTACGGAAAGAAAGACAAGCAGCTTGCCCACGGAAGGAAGCAGACAGGCGGAATGCAAGTGTCTACGACTGCTATACAAAGAAATGGTCGAAGTCGCTGGGAAGGTTGAAGCCTTGAATGAAACCCACCGCCAGGAAAATGCACGTCTAAGGGCTAAGCTCAGAGTGGAAGGGGGATGTAGACAGACTCACTCGCAGGCAGACGAGGTGAAGGACCGCTTAGTGTAAACAAAGACGGTCGGGACAGTCAGTCGCTGACTTACAGAAGGTCACTTGCAATTGACTTCTATAAGTTTTGCAAGGGGAATATGAACCCAACGGAGTTAGGCTGACTGGTGTCGAACGTGGATCTCTGAGATAGATGAGCTCAGAATAGAGATTCCAGCAATGAACGAACACGAGATATTTTGAGGGAGTTTAAGTTATAAAAACCCCTAGAGAAAATACATATTAAATCACTGTTGTGATATGAACTAATTCTGACATTATTTGTTAATATAATGCAGGGAATAATAGCAGAATACTGCATTATTGGGCTGTATGAGGCATACAATTCTGGACTGAATGCAGAAAGTTGGAGCGCTTGACAGTTGTCAAATGACTCTGGAATATGGGCGTGGTTTCTTGAAGCCGTGTCACTCAATGTGACCTACTTATGCCGTCTGGAGCAGGTCAAGAGGGTAATATATGGACAAGTTATTCCCCGTTTGAGAATAGAGAGGCTAGGGGAAGTAGAAGATACCAGCGTAATTTAATGATTAATCGTGATTGGAGTAACTCAGAGACATGAGGATTGCACCTATGTGAATGTATAACCGGGAGGCTAATTATCAAGCCGTTAAACATTGAATTCGAGGCAGATTTAATGGAACGCGCAGGGACACACTAAAGCGGAGGTCAGCGGCGAGATCTGACCATGTCTTCGGGGATTTTTAGAGGACGCCGCGTGGGCAAGCGCTGGCAAAGGCAATTAATATTAATTAATTGGCCAATCGATCCTCGAGCACGCATACAGATCTGTGATCAGCGAGGAAAAAGGAACCATATAAACGTTATTTCAAGACCAGAATCATACTGAGAGAGAAGATGACGCTGCAGGGAAATTTTCGGTCTACTTTTTCTCTCCAAACGGATATAAGGGTTGGACGAAGGACAGACGCCGTCAGTCGAACCATACTTGAGTGCGAAGCGCACGTCGCAGGAGTCCAGGAAAGGGACGCGCAGACTTTAACATTCTAAGTCCAGCAATATAATAATCATGCATTAAGGCATGAATTAATAACGATTAATGTAGTCAGTTGAACCGCAGTCTAGTGCGAAATGAACGTTACCGAATTCAGCGAAGGGACGCTCGGACTTCAACATGAAAAGCCATGAGTTAAGGCATTTATTAATAACAATTATTAAGGACAGTCGTGCCATACTTGTATAGTCGGCATTACGAGCGATTGTTATTGAGCACGTAGGAAATGTACCGTGTGATATATGAGGTAGTACAATTGAAAGTGGTAATTTGTACAAGTACAATTATAATAGGACGTTGAACTGCGCAGATATAAACTTTGTTATGCGATTGGTGAAATTTCATAGGAATACTAATGTAATTAATGCTCAGGACGATATGCAAGCATATTTATGCGATATCAGGAAAGTTATTTAAGGATAGAGATTGATAGACAGTTTGGGGGACCGATAAGAATCCGTAGGCAGAGAATCGAGACTTTCAATCGAGATGCGGATAGCAGTGAAGAAGAGATCTTCAGGGCCTGTATTTTTGATATTCTGCACGGAGAGGTCAACCATTAAGAAATGTACATAGCATTCGTGTGATTTTAGTGATGATCTGTTAAATATATGTAAAATTAATAGTGTAACAAGTGCTATAACGTGTTGTGTGAATAAGGAAGCAACAGCTGCAACAAGGGGAAAGTAAAGTGCCGTGTGTTTTGTAAGGCAAAAGTTGTGTAAAATGTGTATGGAAAGTATAAGAATGCCTTGCTAATTTTGCAAATGATGGCGGGCATTACTAGAAGAAATGCGTGGTTGGATCCACCAGATTAACTAATGTAAGTACCCAAAAACCATGATTTTGTAGCAATTATAGTCCACTGTATGTTGAGTGATTTCAAAATTTATAGAATATGCCAATGAGAGTCAATTTTAGGAGGTAGAACCTCAAAATAGTATTGTTGTGTTGATTTTAGTCAAGTTGAGATGTCTTTGTACATCATTGTGTGGATAACTCGTTACCACTATTGTAAAATGGCAATTCAGTTATATAGAAACTTAACGTAACGAACACGGATGTTCGGTTATTGAAACGGTTACGTTGTGTCGGGTTATGGTAAGATAGGCCAGTAATAATAATAAGAAGAAGAATAAATGAACACATCAGGGAAAAATGGTTGTAAGCAAAATATATATATGCTAATTGGAATGTTTGTCTATCCAAGCAGTAATATTGTACGTGTTGGGCTAAGCAAAGCAATTTAATATCAGAGTATATCATGATAATGGAAATAAATATGCAAGAATCTAGGAAATGGAAGGGTTTAATAGCGAATTGAATTTGCAGCTTGTGAATAAGCTTGTAAGAGTAATTGATAGATTTATCTTACTAATTAAAGGTCGGGATCATAGCACAATGGTCACGGAAGCCAGGTAATCTATTTGACGTGTGAAATCTCGTATAGCCTAGGGCGTACAGAGATATTTATTATGGCCAGAGCGTAATTAGTGATTGACCCTAGCTCTGTGGATTGCCATGAAATGTTCCGGGTTCGAATCCAGTGGTGTATGGGAGGATAACAATGGAAACCTCAACATGACACCTGATATCGAACGAGAACTAGCTATTGAAATAATTCAGCTCCTGGGAAGTGAATTTAATTGTCGGCAGGATTTGCCTGACCGAAGCATTTAATAAGATGCCGGCTAGCCAGTTCGACCGGTGAATGATGAATCTCGTTCCTTCATATAATGAAATGGACCTGTTGAGGCCAGTTATTAATATCCTAAGGTTAGGAATAAATGTTTAAACAAGTCCATAACCTATCTTGCATACAGTTTAAGTTAAATCATATGGGAGGTGTAGGTCGTTGAGACTGCTCTATTGTATTTAAAATCACAAGTTACTGCTTGGAGATAAAGAGAGAAGGGAGTTAGGAAGGGACAGAGCACGTGTTTTGTGACCGCCCGACTCATTCCCATTGAATACAAGAAGAACCGAGGGGGGATGTTAAACGACCGTTGGAGCTTGACATTTAGAATGGACAGACTTTAAAACCCTGTTTGTAAGAAAAGAATCATTGTTGTATTGTATAATGAATTTGTGTGGTTTGAAACACATTGTTAATTAAGGATCGTCCTGATGACTTAATATTTGGCAAACTTATGAGTTGTTGAAAGTTGCATTTTTATACTGACATTGTCACTTTGTTCTAAAGTTCGACACTAGATGCCATAGGCTATGCCCACGCAAGGGTAGCATAATATACCATCCGACACAGCGGTAACGGTATCTTTGAAATTGAACTCATGACAGCATACTGTAGAAAATGGTACTGTATAGAAGTGGAACTGCAGAAAGTGGAACTGCGGAAAGGGGTATGATTACAAGTAATTGTGGAGTTGCAAATAAATTTGATGTGCAACCCATAAATTGGTTAATGCATGGTAAAGCATTTTGGTGGGAAGAGAGATACAAAATACAATTGTACGCATAATGTAAATTAAGTTGTGTTGAGAGTAAACAATTAAGATTGTGAAATTAAAGAGGTCACAATAGGTGACATAAGATTATAAGTACAGTTTATGTGTAGTTTACCTGTGCATCAGCGCACGTGAGAATGAATTTGATGTTAATCTCATGGTAAATGAATGAATAATCATTTGGATTTGCAAGGATAACGTGCGAATGTTGGTGGATTGAAGGAATAATTTTGCATTGTTTTGTGTTATATTGTTGGGATTGTGTTTTTTGTTTGGTTGAAGCCATGATTTAGAACTTAATTAAAGTATTTAGAATAAAGTTGTTCTTTATTATTGTAGAGTTGATACCTTTTAGTCTCAGATTAAACATATGCAACTGCTCAGTGGGTGGACGGTACACGCCTGAGGACTGATGCTGGCTGGAGGCAGAAGCATGTTTTCCATGGAAATTACTCACATGGGTACAATATTTAATAATTTAATGTGAGGGCGAGGTTTGCAATTACGAAGACTTTTAGTTCAGATAGCAATAGGGAGAGGATATGTCGCAACTCAGGTTAAACTTGGGCAGGCGCACGACGGGATACTTTCTGACAATTTGAGGAAACCTGGACTGACGCTTTTAGGGTCGTTTTTCCGAGGAATCGGTTCACCAGATGTCATATCCTCGGAGATAAGGGAAGCTTGCCTCATGACAGACCAAAATATCTTATTTTGGCTAATAGCACAGCAATTCTCAGAATCGACACCACGCCATGGCTGGGCGAAACATAAGTTGGACGCTAACACAGGTTGAAGGAGGAGGGGCGACTACTTTGAAACGCAGGAGGTGATTGGTCAACTGTCACGTGTGAGGGGTACAGAAGAGAGGGTTGAAGAAAAGTTTTATAAGAAATGACCCGTGGACCAAGAGATTCTAATAAATTCAATTCGATTTGATTCTCCATTAATCTACATTTCTACGCTTGAGCATGTATAAGCTCTTGTCCAGTTATAGTCGTAATATGTTGGCCACACATCTCGTCCATTCATATTAATGACGACAGTTGTGTATCAGGCTGTTATCATAAATGGGATTTATGACGCTAGGTCTTCATCTCAAGCAACTAAATAATTAATTACATCAAATACTTCAAGAAGATGTCGACGATTTCGTGCAGCAGACTACAGAAGCGCTCGTGGACGAGTAAAACCAATCTCATGAAGAAACCAGCGGTGAACGCAATGACAACATCTCATATCTCTCTGTTTTTTAATTTTTTATCATAAAATCTTTTCTTTGGGCCCAGTAAATTTAAATCAATTTAATTTCTGGTATAATTTAACGTAATCTCATGTCTTCGAATCCGTTTGTCTTAGCCGCCACGTTAATTGTAAATTCTAATTCTTCCATCATAATGTTTTTTATATTTGCTCTTTTTTTATTATTAAATTCAATTCTTTAAATTCATTCTTCGTGTTTCCACCTTGTAGTTAGAAGTAGCCATAAGACGACCCTTTACTCTCTTAGCAAATAATATGCTGGTTGGAAGCTTAAGTTTCCCTACGGGCTGAGTAAGAAGAGTCGGCATGGCCGAGGTATAATGCTGAGTGATTTAGGTTTTTATTGCGCGGTTCAAATGGGATTGTACCCGGTGGCGCCCAACACGATGAAGATTTATTGTGGTTTGACTACAGTACATCAGGTAAATGACTGCATTTGTACTCCCAAGTCGGAGAATCACAAGTAAAACCATTACACAACTAACTTACTGACTAACTTACTGTTTTTGTTTATCACAAATGATCACCCTAAAAGAACTTTCCCGGTCTTCTTCTGCTTTTCTTTGTTGTTGTTGTTGTTGTTGAGGGCTTTGGACATCATGGTTATTCAGCCCAGTGTACTTGGGTTTGTCTGGTAGGCTGCTTTATTGTCATTGTGTGTAATTATAATTCAGTGGAGTATTGTGACGGAAGCAGTCGTGGCCCTAAGTTAGGAACCATCCCAGCATTTTCCTGGAGAAGAAGTGGGAGACCACGATACTCTACTTCCGGGATCGTTGAGGTGGGAATCGAACCCACCATTTCTCAGTTTTGTCAGGCGAGGTTGTGTGTACCCCGTTCCAGCTTTCAGGCCAGAATTAAATTTCTTGGCGGAGCCGGGAATCGAACCTGGACTGATTAAAAAACCGACCAAATCATCGTCAAGCAATTCCAAATCCCAGCGTAATGAGACATCAATGGGAGCCTCCCACTACCATATGCCCTGTTGCACAATTCCTGTTGTTAATTCATTTTAAAGCTTGCGATATCTTGGTGATCATCCCCGTGTAGACTACACTGGGGTGTGCTGAACTGTAACCTGTATTTTTTGATCACTATAGTAGTGTAGCTGATTTAGGGACAGGGATGTGATAGGTGCCTCGGGACATGAAATATGCACTATCTCGGCATTTGCCTCAAAGAAGTGTGGAAAACCCCGAGGAAAAACGCTGATGGCTACACCGTGGGGTGAAGTGTAATTAAACGACATTATATTGTATATTTTGTTATGTCATGCGTTCTTTCGTACTCGGCCTAATTTTAAAAGGTAGTTGCTCACCTTATTGAAAACTCCGGTTGGATATTTGGCTCAATCGTTGATGATTTTAACGCACGTGTGACGTTTGGAATGAATATAACTCACTCTTGTGAGGACAAGTGATAAATGTGGAGGTAGCAAATACATCCCTGCACCATCCTGGAACTCCTCTTTGATTGTTTCATATTTAAATTCCATGTGAATGTCATAACCACGGAACTGGAATATCAAGTAGCAATATCAGAGCTCAAACCACATTATTGCACAGTGGTCTACACACATTCTATAAACCCTGATATTTCACGCTTGTGTAACCATTTAGATGCATGTTACCATAATCTGGTAAAGGCATGGAGATATAAAATGTACATTATGAAGGAGCTTGCAACTTATATTTGGATGTGTGTTAAATATTCTCATAACGTGTGTTGCTGTAGTATGTTTGCTACTGTGTATACCTAGGTACTCGTACATGTAATTTGGGCTAGGATTCAGAAGGAAACTTCCATGATCTTATGTTAAATAGCATTCCGTCATTTACCTCGAGTAGGAATGGGAAATTACGGAATGCAACTTCTAGGTTGGCCGAGGTGAAAATCAAAGCCACCTCTTTCTCAGTTGTTATCTTGAGACTGAGTGAACTCAGCCCTAAGACCAGAAATATGTTCTTGGAACAGCCGAGAATCAAATATAGGACTTTCGGGACAGGAGCCCCTTATACCACGGATGGAGGTTACAAACTTAGCAGCTTTATTCATCTCATTCCTTCTGAATCTGATATTAAGCTCATTAATGGCCTCAAACGAAACATGAACATCGATACATTGCGTCTCCGTGATATTGCACGGATTTGTTTTCGGGAGAAAGCTGCTCGCTCGTAAGTTACTTGATCCCTGATAGCTATCTCCCGGTTCCCTCTCAATGGCGTGCAAAGGATCGACAAAGTGGTATTGCAAGGCATTCATTATATTTTAGCAACACAGCTCTTTCACTCCCTCGGCTGGCTGTGTGGCTCAGCGGTAACATTCTCGCTTGCTGGTTCCAAGGTTGCAGGATCGAATCCTGGCACAGTCAGCTGGCATTTGAGGGTGCGCAATTGTCAGATAGCCGTGTCAGTACATTTACTGGCACGTTGAAGATCCCCTTCGGGGCCAAATTCTGGCACCCTGGCGTCTCTAAAAGCCGCAGATGTTAAAAGGGACGTAAAACAAATAACATTATTATTATCTCACTCTCTCTATCCCTACTATTATCTATACTAATCCATACTAATATAATAAAGCTGAAGAGTTTGTGTGTTTGTGTATTTATGTGTTTAAACGCGCTAATCTCTGGAACTACCAGTCCGATTCGAAAAATTCTTTTTTTATATGATAGCCTGATTCGTGAGGTATAGTTTAGGCTATGTAGCATTAGGCTACACCTCTCAGGTAACCTTCAAGATTGATTTTTGTTCAGTAAGTCGGTAGAACAAGTGCTCCCGAACAGCTCTATCCGCATGCGCTGGCGTTATGGTTCGTGATACGTACACCGTTTCACCTATCAGAACCAAAATTTGTATACTTACCCTTTGGAACACTGATGGTAACACTGTCTACGTGAAATTTATGACATATCAGTTCATTCATTCCCTGCATTGAGACCCTTTGGTTCAAATCTACACCTTTTCTCCGATCTGAACCAAAATTTGTATACATAAACTTTGGTACCCTGCGAATAACTGTGCTTACATGAAATTTCGGACAGACCACTCCATTCCTTGCATTTAGGCCCTTTGGCACATATCTACACCGTTTCACCGATCTAAACCAAAATTTGTATACTTACCCTTTGGAACCCTGCGAGTAACACTGCCTACATGAAATTTATGACAGACCTGTCCATTCCCTGCATTTAGGCCCTTTGGCACAAATCTACACCCTTTCACCAATCTGAACCAAAAGTTGTATACTTACCCTTTGGAACCCTGCGAGTAACACTGTTTACATGAAATTTCGGACAGACCACTCCATTCCCTGCATTAAGGCCCTTTTGCACAAATCTATACCGTTTCACCGATCTGAACCAAAATTTGTATACTTACCCTTTGGAACCCTGCGAATAACTGTGTTTACATGAAATTTCGGACAGACCACACCATTCCCTGCATTTAGGCCCTTTGGCACAAATCTACACCCTTTCACCAATCTGAACCAAAAGTTGTATACTTTCCCTTTGGAACCCTGTGAGTAACACTGTTTACATGAAATTTCGGACAGACCAGTCTATTCCCTGCATTTAGGCCCTTTGGCACACATCTACACCGTTTCACCGAACTGAACGGTAATTTGTATACTTACCCTTTGGAACCCTGCGAGTAACACAGTCTGCATGAAATTTTGGACAGACCTGTCCATTCCCAGCATTTAGGCCCTTCATCACAAATCGACACCGTTTCTCTTAATTGCACCAAATTTTACATACACTTTGAATCCCTGCTGATATTACTGTACATTTGATATTTTGGACAACGCTCCCCGTTCCCTACATTAAGAAAAACAGACAATATGAACTTGAAAACCACGTATTAAGGCCCTAGAACCATTCATGTCCGTAGTAGTGTAACTGTAAGAGTATCTGAATAAGTCTGTTGTTTACGGGCAGTTTGGGCTGCATCACCCCTACCAGTGTTCTAGGGCAGAATTGCGAAAATAGTTAAATCTTGCGCTGCTTAAAAATTGCAGTGACGGGGAGTAATTAGTGCAAGAAGATTTCTTAGGCCCCTTTAAACAGTTTTCATCATGACAATATTATGCCTCTGTATAAGTGTAATGGTGTTGGTGCAGTACATTGAGGTTATCATCTGCAATAAGAGTTGGTGCTTTCAAATTTACCTCCATTTATTCCGAAACTTATCGTTAAGCGCTTTTTGACGATAAATGATACTATTGCTACCTCAGTTGCTCGGGACAGCCGAAGTTTGCCAAAAAGTTCTGATTATTTTCCTACGGCGTTATGCGACAAAAGACGACTCTATTGGTCTCTACATTTTTAACAGCCAATGAGATATAGACCCCAGGCAGTGTTTTTGTTTCACATACTGCTCTTTCTATTTTTTTATTTTTTGTAAATTTGTTTGTAAATTTCATGTGTCAGTGCTGTAGTTAGTAAATAGCTGTTTCCCTATTCATAATTATCATTTCGGGATATTGACCTGAATGTTACGTCCATTATACTATACTACTTTTCACCCCCACTACAACCGCCACCACCACGACCACCACCATCACCACAAAAATATATATTTTTAGCCTACTTTTCACATTTTGCAAAAATGGGGAAAAGTAGACTTATGAGATCGATCCGGGAAAATGTTGTCTGTCTGTCTGTCCTTCTGTCTGTCTGTCTGGCTGGCTGGCTGTGTGTGTCCCCCCCCCCCCCCCCCATCAACTCCTAAACGGCTGCAGCAATCAAAACCAAATTTAGTATGAGTAAAGATGTGCACCGGAATATCTCACGTCCATATTTGAAAATGATGTCAGTGCTACCAACTGCTGAAAAAACGCACTAGAAATTTGAGCTCCATGTTGGATATCTTGCAAGGTATGCATGGGAGCTATTCCAAAATTGGCACACATGTAGATAATGCTATTTCAGTTTAATTTCCAGGAGGCCAACCATGACAGTGTTGCCAAAATAATTTTAAGTCTTCTGATAGGCCCAATGTTTAAATGCATATAACTTCTACACTATCAATTGGATTTCAACCAAATTTTGTATGTAATATCTGTACATAAACAGATATGACTGAGACTATTCTTAAGAGCCACCAGGGCTGCCAACTGTTAATAATTGCTCTCTCTATTTTTTTATCCTAATACCAATATATCAGAAAGTATGCAAGCCAACAGCTTTAAACTATGCACGCGTATATTCTGACATTTTAGATTAATTTGGAGTAACTTATATAAGTCAGTTCTACCAACATGATTATAAGCCTGCTGATAGTACCATTTTTTAAATACATGTAACTTCTATACTATCAGTTGGATTTCAACCAAATTTCGTATGTGCTATGTGTACCATAACAGATATGACTATAAGTATTGTTAAGAGCAATCAGGGCTGCCAACTGTTAATAAATGCTATCTATATTTTTTTTACCCTAATATCAATATGTCAGAAAGTATGCAAGCCAACAGCTCTATACTTTGCACACGTATAGCACCTGACATTCTAGATTAATTTGGAGTAATTAATACAAGGCAGTGCTGCCAACATGATTCTATGCCTGCTGATATGTCCAATCTTAAAGTACATGTAACTTCTATACTAACAAATGGATTTCATCCAAAATTGGCACAACAAGATATCATAATATTTCAGATTATTTCTGACCAGCACATGCATGGTATTGTTGTCAACATGCTTTTACGCGTGCTGATAGATCCAGTGTCTAACTGCATGTAACGTCCATTGGACTTCAACCAGTCACCAGGGCAGCCAACTGTAGTGCTCTATTAGGCTACATTATACCAGGTATATTTTGAACTATTTCGATCTTACCAACTTAATTTCGTCATTATTCTAGATAGGTTCTTATACTGTAGAATAATCATTGGCATGAAAAGTAGGCTGTATAGTTCTTCACGGAACTTCTTGTTAAATATTGGTTTCTGTTAGTTTTAGTATCATGTGCCAGTTCTGTAGTAGTATTCATTATCATCCATAAAACAAATAAATCCACCGGACGAAGCCGGGCACTACTGCTAGTTATTTACATTGTGAATGTAAGCGAAATGGTTTATTTTTAAAAGCCCTAATCTTATGGTATGTTTGGCGCTACTGTAAAGGAACTCTTATGCTCTAAATGTAACGGTGAAACTAAATCAATCAATCAAACACTAACTCATAAAATCCACACCAATCATTCACACACCATGTCTCAAACAGATTCAAACACATAAACTCTCCTTCGCAGACACACTCACGCGCATAGTAATGTAGGTAATGTGAGTTGTTTCAAGTGAGGGTGGACTATATTCCGCTCAGTATAAACGAATTTTGTTTTCACGTTCTCACTAAAACTTTAATTCATAGTATGTTCTCAGACACATGGGAATTAATCAGGGGTGAGTATCTTTACAGTGCATTGTACGGATAAAATGTCCCCGATTCTTGGATGTAACAGGAAATCTCGAGAGAACCACTGGATTGATATTGATGCGGATTCCACAATTCCGTAAAGCATTTCTCGAGGAAGGTTCCTGTAGAAGAACATTCATTTATGACCAATCCAAGCCGAGCAGTAACGATATCAGTGAATCGTGTCGTAGAGAAACCTGCCGTCCGGGCGCCTTTCAACCTTTTAACCTTACCTTAAAAATATCTTATATACTTTGAATGTAAGAAATGTTCAGCATATAAAGTTCTACAAAAAAAAGAAAAACGCGACAGCGTATCTCTATCTTTAATACATCGCCCACTATGAGTGTTTTTACGTTTTATTTCTTTCAACAATCTCCATTCAGTGGAAATTTAATTTACTAGCTTCGGAGCGAGTTTGCGAGCGAGCCTATCACCACAGCTTTGGGAAGCATCAAACTGCCAAGTGCTGTCGAGTAGAGGCTTCAAAGAAGAGTATGTGTGTTTGGAGTTTCGCTGTTCACCTTGGATTTTCTGAATTACGTCTGGGACATGCCGTCCGTGTGCCTTTTAAGCTTAGCCTACATGTGTAAAACGTTAAAGATTCCGGGCGAAGCCAGGGCGTGTTCCTAGTTAAACCATAAAACAATATCTGCCCTAAGGCCGATCGTATACGAAGAAGAACGTATGCTTTAGTTGAAGGGGTTAGGCAAAAGGAGTGCCAAGCAGCATTTGCATAAGTTCAGCGCTGAGCTTTTTGTAAGTTTGTCTAAAGCAAGACAATCTACCAGGATAGATAATGCATAATACAGGGTCATCGAAAATTAATGCCAACATTTCAAAACATGATAGCACCGAAACCCTTTATGTTAAACGTGTGATTCTTTCTCTGAACGCCAGCTGATTAAAGTAAGTTTTATTTTGGAGGGGACGTGACCTTGCTATGCACACACTAGATGCGCAGTAGCCAAGGTCGGCCGGGGGCGCGCGCGCCAATGAAGTCCTGACCTCACCCTTTGGATTTTTTTCTGGGGATACATTAAAAACATTGTGTAGCAGAAAAAATCGTGATTTGGAGCACCTGCGGGAGCAAATTTCTGCCGCCATCATGACAGTTACTCCTGAAAGGATTGCACGTACCAATCCAGCCATTGGGAAAGCGTGCGTTCAGTGCTGATGCTGGTGGTCGGCCTGGGTAGGTTTTGGCCAGGGTTAAACGCTACCCCCAAGGGAAGATGAAGGGAAAAGGAAAGGGAAGAGAGTTTCGGACTAAGGAACGAGTGTGGATAAATAGGACGAGAGTCCAATACCAAATAAAATGAATTTAAGCCAATATTCAGTGACGAGTGTCACCGCAAAGCCCGTGAAACACCTAAAGTGGGTATGGATCTGGCCGTAGCTAACGGGAAATGCGGCTGGAGCTTGAGCTATTTGCAAGAAAGCGGCGTTTGTGTTTTCCCTTCCCAGCCTAAAATTGGGTAATATGGGGAAGGGTGGTAGTCTGGCAAGACGAAGAATGACAGATTTATTGTATATCCTTTCAAAGGAGTTAAGTTTGAACGAATGTTTTGAAAGGCGCGAATAATTTGAATTGGCCGTGATAACTTTAATTTTGGGTACTGTTGGATCTCCGTTAGACCAACCAATTACTCCCAGAAAGGGAAGCGATGAAGCAATATGAATGCTTTTAGTAAGGTTTTTATTTCTTCTTGATGAGTTGGAAGAATGCCAATTGTTGCACTTAAGATAAGTTGAGTTTGTAATCATGGAGTGCCGATTAAAAGTTCAAACCAGAGGAAAACTATGAATTTAGAAAATAAACCATGAGTTATAGAGAAAATCTCGACGAGCAGGATGTTTGCTGAGCTAGCTATGCTCGCCTCGATGGCTTATTATAATTAGTTATGAAAACTAAAAAGAGCTTTAAACATGATTTTTGATGTTTCAAGTTAAATGCAACAAGTATCGAAACTTTAATTACTTTTTAAGTATTTTTCTTAAAAGACCATAAGCCAAGGAAGAGTTAGGGAAGACAAGGACCTGCCTGACCGTTATTCTCTAGGAATTTATAAAACGAGAAAATGGAATTTAATTTATTTAACAACACTTAGAGTTGACGTAACAAAACTATATAAAGCTGATTAAGAATCCAATTAATAACACTGAACATACAAAATTCTGAGACTTAATGCTAACAAATTGTAAAAAATCATTTTTTTGACAAAGTTAGATAAGACGTAAATTTAAAACTTGCTTCGAGCACAAATCTGAATAAGATTTTAAAGGTTTTGCAAAAAATTGGAAACTATAAAGTTTATAACAAAATTTACGAATAATTAAAGCCTTAACAAAGAATCAGGTACAATTTAAGCACTTTAAGAATTCCTATTAGAGATCTCAAAGTATGAACAAATATTAAATTTGAAATTATAACAAGAAAAAAGAGAATTAAGAAGAAGTAGTTTACCTTTCGTGAAACCTGGAAAACGAAAAGTTAGAAAACTCACTTGAGAGTAGAAATAATTGAATTCCCTAATAAAAGAGGAAAAGCAATATGATTTAAGGTGTGTACTAGACACAGATTATGCAGAAAATTACTATGGAAAACAGTACAAAGATGGGAGGGCACTTCTATAGAGTGTCACCTCATTGAAAAGAACCTAAATTTTACAATTATTTTAATATGTTAGTGAAGAGTTTGAGAGGAGGAAATAGGAGGATTAGGAGAAAGTTTATGGCCGTATTTATTGCTTGCGATCGAACGCGACACGGATGGTTGTTGAACGAACACTGTTACGCACTGTAGTCCGTTGAAAAGTTCACTATTGCAACACGGAATGTTTATCAGACGAAAGGTTATTGCAATGGTGGAAATCACTAGTTGAGTTTTAGTTTGAGAAAGTTTATTTCTTTAGAAATCCGTAGATTTTAGCTGAATGCAACGGAAAATCCCACGAAGGAAGACAAATTATGTTGATTAGAGGTTATACAACACGAATTTCTCAATGAGAAAAATGTGTTCCCATATTTAAAGAAATGCCAGGCTATTTCACTTTAGAAAGATAACTTGACGTAGAAAGTTCTAGAGCGTTGATATCGGTTGAATTGGACAAAACAAGTCCCCCGGCGGAAATCTGAATTCTATAGACAGTGGCTACTTTAAATTATCCCTCGGTGTGAGATAGTATCTCAGATAATCAGTACAAGAAGTACTTTTTCATTTTGGAAAGTTAGCTGAAGTAGCCACAACTAGATCAGGAAGATCCTTTGAAGGCAGATATTGCATCACATTTATCAATTTCACACTGTCTATAAAATCAAATAAAATGCTATAAGCAATTTAAAACATATAAAACTTGGTGAAAACCATTGAAGTAGTACTTAGCTCATTTTGAAGAACGATGATGATCTGGATGACGGTTGACGTTAAAATTAAGACATGGCGTCCTGATTTGAAAGTGTCTGAAGTAGCCAGGAGACAAGCCTGAAGTAGGCTCCAACTGTATGGTTTGACGACTGACCCAGAAGTGAGAGCTGCACGACGATGCACGAAGGTACCAAGAAGGGAGGAGGGTGGGGGAAACAGAGAAAGGAACATACATAAAAATTACCAACCTAACAACGTTACATTGCTTTCTTAGATATTAATTTTCTTGATGGAGTGTTCTTCAAGGAGAAGCTAGCAGGCGATGATGACGACGTCTAGAGGATTGGAATGATGAAGAAGCCCTCTTGAGCATGGAGATGTTAGCTGGAGATAGCGACGACATCTTGTGGCTGGATTAGGAAGGAAGTCTTCTTGAGAGTTGAGATATTGATAAACTTCAGTATTTAGCAGCTAGATGTCGCTAGATTGATCATGGAAGTTATATCTACAACAAACTTTTAAACAGAGTGAACAAGGTGCTCAAATAAAAGAAAAGGTAAGAAATCACTGTTGGTGTTTGAGAAAAAAAGGGAAGAAATAAGTTAAGCAAAGAGCAGCGAAGGCTAACTCTGTCTTACCGTGTATTCCAAAGAATACACCAAGCAGGGAGGGGAAAACACCAACAGAGAACAAGAAACACAATGTTAAGGATTTAAAGGTAGGGGGGCAATTAAAGACAGTGGTCTTGTAATATGCCCATTTGTGGTCAAGATCATGGCCACCCTAACTCTCCCATCCCTTCCCGGGTAACACTCGGTCACTCTACCGGAGATCCAGACCAAGGGAGGGGAAGCTTCTTTAACAAGGACCAAGTCCCCCACCTTAATGTCAGGATTAGAAAGAAACCACTTCTGTCTCCGTTGCAAGGAAGTTAAGTATTCCAATTTCCACCTCTTCCAGAGAGAATTGCGAAGAGCTTCAAGTCTACGCCAAACAATAGGCCGGTTAGAGTCTCTATAAGAGTTGGGATGGGGAGGAGGTGAAGAAAGAGATGTGCCTACAAGAAAGTTACCAGGTGTCAATGGAAGCGGATCATCAGGGTCAGTAGAAAGCTGTGTCAGAGGACGAGAATTAACAACACCTTCAATCAGAATATACAGAGAGTTAAATTCATCATATGTTAGGATGCGAGTACCTAACACCTTTTAAGGTGACGTTTGGTCAGCTTGACACCGGATTCCCACCTACTACCGTGATGAGGGGCGTAGGGAGGTATAAACCGCCATTTGAAACCCTTTGAGTAGGAAAAATTAGAAATCTATTCCATGGCAGGAGAAAATGTAAGAGCTTTCTTCCACAAGGAAGCTGCGCCTTGAACAGTGGAGGCGTTATCGGAGAACATCTCAGAGGGAACGCCACGCCTAGCAGTGAAGCGAGAGACGGCTGACAAAAAGTAAGAAATAGAGGCATTTGTTACTAGTTCCAGATGAATCGCGACAGTAACCATGCAAATGAAAAGAGAAACCTAGAGTTTTCCAAACAATTTGCGTTTAGCTTCAGGGGAATTGCATTGATATTGAAACGGACCCATATAGTCCACACCAGTTAAAGCAAAATGACTTATAGGAGAAGAGCGGAAAGAGGGTAGATCGCTCATTAATTGAGTATTGACTTTAGGTTTCGCTTTGAAGCAAGGAATGCATTTGTGAATTACAGAGGAAACTTCATGAACTCCATTTATGATCCAGTACTTTTCCCTTAAGAAGCAAAGCAGTGTGCGTGTACCAACGTGCAGGTTACGATAATGAAAGTCACGTATGACTAAGAAAGTTCCGTGATGCTTAGAGGGCAAATTAACGGGATGCCTTTTGTCTTCAGAAAGTGAAGAATGCGAAAGCCTACCACCTACCCTGAGTAACCCGTTGCCATCAAGGAAGGGGGCTAAAGCGCGAAGACGACCAGATTTAGGTAGATCTTTGTTAGCTGAGAGCAAAGACATTTCAGAAGAAAAGGCCTCTTGCTGAGTTAGCTGCAAAACTTTAATAGTAGCGAGATTTAATTCGTGATTGGTCAGATGCGGTTTAGGAAGAACAGGTTGATCAACAACAAGATATTTCCATCTGAGTAGATAGGCAAAAATTCGAATCAGTTTGTGAAAAGAAGAATAGCGCGCCAACAAGGGAAACGAAGCGTTGGAAACAAGACACGAAGCAGTAGATTTAGATACTTTAGCGTCAGGCAAGTTGGAGTTTGTGACTGGAGGTTTAGAAGGCCAAAAAGAAGAGTCTTCGATTAACCACGGGGGCCCATACCAGTACAACTGAGATGTTGCCAATAGAGAGGGTAAACAACCAAGTGAGATGATGTCAGCGGGGTTATCAGCGCTAGGCACATGTTTCCATTGACATCCAGAGGAAAGAGTTTGAATTCTAGAAACTCTGTTTGCAACAAAGGTTTGCCAGTGGGTGGGGTTTCTCGCGATCCAAGAAAGAGTAATCATGGAATCGCTCCACAAATAGGTTTGCGAAAATTCGACTTTTAAGACTTTCTGCAGTTTTTTGGCAAGTTCAGCGGCCATGAGTGCAGCACACAGTTCAAGCCTAGGCAAAGTAATAGTTTTAAGAGGAGCAACTTTAGACTTAGAGCAAACAAGGTTTGAAAATGATGATTCATTTAGTGAATTGCGATAAACCAAATATGCACAACAACCGTAAGCTTTCTCGGAGCTGTCGGCAAACACATGTGGGAATAAAAATGTGTTAGGATGAGCGTTAATTAAATTTCTTGGAATTTCAATGAGCGAAAGATCAAGCAAACTTTTACGACAAGAAAGCCATCTATTGAGAAAAGAAGGGGGAACAGTTTCGTCCCACTCACATTTAAGAGACCATAGCTCTTGCATGAAAAGCTTGGCTATAACAATAACCGGAGAAAGGAATTGAAGCGGATCCAAAATTTTTGCAATTTCAGAGAGAATTTGCATTTTTGTGTTGGGGTGCTCTTCGGAAAGCGAGACTTTGTAGATGAGAGTATCAGTGCGAGTGCACCAGTGAACTCCAAGAGTTTTTATGGATTCAGAATCTCCGCAGATTTTGACGGAAGAGGGTTCTACATCTTCTATGGGAAACTGGGCAAGAAACTCATGGGAGTTGGAATTCCACTTATGAAGTGGGAATCCTCCATTCATTAACAATGCCTGAAGTTCTAGTGACACGAAAGAAGCTTCCTCAAGAGTCGGGAAGGACTGGAGATAATCGTCTACTTAAAAAGATGTGGTTAGGGCTTCAGAAGCTTTAGAATCAAATAAATGACCATCTTGTGAGGCTAACATATGTAGGGATCGGTTAGCAAAGAAAGCAGAAGGTTTCAGACCATAAGTGACTGTCTTTATGCGAAATATTTTAATGGGCTTGCTGATTTCGTCGCGCCACAAGATTCTTTGGAGATCTTGTTGTTCGGGCTGAATTAAAACCTGACGGTACATCTGTTTGATGTCTGCTAAAACAGCTATGGGAAATAAACGAAAATTTAAGAGTATAGCAGATAAATCTGACTGAATAGCGGGACCAGAGTAAAGAGTATCGTTAAGACTGTCGCCATTAACGTCAGGTGATGACCCATTACAAAGGACTCGGATTTTATCCTTTACGAGAGGGTTTTTCCACACGGGATGATGATTTAAGAAAATCGTTTCAATTGGGGGGTGCAATTCGTCATCAGATTTGCTGACAACTTCCATATGATCTAAGCTTTCGTATTCGTCCATGAACTCTGTGTACTGTTGTTTAACGAGGGGTTCTTTCTTGAATTTGCTCTCGATAGCAAAGAGAGCTTTTCGAACATTAGGTTGAGAATTAATAAGTTTAGGGGGATTGAGTAATCTTGGCATCTGAACAATGAACCGGCCTTCAGAAGAACGAGTGGTAGTGTTCAAGAAAAGTTGCTCACAGAATTCGTATTCTGAAGAGGTTAAGTTAGGAGAATCAATGCTTTCCAGCCTCCAGAACTGTTCCAAATCAGTATTAGCCAAATAACATTGCGATACGGGTTGGGGAGAATAATGAGGAATTTGACCAGTAACGATCCATCCAAAATTAGTGTCTCTGACAACCACGTTTGAAGATAACTTACGAATTTGTTTACGAAGGCAATTCCAGAAAACATTGGCACTAAAGAGTATGTCAATGGGGCCTTGTACATTGAACAGAGGATCGGCTAACCTTAAATGAGAAGGAATATTCAGACCTGAGATATCGATGGAGTGACTAGGAGTATCCTCTCCGATACTGTTGAGGATGAGGCAATTAAGCTTTAGAAAATTATTTCTGTGACAAGTGTCTCTTATGGTTAGTTTAGAAAACTGTAAAGCTTGTGATTTTAAGCTGTTTATACCTGATACATTAATGGAAGTAGGGTTAACAGGTAGGCCTAGTTTTTGGATTAATGAATTCGAAACGAAATCATGGGTTGCCACCGAATCAAGAAGACCGCGTGCACGGACCCAGTTGCCAAAATTATCCTGGGCTTCGATTTGGACAGTGGACAATAGTACTTGAGCACTACGTATGGACTTGGCATTTTGAATGTAAGATGAAGCATAAGAACTGCTAGCATTGTCACTTTTCTGAGAAGTAGATGCGGCTGATGACCTTGCTTGATCATGACGATGCAGTAAAGTGTGATGAGCTTTTTCACAATGAAAAGAAAGTCTGGTGGACTTGCAATTAGAAGCAGAATGCTTAGGTGAAAGGCAGTTGAAGCAATGTTTAATGGTTCATTTAAACTCTTACGGGGTTCGCTTTGAGTGTTTAAAGCGAGGGAACTAGCAATACGGCGTTCACTAGACCTAGTTGGGTAAACAGTGGCGTTTGACCTGAGTTTAGACGAGCTGAACCCGGATTTTGGGTAGACTCTGAGCGTTCGCTTTTGGATTTAAGAGACATTGATTCAAATTTAGAACTAGGGGATGAGGGTTCACTTTGGTTGGCTAAAGCAGTTAAGAGTTGGCATCTAGCATTTATGAAGGTGACTAAATGCTCGTAAGAGTAATCGTCGTCTTTGGAAAGTTCAATTTCCCAAGTTTTAAGGGTAGCAACATCGACTTTAGAAACCATTAAATGTATTAGGAAAGTGTCACTATGGTCAGTGGGTTGATCTAATTGGGATAAAGCTTTACCTGAAGTTGTGTCGTATCAATAAGATTACGCAAACTAGTAACGTCATTGTGCTGTGACGCAGGTAAATTGAATAGAGCCTTCATGTGGCGTTGAATACGTAACCGTAAATTACCGTATCTTTCTTTCAACAGTTTAAAGGCAATGGGGTAGTTTTCAGCACTTGGAAGTGCTTCGACCAACTGCAGGGCTTGACCGCGGAGAATAGATCGCTAATAATGAAACTTGTAGATGACTTGAATGTGTTCATTGTCATGAACAAGAGAGCAAAATAATTCATAGAAAGAATCCCAAGTAGATTCGTCTCCAGAAAAGTGGGGCAAATTATTCTAAGGTAGAATTGGTTTGGGCTTGTGAGTACCCTCACGAAAAGAAGTTTGTTGTTCGTGAAGGGAACCAAGAACAGAACCGTCCTTTTTCTGTTCTTCTTCGAGTTAGCGTATTATTTTAAAGGCAGAACCTATGCCTTCGTAATATTGGTTTTCTACTTCTACTCGATCATCAGTTTGATTGAGCATACAAGTTTCGATTTCAGTTTGGATGTTGCAATAATTTTCATAAGAACGTTCAAAATCCTTTACGCGATGTTTTAACAAATCTAGTTGAGCTTGTGAAGGATCTAGCTCTTTGATGTATTTTCTGAATCTGGTGATTTGCCCTTTATAAGAAGCTCGTTTGGAAGTAAGTTTTTCATCCTTACCATCCTTGTCCTTTTCTGTAAGAGCCATGGCGAAATAGGTAAATTAAAGTATAACTTACGAAACTGTGGAACCTTGGAAATGCTGTCAGACTGGCAGCAGCAAACACATTGAAAGAAAAGGACACACCAAAGGAGACAGGAGCGGCCTCTTTCCACCTCACAAGCTTTGCACGGTGAGGATATAGCTGAAAAATTCAAAGCAGATATTAATGATTTGCAAAATATTGACAAATGGACTCTCCCGGGTTTCGGCACCACAATTTGGGTAGGTTTTGGCCACGGTTAAACGCTACCCCCAAGGGAAGATGAAGAGAAAAGGAAAGGGAAGTGGGTTTCGGACTAGGGAACAAGTGTGGATAAATAGGACGAGAGTCCAACACCAAACAAAATGAATTTAAGCCAATATTCAGTGACGAGTGTCACCGCAAAGCCCGTGAAACACCTAAAGTGGGTATGGACCTGGCCGTAGCTTACGGGAAATGCGGCTGGAGCTTGAGCTATTTGCAAGCAAGCGGCGTTTTGATTTCCCTTCCCAGCCTAAAATTGGGTAATATGGGGAAGGGTGGTAGTCTGGCTAGACGAAGAATGACAGATTTATTGTATATCCTTTCAAAGGAGTTAAGTTTGAACGAATGTTTTGAAAGGCGCGAATAATTTGAATTGGCCGTGATAACTTTAATTTTGGGTACTGTAGGATCTCTGTTAGACCAACCAATTACTCCCAAAAAGGGAAGCGATGAAGCAATATGAATGCTTTTAGTAAGGATTTTATTTCTTCTTGATGAGTTGGAAGAATGCCAATTGTTGCACTTATATAATTTGAGCTTGTAACCAGTGGAGTGCCGATTAAAAGTTCAAACCAGAGGAAAACTATGAATTTGGAAAGTAAACCATGAGTTACAGAGAAAATATCGACGAGCAGGAAGCTTGCTCGACTCGATGGCTTATTAGAATTAGTTATGAAAACTAAAAAGATTTTTAAACAAGATTTCTGATGTTTCAAGTTAAATGCAACAAGTAGCGAAACTTTAATTACATTTTTAAGTAATTTTCATAAAAGACCACAAGCCAAGGAAGAGTTAGGGAAGACAAGGACCTACCTAAACGTTACTCTCTAGGAATTTATAAAACGAAAGAATAGAATCTAATTTATTTAACAACACTTAGAGTTGACGTAACAAAACCATACAAAGCTGTTTAAGAATCCAATTAATAACAATGAACAATTTTAACATACAAAAGTCTGAGACTTAATGCTAACAAATTGTAAAAAGATCCTTTTTTTTGACAATGTTAGATAAGACGCAAGTTTAAAACTTGCTTCGAGCACAAATCTGAATAAGATTTTAAAGGTTATGCAAAAAATTGGAAACTTTAAAGTTTATAACAAAATTTACGAATAATTAAAGCCTGAACGAAGAATCAGGTACAATTTAAGCATTTTAAGAATTCCTATTAGAGATCTCAAAGTATGAACAAATATTAAATTTGAAATTATAACAGGAAAAAAGAGAATTAAGAAGAAGTCTCTGTAACTTCTTGTATTGAAGCCGGGATCACGAGAAAAATGGGGCCAGTTACCTTTTCGTGAAACCTGGAAAAAGGAAAGTTAGAAAACTCACTTGAGAGTAGAAATAATTGAATTCCCTAATAAAAGAGGAAAAACAATATGATTTAAGGTGTGTACTCGACACAGATTATGCAGAAAATTACTATGGAAAACAGTACAAAGATGGGAGGGCACTTCTATATAGTGTCACCTCATTGAAAAGAACCTAAATTTTACAATTATTATAATATGTTAGTGAGGAGTTTGAGAGGAGAAAATAGGTGGATTAGGAGAAAGTTTATGGCCGTATTTATCGCTTTCGATCGAACGCGACACGGATGGTTGTTGAACGAACACTGTTATGCACTGTAGTCCGTTGAAAATTTCACTATTGCAAGACGGAATGTTTATCAGACGAAAGGTTATTGCAATGGTGGAAATCACTAGTTGAGTTTTAGTTTGAGAAAGTTTATTTCTTTAGAAATCCGTAGATTGTAGCTGAATGCAACGGAAAATCCCACGAAGGAAGACAAATTATGTTGATTAGAGGTTATACAACATGAATTTCTCAATGAGGAAAATGTGTTCTCATATTTAAAAGAAATGCCAGGCTATTTCACTTGTAGAAAGATAACATGACGTAGAAAGTTCTAGAGCGTTGATATCGGTTGAATTGGGCAAAACAAGTCCCCCGGCGGACATCTGAATTCTATAGACAGTGGGTACTTTAAATCATCCCTCGGTGTGAGATATTATCTCAGATAATCAGTACAAGAAGTACTTTTTCATTTTGGAAAGTTAGCTGAAGTAGCCACAACTAGATCAGGAAGATCTTTTGAAGGCAGATATTGCATTACATTTATCAATTTCACACTGTCTATTGTACCCAACTGTCATCATGTGGACCATGTGTTCGTATCCCAACTAACTCACGGTCTTTCGAGGTATGGGACGTTCCTGCCCACCATACGACCACATTTGAGTCTACCAGGTAACTACTCTACATGAAATACACAACATATTCCTAAAATAAAACATTTACTGGTATAAAATCATGGCTATACAACAAATACAAATAAAGGACAAATTATATTTAATTCCCACAAATAAAATAGGGTTATTCTGTGAGTTTTCTTCTTAAAATAGTGCTACACTGCACTCAAATCTAATTCTAGCATCCTGTCAATGATACTTTCAGACTTCCATGGGTTTCCATAGTGTTCATCATGTGATACAATTACTTAACTGGAGTATCCTAACACAAAAATCACATATCACATTAAAATGACCTTAATAAAACATTACTCCGTTTCTTATGGCATTTACCTTGATTAGCATAAATTCATTATCTTTCTGCTTTAATTAACAATTATTTGTTGTGTCGTGTGAATCATCTTCCTTCCTTCCATCACTATGAACGCTTTAAAAAGTGGTACACTTCCCTTCCAAAATAAACATGGATAGAATTGTTTATAGTTTCACCATACAACGATTTTCTGGGTCTTGTCGGGCTTATCTCGTTACAAATGTGTCATGTTCTGGGAAATCACATACCCGTCTGCATAAATTAGCGTGAACTGGCAAAATGCAATCCAAAAGAAGATGCCTACATTATTTTGGTTCAGTTTTCCTCCTCAGAGAATAACTGAGCCAAATATTATCTGATTTCTATGATCCAACAACGTATGTGTGTTGCAACACACCCTTCAATTCAATTGGCATCATCATAATAATCATATCTTAATTGCATATTGAAATATCGAGACTCTTCAGTGTCCTACTATGACTCTAATTTACAAGGGACTGGTCGACCGACCTTCTCTCCCCTCAGCAGGCAATAAAATTCGTTCCAGCTGGCTAGTCAAGATGGCTGCCGCAGAAGTGGTCTACAACCCCACCTCCTCTCATCTGCTGTCAAGGTCAGGTTTGTTTACAATTGCAGTACTGGAATTACGCTAGGTGTGGTTCCTAATTAATTGAGTCATTTAATTATTTAACATCTATCTTTATAGTGTTTTGGGCTCAACTCGGCTCCTTATTAACATTCATGGCTGGGGATGGTATTCCTGTGATAGCCTTGCCGTTCTATGGTGACTACTAGTGGCTTTAGACGCGCATCATAGTGAAAATCCACGATTTTCACCAGCAGTTGTCAATAAAATATAAGGAAATCTGCGTTTCCTAAACGACGAATATGATCCTTACCTCTCAGGGTAGATCATTTATACACATGCTCACTGCGTCTCGACGGACGTCAATCGTGGCCATAATTCATGCAAACGATGGATACAGACAGGCTCTGTCCAATTCGCTGCGAATAATACAGTATGCTCAAGGGCGATACTACTCGTAGATTTAGCCAACTTCTCACCTAACGCGCAAGCTATACTAGTTGGTCCCCGCAATTATTCATTTACGTAAATCACTGGATTCTACGTTATTTCTGCACGCAATACGCGGCTTCAAACAATACTTCACATAGATGACTCAATTATTAAGGCACCCGCGTTCTCTCTGTCATACCACTTAAGCCAAAGCTTTAAATAGCTCCTAATAAAAATGTATAAATTTACTGGCTTACTTTACTTTAATGGTCCTCAAATATAATCCTAAGGATTTGACCATATCAAATATTCATTCCACACTTCACTGACACTGAAAAAGCTCTCGTATTTCGCTATATCCCACGTTACTTTCTTACTGTTTACCAAAATACAGTATCTTTATATTAGACATGACACTTTGAACGTTATTTAGGCCAAAAATGCCTATTACTTTACTGTTGCCGACCCCAGATTATTATTATTATTATTATTATTATTCATTTAACGTTACCGTTACATCCATCACTATTTTCGACCTGAATGGCCCTAAACAAATCACCTTCCAAGCCATATTTTATTCAAGACGAGTGGTGAAAACTCGTTCAGTAAGTGACTGTTACATCTTATTCTCAAAGTGATAAATCGTTATATGGTGAACTATTTAGTTATAATGACATCGTAAATTGGTACACACTTTTTCCTTTTCGCTGGATAGTGCCAGCATTTCAGCTTCAGCGCTACCATGACGCTTGATTTAAGCCATCATGTTATATTTTACACAACACTTAAATTCACACATTTTCCACCTGATAAACATACTTTTATCAGTGGCCTCTTTCACTTCTACACAATGCATATTAATCACTATACACATGAACACTTTTAAATCACTATTACACAATTTATGTACACTTATTCACTACTTCACAGGTTGATTCTTAAATCGGACTTCTCCTACGCCTGATCTCAGAGATGCGATGCGATTACTCCAACCGCTGGTCTACGTGAAAATCTAACAGCGTTTTACGGACGTTCGATCCTCGTCTCCTGCAACATCGTTCAGCTCACTGTCCAGATTAGGTGGCAATGATTCCCAAGCTCCCATCATTGTAGTGATCCTGATGATAATGTCATATTCAACTCTGACAACACCTCCTGGTATGTGTAAGGTTCAAAAACATGATAAGTTCCTTTTTCGCTGTGGCGAATTTATATTTGCGTCAGATAATAGATAAATATCTGTATTAAATTACTTCGACGCACTTCATGATTACTTATGAAGCTTTATGACTTGCTTCTATTGTTCTTCGACGGATGAGCGTTGATACTTTAACATTTCGCGTGCTTACTGGCAGCGTATTAGTTACGTGTATACAGACTGAAGACAACAAGACAACTCACTGGTGAACTGGAGAAGAACTGGCTTGGTGTGAGCTGCTCTCCCTTATAAAGGTTTCTCGTACAAAATAGTCCACTGGACACATGAGAGCGACTCCTTTCTTGAAATAATACCTCTTCAGCCGAAATGACATATACATCTTGTTTATTTAAGTGTGGAGGTTTCATAACCGTTCGCGTGCCGGCGATCGCTTCGGCCAATTAATTACAATTAATTGCCTTAGTTCAGCGCGTTAGAACGCCATCGTGGTGGTTCCCCTTTGGCTGGTCACAAAATCACTGCTCTCGAGCGTAGGCTAGGTTGTAATTCGTTCATTTGGAGATACAGGCATTAATTTAGGTGAAAAACCACTCCTAAATTACCTCTCCGTGAATATATTCACCTGGGTGTATATTTCGCTCCATTTCAATGCTCTACTTGGCTGTAATTAATTAATTTCCGTGGGCAATCATCCCTATTCCCGATTCCATCGTTGTCAAGCGGTGAACACCCGAGTCATTAATTTTGGACTGTGTCCTCGGTCCAGACGTAAATAGTGCGCTCGGCGCTTACGATCTCCGCCCACTTGCTAAGTGTAATTTGTAAAACTTCAAACTGGCCTCCTCTCATTCTCGTATGCCCTGAAAACGTATATTTTCTTGCATTTGGCTACAATTTTTCATCTTAAACTGCTATGATATTCACATATAGGTCGTGACATCATGCTACAATATTATATGTCAGTATACCTCTCATTGCTCTTTGGGTTCCCTGTAATTACTCCCCCTCAGAGATCAATGGTTCGACTCTAGGCATAACCATGTGCCTGGTCTTCTCTGATAAGACCCGAGTTCGATGCCAGACTGCCGTGACTGATTGGGCACACTATAAAATTAAATAAAATGCTATAAGCAATTTAAAACATTTAAAACTTGGTGAAAACCATTGAAGTAGTACTTAGCTCATTTTGAAGAACGGTGATGATCTGGATGACGGTTGACGTTAAAATTAAGACATGGCGTCCTGATTTGAAAGTGTCTGAAGTAGACAGGAGACAAGCCTGAAGTAGGCTCCAACTGTATGGTTTGACGACTAACCTAGAAGTGAGAGCTGCACGACGAAGCACGAAGGTACCAAGGAGGGAGGAGGGTGGGGGAAACAGACAAAGGAACATACATAAAAATTACCAACCTAACAATGGTACATTGCTTTCTTAGATATTAATTTTCATGATGGAATGATCTTCAAGGAGAAGCTAGCAGGCGATGATGACGACGTCTGGAGGATTGGAATGATGAAGAAGTCCTCTCTAGCATGGAGATGTTAGCTGGAGATAGCGACGACATCTTGTGGCTGGATTAGGAAGGAAGTCTTCTTGAGAGTTGAGATATTGATAAACTTCAGTAGTTAGCTGCTAGATGCCACTAGATTGATCATGGAAATTATATCTACAACAAGCTTTTAAACAGAGTGAACAAGGTGCTCAAATAAAAGAAAAGGTAAGACGTCACTGTTGGTGTTTGAGAAAAAAGGGAAGAAATAAGTTAAGCAAAGAGCAGCGAAGGCTAACTCTGTCTTACCGTGTATTCCAAAGAATACACCACGGCCTGGCCTGGATTTTTTCTCTACCGTCCCTGTTTCCTTAAACTGATTAAACCATCGAATTACAGCTTCGTAATCAGGTGCAGTTGTCGGGCGGTGCAGTCATTGGCGAGCGCACCCCTGGCCGACCGTGGCTAGTGCGCATCTAGTGTGCGCATAGCAAGGTCACGTCCCCTCCAAAACAAAACTCACTTTAACCAGTTGGCGTTCAGTGAAAGAATTAAACGTTTAACATAGAGGGTTTCGGTGCTATAATTTTTTGAAATGTTGGCATTATTTTTCGATGACCCTGTACATTTCGTATTGACTTATCGATTGCTCTAGAAATAATGCGGCTGTCAATACAATTTAATATACTGTATATTTCATGAACTTTATTGATAGGCTTTCATTTTTAAGAGGAAGCTTGTTTAAATCGTGGAATCAAACCATTCAATGGAGTGATGAACTAATAGTTTTCAATGATTCCTTCATTCACTTAACACAATGTAGAGGCAAAATTTATTTTGGGTTCCTATCGTTAGGGTCAAAACTAGTGACGCTTTAATGCCTTGTCACAGAATACTTTATTGCCTCGATACGAGCGACGCTTTCCGCTAAAGACAATACATGTTGTATGATAATGAATACCTAAAAGAAGTAGGAGACTTCTGTTACTTAGGAAGAAAAAATACCAGTGATGGACGAAGCAAAGAGGATATAAAAGTTGGTTGGCTCAGGCAAGGGAAGCATTTCTACAGGAAAGGAATATGATGACATCGAACATAGATTTAGGTATTAGGAAGTCATTTTTGACAGCCTATGTCTGGATCGTGGTGCTCTATGGAGGTGAAACTTGGACTGTAGGCGCAGAAAAAAGAGGAGAATAGAAGCACTTGAAATGAGGTGTTACCGGAGAATGATGAAGATCAGATGGGTAGATAGAGTAACAAAATGAAGAGGTATCAGGATGAGTGAGAAAGGAGAGATGTTTCTGGCGACTGCTAATGAAGAGACGATATAGGTTGGTAGGAGACATACTAAGACACCCGGGAATAGCAAACTTTCTTATGGAAGGAAGGGACGAAGACAAGAACTGTAGGGGTAGACTGAGGTTAGAATATGTTTAACAGATTGTCTGGGTTGTAAGGTATGGTAACTATGTACAGATAAAATGATTAGCTCAGGACTGGGAGGCATGGAAATCTGCATCAAACCAGTCAAAAGACTGAAGACTCAAACACACAAAGACACAGATATTGAAACCATTTCTGGTACCGGTATTTCTACTCTTTTAAACAGAAACGAACCAGCTGCGGTGGCCGAGAGTGCTAACGCGTTATCTCGTGCCTCGCTGACATCAGGAGAGGGTGGGTTCGAATCCCACCTCGGCTGCCCTGAAAATGGTTTTCGTGGTTTCAAACCAGGCAAATGCCGGGACGGTTCCTTTCACTATGTCCACGGCCGAGTTCCTTCCAATATCCCTTTCCTGACCCGCCCTGAAAAGAAAAGTGCATGGCCATTGGCTGCATTAATAGAATTATTTTTAAACAGAAACGAAAACCAAACTCAGTCATCAATTAAACCACCAATTACATCTATAATCTTTATATCGTTCACACATAAATTGGTGTAGAACTGGTGACTGGAAAGAAATTGAGGTGGAAAGGATCTGTTTGTATCTTTTCAATTTGATGATCTTTTCGGAGCATGTGCCATTAGAAACTTACAAATATGTAGCATTAAAACTAAAAGACCAACCAACAGCTCCTTGTTTACATTTCTTTAACTTCACCAGTGTCTTCTGAGTTAGGAATCAATCTGAGATAGGTTGATGCTCAGATGGCACATAGTCCAGGAATAGCAACACATCTTGCAGTTTGTTTTTCTTTATTTTTCGCACAGTAGTGTTCTTCTTTTTCGAGATGCTAGTTGTGGTGTTGCCTGTTTTTCGTAAGTTGCAGTCCTTAAAATACATGTACCCTTTTGTTTTTAGCTTGACTTTAGTTTCGACAGTAATATTCATACTTTGGAAATCTTTTTATGTCCTGGTGCAGTAGACAGCTTTAGGGAAGCACGACTAGACCTGATATGCTTCCCTTCTTTATCTGTTAGGGTTGTTGTAATCACTATTATTATGAGTCCCCGTATGACAGTTTGATTTAGGCTATTTTTATTAATTGACTCCTTTTTATAACTTTTTATCAGTATTGTGTTGTGGTGACAACGTATCCAATGGTATTGGTCTCATCGCACTAGATCCAGTGTCATTATGTATCAAATTATTCTTATTTCTATGTCGTTACGCCCAAATAAGGAATTAATTTGAATTAGTTTCCATCTCTTCGCAATATCTCATAATTTTCTCAATGCGACTTATCTTCCTTTCTTCTATACATACAGTGGTGGCCCTCATTTAGGGGGTTGCAGCAAAATGCTGTTCGTTCACCAACGATCTGAAGCTAGACATGCCCCCCCCCCCCATCCAATATCGTCTGTTACGTTGATTTTTTGAAAGTCGTTTTCAATTTCTGTTATCCAGCCGTTGTTGGCTTTTACTGGGAAGTCATGCGGGTGACTTTGCTCCCTTGCTGGAAGACGTGTCATTGATAATTCTCAGGGTTATGTGGATGCTACATGAAGGTGCTCCAGCCCACTTCGCCGTTAGCAACGGCAAGTATCTCAATTGTGTCTTCTCTGGTCGATGGAACGGGCGAGGAGGTCCAGTTGCATGGCCTGCTCGTTCACCAGATCTCAACCCGTGTGATTTCTGGTTATTGGGCCATCTCAAAAGTATCGTGTATGCAGAGCCCATTCCAGATGTGGAGACACTGAAGCAGTGTATTCATGCTGCCTTTGACACTGTTCGGATGCAGCCTGGCCAATGTGAACTTGTGAGACAGAACATGCTACCGCGCGTACACGCATGCGTGGAGGCACATGGAAACCATTTTCAACACATAGTGTAACTGTGACTGCATGGTACAGCGCGTATTAGACCGCCGTCTCTGTAACAAAGAATGATCAATAAATGGTCCCTAACAAACAAACCATGCATTTCCGGACATACGTTCATTAGACCTTTTCTGTTCCGTTTCGATCAATCCCTAGAGTTTGTACACGGTGGAAAAAATCACCCTGTATATTCAAATGTAACGGATATTAAGTCTGGTAGGCTGCAACTTGTGTTAGTAAATTGAGAAACAGTGATATTCATAGACAGTATTTCGGTAGTTTGGATTTAACGATTATGCACCTGGGCAAACCCAATTCTCGCTGACAAGCACCATTGCAACTCTGGTATCATGTGGTTTCAGCTGGCATCTAAAATAAAATACAGTAAAACTTATTAACTTACTCGGCGCGAGAAATCGTGGCAAACATAAGGCTATACTAACATAGACACGCCAGGAATTTAAGGAATGTAAATGTCTTTTCGGGGAACTTCAACAATCAGAATAGCCTCTGTCCTCACGAGGATTCAAGCTTTGGATCTCTGAACATAAGGATTCCCATTCTTCTTGAGCAGCAGCGTCCAGAGTGCCTCACATTGTGCAAAGTCACGCAGCTGCACACATGTGAATGCACAGCACAGAGTCGTGGTAGGCATGGTTCCTGGTCAGTCACGGAAGATAATGGTGCGCGCGTCTTATGGGAGGGACGTATCCTGCAATGCTACTCGTGTCTCTCATTATTTATTCGTGATCCGACCACTCCCTTGCACACCTGCTATTCCAAAACGCACACTGTCTGCACAGTGTGGCTCGACTTTGGAAGGTGTTCTAGATCTAGAGGATGGTGCTTTGGGACATTCAGCTACATAGGATGGAGCTACACATTTTTTTATCGACCAACCCCATATCCATATCTCATTGAATAATCCTCTTTTTAGCAGTAATATTGTTAGCGTAATTAAAGAGTTGTTGTTGTTGACTCATATAGGAGCTTTGCGACAGTGTGACCATATAGCCCCGTGTACCTGAGTGTGTGCCCGTGTACCTGGGTGTGTGTTGAATTTGTTTGATAACCTGTGTTATTGCGATGGCTGGATTAGTGTGTATATTAGTCATTCAGATGAGGATTGGGAAGGAGGCGGCCGTGGCCTTAAGTTAGGAGTGGAATTGGGAAACCACGGTAAACCACTTCCAGGATAGCTGAGGTGGGAATCGAACCCGTTTCATGTCACTTTGGCCTCATGAGGCCGAGTGTTCCCCTTTCCAGCGCTCAGACCAGAATTAAATTTCTTGGCAGAGCAGGGAATCGAACCTGGGCATCCGCGGGGACAGCCAAGTGTGCTAGCTACTACGCAAAGAAGCGGACGGGGTAATTAAAGAGATACTACCTCCGTTGTTTAGAAAATCTTCTCTGATTTTAATACATCCCCATTGATTGGGAACGGTAAATAATAAGAAGTGAACTAGAAGATGTGGAAGTAAGATACTGGTATTCGCTTTCACAAATTACCTTAGAACATGAGATATTATCGCAAAAGTAAGGTAAAAGTTCCAGTTATTTATTCTCTCAGAGGAAAATTTGCTTTGAAAGCAGAGCACTTTATAGGGTTTCTTGAGCGCTAATTAATTTCGCTTCTCTAGTAATATACATTATTATAGAGGTATTGGCTGGGAATATAAGTAGCCTCCGACCGTGGTACGAGAGAGTTCAAAGGAACATTCGTATTGCACATTTCCATCAAAATCAAATAACATTTAAGTCGCAATATTGTTCATGGGATTTACGGAAGCAGCTGCATAATTGCGTTTAAGAGTTGGTGGCAGTATTTCAGTACTGACACCATAACAGGCCATTGCATAATGTACCAGAGATAAATAGTTTCAATATACAACAAACCAAATGAACTTTACTCTATCATATACATTGTAGAGGTCAAACCAACATGGTGATAACTGTAATTTCTTAACGAATTTGAGTTTGGCATACCATGAGTCTCTCAAGATACCACTCTGTACCTGGTCACTAATGAATTGAAAGAAAGGTTAAATCACTTTATTCCTTTGTAACGTAGTTAGGGTTGCCAGACGTTCCGTATTACTCGGAACAATTCCGTTTTTTCTTGTTTTGTTCCGCGTTCCGTTTCAATCTTTAACGGAACGCCAAATATTGTTTTTTTTAGTTAATTTGATGCCCTAATATATTCAATTTCGCACCAATTTTCAAATGTTTTCTGATGATACAGGTGCAAGTTTAAAAGAGAAAATCATTTCTATATCTGTGCCAGATAGATGGGTACATGTTATAGATTTATCAGTGGCAACACAATTAAGGAATATATTAGTCCTTGTGAAGTTAATACTCAGCATTCTCCCCTCCAATGCTTTTACTGAGAGTGTTTTTTCTCTCATGAATATCAAATGGAGGGATGACAGAAAATTGTAGTGAATTTTATCAGAAGGTAAGTTACTTACAAATAAAAAATTCCTTGCAAAGGGTCGTTCAAATGAAAAGTATTTATAAGTTTCTGGTGTCATAGGCCTATATTAGCAATATCTAATTTTAATTTTGAGTATTTGATTATGTAATGTTTATTTAATACATGTGTGTATTATTTTTATTACAACATTTATGAACCTTAATTTTTAAAAGAACTATGTTTTAGGTCGTGTGTTCCGTTTTTCCATTCTTGAAATCTGGCAACCCTAAACGTAGTGCACACAAACCTCGTGTGGTTAATTGAGTAGATGCCTGATCAGAGAAGCAGTATCCCAGTCTAGGAAGCCAAGATTAATAGCTGAAAGGACCTGTTGTTCTGGCCACTAGTCAGCCCGTTATCTGTGGGCCATGTGGCTGATCAGCGGTTGTTTGGGAGGTCAAGGCTCTCAAAGGGGGGTAGTACTACGGTATATTTTTATTCAAATGCATTTCAGAAATTCTCAGTTATCTGGCAGGAACGCAGTTAAAATAATTAGCATTATTATTGAAATTATTTCTTAAGTCTTGAACATTGTTGATAGTGTTAAAACTTCGGACAGTATTGAAGAAAACACCAACTCAGGGTTTCCAGCTACTTGTTCGTGCAAGAGATACAAACCATATAGGGGTTAGTCTAGACTAAACGTAAAGAATAACATCCAGTTAATCCTGTAGCACTCTAAAGAAGCATATTACTGACGATAGGTAACTCGAAGTTTGAATATTATTTCAATTGTTTTTAACTGGAAAAACGATAATGAAAAATAAATTCTAACATACAATTATATTGTCAGAAACTTTCAAAAACCTCCACTGAGCACAGGAGAGGCCTTCGTTTGGAGTGCTTGAATACTTGTCAACGAAGGCACAGTAAGGGTGTTATGATATATCCAAATCAGAGTCCTCTTCGCCTCTCAAGAACAACAACAGAGCAGTTAACTGCAAGCTTTACTGCAAAGCTACAGCATGGTAGCCTTCGGTATGCTCAGATTGTTGGATCACCAGAATAGTAATTTTAAATATTTAAATTTCACGTCACCGCCATGTTGTTTCTTCACTTGCCAAATTTTGAATGTAACAAAGATGTACTTACTTGATAGTCTTCTGTAAGAATACAAATTTCAGTTTGCTTGCTGCAATGGTTTCGGTGATATTGAATGCTAGAGAAACATTTCGCACAGCTTCCATATTGGATTAGATAAAATGTAAGCCACAGTGTTACACACCATCAACCATATAACAATAAAGCGGCTCAGTACACAAAATGCCAATGCTATCGCTTGAATGGGTTACGAGAAAATAAAATACTGTTTAAATATTTCGAACTGCCACCATCTTGAATTTTTGATAACAATTGAAAAACATAAGATGCCAATATATTTATCTAAATAAAGTTTTTTCTGCGTGACGTTTTACTGCACATTGATGATTCAACAGCCGGAAAGGTCATTATTAGCCTATTTTCATTTATGACAAAAATATGCTTATGAGATCACCTTTTGTCGGTGTGTGTATGTGTGTGTGTGTGTCCACCTAATAAAATCTAAATGGCCGAAGCGATTTCAATAAAACTCGGTAAGGACAAAGTTCTATTTTGACCAACCCCGACTGTGTCCTTTAAATTGTATTACGTCGCATGAATCCAACATGGCGAAATATTTCACCTGCATTCTATATTACCGAAGCTATTACCGACATCACCCTGAAATTTTGTATGGTGATATAGAACACTACTAAAAGTACACCTAGGTAATTTTCAATTTAGGTACACAACAAACTAGGCGGCCAAGCAAATTTGAAACATTGAAATAGACATTTCTCACGATTTAACCAATGGAGCGCAGTGAAACATGGCACAGCAAATGTTTATACACATTGTAATGCATTGTCATCTACTTTAGTTAAATTGTTAACATAACCTTAAGATGGTGGCTGTGCTAAATTTTAAAATTAAATTTTAATTTCTTGTGCCCTTATCATGTGATCGAATTCATCGTTTGAATTATGAACCTACCCAATAATCGTCACCTAATATTACATAACTCTAAAGCCTACATATGAGCGGTTCAGAGCAAAAGTGTACCAAGTCCAAAGGATTTTCTTGTTTTTTTTTCTTGTTTTTTTCTTTTGGGTTTGTAAATGTTAGTAGTTATTCGGTGTAATAGTGATCAAGTTCGAATTTCAAAACCAATCCACCAGAGTGCAGCAGTTTCTTAGATCTTAAGGATTAATTGCATATATAGCTTCAACATTGCCTCATGTTTTCTCAGAAGTTTAATATGTGGACTAGGTCAAGTTTTGCTCTGAAACACTCATATATAGAAATCTAACATGGTGACCATCCGAAATATTTAGAAGGTTCTTAAAATCTAATAATCTTTGTCAGCAATCAAACTGAAATTTTGTATGTTGATAAAGGTTACTAACTTAAGTTCACCTATGGGACATTCAATAACCCGGTTAGCACAAATCCAGCCTGGCGGCGACGCGTTATTTATATATTTAAAGTACGTTTCTCGCAATTTAGCTATCAAAAATCAGTGAATCATGGTACGGTAAATGCTTATACAAATTTGAATACACTGACATCCAATTTATTTCAATTATTTTCATAACCTCCAGATGGTGGCTGTGCGAAATTATAAAATCTCGTTTTTATTTCTTGTGTCCTAATCATGCGACTGAAGTTTTAATAATTTACCTACGTAATAATGTTCATCTAATAGTACATACATCTATGGCCTAAATATATAAAAATCCAACATGGCGACCATCCGAAATATTTAGACGGTTCCCAATATCTACGAATCTATTCCAGCAATCGGACTAAAATTTTATATGTTGATAGAGGCAATTAAGTAGAATATATGAAAATAGGATATTTAGTTCTTCACGGAACTACTTGTTAATATTTGAAATTCTCGTAGACGCCATGTGACTTTTGTTATTGCTAGGTTCGTTTTCTTCGTGGTCATCGTGCTGTAATAGTTTCCGCTACTGTATATTGCGAGCATATGAAATACTTCGCAAGACCACCATTTTGAATTGTTAAATATAGACTACAGTGCTGTGTACCATTGGATAAATATTATAGTAATGATACATCGCATGAAGTTTCACATCGATCGTTTGAATAGAAAACAGGATATGACATAAACTTAATATTTTGTACACCCGCAATCTAGAATTTCTCATAACACGTGAATTACGTATACATTGAAATTTGGATGAAGATTAACCGCGTGCAATTTCACAGCGTTTGGATGAAGAAGACGTAAAGAAAGCTTATTTAATTATGTGAACTTCGCTTGGCTATCTGTTAGTTTTGTGCCTATGATGTTATGGAAGTCACATGCACGAACTTAATTTGGTGGCTTCTATCACCATACGAAATTTCAGGTGGATTGCAAAAATTGTTTTGGACCTATTGAATTCCGGTGAAATATTTCGCGCGGCCACTATGTTAGATTTTTAACAATTATTAACATTTGAGTCGCCTCCGTAGCGTAGCGGTCAGCATGGTTAGCTGCCGCCCCGGAGGTCCTGGGTTCGATTCCCGGCTCTGCCACGAAATTTGAAAAGTGGTACGAGGACTCGAACGGGGTCTACTCAGCCTCAGGTGGCCCAAATGAGTAGAGGGGGTTCGATTCCCACCTCAGCCATCCTCGAAGTGGTTTTCCGTGGTTTCCCACTTCGTCTTCGAGCAAAACACTGCCCATAGAGGCGGTAGTGGTGAGTTCCCTCGCTGAGTCCGTGGGAACCACCAACCTAGAGGGTAAATCGACTAAATAAAAATATAATTAACATTTGAAAGCTACGATCGAGGACGGGAGTAGCATTAAGTCCTCTCCACATTTTATTGAAATCTTTCCAGTTTTGCAATATTAATAAGGGGGACACACACACAAGACAACGCGTGGATAGAAGGCATATATCAGCCTATAAGCCTATGTTATATAAGATGATAATAGGCTAAAACGATTACGTTTGAGGAACATCCACGCCCTACTTATAACTGCCGATTTTGATGGATCTGATCCATAAACCCTGCATTTAACGCAACACAAACTACCTGTTACAGTATGTCTACTCTTTTTCATGACCTCAGGAGGGAAAGGGTTTGATGTCGTTACACCTAAGGAAGCCTTCATGTGTGTTCAGGGGCAACAGGTATAAGCATCACAAGGAGTTGGACTGCCTACAGTGCTAGGATCTTAGCGAAAGCAAATGTGTAGTCTAAATCCCTGATCTGTCAGCAAGTTCTTTGCATAGGTGTGTAGCAAGGTTTTCGCTTTTAGATTCTATCGTCCAACTGCACATCTAGAGGATCGAAGTTGCCAACACGCTCTTAGACTACATGCTTGCCTTTCCAAAGCTCCTATTGCTGTAGAGAGCCCAACTTACTGACCTATAGGTATCTTCTACGCCATGCATTTATACATATACCTAGGTAAATTACCCACCATTTATGTATGTATAAACGTTCGAATGCATCTACAGTATACCTAGGTTTGAACTCATGTGAGCATTTACATCATGTCTCCTGTTAAAGAAATGTCAATGGAAATTATTTCGTACTGTCCCCGTAAATCCGGATAGTAAGCTGTCAGATATCCGCCCCCTCAATCGGATTGCCAATAATCAAACGCACCGGCACAGCTACATCAATGAAAATGGCACTGACAGATACTACCGAGATCAGAGCACAGCAGTTAACAAGAAATTATTGTGGAACACACCAAAATATACGGGGGTTCATACTTACCTTTACTTACCTCTTCAAATTAATCTCGGGAATGGGTTGCCAACTGGATCACTTAAAGTATGCCCACACAATAACCTCCACCATGATATTTAAAATTGAACCAAGACGAAGACAAGAAACTTTAAACTGTACAATAATTTATTTCACATAAAGGGAATTACTTTAACAAAAACTCAACAAAATACACGTGGCTATCAGAAGCCATTGTCAATATAATCATGTCCTCCTGTAGGACTGGTAGACGTTACATACAAAATTTTATCTTTCACTTGCTTATAAAGAACGTAATAATAGTAATACACTTGGAATGGATGAGGGAATTGGGACAAGACACGTAGCAATTGTTTTCCTCTTTCATAAACATCACACTTTATTTATAACGGCAAGCCTGTTATGTAATCGGCCTTGGCCTCTAACATACAGTTGTCAGGCCAGCTGCGATCCACCCTTCATTATGTCGCATGCCCAGGTCGTCAAACGGGCCCACCTGTTCGGCTAGTGCTAGCATATGCTCGTAACTTCAGAGCTTAGCTCCTTTTCAAACGCTTTAAATGTCCTCAACTCAACTCAAATATTAACACGCAAATCTTTTAAATGCTTCATTCACATGTTACTGGATTACTCTAATAATCCCAAAACTTGTTTAATTACATAATCCACTTGTATAATTAGCGTTCTTTAGAGTATATTAACAAAACTCTTAATGTTTATAACAAATGCTCATTAATTGTTTATAACAATTACAAATTGTTTATAATATTGTCAAATGACAATTGAAAAATCTATACACGCCTCTCTTAATTCCTTTCATTTCCAATTATTATTAAAGATAATTACATAATTTATTTACAATATTTATATTTATTTATATTAGAAATACATTAAACCACACGTTTATCCGGTTGATAATTACTGAAATCAGGTTAACATAATCGACCAATGAAGGTTAGTTATATCTAAGTGTTATAAATCCAGGTTTAATAAGTTTTAATAATAATTATTATTAGTGACGGTAACCTCCATTCAAAATCGTTATCTCAAATTTTTTAACACTCTTGTTAATTTTAACAGTAATTTCACCTGATTAATTTTCAAAGGACCTGGACAATAAACTCAGCGGAAAAATACTTCGCTTCAAATGCACAAATTGCATAAAATAGGCCCAGAATTCATCATATATTTCAATATATATGGCATAAAAATCTTCCATAATCCATACACAAAACCTCCACTTATAATCTCATCAACATCATTAATATTACTGTGGGAACCTCCTTCAATTATTCAAGGGCATTATTCATCAGCGACTTTTACATGACCACTGAACTAACGATTATACATCCATAGTTCCACTTCAAAAATTCTTATATTCATTAATTGTTTCAAAACTGTTATTTTATTTAACCTTCGTGGGTTTCATTCATGAATCGATATGAAGTAAAAATTTGCCAATCACAAAAATAAATTTAATAGCAAATACGATTATACACGCCTTTCTTGTCTATCAAAATTGAGATTAATATCTCCTAAGTATCGTAGTATAAAAATACTATCTTCAAACAAAGTTCATCTAAACTGCAAAATAGTCGAATAGAATACAATTAGACTGTGGAATGCAAACATTATTGTTCCAATCTAGTATTGAGAAAAATTCCTATCAAATGTTCATTACTATAGTGTATTCAATAAATCGTAATTAAAGTTCATATTTCATAAAATTGTCTGTAATGCAATGGTAATTTCAGAACTGACGATAAATGTCTATGTTGCAATCATGTTCATATAACGACTGGTATTTCCAAGATCGTCGATACAGAAATAGATTTTAACGCTCTAAAATCTTTTAATTATTCTTCTTTCTTGAGGATGACAGAAAATTGGTCAAAGTAATTTACTGAAAAGAATTACTTTAATAAAATGACACGCTGTCTGAATTCAAATCTGCCATAGAAAATCATTAACTTTACAGTCAAATCGTGACTACAAAAATATGCAAATTACTGAAAGAATATTATTTATCAGTCTCAACTGATCCAAAATTATTTAAATCTTCCAATGACATAACAATGTCTTAATAAATCGTAGAAAAAGCATAAATCATCGAAGTGTACTGAGTACAGAAATATCAGGCAAGAAAATGGGGCAAAATATACATATGACAAAAATATGGGAAAAATGGTTGCTCAGATATCGCTAAATGGCTCAAATAAAACAAGAAACGTTCACGACTACCTTATCTGTTGATTGAAGTTCCAGAGGAAAATCTTCCAAAGAAGACTGGTGATGGTTCCATTTCACCAAAAAGATGTGCTCCGTCCTCGAACCTGGAATCAGCGCCCTCGGAGAATCGAACTGCTTCCTCCTCCGGAAATTGCACTGCTCCTTGTATACGATAGACATCCTTCTGGCAAAACTCTTCTGTGTGAGCCGGGTCCACCCTGGCCTCTCTTGATAGTTCCTGAAGTTCTGGTAGTAATTCGCCATGAAGTTTATTGCAGTTATTTCCGTAGAAATATTCATATTTGTGGAGTATGAATACGTTTCCACTGCCATTTGATATAATTCAGCGTTGGACCACGATGCATGAGTGTAGTTGGATGTTCACTACATGCTCGCTTTTGTAGAAAGACGATTAGCGAAGTTCCATGCTGTTAATTCACTCCATCGATATATGTCCCAATTGCATTAAAGTCTTTAGTCTTCCATCTCCACTTCCGTTATAATAGTTGAAAGAACTGCCATATTATTTTGTTCCATGTTAGAATGCAACGTTATATTATCAAAAGCAATATGAAGTAGCACGGTTGCAATACGTGTCAGCCGTAGCGTACAATGTGATATATTTTAAAAGTGCTTCTCAGATGGCGAGAAAATCACTTTTGTCTGCCGTCTTAAAATGCCTATATCTTTCGAATTATATTCTTGAAAATGTTCAACCTTTCTACACACTTTGATATAGTACTGCAGAATCGAATTAGCTTAAAGGCATTAGTCAACTCGTGATATATTGTCTTGTAGACTTGAAAATGTGTGCGTTTCAACTTCGCCTAGTTTCAAATACCGTAAAATGGAACTGCGGCGCGCTCGAAGCTAGTTCGATGCGGTTGGCTTTACCACACGCTAAAGACGACTTGTTTCACTTTATCACTCGAAAACGACTATAACATCAGCAATATATCTCCGGTATCAGACATATGAGATATGAGAGCTCCTCTCTGCTGTGCAAGACCTTTTATCAACTTCTTAAGGGGCGTATCCATCCCTTCCATAGCTTGCCTTTCTCCGTCATCGCTAGAAGTTCTAACTTTGGCTATACTTGACGGATTTTCAAATTTCAAAAACTCAAAAATAATTTCTTCAAAATTCCAAATCAATGCCATAACTGAAAATAGTTTTCCACAATTCTGCATTCCAAAAGTAATTAAAATATGATAGTTTCAGTAATCTCCGTCTCCCTCCTAACTATCGTTCATTGGTTCGAGCCGTTTCCTCCAATCGCGTAACTTCTTCCTCAGCACAATTCCATGTTTCCTGCGACTGCGTCGTAAATCTCAGATCTTTCTCGAACAAAATCATGACGTCACCAAGAATCTCAGCTCAAGCAGCCTACTTGCGTGAAGTCTGCGTCATCCGTGCTTACGTCATGAATATCCACGTCACAACTATGACAGCCATAACTTTCTTCATATTTTCCAATACAGCCACCGTGGTCTCAATATAATTCAAATTACGGGGGCATTCTCCCTTCACCACGTTTTAAAAACAGTTGCAAATTGTTTTTAAACTCTGTGTTATAAATATCTCAATTCACTTGAACACGAAATTGAATTATCATTGGCTTACTCTTGGATAGTATTTCTTCAAGTTTCCAGCGTTGAACTTGCCATATACGACATTATTCTCATCATCGTAGAGTTCATAACAGTTGTTGCCATAAGCATTCGTAATTCTGAACGGACCCATGAACACTATTCCAAATTTGGGATAGATCTTCTTACTCACATCAGCCTTGACCGGTCTGCGTAGTAATACCAGATTTCCAATTTCTAAGGGCGCACCAAAACGTTTTCCAGCTACTCTTTTCAATCGTTTCCCTGCTGCTTTCTGGAGTTGTTCCTTCGCTCTGTCAATTCTCTGCTGCCTTCCTAGGTCGGGATCTCTTGGTATGTGGTTAAAAAGATTATCCCACGGCCTTTCTGGGTTTCTTCCTAAATGAAGTCTCATTGGCACTTCTCCTGTGCTCTCCTGCACTGTAGAATTCAGACATTCCTCAATAAGGGGTACAAATCTCACCCAACCAGAGTGATCATTCGGACAGAAAATTCGACAAAATTTCGAAAATTCAGCCATATATCTTTCTGAAGAATTCGATTCCGGATAGCGCACGCTTGAAAATAAGTGCTTAATACCAAGCCTTTCCATATCTGCAGCAAATTCTAAGGATGTAAACTGAGCTCCATGATCCGATAGTAGATATTCTGGTTTACCAGGTTTTGGAAATACAGCATGTTCCAGTCTGCTTACAACATTCCTCGTGTTAGCTTTTTGCATGGGACTCATCGATACAAATTTTGAGAAGACATCCACGGTAACCAACAGATACTGATTACCCTGATATCCCTTCGGACAAGGACCAAATATGTCTGTCGCCATGAGTTCATTTGGTTTAGAAGGAATCATAGCCTTAGGTTTTCCTTTTAATAGAGCGGAAGCATACTTTGCTCTTTGACATTTGTCACATGAACGAATGACATTAGCAATGCTGGAACGCATGTTAGTCCAAATAAACCTCTCTTTAAGAGTGTCAAGAGTTTTATCTAAACCGGCATGTCCAGTTGCGTGATGAGCTACCCACACTAAATTGACAACAAGTTTAGGTGGCACGACTATTCGGAGCTTTGTATGCACAGAGTCAGCATACTTACATACGATGTCTCCACTCAAGACAAAGTGCCGTGATTCTCTCTGTGTAGCAGCATAGTCAACATCAGTATTGTCCATGTAACCCTTAAGGAACCTGTACATTTTCCTGATTGGAGCGTGTCTCTTCTGTGACACACCGATACGGGCTAACCTCCTAACGGTCTCTTGATCTTGCTGCTCCAATTGTACATGGTGTATCTGCACATTTTTGATAGGGTTACGTGATAAAGCATCAGCCAGTAAGTTATCTTTCCCAGGCTGATGGACAATCGTGGCATTAAACTGTTGGGTGAACAAAGCCCAACGTGTCAATCTATCACTAGACATGTCAGTTTGCAGCATAAACTGAAGTGCTTTGTGATCTGTAATAATGATAACCTTGTGTCCCAGCAACATTTTTTTCCACGCTTGCAAAGCTGTTACAAAAGCTAACGCTTCTAGTTCTGTCGTAAAGTAGTTTTCCTCGTGTTTCCTTAACTTTCGACTAGTGAACGCAATGTAGTGCTTGTTGCCTGCCTCGTCTTTTTGGTATAAGACTGCACTAATGCCTATTCTTGATGCATCAGACTCAATATAGAACACCTTCTCAAAGTCTGGGTACTCCAGTTTAACGTTGTTTCTGAGCATCTCCTTTGCTTTCTCAAAAGCCTCGTCTGCTGCGGTACTCCACTTCCATCTGTTATTCTTCTTGAGTAAGTCATACAGAGGAGCCATAATTTCAGAGTATCTCGGACAGTGACTGCTGATAAATTGGCATGCGCCTACAAATTCTCTGACTTGTTTCACCTTAGTTGGCTTTGGGAATCTTGTGATCGCATCTACTTTCTGCATGTTTGGATGATATCCCTCTTTATCAATCGTATGCCCCAAGTAGTTGATTTCCTTCTTCAAGAATTGACATTTTCCAAAATTGACCTTGATATTGGCCTCCCTTAAATTTTCAAACAACTTTCTCAAATGCACTAAATGTTCTGCGGCGTTAGGTGAAGATACAATCAAATCGTCAATGTAGCAGATTACATTTTCCTTTACTTCGTTAGTGAGCTTACTATCAAGTGCTCGAATAAGTGCTGGTCCACTGTTGACCATTCCAAAAGGCATTCTCACAAAGACCCATGACGTCTGGTCAAATAAGAATCCAGTGTACTGCATACTCTCTTCTTCTAGTTGAACTTGGTAAAACGAAGATGTCAAGTCAAGAACACTGAAACATGCTCTCCCTTTGAACTTTCGAAGCAGATCTCTGATCTTAGGTGGTCGGTCATTTTCTGGAAGAATCTTCAAGTTGATGGTCCGAGCATCGAGACAAAGACGTATCTGACCATTACTTTTCTTTACTACAGTGATGGGGTTTATATAAGACGACGCCTGTTTTTTAATAATCCCGTCTACCTCCATTTTTCTGATCAACCCTCGTACTTCTTGATAGTATTTCTCAGGTATGGGGTATATTCTCTTTTGGTAAGGGGTTTCATCGGTCAGCCTTATCTTGTACTTATAGTCTTTAATCAATCCAGGCTTCTCATCAAAAATATCTTGGAATTCCTTTATCAAATCCTCAAATTCCCCCTGAATTTCTTCAAATCCTTCAGTTTTTCTACTGGGTATTTCCGTTAGATTTTACACTTCATTGATAATGGTATTTAAAATTTCTTCCCTAAGGTCTATCTCCAGACTGTTTTTCACGTCCTGTTCTTCGATCTCTTCTGTGATCATGTACCCATCATTAAAGCTCATAATCCTATTCTTCATGTCAATAATGGCTCCAACTTTCGATATAAAATCGATTCCTAGCACAATATCGAAATGGATCTTGCTCACCACAATGAAGATCTGTTCATAAGTCCTTCCATTAATTTCAAAGTTCAACAACACTTGGATCTTGCATTTCACTGCCTTGTCTTGGAAAATTCCTCTCACTTTGACGGTAGAAACAGGTAAAACTGTCATGTTTTCTCCTTTTAACAGACTTTGATAGCATTCATTAGAAATGATAGAGATAATTGCGCCGGTATCCATAAGAGCTTTGTACTGTTGGCCATCTATCAGTACAGAAATAATAGGTAAGGCACATGGTCTTTCCTCTTTGACGATTCCCCTCTCTTCTAATAAATCCTCATCAGTAACTTCATAAATTTCGTTAATGGTAATTAGGTGTGGTGTGGTAATGTATTTATGGTTTCTCACTGTCGTTGAGAAATCGGCGTTTTTTTTTGTGTTACCAATCTCAAAGTTCTGCTGGCTTGTAGAAGGACCAGGATCGATCACTACATCCTGTCTTTTCTTTTGGTTTTCAGCTTCCTTCTCCCGTAATTCCTTAAGATACTGCTGACTTTCTTTCTCTCTTTCCTGATATTTGTCGGGTGTCATAACCTAACCTTGAGAATTCTGATTTTGATTCTGGTAATTTCTATTGTAATTCCTATTGTAGCCCTGGTTATTGTTGTATCTACCTCTTCCGTTGTTATAATTTCCTCTATTATTATTCCAGCCTCTTCTTTGCTGATATGGACGGTAACCTTGCGATCTGTGGTTGCGAAAGTGATTATTCCTGTGAGGACCTACATTTTCAGTTTTTTCTTCATCAGGCTTGTCAGTTTTCTGAACTTGATCCATATAGACAGTATTGATGTCTTTGAATTCGTGCCTCTGACCTTTTTGTACCACATTTGGCATTGGACTCGTGTAGTCAAGCCTTCTTAATAATTCGTCCATACTGGTCAAATCCCTGATGTTTGACGATATGATGAGTCTTCTCACCTCCACAGGCAGCATACGAGAAATCGCATCTATCAACTGCTCTGTTGACAATGGGGGTTGCAAAAATCTCAAGCGTGATAATTGGCTCGTGAAGAAATCAGCGTACCGTGTTGGAAGAGTACCTGAATATTTCCTTGAGTAAACCTCAGCTCTTAGTGAATTCTGCGCTTCGATGGACCAGAATCGTTTTATCAGTGCCTCTGCAAATTCGTCAAAATTACTGAACGTATATCGAAATGCTCTGAACCATTCAAGGGGTCCTCCAGCTAGAAATCTCTCCACTATCCTCATCTCTCTTTCTCTGGGAATGTGAGCTTCAATGAAATAGTCTTTCAAGTTCCGGATATATTCTATCGGTGTTAGACTATCAGTATTGCTAAATTTTTGAGGTTTGTCCTCGAAGTTCCGGATGACTGTCACATTTCTCGGATATGAATCCATGTAATTCCTCCCACTATCACGATATTTCCATTCAGGTTCAATATTCCTATCCTCATCTTCTTCTCGGAATCTGGATATACGTTCCTCAGGACTAATATCTCTTTCTTCTGGAGCGAGGTTACATCGTCTAACGTAATTCCTATCATAGTCACCAGTCAAGCCTTCTGGATCCTTATCCGTGATTTCCGTGATGACTTTCCTGATCAACTCTTCTTTATAGGTTTCCATCATGCTGGCTTCTCCTAGTTTCAAATTCTGAAGTTTACTCGTAGTTTCATTAACATCAGAGACAACCTTATGAATTTGTTCCTTTAATGTTTGCACGTCCTGACCTATTTGCGTTCTATCCTCTACCTGCTTTTCGGATAGCGAGTCCATCCTTATACTCAAGTCCTTCCTAATTTGCACTACCTTATTATTGATGTCTACTTGTGTACTGGCAAGTTTTCTTTCAATTCGTTCCTGAATCTGAGTTACATGTTCCCCACTTGACCTATTCCATTCATCTTTCCACACCGTTAGATTTGCAGTTAACATTTCCGCAATATCTACTTCGATGTCTTCTTTAAGTAAACGATTATGATCTAATACTTGGGTTCTCATGACCTCTACATCATACTTTAATCCTGCTAAAGAAGCTGTTGTCCTAACAGACTCGTCAACTAACCTAGTTGTTAATGCACTAATGTTACGAGTACAAAGTGTTTTTGAAGTTTCAATTTCTTCTCTAACTTTATTGACATCAGTTTGAACTTTAGCAATGTCTACAAAAACAGTGTTAACTTCTACTTGTATCTTAGTTATATCGCTTTGCATCTCATTTACATCGGAATGAATGTTATTAATGTCTACTTGAACATTTGACACATCGGTTCGAACATTATAATCTCTCTTTGAACCTCTTCTACTTTATCTTGTACAGTAGCAACATCGTTCCTAACAACAATTACTTCAGCTCTAGCACATGAAATATCACCCCGGACATTAGCAACATCAAGATTCAACATAGTAAGATCTTTCTGTACCTTAGAAACATCAGTTTTAACCTCAGAAACATCTTTATGCACATTGGACAAATCTATTTTAACCTCTGAGACATCTATATGCACATTGGACACGTCTGTGCGCATGTCAGTTACAGCATTCTCGATTCCCTGGGTACTGATCTGTAAACGCGACATATCATTTTCTAAGTTTGCAGAACTAGTCTGAAGAACTTTCAGATTTTCATCCAGCATCTGCTTTACACTTTCATTTATGCTAGCCTTCAGATTAGCAGACATATTACTAGAATTCTCCTCCATTCGACTAGTATTCCTAGCTTCCATCTCCTTCATGCTTTCATCCAGCCTAACAGACATGTTACTGGAATTCTCCTCCATCATCTGCTTCATTCTGTTGGACATCTCCTCCAACATCATTCTCAAACTCTCATCTGCCATTTCAATATTATTCAAAAATAAACTGCTTTAGGGACATACATCAAACAGAGCAAAATAACAACATCTGAGCAACATCTTTCACCATATATAAATTTGAGCAATTTTCTGTCTTAAATCTAACTTATAATTACCTTATAATTAACTTTCGTAGACATTTCATGTTGAAATAAACTCAAGCACATGTTCAAATTTCTTTGGTTCATTTTAAAATATCCTAACACAAATAATTTACATTTACAATCCAAATAGTTTAATTTTATCTTTAATATGACGAAACATGTCATAAGCCGGTCAAATAAAATAAGACTCCAGATCATAGGCGATTTTTCTAAGTTTCCAGCCTATTTAACCTCTCTCAAGTTGTATAAGATCTGATCTTTTCTGAGTGTAATTTTCGTAATACAACACAACATTTAATCCCTATATAATCACACTCTCAAATTCTACAATTGGCCAAGACATCTAACAAAGAATCAACCTCTTTATTTGATTCTTCACAATCCCATTGACATCGATAACTTGGTAATCCAATGTTATTCGAACACTCCACAAACTTGCGGTGCCAATTCTACTGTAATAACTTGGTAATCCAATGTTTTGCTGAACGTGCCAATCGAACCAATCGAGCTGATCGTGCCCCACGAAATTGCGGCGCCAATCCTACTGGCGTTCAACCTAGTAATCCAGTTTTGTCGAACCTGCCCCACGTTATAGGGTCGCCAATCCTACTGTCCCCGTAAATCCGGATAGTAAGCTGTCAGATATCCGCCCCCTCAATCGGATTGCCAATAATCAAACGCACCGGCACAGCTACATCAATGAAAATGGCACTGACAGATACTACCGAGATTAGAGCACAGCAGTTAACAAGAAATTATTGTGGAACACACCAAAATATACGGGGGTTCATACTTACCTTTACTTACCTCTTCAAATTAATCTCGGGAATGGGTTGCCAACTGGATCACTTAAAGTATGCCCACACAATAACCTCCACCATGATATTTAAAATTGAACCAAGACGAAGACAAGAAACTTTAAACTGTACAATAATTTATTTCACATAAAGGGAATTACTTTAACAAAAACTCAACAAAATACACGTGGCTATCAGAAGCCATTGTCAATATAATCATGTCCTCCTGTAGGACTGGTAGACGTTACATACAAAATTTTATCTTTCACTTGCTTATAAAGAACGTAATAATAGTAATACACTTGGAATGGATGAGGGAATTGGGACAAGACACGTAGCAATTGTTTTCCTCTTTCATAAACATCACACTTTATTTATAACGGCAAGCCTGTTATGTAATCGGCCTTGGCCTCTAACATACAGTTGTCAGGCCAGCTGCGATCCACCCTTCATTATGTCGCATGCCCAGGTCGTCAAACGGGCCCACCTGTTCGGCTAGTGCTAGCATATGCTCGTAACTTCAGAGCTTAGCTCCTTTTCAAACGCTTTAAATGTCCTCAACTCAACTCAAATATTAACACGCAAATCTTTCACATGTTACTGGATTATTCTAATAATCCCAAAACTTGTTTAATTACATAATCCACTTGTATAATTAGCGTTCTTTAGAGTATATTAACAAAACTCTTAATGTTTATAACAAATGCTCATTAATTGTTTATAACAATTACAAATTGTTTATAATATTGTCAAATGACAATTGAAAAATCTATACACGCCTCTCTTATTTCCTTTCATTTCCAATTATTATTAAAGATAATTACATAATTTATTTACAATATTTATATTTATTTATATTAGAAATACATTAAACCAAACGTTTATCCGGTTGATAATTACTCAAATCAGGTTAACATAATCGACCAATGAAGGTTAGTTATATCTAAGTGTTATAAATCCAGGTTTAATAAGTTTTAATAATAATAATTATTAGTGACGGTAACCTCCATTCAAAATCGTTATCTCAAATTTTTTAACACTCTTGTTAATTTTAACAGTAATTTCACCTGATTAATTTTCAAAGGACCTGGACAATAAACTCAGCGGAAAAATACTTCGCTTCAAATGCACAAATTGCATAAAATAGGCCCAGAATTCATCATATATTTCAATATATATGGCATAAAAATCTTCCATAATCCATACACAAAACCTCCACTTATAATCTCATCAACATCATTAATATTACTGTGGGAACCTCCTTCAATTATTCAAGGGCATTATTCATCAGCGACTTTTACATGACCACTGAACTAACGATTATACATCCATAGTTCCACTTCAAAAATTCTTATATTCATTAATTGTTTCAAAACTGTTATTTTATTTAACCTTCGTGGGTTTCATTCATGAATCGATAAGAAGTAAAAATTTGCCAATCACAAAAATAAATTTAACAGCAAATACGATTATACACGCCTTTCTTGTCTATCAAAATTGAGATTAATATCTCCTAAGTATCGTAGTATAAAAATACTATCTTCAAACAAAGTTCATCTAAACTGCAAAATAGTCGAATAGAATACAATTAGACTGTGGAATGCAAACATTATTGTTCCAATCTAGTATTGAGAAAAATTCCTATCAAATGTTCATTACTATAGTGTATTCAATAAATCGTAATTAAAGTTCATATTTCATAAAATTGTCTGTAATGCAATGGTAATTTCAGAACTGACGATAAATGTCTATGTTGCAATCATGTTCATATAACGACTGGTATTTCCAAGATCGTCGATACAGAAATAGATTTTAACGCTCTAAAATCTTTTAATTATTCTTCTTTCTTGAGGATGACAGAAAATTGGTCAAAGTAATTTACTGAAAAGAATTACTTTAATAAAATGACACGCTGTCTGAATTCAAATCTGCCATAGAAAATCATTAACTTTACAGTCAAATCGTGACTACAAAAATATGCAAATTACTGAAAGAATATTATTTATCAGTCTCAACTGATCCAAAATTATTTAAATCTTCCAATGACATAACAATGTCTTAATAAATCGTAGAAAAAGCATAAATCATCGAAGTGTACTGAGTACAGAAATATCAGGCAAGAAAATGGGGCAAAATATACATATGACAAAAATATGGGAAAAATGGTTGCTCAGATATCGCTAAATGGCTCAAATAAAACAAGAAACGTTCACGACTACCTTATCTGTTGATTGAAGTTCCAGAGGAAAATCTTCCAAAGAAGACTGGTGATGGTTCCATTTCACCAAAAAGATGTGCTCCGTCCTCGAACCTGGAATCAGCGCCCTCGGAGAATCGAACTGCTTCCTCCTCCGGAAATTGCACTGCTCCTTGTATACGATAGACATCCTTCTGGCAAAACTCTTCTGTGTGAGCCGGGTCCACCCTGGCCTCTCTTGATAGTTCCTGAAGTTCTGGTAGTAATTCGCCATGAAGTTTATTGCAGTTATTTCCGTAGAAATATTCATATTTGTGGAGTATGAATACGTTTCCACTGCCATTTGATATAATTCAGCGTTGGACCACGATGCATGAGTGTAGTTGGATGTTCACTACATGCTCGCTTTTGTAGAAAGACGATTAGCGAAGTTCCATGCTGTTAATTCACTCCATCGATATATGTCCCAATTGCATTAAAGTCTTTAGTCTTCCATCTCCACTTCCGTTATAATAGTTGAAAGAACTGCCATATTATTTTGTTCCATGTTAGAATGCAACGTTATATTATCAAAAGCAATATGAAGTAGCACGGTTGCAATACGTGTCAGCCGTAGCGTACAATGTGATATATTTTAAAAGTGCTTCTCAGATGGCGAGAAAATCACTTTTGTCTGCCGTCTTAAAATGCCTATATCTTTCGAATTATATTCTTGAAAATGTTCAACCTTTCTACACACTTTGATATAGTACTGCAGAATCGAATTAGCTTAAAGGCATTAGTCAACTCGTGATATATTGTCTTGTAGACTTGAAAATGTGTGCGTTTCAACTTCGCCTAGTTTCAAATACCGTAAAATGGAACTGCGGCGCGCTCGAAGCTAGTTCGATGCGGTTGGCTTTACCACACGCTAAAGACGACTTGTTTCACTTTATCACTCGAAAACGACTATAACATCAGCAATATATCTCCGGTATCAGACATATGAGATATGAGAGCTCCTCTCTGCTGTGCAAGACCTTTTATCAACTTCTTAAGGGGCGTATCCATCCCTTCCATAGCTTGCCTTTCTCCGTCATCGCTAGAAGTTCTAACTTTGGCTATACTTGACGGATTTTCAAATTTCAAAAACTCAAAAATAATTTCTTCAAAATTCCAAATCAATGCCATAACTGAAAATAGTTTTCCACAATTCTGCATTCCAAAAGTAATTAAAATATGATAGTTTCAGTAATCTCCGTCTCCCTCCTAACTATCGTTCATTGGTTCGAGCCGTTTCCTCCAATCGCGTAACTTCTTCCTCAGCACAATTCCATGTTTCCTGCGACTGCGTCGTAAATCTCAGATCTTTCTCGAACAAAATCATGACGTCACCAAGAATCTCAGCTCAAGCAGCCTACTTGCGTGAAGTCTGCGTCATCCGTGCTTACGTCATGAATATCCACGTCACAACTATGACAGCCATAACTTTCTTCATATTTTCCAATACAGCCACCGTGGTCTCAATATAATTCAAATTACGGGGGCATTCTCCCTTCACCACGTTTTAAAAACAGTTGCAAATTGTTTTTAAACTCTGTGTTATAAATATCTCAATTCACTTGAACACGAAATTGAATTATCATTGGCTTACTCTTGGATAGTATTTCTTCAAGTTTCCAGCGTTGAACTTGCCATATACGACATTATTCTCATCATCGTAGAGTTCATAACAGTTGTTGCCATAAGCATTCGTAATTCTGAACGGACCCATGAACACTATTCCAAATTTGGGATAGATCTTCTTACTCACATCAGCCTTGACCGGTCTGCGTAGTAATACCAGATTTCCAATTTCTAAGGGCGCACCAAAACGTTTTCCAGCTACTCTTTTCAATCGTTTCCCTGCTGCTTTCTGGAGTTGTTCCTTCGCTCTGTCAATTCTCTGCTGCCTTCCTAGGTCGGGATCTCTTGGTATGTGGTTAAAAAGATTATCCCACGGCCTTTCTGGGTTTCTTCCTAAATGAAGTCTCATTGGCACTTCTCCTGTGCTCTCCTGCACTGTAGAATTCAGACATTCCTCAATAAGGGGTACAAATCTCACCCAACCAGAGTGATCATTCGGACAGAAAATTCGACAAAATTTCGAAAATTCAGCCATATATCTTTCTGAAGAATTCGATTCCGGATAGCGCACGCTTGAAAATAAGTGCTTAATACCAAGCCTTTCCATATCTGCAGCAAATTCTAAGGATGTAAACTGAGCTCCATGATCCGATAGTAGATATTCTGGTTTACCAGGTTTTGGAAATACAGCATGTTCCAGTCTGCTTACAACATTCCTCGTGTTAGCTTTTTGCATGGGACTCATCGATACAAATTTTGAGAAGACATCCACGGTAACCAACAGATACTGATTACCCTGATATCCCTTCGGACAAGGACCAAATATGTCTGTCGCCATGAGTTCATTTGGTTTAGAAGGAATCATAGCCTTAGGTTTTCCTTTTAATAGAGCGGAAGCATACTTTGCTCTTTGACATTTGTCACATGAACGAATGACATTAGCAATGCTGGAACGCATGTTAGTCCAAATAAACCTCTCTTTAAGAGTGTCAAGAGTTTTATCTAAACCGGCATGTCCAGTTGCGTGATGAGCTACCCACACTAAATTGACAACAAGTTTAGGTGGCACGACTATTCGGAGCTTTGTATGCACAGAGTCAGCATACTTACATACGATGTCTCCACTCAAGACAAAGTGCCGTGATTCTCTCTGTGTAGCAGCATAGTCAACATCAGTATTGTCCATGTAACCCTTAAGGAACCTGTACATTTTCCTGATTGGAGCGTGTCTCTTCTGTGACACACCGATACGGGCTAACCTCCTAACGGTCTCTTGATCTTGCTGCTCCAATTGTACATGGTGTATCTGCACATTTTTGATAGGGTTACGTGATAAAGCATCAGCCAGTAAGTTATCTTTCCCAGGCTGATGGACAATCGTGGCATTAAACTGTTGGGTGAACAAAGCCCAACGTGTCAATCTATCACTAGACATGTCAGTTTGCAGCATAAACTGAAGTGCTTTGTGATCTGTAATAATGATAACCTTGTGTCCCAGCAACATTTTTTTCCACGCTTGCAAAGCTGTTACAAAAGCTAACGCTTCTAGTTCTGTCGTAAAGTAGTTTTCCTCGTGTTTCCTTAACTTTCGACTAGTGAACGCAATGTAGTGCTTGTTGCCTGCCTCGTCTTTTTGGTATAAGACTGCACTAATGCCTATTCTTGATGCATCAGACTCAATATAGAACACCTTCTCAAAGTCTGGGTACTCCAGTTTAACGTTGTTTCTGAGCATCTCCTTTGCTTTCTCAAAAGCCTCGTCTGCTGCGGTACTCCACTTCCATCTGTTATTCTTCTTGAGTAAGTCATACAGAGGAGCCATAATTTCAGAGTATCTCGGACAGTGACTGCTGATAAATTGGCATGCGCCTACAAATTCTCTGACTTGTTTCACCTTAGTTGGCTTTGGGAATCTTGTGATCGCATCTACTTTCTGCATGTTTGGATGATATCCCTCTTTATCAATCGTATGCCCCAAGTAGTTGATTTCCTTCTTCAAGAATTGACATTTTCCAAAATTGACCTTGATATTGGCCTCCCTTAAATTTTCAAACAACTTTCTCAAATGCACTAAATGTTCTGCGGCGTTAGGTGAAGATACAATCAAATCGTCAATGTAGCAGATTACATTTTCCTTTACTTCGTTAGTGAGCTTACTATCAAGTGCTCGAATAAGTGCTGGTCCACTGTTGACCATTCCAAAAGGCATTCTCACAAAGACCCATGACGTCTGGTCAAATAAGAATCCAGTGTACTGCATACTCTCTTCTTCTAGTTGAACTTGGTAAAACGAAGATGTCAAGTCAAGAACACTGAAACATGCTCTCCCTTTGAACTTTCGAAGCAGATCTCTGATCTTAGGTGGTCGGTCATTTTCTGGAAGAATCTTCAAGTTGATGGTCCGAGCATCGAGACAAAGACGTATCTGACCATTACTTTTCTTTACTACAGTGATGGGGTTTATATAAGACGACGCCTGTTTTTTAATAATCCCGTCTACCTCCATTTTTCTGATCAACCCTCGTACTTCTTGATAGTATTTCTCAGGTATGGGGTATATTCTCTTTTGGTAAGGGGTTTCATCGGTCAGCCTTATCTTGTACTTATAGTCTTTAATCAATCCAGGCTTCTCATCAAAAATATCTTGGAATTCCTTTATCAAATCCTCAAATTCCCCCTGAATTTCTTCAAATCCTTCAGTTTTTCTACTGGGTATTTCCGTTAGATTTTACACTTCATTGATAATGGTATTTAAAATTTCTTCCCTAAGGTCTATCTCCAGACTGTTTTTCACGTCCTGTTCTTCGATCTCTTCTGTGATCATGTACCCATCATTAAAGCTCATAATCCTATTCTTCATGTCAATAATGGCTCCAACTTTCGATATAAAATCGATTCCTAGCACAATATCGAAATGGATCTTGCTCACCACAATGAAGATCTGTTCATAAGTCCTTCCATTAATTTCAAAGTTCAACAACACTTGGATCTTGCATTTCACTGCCTTGTCTTGGAAAATTCCTCTCACTTTGACGGTAGAAACAGGTAAAACTGTCATGTTTTCTCCTTTTAACAGACTTTGATAGCATTCATTAGAAATGATAGAGATAATTGCGCCGGTATCCATAAGAGCTTTGTACTGTTGGCCATCTATCAGTACAGAAATAATAGGTAAGGCACATGGTCTTTCCTCTTTGACGATTCCCCTCTCTTCTAATAAATCCTCATCAGTAACTTCATAAATTTCGTTAATGGTAATTAGGTGTGGTGTGGTAATGTATTTATGGTTTCTCACTGTCGTTGAGAAATCGGCGTTTTTTTTTGTGTTACCAATCTCAAAGTTCTGCTGGCTTGTAGAAGGACCAGGATCGATCACTACATCCTGTCTTTTCTTTTGGTTTTCAGCTTCCTTCTCCCGTAATTCCTTAAGATACTGCTGACTTTCTTTCTCTCTTTCCTGATATTTGTCGGGTGTCATAACCTAACCTTGAGAATTCTGATTTTGATTCTGGTAATTTCTATTGTAATTCCTATTGTAGCCCTGGTTATTGTTGTATCTACCTCTTCCGTTGTTATAATTTCCTCTATTATTATTCCAGCCTCTTCTTTGCTGATATGGACGGTAACCTTGCGATCTGTGGTTGCGAAAGTGATTATTCCTGTGAGGACCTACATTTTCAGTTTTTTCTTCATCAGGCTTGTCAGTTTTCTGAACTTGATCCATATAGACAGTATTGATGTCTTTGAATTCGTGCCTCTGACCTTTTTGTACCACATTTGGCATTGGACTCGTGTAGTCAAGCCTTCTTAATAATTCGTCCATACTGGTCAAATCCCTGATGTTTGACGATATGATGAGTCTTCTCACCTCCACAGGCAGCATACGAGAAATCGCATCTATCAACTGCTCTGTTGACAATGGGGGTTGCAAAAATCTCAAGCGTGATAATTGGCTCGTGAAGAAATCAGCGTACCGTGTTGGAAGAGTACCTGAATATTTCCTTGAGTAAACCTCAGCTCTTAGTGAATTCTGCGCTTCGATGGACCAGAATCGTTTTATCAGTGCCTCTGCAAATTCGTCAAAATTACTGAACGTATATCGAAATGCTCTGAACCATTCAAGGGGTCCTCCAGCTAGAAATCTCTCCACTATCCTCATCTCTCTTTCTCTGGGAATGTGAGCTTCAATGAAATAGTCTTTCAAGTTCCGGATATATTCTATCGGTGTTAGACTATCAGTATTGCTAAATTTTTGAGGTTTGTCCTCGAAGTTCCGGATGACTGTCACATTTCTCGGATATGAATCCATGTAATTCCTCCCACTATCACGATATTTCCATTCAGGTTCAATATTCCTATCCTCATCTTCTTCTCGGAATCTGGATATACGTTCCTCAGGACTAATATCTCTTTCTTCTGGAGCGAGGTTACATCGTCTAACGTAATTCCTATCATAGTCACCAGTCAAGCCTTCTGGATCCTTATCCGTGATTTCCGTGATGACTTTCCTGATCAACTCTTCTTTATAGGTTTCCATCATGCTGGCTTCTCCTAGTTTCAAATTCTGAAGTTTACTCGTAGTTTCATTAACATCAGAGACAACCTTATGAATTTGTTCCTTTAATGTTTGCACGTCCTGACCTATTTGCGTTCTATCCTCTACCTGCTTTTCGGATAGCGAGTCCATCCTTATACTCAAGTCCTTCCTAATTTGCACTACCTTATTATTGATGTCTACTTGTGTACTGGCAAGTTTTCTTTCAATTCGTTCCTGAATCTGAGTTACATGTTCCCCACTTGACCTATTCCATTCATCTTTCCACACCGTTAGATTTGCAGTTAACATTTCCGCAATATCTACTTCGATGTCTTCTTTAAGTAAACGATTATGATCTAATACTTGGGTTCTCATGACCTCTACATCATACTTTAATCCTGCTAAAGAAGCTGTTGTCCTAACAGACTCGTCAACTAACCTAGTTGTTAATGCACTAATGTTACGAGTACAAAGTGTTTTTGAAGTTTCAATTTCTTCTCTAACTTTATTGACATCAGTTTGAACTTTAGCAATGTCTACAAAAACAGTGTTAACTTCTACTTGTATCTTAGTTATATCGCTTTGCATCTCATTTACATCGGAATGAATGTTATTAATGTCTACTTGAACATTTGACACATCGGTTCGAACATTATAATCTCTCTTTGAACCTCTTCTACTTTATCTTGTACAGTAGCAACATCGTTCCTAACAACAATTACTTCAGCTCTAGCACATGAAATATCACCCCGGACATTAGCAACATCAAGATTCAACATAGTAAGATCTTTCTGTACCTTAGAAACATCAGTTTTAACCTCAGAAACATCTTTATGCACATTGGACAAATCTATTTTAACCTCTGAGACATCTATATGCACATTGGACACGTCTGTGCGCATGTCAGTTACAGCATTCTCGATTCCCTGGGTACTGATCTGTAAACGCGACATATCATTTTCTAAGTTTGCAGAACTAGTCTGAAGAACTTTCAGATTTTCATCCAGCATCTGCTTTACACTTTCATTTATGCTAGCCTTCAGATTAGCAGACATATTACTAGAATTCTCCTCCATTCGACTAGTATTCCTAGCTTCCATCTCCTTCATGCTTTCATCCAGCCTAACAGACATGTTACTGGAATTCTCCTCCATCATCTGCTTCATTCTGTTGGACATCTCCTCCAACATCATTCTCAAACTCTCATCTGCCATTTCAATATTATTCAAAAATAAACTGCTTTAGGGACATACATCAAACAGAGCAAAATAACAACATCTGAGCAACATCTTTCACCATATATAAATTTGAGCAATTTTCTGTCTTAAATCTAACTTATAATTACCTTATAATTAACTTTCGTAGACATTTCATGTTGAAATAAACTCAAGCACATGTTCAAATTTCTTTGGTTCATTTTAAAATATCCTAACACAAATAATTTACATTTACAATCCAAATAGTTTAATTTTATCTTTAATATGACGAAACATGTCATAAGCCGGTCAAATAAAATAAGACTCCAGATCATAGGCGATTTTTCTAAGTTTCCAGCCTATTTAACCTCTCTCAAGTTGTATAAGATCTGATCTTTTCTGAGTGTAATTTTCGTAATACAACACAACATTTAATCCCTATATAATCACACTCTCAAATTCTACAATTGGCCAAGACATCTAACAAAGAATCAACCTCTTTATTTGATTCTTCACAATCCCATTGACATCGATAACTTGGTAATCCAATGTTATTCGAACACTCCACAAACTTGCGGTGCCAATTCTACTGTAATAACTTGGTAATCCAATGTTTTGCTGAACGTGCCAATCGAACCAATCGAGCTGATCGTGCCCCACGAAATTGCGGCGCCAATCCTACTGGCGTTCAACCTAGTAATCCAGTTTTGTCGAACCTGCCCCACGTTATAGGGTCGCCAATCCTACTGTCCCCGTAAATCCGGATAGTAAGCTGTCAGATATCCGCCCCCTCAATCGGATTGCCAATAATCAAACGCACCGGCACAGCTACATCAATGAAAATGGCACTGACAGATACTACCGAGATTAGAGCACAGCAGTTAACAAGAAATTATTGTGGAACACACCAAAATATACGGGGGTTCATACTTACCTTTACTTACCTCTTCAAATTAATCTCGGGAATGGGTTGCCAACTGGATCACTTAAAGTATGCCCACACAATAACCTCCACCATGATATTTAAAATTGAACCAAGACGAAGACAAGAAACTTTAAACTGTACAATAATTTATTTCACATAAAGGGAATTACTTTAACAAAAACTCAACAAAATACACGTGGCTATCAGAAGCCATTGTCAATATAATCATGTCCTCCTGTAGGACTGGTAGACGTTACATACAAAATTTTATCTTTCACTTGCTTATAAAGAACGTAATAATAGTAATACACTTGGAATGGATGAGGGAATTGGGACAAGACACGTAGCAATTGTTTTCCTCTTTCATAAACATCACACTTTATTTATAACGGCAAGCCTGTTATGTAATCGGCCTTGGCCTCTAACATACAGTTGTCAGGCCAGCTGCGATCCACCCTTCATTATGTCGCATGCCCAGGTCGTCAAACGGGCCCACCTGTTCGGCTAGTGCTAGCATATGCTCGTAACTTCAGAGCTTAGCTCCTTTTCAAACGCTTTAAATGTCCTCAACTCAACTCAAATATTAACACGCAAATCTTTCACATGTTACTGGATTATTCTAATAATCCCAAAACTTGTTTAATTACATAATCCACTTGTATAATTAGCGTTCTTTAGAGTATATTAACAAAACTCTTAATGTTTATAACAAATGCTCATTAATTGTTTATAACAATTACAAATTGTTTATAATATTGTCAAATGACAATTGAAAAATCTATACACGCCTCTCTTATTTCCTTTCATTTCCAATTATTATTAAAGATAATTACATAATTTATTTACAATATTTATATTTATTTATATTAGAAATACATTAAACCAAACGTTTATCCGGTTGATAATTACTCAAATCAGGTTAACATAATCGACCAATGAAGGTTAGTTATATCTAAGTGTTATAAATCCAGGTTTAATAAGTTTTAATAATAATAATTATTAGTGACGGTAACCTCCATTCAAAATCGTTATCTCAAATTTTTTAACACTCTTGTTAATTTTAACAGTAATTTCACCTGATTAATTTTCAAAGGACCTGGACAATAAACTCAGCGGAAAAATACTTCGCTTCAAATGCACAAATTGCATAAAATAGGCCCAGAATTCATCATATATTTCAATATATATGGCATAAAAATCTTCCATAATCCATACACAAAACCTCCACTTATAATCTCATCAACATCATTAATATTACTGTGGGAACCTCCTTCAATTATTCAAGGGCATTATTCATCAGCGACTTTTACATGACCACTGAACTAACGATTATACATCCATAGTTCCACTTCAAAAATTCTTATATTCATTAATTGTTTCAAAACTGTTATTTTATTTAACCTTCGTGGGTTTCATTCATGAATCGATAAGAAGTAAAAATTTGCCAATCACAAAAATAAATTTAACAGCAAATACGATTATACACGCCTTTCTTGTCTATCAAAATTGAGATTAATATCTCCTAAGTATCGTAGTATAAAAATACTATCTTCAAACAAAGTTCATCTAAACTGCAAAATAGTCGAATAGAATACAATTAGACTGTGGAATGCAAACATTATTGTTCCAATCTAGTATTGAGAAAAATTCCTATCAAATGTTCATTACTATAGTGTATTCAATAAATCGTAATTAAAGTTCATATTTCATAAAATTGTCTGTAATGCAATGGTAATTTCAGAACTGACGATAAATGTCTATGTTGCAATCATGTTCATATAACGACTGGTATTTCCAAGATCGTCGATACAGAAATAGATTTTAACGCTCTAAAATCTTTTAATTATTCTTCTTTCTTGAGGATGACAGAAAATTGGTCAAAGTAATTTACTGAAAAGAATTACTTTAATAAAATGACACGCTGTCTGAATTCAAATCTGCCATAGAAAATCATTAACTTTACAGTCAAATCGTGACTACAAAAATATGCAAATTACTGAAAGAATATTATTTATCAGTCTCAACTGATCCAAAATTATTTAAATCTTCCAATGACATAACAATGTCTTAATAAATCGTAGAAAAAGCATAAATCATCGAAGTGTACTGAGTACAGAAATATCAGGCAAGAAAATGGGGCAAAATATACATATGACAAAAATATGGGAAAAATGGTTGCTCAGATATCGCTAAATGGCTCAAATAAAACAAGAAACGTTCACGACTACCTTATCTGTTGATTGAAGTTCCAGAGGAAAATCTTCCAAAGAAGACTGGTGATGGTTCCATTTCACCAAAAAGATGTGCTCCGTCCTCGAACCTGGAATCAGCGCCCTCGGAGAATCGAACTGCTTCCTCCTCCGGAAATTGCACTGCTCCTTGTATACGATAGACATCCTTCTGGCAAAACTCTTCTGTGTGAGCCGGGTCCACCCTGGCCTCTCTTGATAGTTCCTGAAGTTCTGGTAGTAATTCGCCATGAAGTTTATTGCAGTTATTTCCGTAGAAATATTCATATTTGTGGAGTATGAATACGTTTCCACTGCCATTTGATATAATTCAGCGTTGGACCACGATGCATGAGTGTAGTTGGATGTTCACTACATGCTCGCTTTTGTAGAAAGACGATTAGCGAAGTTCCATGCTGTTAATTCACTCCATCGATATATGTCCCAATTGCATTAAAGTCTTTAGTCTTCCATCTCCACTTCCGTTATAATAGTTGAAAGAACTGCCATATTATTTTGTTCCATGTTAGAATACAGCGTTATATTATCAAAAGCAATATGAAGTAGCACGGTTGCAATACGTGTCAGCCGTAGCGTACAATGTGATATATTTTAAAAGTGCTTCTCAGATGGCGAGAAAATCACTTTTGTCTGCCGTCTTAAAATGCCTATATCTTTCGAATTATATTCTTGAAAATGTTCAACCTTTCTACACACTTTGATATAGTACTGCAGAATCGAATTAGCTTAAGGGCATTAGTCAACTCGTGATATATTGTCTTGTAGACTTGAAAATGTGTGCGTTTCAACTTCGCCTAGTTTCAAATATCGTAAAATGGAACTGCGGCGCGCTCGAAGCTCGTTCGATGCGGTTGGCTTTACCACACGCTAAAGACGACTTGTTTCACTTTATCACTCGAAAACGACTATAACATCAGCAATATATCTCCGGTATCAGACATATGAGATATGAGAGCTCCTCTCTGCTGTGCAAGACCTTTTATCAACTTCTTAAGGGGCGTATCCATCCCTTCCATAGCTTGCCTTTCTCCGTCATCGCTAGAAGTTCTAACTTTGGCTATACTTGACGAAATTTCAAATTTCAAAAACTCAAAAATAATTTCTTCAAAATTCCAAATCAATGCCATAACTGAAAATAGTTTTCCACAATTCTGCATTCCAAAAGTAATTAAAATATGATAGTTTCAGTAATCTCCGTCTCCCTCCTAACTGTCGTTCATTGGTTCGAGCCGTTTCCTCCAATCGCGTAACTTCTTCCTCAGCACAATTCCATGTTTCCTGCGACTGCGTCGTAAATCTCAGATCTTTCTCGAACAAAATCATGACGTCACCAAGAATCTCAGCTCAAGCAGCCTACTTGCGTGAAGTCTGCGTCATCCGTGCTTACGTCATGAATATCCACGTCACAACTATGACAGCCATAACTTTCTTCATATTTTCCAATACAGCCACTGTGGTCTCAATATAATTCAAATTACGGGGGCAGTACCATGTCCAAAATTTGTTAATTGCTATTTATTGATATTATTGTAATGCAAGAAGAATGCCTGTAGGATTTATTTGTATCAGAAAACTTCATTGTGATGCATGTGCGAGCTGAAGCAAGCAAGACAAAGGGGTGATCTCAGCCAAAGGTTTTAAGCGCCAATCAGAAAATAGTATTTATTGATGTCTAGTAGAGATGCCATAAACTGGTTATCAAACAATGATAGAGGACGGGAGTCAGGCGTGAGGCTCGACAAGTAAACAAAAGTGAAATGGAAGGGGGAGAGCACGAAGTGGCGCGCTCCCTTACAAAAAATCAAGATAGGTAGGAGTGGAGTTAGACAAACAACAGTAACACGCATTGGATGACGTCACAGAGACAAGCGGAGCGTATCTATTCAACCACGTGATCTATTACTACCAATGATGAATACGGATTTGCAACAATTAAGAAATTAGCTCATTGCTAATTAATGCATAATTACGGAAGAAATTTTATTCGACAGGAAGGTGCATTATCCTTTTACGGATTTTTCCATGTTCATATTTTCGAAAAGAAGAGTCTTACAAGCAGCAAAATTAATCTACCAAGTCACCCGCCAAATTTTCGCTTCATCTTTCCCAATAGTCGCAAAGTTTTGAGCGGAGGGAGAGAGATTCGACCGATTGATCAGGGCTCTTATATTTTGACGACCGGACAGGTAAGTCGTGTCGCGCTGTTGCTAAGTAAACTGCGGGGAGTGAACGAAATTGTAACTTGGAATCGAGGTGATATACTGGGCGAAGTATATGCTCATGACCGCGCTCGTGTGAGCTAATTGAATTGAGGACTTGTGATATTTTCAACAACTGATAAGAAGAAAGATCTTAGTTATTTTACGAGAGTAGTCTCATATATTATTCAGCGAACTTGCATTTTGAATTTAATATACTGTATACGAAATGATTGACATTTTATTACAAGGAAGATTGAACAAAACTGTACTCCAATATATTATTCTACGAGGAATTTGCATAAAGAAATTGCAGAATTATTTTGCAGAAAGCTGCAACGTTTAGTGAAAATTTACGAAGTTACACAAAGTTGTGCAAAGTTTCTGAACATTATTGGAAGAGATATTACCAGGGATATTCTACAAAAATTGAACATTTTCGAAATGTCATCAACATGATTAACCCAATTAAATTGAGAGGGGCATCTTCGAAAATTAAGGAAGTCGTTATTGTGATGTGCTAAATATGCTACTGGAAACATAACCTTCGGGATCATGAGAACACATGGAGTAATGAAGAAGGAAATGGAGAAAGGGGACCATCTTCGACGTAATTTCAAAATTCTACAAATATTCAAACGAAATAGAGACTACCAAAATTAATACTGAAATTGAATTCTACATGGAAATGATACCAAGAAAAGAAGTAGATGACAGGCGAAGAAGAAAAAGAACAGAAGACTGGATTCCGGAATCGAACGAGTAAAAGGACCAGAGGTGGAGCGATGCTGTACGGTTAGGCGAAACATCTTGGTCTAGTCAGTCGTATCATCTAGGTCCTGTTTGGCGTATCATCTTGGTGCTGTCAGGCAAATGCTGATCTTCCATGCGCAGGAGGACGAGATGGAAACCGGATGGTGAAGGAATCCGATTCTATAAGAACCTCTACAAGACAACTTTACACTTCACCAAGTTGAAAAGAATTCCATCAGTGGTTTCATTTGTTAGTTAGAAGATTTGTTATAGTATTCGAAAAACCATTTTCAACGTTTGGCATTAGTTATTCTTATAGACCGATATTTAGGTAATTTTAGGACATTTTAGGAATTTTCGGATTTTAAATTTCATTTTGATTTAGGGAATCCTAGATTTTTAGGTTGCTTGCCGTATTTTCGATTTTTCAGTACTTTTATTATGTATTAGGAGATCTTAATGCATTTGGATTTATTTAGGATTATTTTGCGGCAGTTAGAATTTTAGGATGAATGGCCATTTTTAGATGAAGCGTAGGATTTTATTAATTAAAGTTGACATGCCAAAACTGACGAAAACAGACATTCTTTGTGGAGAAATTATATGTGTGGAAGCTATAAACAGATATATTGAGATCTGGATAGTAAGTGTTGTACAGAATATTAATTGCTTTCTTGGCAAGATTTCTACAATCACTAAAGCTGTATAAATAAATTTGGAATATTGAACTGAAAAATATCAAGTGGACATATAGTATTATTTTAATGCATTTTTATGAACAATCAGAAGGAAATTGTTGCGATGAACTATTTTATTTGAAAGTATTATTGAGTTACCATTGTTAGTTAAATAAAGTAAATACAGTAACTGAGCCATAAAAATTATTTGAAAATTATACGAGTATTTCTGAACAGCGAAATTCAGGATTTTGTGAGATATTGTTCATATATTGAAGGAAAGGAACACATAATATTTTAATGGTTGATTTAAAGAAAGGTAACGGAAATATGTGTTGTTTGGAAAGATGAAAGTGTATTACAGTTTGTCGAGATGAAGATAAGCCTAGAAAAACGATAGTGACAATGGGCATTTTGGCATTGTTCACGGAAGATTGTAATACAGTATGAAGTTACGAGGTTATTCTACGATAAGATACAGTTGACTTTTACGGAAATGCAATCTAGGAAGGAATATGATATTTGATGTAGATGTTATTGTGAGAAGTTATTTAGGGAGATTTGAAGGATATTTGATGGTTAACAAAAGATATATGCAGGAGTAGTGAACAGCTGATAGAGGCTTGTATGAGAAATACTTAAATATCAGATGGTTTGATATTAGTGAATGTTATGGGCAATGGTAATTATTTTAAATAGTTGATATAGGATCATTACTATTATTATTGTTTATTATTTTAATGAAGACCGATTTTGCCAGAAGTGTAATATAGGCTTTATTGCACAGATTATGTATTATAGATAATGACAGAATTTACCGATACTAAGTCAAGTTAGTGGAGAATTTATAAACATTGAAGGATTTACAGAGGAGAGAATAGGAGTTTGTATAATATGTAAATAAATAGTTACAGACCGAATTCTTGTTACATTAGGGGTAAATTAGGATTAAGGAGAATTGTGTATAAATTCAATTTTAGATTTTGTTAATATAGAGGTAGAAAAATGGCGGTGACGATCGTCATTTTTAATTATTTCCATTTTTAGTTAATATTGAATATTTTTAATGCCCACTCCTTAATGGTAGGACACAGCGGTTTTTTATATTCCAGTAGCATATTTTATTAAATATTTATTTAGATAAGGTGAGTTAGAGGTTCACTTTCTTCAAGATAGCCTATAAGGGTTTATTTTATTCTATCTATCGTATTGTGTGTTATTGAACAAATAGGCGAACACTTATTTACGTCTGTCTGACATTTTTATAGACATTTGCATTACTTATTGCAGTTAATTATGTAGATATATTATGCTATAGAGGTAGAATATGACTCATATTCCACATCTACAGACCCGTTGGGCCGATAATTGCAAGATTCTCACTCTCCAACAGTAGCTATTAAACCAGTAGACTAGTCATATTGTGCCCGTTTAGACCGGAGTCCGCACGACCACATATGCATTTTACCAATAATCAGTCAGCACGAGAATCAAAACATCCCGGAGCGCCAGATGGGTTAAAGCAAATCGCAAAAACGACATCAAATTTATAAAAATGCTTTGCTGATTTTTGGCTCAATGCAACAATAAGGATAGAAGGAGATTTAATTGGGTGAAACACATCTGGTAAAATTATCTCAGTTTATTTAAAGTTAAAATCTGACTGCAAGAATAATGCTCAAAGCAGCATCACTCCACGTGTGGCGATCCACACTCTTATTTACACACAATATACAGAAATCTTCCAAACACATCTGACAATCTTTTTGAAAACACAAGTCCGATTGTTAGTCCTGTGGACTGTGTTCCAAAATTATTAACATTTTATTCCAGTGCAAAATGAATTGTCCATACTGGAAATAACGTCGATCACTGTTTGACTATTTACATGATATTAACACTCGTAGAATAAATGTTTATAGAATTTCTTAAACTTTCATTTGTTTTCCAGTTTTCCAAAATATATCGTTGAAAAATATTATTATCATCGTAGCAACACAAATTATTAACACATATTAACAACATCTGAAAAGTATTTGACCATTGAGCATAGCATCGAAGAACTGTGCGAAGCACAACAACAATTAATTGTTCTTCTGACATTAAACATTCGAGAAGTGACTCGATTATGAACTTCAAGTTCCAAACAAAATATATGATTTCTGAATCATTAACTTGATCAACAAATGGTTGAACCATTCAACTATTAGATTTTCCACTTGGGAACAATATTATAAAAATATTTATATTTATGGCCATTTCTAGCAACTTTCACAACTTGCAATTCTTCGACAGAATGCGGAAATTAGAATTGTAGTCTTATAATGAATTCATTTAGTTCATGGCACTAGGATTGAAAATATCCTTCAAATTATTCGTGGTTAAAGAATTATTTTAAATTGGCAGTGGCCCATTCTACTATTTGTGTAAGAACACAATATTACAATAACAACAACGGCAAAGGTCTTCCTCTGAAGAAGAATGAACTACTATCATGACAAATCCGGGTTCTAGCAAAATCAAAGTCTAAATGGAATTCGTAAACAAGGTTGAAATAAGAACTGATGGTTTCAAAGAAATAACCTTCGGGTTATTCATACGACGAAATGTGTGGCTCCAATACTCCTACTATAAACCTGAGCCATCGAACCTGCTATTTGATTGATGCTCGAAAAAACCTTCATTCCTGCGACTTAACATGCGCACCTGGGAATGGCATTTCAACTATTCCACACACATAAATTATCTTCCCAAAATTTATACAATAAATCAAGCCTCTGCTTGTTATCAACACTGGAAGATTAATAAACTTACAAGTTTATTTTATTTTCCCATTCAGTTCAACCCGTGAATTTACCATACTTATGAAAAGCTTCATTTCACTTTCGAGTGTATTTACGTCATGATTTTATATAAATACAACAATATCCTATTTGATACAAATATCATTTGCTTCCCGTTTCATGCCTCTCCGTGTTATATGAAACATATACTTTGCTCATTGCAAATATCAACTGTTCAACCAGAACTGAAATGTTGGTTGAATGCGGGCTTGCGCTAACCACTCTCCTTCGTAAAATCTCCTGTTCCAAACTAGAAATGTTTCAACTACTTCATAGGCTCTTTCTCAATACATATGATTATTATAAAATATAATATCCAAGAATTATTTAGAAAAATTATGAAAATTATTATTATTATTATTAGTGGATTATTATTATTATTATTATTTGTTATATGTTGAATTATCATCTCATTATGTGAGAATCCACATGTTCGAACCTTCGAATATGGAAAAAATATCCATTCCTCGACAAAAATAAATTTAACTTTTACAGTTACATCGGCTGATTACCGTGATTTCCCAAAAATATGAAAAATTCAAATAAATGCTCAAAATGCTCGGTCATCGATCCTAAACTGTTCTGAGTGCTGAAAATGCTCAGAATAAATCTAACAAGTCTTGCGTAAATCATTACAAGCTTTAAATACGACGAAAAAAATGTGTTGGTCATCTGCAGAAAAATAGTTTGTTCCAATTAGCTAAGCATAAAATAATTCAAATGTGGCTTACATTTCTTGATGTTCTTGAAGTGTAGTAAACCTGGTCTATACCAGATTTATCCGTATACATGCCCTAGCGGACAAGCACGTATAATCCTTGTATCGGCCGCCATTGTAGACCCACAAATCGTCTAGTCAGACATAGTGGTAGTATCTTTCGACGTTTTAAATGACTGTGGTTCCATTTTAATATGGGCTTCTAACAAAGCCATAACAGTTTGTTGAAAAGGGTCAGATCTAAGCGATCTCTTCTTAAATGTGTCAGTTGTAACTTAACTCACTGTAATCTCATCAGTACAAGAAAAACGTTGACAGTCTAAGCAGTTAACGGCTGTTCTGAAGATCGTTCCCTGGGCATGGTTTATTAAAATCACCATCTGCCATGCGCTAGACAACCTGCAGTTTCCCTTGCGTAGACTAATGAACGCCACCGTTATAGACTATTATTCACTGTACTGACGGATCGAAGTGGTTAAATAGTTACAAAATATGAAAACTGACTTTAAATGGATTTAAACATCCAAGTATTAATTTACTATTGGACTGTGACAATATACTATTTTCTAGACCAAGTCTAGCATATGTCCTTTAAGAAATATAAATATTTCCACCAATGTCTGTAGAAATACAATCACCTCAGTGATTCTCCTCACCAGAAACTTACTAAGTTCCAACTCGTTTGCGCAGCACTTCTCGTGACTATCACGATTTGAAAAGTACTTCTTCGTAGAGGCGGCAACCATGTGCCTTGGCTCAGCGTAGACGCAACTTGTTCGCCAAGTGCTTGTGATGAATTGAGCTAACTAAGCCTGCTCCAGCTTGCTTTTATACAAAAACGGTCAGGGTCACGCGTCATCGCCTGATATCTAGAAATCCTCATATCTCTTGAATCCCTGGTCCGATTTACTTGATATTAATTGCATTCTCTTTCATTTGGCCGTGCCAGTAATCTGATCCCAGTCTCAAGTCTCTGCTCCATAGTTAACTATTTAATCAATAAATAGTCTCCACCTCTGCTGTTACTTGCTACGTCATTTACCATCCAACTATCGGTAATTTCCTTCGAAAGGCTTCGAGAAGCAATGTAGCGCGATATTCAAATATCTGAACTTTCAAACGCTGCTACAGCCTTTCCCTTGATATCTAGGTGTCTGAAACTTGGAATACCCATTCCTAGAGTTGGGCACATCCACCCCACACCTAGCAAAAAATAAAAATTGAAAAATTTTTATTTTTCCTATCTACACATTAAATTATCTGGTTCTTGAATAATAGATCTTCAAATTCGAAGCATTATAAGTTCCCACGATGTTACCAGTTCGTGTATTAGCTACTTCATAGCTTCCATTATTGTTGACTTCCACAATACTCAAAATCCTTAATTTTACCATTCCCCCGGGATTGTTGTTTTCCCGATGGACCTGGATCATTGGGCCTCTGCTCCACAAATTGTAAGTTATCTTGGTGTCTTGCTTCCAAGTTTTTCCTCGTGTCCATGTTAAACTCTTCATTGGACTGACGAGTATCTACATTCCCTCTGTTATTATAGTTATTACCATAGGATCTTCTTTCCTGGTACCTTCCTTGAGTATCTCGTGGTCTTCTCCATCGAGTGTTGTATCGATTACCACCATCCGGTCTTGCATATGGTTTGTAACTGTATCTGTTACGGTATTGGTTCCATCCTCTCGTATTGGAATCTTCCCTTGGCGATTTCTCTTCTCGCTCCTCTCGAATCTCTCGAGGTGTCTGAGAATAACTGTCAGCCATAACAGCATACACAGCGTTATTACTCTTTACTCCCTTCTGATGAAAGAATTGAGCGTTTGTATGATCCAGCTTCTGCAATACTTCATCAAACTGTTCCATATTGTAGATATCAGCAGCGATCAAAGTCCTCTGGACGTCTGCTGGAAATTGTCGTATCAAAGCAGTAATCAACTCGTTATCTGGCATTGGCGGATCTAAATGTTGGAGTTTAGACAGCTGTCCAGAAAAGTATGTAGAGTATCGAGTAGGTTGTGACGTCGAGAATCTCTTCGAATACAACTCTGCTCTAACTTGCTGTTGGGTTTCAGGGGACCAAAACTTCTTCAATAACCCACGAGAAAACTCCTCAAAAGTATTTAGAGTGGATCTAAATGCTCTAAACCACAAAAGTGCGGGACCTTCCAAGAACTTCCCTATTACCCTGATCTGTCTTTCTTTAGGGATCTTAGAATCTTTCAGATAATCACCTGCTTCTCTCAAAAATTCCACGGGTGTTACAGAATCTCGCCCTGAAAATTTAGAAGGCTTGTCTTCTATATTCTTAAACACAGTTATGGGGTTGGATTGAAATACTGTCCTGACCTCATCCTGTCTATCAGTCTCTCTAGCTCCTCCTAGATTTATCTGTATCTGTTCCTTTCCCCTTACATTCGGCATTTTCAAAAAATGATCAGACTGTTTCTCATCCTTTATTTGAGTTTTCATAGCCTCAAGTTCCTTCTGGTTTTCTTCTGCCATCTTCTTGATTGCTTCAGTCTCCTTACAATTGTCTTTAACATCAATGGATATCTGGTTCATAACAGCCTCATGACTTTTCAATGACCCTGTCATATCTGATATGTCCTTCTGAGTTGCTTGAATATCCTTGGCAATTACTTCAATGTGGGATGACAAAGATTCCCTAATCTCCTTGATTCCCTCTTGATTCTCCAGCTTGAGTGTGTCTTTTATTTCATTGACAACTGTGGTTTTAATCTCAGTTTGCAATTCATGAATCACTCCTTCTCTTATTTCTCCCATGACAAGTTCCTTGAATTGTTCCGTTAAACGCTGAACAACTAGAATTCCCATCTCGTTACTCTCCTTCTTCACTCGGACTTCCAGGTTGACCATGTCTCCACCAACTTTCCTAAGACCATGTTCTATCCTATCAGCTAAGCTTTGGGATCGAAGATCGGCATCGCGAAATTTATCGTCCATTAAACTAGCGTTAGTAGCTAATGAAGTTTCGAGCTCATGTGTTTTATCGCATAATTTATTCATTTTACTTTCAAGTGTCATTTTCAAAATTTCAGAATTCTCTTTAAATTTACTTTCCATTGAATTAAATTTACTGTTTAAATTTTCCTTTAAGTTATCTTTTAACCTGCTTTCTAACAAGTCGGAATTTTCTTTGAGTTTATCCTCTAAACTTTCTTTCAAGTTACCTTTTAACCTGCTTTCTAAAGAATCAGAATTTTCTTTAAGTTTACTTTCCAAAGAATCAGAATTTTAAAACTCAGCAATTCTTCTAGGTTTGTGCCGTGTCTTGTGTGGGGTTTCGCCTAGGACACCAAGCTAGGCTCATCGGCGGGCTCTTGGTGTCCCCGCCCGGACCCCCACAGGAGTGACGAACTGCGCGCCACCTCCCTTTATATAAGGTGCAACTGCACCACTTGACTACGAGAACTAAAAGCTCAAGCAGCCTTAACCTCCCTATGAAGGCTTCCAAAAAGATGGTATATTGGCTTTCACGGCCGGTGAATTAAAACTCAGCAATTCTTCTAGGTTTGTGCCGTGTCTTGTGTGGGGTTTCGCCTAGGACACCAAGCTAGGCTCATCGGCGGGCTCTTGGTGTCCCCGCCCGGACCCCCACAGGAAGCCTTCATAGGGAGGTTAAGGCTGCTTGAGCTTTTAGTTCTCGTAGTCAAGTGGTGCAGTTGCACCTTATATAAAGGGAGGTGGCGCGCAGTTCGTCACTCCTGTGGGGGTCCGGGCGGGGACACCAAGAGCCCGCCGATGAGCCTAGCTTGGTGTCCTAGGCGAAACCCCACACAAGACACGGCACAAACCTAGAAGAATTGCTGAGTTTTAATTCACCGGCCGTGAAAGCCAATATACCATCTTAATCAGAATTTTCTTTAAGTTTACTTTCCAAAGAATCAGAATTTTCTTTAAGTTTATCCTCCAAACTTTCTTTAAGTTTATTTTCTAAAGACTCAGAATTTTCTTTAAGTTTATCATTCAAATTTTCTTTAAGTTTATTTTCTAAAGAATCAGAATTTTCTTTAAGTTTATCATCTAAACTTTCTTTCAAATTATCAGAATTTTCTTTAAGTTTACTTTCTAAAGAATCAGAATTTTCTTTAAGTTTCTTTTCTAAAGCCTCTGTATTTTCTTTCATAATAGCGGCTACACGCCGTCCAGCCTCTTTCGAACTCTCCTCCAAACTCCTCATCATTCTCATCATTTCTTCCATAATTTCAATTATTATTCAAAACTTAGGGGTATACAACAGTGGCAAACACAAGCTTATAACTAGAACAAGAAATATGAATAGCTAATTGGAACACTATAATAAAATGAGATTTGTCCTAATACCGACGTGATGGAAAAACAAAATTCTCTACTTTTACGAATTACATTTACCATAATATCACAAGAAAAATATGCTAGTTCTCAAATATCCTCCACCTGGATTCTAATAATGTGTATCTCCAGTCATCGAACGTTTACTACTGAATTTACTTGACGCCCTAATGGTTAAGCCATTATCAAAAATAATCAAACCCATTCTAATTATTAACCAAGTTAAATTTTTAATTTTCCCACTAATTGGGTTTCCTACTAATTTATTCATCCAAACCAGACATCTCTCAACTCCCCAAAATATTTCTATAAAAATTATCACAATTTCAAATCGGCATGCGATTGACCATGTCTAAATCGGGACCCACGTTCGAAGCCATTTCTCTCTCTATCTTATTTTATGTGCCCGTTTAGACCGGAGTCCGCACGACCACATATGCATTTTACCAATAATCAGTCAGCACGAGAATCAAAACATCCCGGAGCGCCAGATGGGTTAAAGCAAATCGCAAAAACGACATCAAATTTATAAAAATGCTTTGCTGATTTTTGGCTCAATGCAACAATAAGGATAGAAGGAGATTTAATTGGGTGAAACACATCTGGTAAAATTATCTCAGTTTATTTAAAGTTAAAATCTGACTGCAAGAATAATGCTCAAAGCAGCATCACTCCACGTGTGGCGATCCACACTCTTATTTACACACAATATACAGAAATCTTCCAAACACATCTGACAATCTTTTTGAAAACACAAGTCCGATTGTTAGTCCTGTGGACTGTGTTCCAAAATTATTAACATTTTATTCCAGTGCAAAATGAATTGTCCATACTGGAAATAACGTCGATCACTGTTTGACTATTTACATGATATTAACACTCGTAGAATAAATGTTTATAGAATTTCTTAAACTTTCATTTGTTTTCCAGTTTTCCAAAATATATCGTTGAAAAATATTATTATCATCGTAGCAACACAAATTATTAACACATATTAACAACATCTGAAAAGTATTTGACCATTGAGCATAGCATCGAAGAACTGTGCGAAGCACAACAACAATTAATTGTTCTTCTGACATTAAACATTCGAGAAGTGACTCGATTATGAACTTCAAGTTCCAAACAAAATATATGATTTCTGAATCATTAACTTGATCAACAAATGGTTGAACCATTCAACTATTAGATTTTCCACTTGGGAACAATATTATAAAAATATTTATATTTATGGCCATTTCAAGCAACTTTCACAACTTGCAATTCTTCGACAGAATGCGGAAATTAGAATTGTAGTCTTATAATGAATTCATTTAGTTCATGGCACTAGGATTGAAAATATCCTTCAAATTATTCGTGGTTAAAGAATTATTTTAAATTGGCAGTGGCCCATTCTACTATTTGTGTAAGAACACAATATTACAATAACAACAACGGCAAAGGTCTTCCTCTGAAGAAGAATGAACTACTATCATGACAAATCCGGGTTCTAGCAAAATCAAAGTCTAAATGGAATTCGTAAACAAGGTTGAAATAAGAACTGATGGTTTCAAAGAAATAACCTTCGGGTTATTCATACGACGAAATGTGTGGCTCCAATACTCCTACTATAAACCTGAGCCATCGAACCTGCTATTTGATTGATGCTCGAAAAAACCTTCATTCCTGCGACTTAACATGCGCACCTGGGAATGGCATTTCAACTATTCCACACACATAAATTATCTTCCCAAAATTTATACAATAAATCAAGCCTCTGCTTGTTATCAACACTGGAAGATTAATAAACTTACAAGTTTATTTTATTTTCCCATTCAGTTCAACCCGTGAATTTACCATACTTATGAAAAGCTTCATTTCACTTTCGAGTGTATTTACGTCATGATTTTATATAAATACAACAATATCCTATTTGATACAAATATCATTTGCTTCCCGTTTCATGCCTCTCCGTGTTATATGAAACATATACTTTGCTCATTGCAAATATCAACTGTTCAACCAGAACTGAAATGTTGGTTGAATGCGGGCTTGCGCTAACCACTCTCCTTCGTAAAATCTCCTGTTCCAAACTAGAAATGTTTCAACTACTTCATAGGCTCTTTCTCAATACATATGATTATTATAAAATATAATATCCAAGAATTATTTAGAAAAATTATGAAAATTATTATTATTATTATTAGTGGATTATTATTATTATTATTATTTTTTATATGTTGAATTATCATCTCATTATGTGAGAATCCACATGTTCGAACCTTCGAATATGGAAAAAATATCCATTCCTCGACAAAAATAAATTTAACTTTTACAGTTACATCGGCTGATTACCGTGATTTCCCAAAAATATGAAAAATTCAAATAAATGCTCAAAATGCTCGGTCATCGATCCTAAACTGTTCTGAGTGCTGAAAATGCTCAGAATAAATCTAACAAGTCTTGCGTAAATCATTACAAGCTTTAAATACGACGAAAAAAATGTGTTGGTCATCTGCAGAAAAATAGTTTGTTCCAATTAGCTAAGCATAAAATAATTCAAATGTGGCTTACATTTCTTGATGTTCTTGAAGTGTAGTAAACCTGGTCTATACCAGATTTATCCGTAGACATGCCCTAGCGGACAAGCACGTATAATCCTTGTATCGGCCGCCATTGTAGACCCACAAATCGTCTAGTCAGACATAGTGGTAGTATCTTTCGACGTTTTAAATGACTGTGGTTCCATTTTAATATGGGCTTCTAACAAAGCCATAACAGTTTGTTGAAAAGGGTCAGATCTAAGCGATCTCTTCTTAAATGTGTCAGTTGTAACTTAACTCACTGTAATCTCATCAGTACAAGAAAAACGTTGACAGTCTAAGCAGTTAACGGCTGTTCTGAAGATCGTTCCCTGGGCATGGTTTATTAAAATCACCATCTGCCATGCGCTAGACAACCTGCAGTTTCCCTTGCGTAGACTAATGAACGCCACCGTTATAGACTATTATTCACTGTACTGACGGATCGAAGTGGTTAAATAGTTACAAAATATGAAAACTGACTTTAAATGGATTTAAACATCCAAGTATTAATTTACTATTGGACTGTGACAATATACTATTTTCTAGACCAAGTCTAGCATATGTCCTTTAAGAAATATAAATATTTCCACCAATGTCTGTAGAAATACAATCACCTCAGTGATTCTCCTCACCAGAAACTTACTAAGTTCCAACTCGTTTGCGCAGCACTTCTCGTGACTATCACGATTTGAAAAGTACTTCTTCGTAGAGGCGGCAACCATGTGCCTTGGCTCAGCGTAGACGCAACTTGTTCGCCAAGTGCTTGTGATGAATTGAGCTAACTAAGCCTGCTCCAGCTTGCTTTTATACAAAAACGGTCAGGGTCACGCGTCATCGCCTGATATCTAGAAATCCTCATATCTCTTGAATCCCTGGTCCGATTTACTTGATATTAATTGCATTCTCTTTCATTTGGCCGTGCCAGTAATCTGATCCCAGTCTCAAGTCTCTGCTCCATAGTTAACTATTTAATCAATAAATAGTCTCCACCTCTGCTGTTACTTGCTACGTCATTTACCATCCAACTATCGGTAATTTCCTTCGAAAGGCTTCGAGAAGCAATGTAGCGCGATATTCAAATATCTGAACTTTCAAACGCTGCTACAGCCTTTCCCTTGATATCTAGGTGTCTGAAACTTGGAATACCCATTCCTAGAGTTGGGCACAATATAGCATAATACGTAGTACAGGGCGCCAGGAAATGTTTTCTGCAGTGTCTGTCGGCTTCTGCCAGAGCTAGCATCAGCATTTTAGTTGGCAGCAAGGTGTCCTTGACAGGCTAAACCCCACACGTGTGGGCTGTAGGCTGTCGAAATCGTCAGTGTGTATTGCAATAAGCGAGCGTATGTGCCACCAGCACTTCCAGCATCTATTATGAATGGCTGTGGTGAGTACAAAGTTTACTGTTTGTTTGTTTGTTTCAATACAAGCGACAGTCGTTCTGCCAACGTAACTACTGATGCTAGCTCTCGCAGATGCTTGTAGGCACTGCGAAGGACATTTACTGGCACCCTGAAGTTAGCGTACCTCTCCTGTTTTAGTATCCAGTAGCTTCAAGCGGTTTTTCTAGCCGGGAATGTGTGCTTCTGCAATCCATCTTCATCCTCGGATCTTGGCAGATATTTCACCAGGCAATACGGGTACAGTACCGTACTTTAAAATTCGATATACAGGGTAATTATTGAAGACGAAACTACTGTGTGTTGTGGGGGTAAGCATAGCATAAGATATGTGTAGGATCGACAATGTGACTGAGCTAGTCCTTGCAATTATCTGGAAGTTATCATTGAGATGTTGGAGGAAGTAGCAGCTGGCATGCAGGATGAAAACCATAACGCTGTATTGTGATAAATACAGCTCAGGCTCAAGGCACTAAGTCACTAACTACAAGGAGGATAATGATAGTGCCCACAGTTCTCTAACTTTGGTTCTGAAACGTTCGTATCCCTAAGGCTAACAAGATGAGGTAGGAGTCTACCACTGCTAATTATGCATCTTAACAACTAGACTTGTCCCCAACATAAATCCGGTTATGGCATAGGTCTCTAGCCAAGGAGCGTCTTCTGACGGCTCAGAACTTGGCTGTGAGGTTTTCACGCCACCTCCCTTCCTTCCTTGCCTCGCCAAATTCCCTGTGATTGGTCAGAAACTCATGACAGCTTCCCAGCACAATGTAGCTATCTCTCTTGTACGGGGCAGCTAGGCTGCTTAAACACAAGCAGCCCTGAACCAGCCAGAGGCAGGGATGTGCACGAAAATAAAATGAATAGAAACGAAATTAAATTGTTAAAATACACGAAATTATGGGATGAAATTATAAATGTAAAGACATTAATATAAAAGTATGATAATTGGAACATTGTTAAGAGGAACGAAATTAAACACGATGCTCAGAACGGTATTAAAGAGCGAATGGTATAATGACAGAAACTCGTAGTTGAATTAAAACTGGAATAACTGAGGAATGAATTACAAAGAGTGAAATGTAAGGAGAGAAATGTAAAAACGAAATCATTCCGTGATTTAAAAGGTATGGACTTCGGAATTAAATTTAATCTAAAATTTAGCTTGATCATAAAACTTGGAGTCAAATGAAATTCAAAGTGAAATTAAATAATAAAATGCGAGAAGTAAAACGTGATGAATAAAATTCTGTTCAGAATTAAAAAGAACGAAATTCATGCAATGAAACTCGAAGTGCATTAAATCTGGAATGAAATTAAATCTTGAACACGAAATAAAATTAAATGAGGAATGAAATTAAATGTTGAGCTTGGAATGAATTTCCATCCTCAGTTCTGAATGGAATTGAATCAAAAAATTTTGTGTTGAATGGGTGACACTTATCAAAATTTGAAAGACACGATCGTGGTCGGTCGAGGTAGTACGAAGTAAGTCCTTACCAAGTTTCATTGAAATCGCTCCAGTCGTTTTGGATTTTATTAGGGGACACACACACATACACACTTTCACATAGACATACACACAGATAAAAAAAATGATCTCAAAGTCTACATTTCATAAAATAAAAATAGACTTATAATAATTATTATAATCCGGTGAGGAATAATTGAGAAGGATGCCTCAGAAATTAACACTATGTCCCAGAATGCCATTGGAGTGAATAAGAGAAACTCTTCTTTGATACTGTCATTCCGGGAAGAATACACGTTAATTTTAAGGATTAAATGTCGTTCTATTTAATTAAGAGTTTCATACTTAGGGCCGTTTTCACCAACTCTTTATTAACGATTACTTAATCAATTCATATTTAACATAAACAGGAGAGTTAACAAATGGTTATCGTCGATGCATTTCACAAGGCCATTTGGGTTCGCAATAACTTATATACGCCTTACACCTCTCAGTTTCAACTTGAAGAAACATGGCGGCTGAATAAGAAGCATGTAACACTGCTCACTGTTTGTGTTGCATCCTTGAGATTTTATGGAACATAGGCTAATTACAAAGGGAGGGAAGTACAGAAGACCATATTCATGGTAAAAGCTTAAAATTATATGAACAAAGTATTTCGGAGAACTAGCAGTTGTGTGTAGGCTATACATTATTTACTTAGCTAAAGACGACTAATTCTCGCTGTTGTCTCCTTACATGTTAGCGTAAGTGGTTACGTTGCCGACTCGGAGTTCATTATATAGAATTGGAAGGAAATCGAATCCTACTTTGAATATGGTTTTTATTATTTCCGTATTCTTCTATCTTGGTATTAGTAACATACGAGTATATGAGCTTCTAGAATTTAATTGTCATTAATATATTTTATATTCATATGGATGAAAGTTCGTTTGAAAGTCGGAAACACACCAATTCTACCGTAATTGCAAAATGCGCGAGGTAGAATTCAGCTCATTCCCTCCACTTAAACGGTGGTTTAGAGAGTTGGGTGGTCAGATTTGGCCATGTAACCTAATTGCTTGTTAGTGGTAAGTAAAAAACGTTTCTGTTTGATGAAATGCTCGGGATAAGTTAAATAACCTTGAATGAAGAATTAAGTTTTAATTGGCGTTGGGGAAAATTGCCCTTAAATGGATATCTTTAAATTATATGGATTAAATTTCATTCAGAACTGAATGAAATTAATTTTTCGTTCAGAGTTTTTACTCCGAGAGGAATGGAATTAAATTATATGGATTTAATTTAATCCCGGCTGGGACATAATTAACTATTAGTATTAAACTGTATGTACTTCGTTTCACTCCGGTCTGAATAGAATTAAATTTTCGTTGGAATTAAATTGTGTGGATTAATTTTTACTCCGATCGGAATAGAATTAAAGATTTAGTTCTGAGTTTCATTCCAAGAGGAATATTAATAAATTCCATGTATTTAATTTCTCTCCCGTCGGTAACTAATTAAATGTTTAATTCACAATTTCATTGCAAAAGGATTGTAATTAAATTGTATGGATTTATTTTCATTCCCCACAAGAGTGGAATAAAATGTTTCGTTCAGAGATTTATCGAGAGGGGAATAAAATAACATTCTAAGGATTTAATTCCACTTCCACTGGAATTGATATATAGCCTATATACAGTATATTACATTTAGAGTTTCAATTTTTGAGGAATGGAATTAGATATTTCACTCCTTGTTGGAAGTCAATTATATGTTTCACTGCAGGTTAATTCAACGCTGGAATGGTATCAAGTTGACTGGCTGAGATAAATTCAATTCCTGCTCCGGAATGAAGTAAACAATTTAATTCCAGTTCACATCCCTGGACAGACGGAAATGAATTGAAGAGGCCTGCCTGCATCCACTCACGACTCAATTTCAATTTAACCCTGCTTGTGGAAGCAATATAATCATTTTTAGCTAAGGTCAAGTTTTGTGTAGGAAGCTAGCTTGTTCCACGATTGCAAATATTATCAGCCTCCAATAGACAATAGACTTCCGTGTACAGAGACCGTGTTTCCCTTGTAAAGCAGTTGGCTTAGGTATGCACATTTCCTTACCGCTGAGGCTTTGAGCGCATAGTCCAGCTGCGATATTCACAATCCAGGAGCTTAACATCTCACGGAATAAATCATGTAGTTTGTTGTTTGACACCAATATTAGTGTTTAAAGCATAGTAATTGGACTTTCTTGCTGGTTAAAGCATGTTACATAATGAGAGAAGTAAGCAATATCAATAAAACATGAAGGGACATCAGTATAAAATTCCGTTGGTCTTGGCGTAAAGATTTTCAGTTCGCATATTCAACGTGAATGTGTAACATTGTATATACCAGTTCTCCGTAAAAAATGATAACAATTCCTTAGGCCACTCGGAGAAGGATTCTATGACAATGGAATTTCTTCAAAACATAAATTACCTCAAAAATATAAGCTTTGCTTAAGTTATCACAATATAGCACGAATTTTTCTATCACAATTCCTCAATACTTGTTTACATTTGTATCGATTGCTTTATTCCATAGTACGTCATATTGGTGTAACTAACACAATGATCGACAACGTTCCTCAGGTCGTTGAAGATATACCTTCATTATCATAATTGCATATCCTCACTTTTTTTTACCAATTTACACAGCCTAACTACATGTCTGTTTAAACATATTTATCGTGCTTATCTTTCATGGCCTTCCTAAATAATTCATTTATGTTTCCTTCTATTCACAAAATGCTATTCAACTTCATATTATCATCTATAATCTGTGAATTATGAATTCTACTTATTTTCACATTAAATTTAATAATAATATAATATCATCTATCTTTCTCTGTCCTGTTCATGTAATTGTAATTGTAATTTGAACAATCATTCTTAATGTCACAACAGATGATCCTCAGTATGATCGTTATGTTAGTGATAAATATTCATAATGCCTTCGACCAGGGACCGGGAACAGGACGTAACGCGGAATGGAACTCTTGTCTATGTGGAACGGAGAAATTCCGTTATCTCCAAGGTTATTTCCAAGTTGTAACGTTACCGCTGTCTGTTCCAAGCGTAACGTTACCGTCCTGGAACGGAACTGATTCTGAAACCATACCCGGTATCTGGAACAGTGGAACGTTAGCCGAGCCTGTACCGGTAAAGCGTATTGGAGACGGGTGGAACGTTACGTTGTCCCGTACCGAAATGAACAGAGAAATATCCGATACGTTACAGTTCGGAACGTTCTACTTATAATAACGGAACAAACAGACGGAACGGAACGTTACAAATTTAACGGGATTGTATTGTTACAAGGCTGCAGTATGACGTCTCAGGGTCAAGCAGAAGGCGTGCGATATAGCTGTTATTTTTATTGGGACGACGTGCATGCATTTACTCACTCAATCCCATTTTCCCGCTCACCTCACAGCACGCCAGCCTTCTGTTTCAGCTAATGTAGAGATCCTGTACCCCAAAAGAAGCTGCGCGACTCCGTCCCCACGTTGTGATCGGTTGATCAAAATATCTTTGTGATACCGTACACGATTTGTGAGGTAGGGCAATGGGCAAAGCACAGTGCTATCAAGCGGTTCCGTGGCACCTTTTCCGTATATAATTAAGTATATCTAAGTTGCGGGAACACCGTAGTGTTTATTTGTACTTCAACAATGATTATCACCGAGACAGGAGGTTTGAGACCACATATATAATTTATACATTTCAAGCTGCCTGGAGTTGGAGAGGCGAGTACAGACGATTCTCTAGTTTAATCAAATTTTGGTTGGCTTACATATCATTGACAATCATTTCATGTCTCTGCATTCAGAATAAGGCTATATTATGACTACCCACATCGTCACTCCAAGAGGACAGCGAAATACTTATTATTAGACTATTGTTATTATTATTATTATTATTATTATCATTAGACAGTTATGTTATTATTATTTTCATAATTATTAGTCAATAATGATTATTATTAGTATACTGTTATTATATTTTTTATTATTATAGACAATTGAGTTTGTACAAAAATTCGCCAGCAACAGAGAAACTACCTTATATTATCGGGGTGCAGTTAGCCTATTATTAGGGACCGGATTCTTAGGTTCTTATCTATTTTTCCCATACTTCTAAATACTTTTACGAATCACACTGAAAGGAGCCATATTCATGAATTCCGTACTACCTAAAAACTAAATGATACGCGAGTACCTAAAAATAACTAATTGCAGTTTTGTACCATTTATTGTAGTATAATTCAAATTTTGTCCATAATTCTTGAAATTAAATGTGAAGATAGTGTTTATTCCTAGCTCCAGTTGATTGAAAGCAATCCTACCTACCGGAAAAATGAAATATTTTCAGCACTTTCCAGCTTATATATTATTGTTTGGTTATTTACCGAGAGGAAAGAGCGAATAAATCTCTTATTATTCCCAAGAATCCAATATTGTAAAGAAACAAAATTATTTGAACGAGATAGAGTGTCAAAATCATCTCTGACATCCTTGGCTTTATTGCAATCCCTAAAAGTGTAAAGTTATCGGTGATAATTTCATTACGCATCATTATGTAAAATATTTACTCTCTCGTTGCAATCAGATTGTCTACTAACAATTAGGTAGTCTTTTAATTTTAAGCCTTATGTAATGTATGTCAACTTTCGCTACCCTTTAAACATAAGAACCTATTGTAAAAACCCATTCTACCTAATAAAATCGTAAAAAGAACAATTTTATGTTTTTGAAAACCTAAAATGACAATTTTAAAAACCACCAAAATCCGGCTCCTATTTATTATATTCTGATGGTTGGGTGGTAGAGCAGCGGACTCCGTACTGGGATAAACGCCAGGAAAGAAGAAGGAGGTTGGGTGGTTTCATAAGTAAGAAACCAGAAACATAGAAACAGAAGAGTGGAATAAGGCAAACTTCAAGCTGCGACACGTTTTCACGAGGACCTCGCCCCATGGGTTTGATCACAGATTCTGTGCCGAGAGAGGATACCACACCTGCACCATATGTGGATACAGTATCATATACTGTACTCACCTGCCAAGCTAGGACAAACTCACTAACTTTCTATTCTCAGAATGAAAACTTGTACCATTCACCCTATTGTTAACATCTGAACGCATTGTGTTTAAGAAATATTGTTATAACTCAGCAAAAAAATGTATTAATTGTCCGCTTTGAAACGATTTTACCACATTTTCCAAAATGAGGGAATGGAATGAAACCTGGCAAATTTATTCGCGGAAACGCACCCATACAATTTGGCAAATTTTTAAGATCTTCTACCCTTATTAAATTACGTCATAATTGACCCCCACTAAACGTAGGAAAAATGAAAGGTTGTGGTAAATGCGATAGGACTGCGGAGTTTCGGCTAAAGAGTGTTGGAACTTCACGGACTTGCTATTGTATATAGTTACACCTCCGAACGGAGGCACCCGTGTTCACCTTAGGACCTCTGTGTAGATCTAACCGAATTTCCTGACGCAGGACTTGCCACGGAGGCACCTCGCTAGTTGTCCGGATCATACAGGGCCCACAGCCACTCCTATTTCAGTACACGAGCAATCGAGTCTAATACCAACCGGCCGAGTGGTTCGAGGCTGGTTGGCGTACCTCTGGTCGTATTGGGTACTGACGAGCGCTCGATAGTTCGGATATTGCGGCATTTGACGCACATTGGTAGTATATGCTAAAAGCATAAGTTGGCGTCGATAATTTAGAGGTGGAACACCCGATTCGGCGAGTAGGCTGGGTATCGGGCAGGTCCGGAAGGCACCAGTAGCCAGCCTAACGCCACTATGGTGGATACTGTCCAGCATTTTCAAGGTTGCCGGCCTTTCTGAACCGTATGCCATAGTCTAGCCAGGACACGACGAGGGCTTGGTAGAACCGTAGCAGCACCGATCCGTCAGTCCCCCACGTAGTGCTACTAAGAAACTTGAGCATGTTCAGTTTCCTGAGACACGTGGTTCTTAGTTGCCGTATATGGTGTTGCCACGTTAATGTGCTGTCAAAATGGAGCCCCAAGAAGTGATAAGTGTCAACCAACGGCAACGCAGCATACCTGAGATGTAGTTCAGGGTGTAAGTGTAGCCTTCGGAGCCGACAAAAATGGACGACGGAGGATTTGGTTGATGAAAACCGGTCGTGAGCCCACCTGTCGACCCGGTTAATAGCTATCTTTAATTGCCGTTTCACGATTGACATACTTCCAGAGCTGTAAAGCAGAGCTAAATCGGCTACATACAGCGATGGAACTATCGTGGGCCCGGTGGCGGTAACAATGCCGTTTATGGCAACCTCGAAGAAGGTGACAGAACAGAACCCTGAGGAACTTCGTTTTCTTGGGTATAATATTGCGATATGTTCTACCGACCCTTACACGGAAGAGTCGGACGGACATGAAATTCGCAGTGAAAGTCGGTAGATACCACGGAGTCCCCACTCATGAAGGGTGGAAAGGATCTCGTAGCGCCATATGGTGTCGTAGGCAATTCGGAGAAATGCCTCCTGTATGGCGCTCACAAGTCGCACCAGATGGGCGGTGGTGGGCATATGGGAGCGAAATCTAGACTGGTACTCTGACAGGAAGCCTCTCTCTTCCAGGAACCACACCAGTCGACGGTTCTCCATCTTCTCTCGCAGTTTACATAGGGCATTTGACAGGCAAATGGGCCTATAGCTGCTGACAAGTTTGGGATCCTTTCCAGCCTTGGGAACCGGTATCACGATCCACTCTCGCCATTGAGATGGAAACTGCCCATCAATCCATATACGATTGAAGAGGACCAACAATTGCTTTATACTGGATTCGCACAGATGTTTTAACATTTGATTCTGTATGTTATCCGGTCCGGGAGCCGTATCCCTACACAGTGAAAGCGCACTGCGCAGTTCCCAATCAGATAATGGTACATTGTAGGACGCCAAAGCAGCAGTGGCAAAGGACAAGGGGTGAGCCTCCGCCTCCCGCTTCAGAGTCAGAAACGTAGGATCGTAATTCCCAGAACAGGATACATCATTGAAGTGTGATCCAATACTGTTGGCAATGGCGAGTTGGTCCGAGATGGTGTCTCCGATGATGGAGACTCCGTGTGCCATCAATGATATCGGGAGTCCGGAGATCCGACGAAGCTTAGTCCACACTTGAGATGAAGGAGTATGTGTCGTCATAAACGACATATACTTTTCCCACGTCGTTTTATTACTCTCCCGAATCAGATATCGGGCTCTAGCACGTATCCTTTTGAAGGTGATAAGGTTGGCCATAGTGTTTTGCCTCCGATAGCATTTGAAAGCACGTCGACGATCTTTAAAGGCTGCTGCAATCTCGGCTGTCCACCAAGGGACAAGTTTCCGGTGGGAGTTGCCGGATGAGGAAGGTATTGTTTCCTCAGCAGCAGCCAAAATACCATGCGTTATGTGAATGGTATGATTATAGACACTCTCAAAGGTATCTTCGGCAAAATCCGCACGTGCTGTGAAAGTTGGCCAATCAGCCCGACGGAGAAGCCATCGACTTGGTAATTCGATGGCTGTCTGGTTCGGAAGAGTAACGATAATCGGGAAATGGTCACTAATACAAAAGTCGCCCTGTACACCCCACTGTAGCAGGAGAACCAGCGCACGACAGCACAAGGTGATATCGACACTTGAATAAGTGCCGTGTGCAATAGAGAAGTGCGTAGGTTCCATTGTGTTCAACAAGTACAGCTCCAGCCGCCTGATCAGTCTCTCAAAATCTCTCCCTCCTTCACTAGTGGTAGCGGAGCCCTAGATGGTGTTGTGGGCATTAACATATCCCAGAAGGAGAAAAGGAGGGGGGAGCTGAGAGACTAGATCCACCAGCTGGTTTCAATCCAGTTGAGAATCAGGTGGAATGTACACGTTACATACTGTTGCCATTACTGGCAACGAAGTACGAACTGCAACTGCTTCTAGCTGAGTACGCAACGGCACCTCTTCACTAAAGAGGCTATAGTGGACGAGAATGCAGGCTCCACCGACGGCCACAGCTCCATCCACCGGGTCTTCAGAGAAGAGTTTGAAGTAACGCATTATTGTCTCATGTTCAGGACGAAACCTGGATTCCTGAAGACAGACAATGGTTGCCGAAAACGAATCATTGAGATGACCAGAATAGCTATTACAGTTCCATTGTAAGTAGAATTGGGTCTTCTTCTTACGCTTGACCGTTTGCCACCATTCCCCATCTCTAGTTGGAGATGATGGGGCAGGAGAACACACCTCAATCTCCACATCTCCGTCCGAAGACGAAGAAAATGGAGCGGGCAGTCCCCTGGATGGCGCGCGGTCCTCGTCGGACTTCACGAGTCTAGCAGTGTCGAGGGACTTTCTCCCGGTCCGAAGACTGGGTGTCTGTCCCCGACACGTCCCGAAGAGATTTCTTTCTTGATCGGCGATGACGTCTATTTGGGGAAGTAGATGGTCGCTTCCCCACAGACGCCAGTTCCTTACAAAACATGGCCGCTCCTGCTGACACCGCTCCACTGGTGGTGGTGGGAGTGGAATGGCCAGCAGATACCTGAGCAGCCCTGTCTCTAGGAGAGGAAGAGAAACGGCGCTGAACCGTTCCTCTCTCCTCCGCCGATGTATTTCCTATTTGCAGGGGAGTTCCTCCTTACGGACGAGTTTGGCTTCAGCCGGCATCGCTCCCTTGAGGATCGTGGGAGCGGGAAGGCCAGCAGCGACAGTAGCCACTCCGTCAGGAGGAGGGCGAGAGAGAGGGCGACGAACCTTCTCTCTCATCTCCACTACAACTTTTGTCATATCGGGTGGACTGGAAGAAGGACCAGCCCTGGACGGCAAACTTTTATTTCCCCTGTTAACTGGGGAAGACGTGTTAGCCGACCGGTTCGGAGAAGAAGAGGACTTCTCCGATTTCGCCGGTTTAGATGGTATAACTGTCGCCTTCTTTTCCTTGCCCGAAGAAGGTTGTGAGACCTCCTTCGGGCAGACAATTTTCGCTGGTACAGCGAGGGGTGATTTCAAATCTGCTGAATTACCGGACGTCGAGGGTACTACACTGGGAACTGTGACAGCAGGGGTGAATGAGAGCGTCACTGCGGCCACAAACGTCATCCGAAATTCGGGGGCATTCATATCACGGTACCACTTGCGAGCATCGTGATATGAAAGCCGATGCAATGTTCTGATTTCTTGGATTTTGGCTTCTTTACAGAACTCAGGGCACTGCTTCGATCGTGGATAGTGATTTCTTTGGCAGTTAGGACATATCGGGGGAGGCGTACACCTCTCACCCTCATGTGTCCCCTTGTCACACTCTCTACACACGGCCTTGGCAGTGCACCTGGCAGAAACATGCCCGAATTTCTGGCATTGATAACAGCACATAGGAGGAGGGATGTACGCTCGAACATCGCAGTGGTTCGATGTGACCTACATCTGCTTAGGTAAAACATCACCCTCAAAATGGAGAATAAAAGCGCTGGTATAGACGCTGTTCTCTCCAATCTTTCGGGTGATGCGCCCAATCTTGGTGACGCCTATCTTCCCCAGATTCCGCAACAATTCCGCATCGCTATTCAAAATGAGGTTACGATGGAAGATAACTCCACGGACCTCATTCAGCGTTTCGTGTTTTGAGACCTTAACGGGAATTTCGCTGAAATGCATGCATTCCAGCAACGTTTCAGTTTGCTGTCGGCTAATTGTATGCAGTAGGAGCTGTCCGTTCCGGAGCTTAGAAATCCCGTTTAGATCTCCAAATTTCCCCTCGAATTCCTCGGAAAAGATTATTGATTTCACCACTTTGAAATAATCCCCGTCTGTCCTGGTAGCTACCAGGTAGCGAGGTGACTTTTCAACAGAGAAACGTGCATTGAACGTTTTATCCCTGATCCGACACTCAAGAGACGGCTATTTAAGGGGGCCACCCTCTGATGATTTATTGGGCCGCTTTCGCGTCATCCCGAAATCATCCTACCCGAATATTACCTACTCCGAACGAGGGTCATCACTGTGGGCGCCACCCAGCCAAGGCAATACCTACCTGGCATAGCAGGTATTGCCCGGGGTCTCAGTGCCTTGAATAGGCACTTCCCCCTCGGCAGTGATATGTTTGGCGCAATTATTCAGCCGTGCAGGGACCTCCGTTCTTAGGCAGATACCACTGCAAGGGTACATGGCGCACCCACCTGACGGGATGGGGAATACCGTCCAGGCTTTCTGACCATGTTGGATTGTAACATATGTAGGCCATAGAGTTATGTACTATTAGATCACTATTATTGCGTAGGTTCATTATTCAAACGTTGACTTCGATCGCATGATTGCGACACAAAAAATGAAAACTTAATTTTAAAATTTTGCACAGCTGCCATCTTGAGATTATGTTAACAATTTGACAAAAATATATGTCAGTGCATCGCAAAGTGTATAAACAATTGCTGTACCAAGTTTCACTGCGTTCGGATTTTTAACTCTCCAGTAAAGTCTATTTAAATGTTTCAATTCGCATGGCCGCCATGTTCGTTTTGTAGTTAACAGGTTTCTGAAAGTCCCTTGAACGATTTTTTAGTAGTGCCTTTTATCGCCGTACAAAATTTCAGGTTGATATGAGTAATAGATTCGGGGATATAGAATGCCAGTGAAATATTTCGCACAGCCGCCACGTTGGATTGTTGAAACGTAATAAATTTGTAGGGCACGGTCGGGGTCGGCCAGAATAGTACTATGACCTTACCGAATTTAATTGAAATCTATCCAGCCACTTAGATTTTATTAGTGGGGGGGGGGGCACACACACGGACGCACACATACGGACAAAAGGTGATCTCATAAGCCTATTTTTTCATAAATAGAAATATGCTAAAATCGCCACTTTAAAATTTGACACTGGCGCCATCTCGTGGTTAAAAAAACAATTAAGTTTGATTGCTGTCACAGATTAGTTGACATTGAGAATCGTCTAAATATTTCGGATGGTCACCATATTGGATTTTTATATACTTTGTAGGCCATAGAGCTATGTACTATTAGATGATGTTTATTGCGTAGGTTCATTGTTCAAACGTTGGTTTCGATCGCATGATTAGGACACAAGACATTAAACCTTAATTTTAAAATTTCGCACAGCCGCCATCTTGAAGTTATGTAAACAATTGAGCTGAATAGGATGTCAGTGCATTACAAGGTGCATACCATTTGCTGTATCATGTGTGACGGCGCTCGGATGGTTTAAATTCGAGAAAAGTCTATTTAAATACAACAACTTCGCTTGGCCGCCATGTTCGTTTTGTAAAGAGGTTTTTTAGAGTCCCATCGTTACACTTCTATTAGTGCTTTTTTCACCATACAAAACGTCAGGGTGATATCTGTAATAGTTTCGGAGATATGGAATGCCGGTGAAATATTTTGCACAGTTGCCATGTTTCATTGGTGAGATGTAATAAAATTTGAAGAGCACAGTTGGGGTCGGACAAAATAGTACTATGACCTTACCGAGTTTCATTAAAATCGCTCTAGCAGTTTAGATTTTATTAGGGAGGGGAGCGAGGTGACGGACACATGCAAACACACACATACGTACACACACACGGACTATATGTGATGTCATAGACCTATCTTTCAGAAATGTAAATAATAAAGGAAGCTTTTCAGTCGGTCAACACGACTGAATAGCTTTCATTATTAGAATTAAGCATCACTGGAAAATGGCTTCTATCACTACTAAATGAAAATAGGCTAACAAGTAAACGAAAAGCAAGAAAGGGAGGTTTAATTTAGAAAAGAAATACTATTATTGGTCACAAAGGAGCTAAAGTTCCGCTAACACGTACGTTGATGCTCGGTACAGTTGGGAGTCGAGTTCCGACTGTACCGTTCCAGGGCTGTAACGTTCCACATGCTCGTACCGAGTTCCAAGTTACAGTTACGGAACGATACCGCAAGCCAGCTCGGGGCCGCGGTATGGCATACGTTAGGTAACGTGGAACACAGCGGTACGTAACGCATTTCAGATCTGTTCCAGGACCCTGATGATTAGTTTAGTCGTTTATTAATGTTAAGTTTTGACCAATTGAGTAGCTACAATTGAGATTTGGTAAAGATGGTGGCAAAATAAACATGACACTGAGGTGCCCTTTCCTACTGCTACCTCTGTACAAAATGTCGTGTTTCAATTGATAGGGGGAGCAGACATATACACACACATACACACAATGTTTCTTGAAAAAAGTCCCTTAATACTAGCAGGCATTTTTAGAGTTTTAATATGTGTTTGAAATTTGTTGCAAATGATTATTTTATCATATTTTCATACATCATGTTACGGTATGTTGATTTAGGCGTTCAATTTTCCATCCTTCTTTATGGTGCACCATATAAGGTTTAATACCAAGGGACTTTTTAGTGTTACGCTATACATTTATCTTGTGTCTTTGATATTTATCAATTCATTCATATCGGCTGATGTTGTTGTTTGAGTCCTCAGTCTTTTGACTGGTTTTATTCCGCTCTCCATGCCTCCCTATCTTGAGCTAAGCGTTTCATCTCTACATAGCTACCAAACCCTACATTCGAGGCGAACTGTTTAACATATTCTAATCTCGGTCTACCCCTACAGTTCTTGTCCTCGACCCTTCCTTCCATAACTAAGTTTGCTATTCCTGGGTGTCTTAGTATGTGTCCTACCATCCTATCTCTTCTCTTCATTAGCAGTCGCCAGAAACATCTCTCATCTCCCACTCGTCTTAATACCTCTTCGTTTGTAACCCTATCTACCCATCTGATCTTCATCATTCTCCTGTAACACTACATTTCAAACGCTTTAATTTTCCTCTTTTCTGCTGCACCAACAGACTAATTTTCACTTCCATAGAGCGCCACGCTCGATGCCAACAGATTTCTTTTCTGTAGAAATGCTTTCCTTGCCTGACCCAACCTCCTTTTTATATAATCTTTCCTCCGTCCATCACTGGTTAATTTGCTTCCTCAGTAACATAAGTCTTCTGAGATTCGGAGATATAGAATGCCAGTGAAATATTTCGCACTGCCGCCATGTTGGATTGTTGAAACATAATAAAATTAGTAGGGCACGGTAGGGGTCGGCCAGAATAGTAGGCCTACTATGACCTTACCAAATTTAATTGAAATCTATCCAATCACTTAGATTTTATTAGTTGGGGGCACACACACGGACTAAAGGTGATCTCATAAGCCTATTTTTTTTTCATAAATAGAAATAGGCTAAAAATAGATTTTAAAATTAACACTGGCACCATCTCGTGGTTAAAAAAACAATTAGGTTTGATTGCTGTCACAGATTAGTTGACATTGAGAATCGTCTAAATATATCGGATGACCACCATATTGGATTTTATATACTTTGTAGGCCATAGAGCTATGTACTATTAGGTGATTATTGCGTAGGTTCATTGTTCAAACGATGGCTTCGATCGCATGATTAGGACAAAAGAAATTAAACCTTAATTTTTAAATTTCGCACAGCCGCCATCTTGAAGTTATGTAAACAATTGAGCTGAATAGGATATCAGTGCATTACAAGGTGTATACCATTTGCTGTACCAGGTGTGACGGCACTCGGATGGTTTAAATGCGAGAAAAGTCTATTTCAATACAACAACTTCGCTTTGCCGCCATGTTCGTTTTGTAAAGAGGTTTTTGAGAGTCCCATCGTTACACTTCTATAAGTGCTTTTTTCACCATACAAAACGTCAGGGTGATATCTGTAATAGTGTCGGAGATATGGAATGCCGGTGAAATATTTCGCACAGTTGCCATGTTGGATTGGTGAGATGTAATAAAATTTGAAGAGCACAGTCGGGGTTGGACTAAATAGTGCTATGACCTCACAGAGTTTCGTTGAAATCTCTCCAACAGTTTAGATTTCATTAGGGAGGGGAGTGAGGCGACGGACACATGCAAACACACACATACGTACACACACACGGACTATATGTGATGTCATAGGTCTATCTTTCATAAATGTAAATAATACAGGAAGCTTTTCAGTCGGTCAACACGACTGAATAGCTTTCATTATTAGAATTAAGCATCACTGAAAAATGGCTTCTAACACTACTAAATGAAAATAGGCTAACAAGTAAACGAAAAGCAAGAACGGGAGGTTTAATTTAGAAAAGAAATACTATTATTGGTCACAAAGGAGCTAAAGTTTGGTGTGTAGGTTACACTCTGCCTTATATGGCAACTCTGCGAGAAGGTGAGTTGGATTCCCATCTAAGCCATATTAGCGTGGTTTTCCGTGGTTTCCCACTTCTACTCCAGGAAAATGCGTTGATAGTTCCTAAGTCAATGTCACGGCCTACTCCTTCCCAAGTCATACCATCCTTACAAATACACACGTTACTACAGACATCACAATAACAAAGTTTAGGCCTATCAGACAAATTCCATAAAAACCTCAACTAGGCTACATGGACCGATGAACAATAGCCTATGTTCCAAACCTTTATATGGAGCAACAATAAATATTTCGAATCAATGGGATCCATCGTATTGTTTTAGGAAACATATTTCTAACGTAGGCTACAGTATGACCGCGATGCGGCACGCACTCAGACTGAAATCTGTATTTTTATTTTTATTGATATTTCAAGAAGTAATTATCCTATGTTTGAAAAAATAATTTGCCTGGAATTGCATATGGCATCGTTCAAACTGGGATAGTTGTTGACGCAGAAAAAAGGATATTTTTATCAGGGTTCTAGGTAGGACAGTAGATACTGAAAAATATCCTTAGGCTAGATAGAGTATTTCGATATCATGAAAAAATGCCCCTAGATAAGATAACAGGTATGTAATTGATGTAGTTGTTGTGTAATTAGGCTATTATGTGACAGTTTGTAACAACCAGCGTAACGGTGTAATAAACGCAGTGTTACAATTGCCGTGGTAACTAAATAGACTGTGTAATAGCCGTAATAGTCTACGTAAAAATTCGGTGTTATAGCCATAATGGTTTTAATAGCTAGTGTACAGTAGTACCGGTAACAGTCCTGTAATAGTCTGTAGGCCTACATACATTTTGGGAAATGCTGCTGTACAGTAGAACCTCGGTAGTCCGAGGTAGTTGGGACCAAGAGGAGCTCGAATTTGGGAAATCTCGGATTACACAAAGTTACGAAATTTTAAGACCTTTAATTTAAAATTAGATGCACAAGAACCTGGTGTTTAAATATTCTTACAGTAAACGGCATTATTTCATCAGTTATCGTATAATGTGTTGCAATTAGGCTTTGTTTCAGAAATAAAAACAATATTCTACAAAAGAAGTCAACTTTACAAGTCAGTTACTACTATGGAATATACTATAACCAATAAGGGCAAACCACGTGCACTGTATCATGGCTACTCCTATAACTATAAGCGGCAAAATGTGAATGGAATCATATTTTGGCAGTGCTCAAAACAAAGGACAACAAAATGTTTAGGTCATCTAAAAAGTAAGAATGGTAAGGTCTTAAGTGTGGGTAATCATCAATGTAGTGTACCAGATAAAACACTGTTGCTGTCAACAAATTATCATGAAAATGCTAATAAGCAAGTTCAAGAAAATGATATTGCTGCTCAAGATTGTTTGTTGATAAGCAATTATCATCTCCTCAAAAAGTCATGTTAGGACAGTTGTCAACGTTGAAAAAACCCTTAACACTATCAAAAGCAACACAGACTCTTCAAGAGGTCCCTTTTGAAAAGGAAAAACAGGAATTGGATAGTTCTAGTGATGTTGGGGATGATGATGATAATGATGATGTTGGTGACAATGACTATAATAATTATGATGATAATATTTATAATGATGATGATAATGATGAAAAAGAAGAGGATGAGGGTTTAATGTCTATAAAACCATTGCGGCTTCCCCAGTTTTTACGAACAAGAGTACCTGGAGAATGTTATAAAAGGATCTACAACAAGCGTTGTGTTAAAAATCTATATCAAACAATGATAGAAAGATAAAAAGTTGTATTCAGTGTGTAACTATTTTTTAAAAAACTAAATGAATAAAAATATTGTATGGGTATTGGCTGTTTTTCTTAATTGCTATCCCCATGTGTCACTATTAATGCAATTGTTAACCATCAACAGTCTCTGACTATGTTCATAAAGAGAATGCCTTAAACAATACACTCTGTCTGTGGTTTGTGTAGCAAGTATCATAATAATTCAGTGTGGTCAAGCCATGTTAAGGCAATAGTTATGTCAGGTAAGGGATTCGAACCCTTGCTTCCTTGTACAGGAAATCTGACCTTAAGTCAAACACCTTAACCACTCGACCAACCTGACAGTTACTAATGTAATTAGTCTTGTGGACTTGAGTGTTTACAAAACGTTTCCCAGTATACATTGACTAAACCATTTGCTTGTTTTGAAATATAGATTTTGTTTTGTTTCACCATAACATTGCAGTTATGAATATTGTGAACTGGGTGTTTAATATAGGGTTAAAGGCATTTTAAAATAACTTTAGAAAAGCTCTTAGGTATCGTGTCATGGGTTTTAGTAATGCATTACTGTTCGTTGACTAACATTTACCGTTACACAACATTATTTTGGTGAGCTTACATGTTGTTGTTTGAGTCTTTAGTCGTTTGACTGGTTTGCTGCAGATCTCAATGCCCCAGTCCCGAGCTAATCGTTTCAACTCTATATAGCTATCACACCCTACAATTAATACTATCTGTTTAACATATTCTAACCCTGGTCTCCCCCTACTAGCTCTTGGGTTCAATTCCTAGCTTTAATACAAAATTTTAAAAGTGGTATGAGGACTAAAACAAGTATACTCCGTCTCGGGTGGTCCAAAATAAGTAGAGAGGGTTTGATTCACACCTCAACCATAAGGCACCGTGTTTTTTTAAATAATGATAGCCATTTGTTCAATTTCACATTTCACACATTGCAATCTGTCAATTTTCCATTTGCATTTGCATTAAAATGACAATTTGATGTTATTTTTTCAATTTCATGATATGGAAACATGGATTTTCCTTTTTCAAATGTACACATTTGTCAATTTCCCATTTATATATATATTTTTTAAATGTTCGTTTAAGGTTTTTAAATTTTGTCTATATGGTAACATGGATTTTCCATTTTGCTGTTTACACATTTTTTTATTTATTTTGTGTCTGTTGAAAACCGATATTTTCAAAACAAGATTTTTTATTTTTAATTTTATGTTTTTGTAAATGATCTTAATGTGAGTGCTTGACCCTGGCAATAGTACAGTCTGTCTATGTGTGTTAGCGGAACCGTAGAGGCTTATTACTACTGCAAGTAAGAATATTTAAAAAATAACGGCTATCTACCACTGTATTTGAAACAAAATTATTGAAAAAACAAAAATACTATTTACCATTCATATATAAGTGTTAATTCTCCCTCTCCACACCCTACCTCACCGTATTTTCTCTGGTCAAACAATCAATGCTACCCATACATGCACAAGCTTTCTATATCTCTCTCTCTATATATATGTTTTCTCTGTTCCACAAGATAAAAATTATGGTTGCTGGATTGTATCCTGCACTGTTTATGCAACATACCATTGCCAGTTCATGAAACCGTTAGGTAGTTCTCTACACATAGCGATTTTACCACTGCTCTACCTACGCCTTTTGCTTGTTTGGCTTTCTTACAGGCTAGTATGCCATAGGCATCATTAACTGTATATCAAACCCAGTCCACCTTTGTATTTGTAATCTAAGTAATAATTTGAAAAGAGACAAGTGTAATTAATTTTAAACATTATCTCTGCTTTTTTGTTTGTTTGTTTGTTTGTTTGTTTGTTTGTTTATGACATGTATATTAACCTAAAATCAAACCCTAGTCTACCTTAGTGAAAGGCTAACAGTTTAACCACTGCGTCACCTTACCCTTCTTTCTTAGTTTGATTCGTTCTAGGCCTTAGAGCTAGAAATCGAGTTACGATCTCCAGTGCAAGAGGCACATGTGCTCACCACTATAGCATGTAATGGTTAGCTGGTAACATTAGACAACCGGAAATGATTGTATTTTTGTTAGCCAAGCATTTCTGTCATTTGCCTACTGTGTGAGCACTGCCAGCAAGACAGTTTAGTTTAGAACAAGCGAGTGTGTGTGTGTGTGTATAGATTATTAGCCTCAAGCATTTAAAACTTGTGTGTAGCGACCATCTTGCTCAGTAACCACTGAGTAAGTTTTAACAGTCAACTCATAAAAACAGCATAGGATAGTTGTGTGTGCGTGTGGTTCATGTACTTGGGAATATGCATTAGCACCATGCGCTAGCTTTACCTTGCCTTCTAGAGGTAGAGCGTTATACCTTCCTTTGGACATTGCCAATGACTGCTTTCCCCCACAAGTTTTACACTTAAGCCCTTGGCTTGTTCTTGATTAGGTTTGGTTTGCTTTAGGCTTGGTTTGGTTCAGTTGGGTTTGATTCGACTTGGTTCAGTTTAGTTTAATGTAGTCACCATTTTTTATATTTTTAGCTACACTCTTTAACCAATTAATTAATGATAGTCTACTCTTAATTCTTGAATCGATAAATTGAATTTTGTGTACACCGTTTGTCAAGCCATGCCTTCAACCTATACTCCTTATGTACTACAGTCAGATCTGAAAACAAGTTCCAATGGTCAAAGACGTGTCAGTCACCATACATGTAGCCTACAATAATTCTTTCATTACCTAGCTAGGTTTCGTCACTCACAGTAAACATCTTATATTATGGGTTTGCAATATATTAAGAAAAGCAACAGTCCATGATCTTGTTGTTTTGGGTCTTTTTTGGGGGGGAAATTCATAAGCCATTAAAAGAATGACATCATGTCAAGTTCTGGGGGGACCTTGTATGTCAAAATCCCATTATCAGTTTATAAAACCTCAAGGCCATGCCCTAGCAGTTTTGGATTATTTCAATCAATGAGTCCACCATAGGAAAGATCGGAAAAATAAATAGCCTTAAAACAAGTCGTCACAGGACCCTCTCCGAACAATGCTTCGCAAAATATAAATTCATCCATTGAACATTGAACATGATCGGCGACATCATCCACGCTTCCCCCTCCCACCATGGTTGCCATATCGTTTGACCTTCAAGTGTCCTCAGCATCTCTGTGCTTCTTTCATTGCCCTGCTGTCAAGTCAAGTCAATGCATTCCAATAAGCTCAAATAACATCCACATCCTGTCAGTCTGCCCCAGCAAGTTTGTTTTCTATACTCACTTCAAGCAACATATAACCGAGTTCTGTTTGTTCTATCTAAAGCCAACTTCATCTGATCAAGGAATTATCTTTTTTCATGTCACTCATAATCGTTTACATGTTGAAGACCCCCTTCAGGGGGTTTAGGAATTAGGAATTCCATCATAGGAAAAATCGGAAAACGAACCCTCGAAATAGCGAATACTGTATTGGTATATCATCAACGTGGCCAGTAATAGCCTCGTTGAAACACGTGCCCAGTGGTATCGTCTCTTTCTATCTACAACCACTCTTCATGAACATTTTAGACCGATTTTTTTTTTAAGTTTTAAAAACTAAAATGTTTTCAACGAAAGTATCGTTAGACCCTTTCGCAATTTGTTTAAAAACATAAATACTATATTCTAAAGGGGGGGGGGGGGGGGGGCGTCACCCCGAGTCCTACGACCCCTCGTATATGTATCTGGCATCATTGGTTTGTGAGATATAACAGAAAGTCTAAAATCACAGTTTTACACCAAAAAATTCTGTTTCCCTCATTCTCAAAAACTTTAACCTATTACCAAAATAAAGAGGGTTTCGAGACAAGCCATTTGACACGTCATAGGACCAAATCCGACCATGCATTCGTGAGATATCGGAAAAAGTCTAAAATCATGGTTTTACCCCCAAAAAGCCTGTTTCCCTCATTCTCAAAAACTTTAACCTATTAATAACATATATAGGGCTTCGAGACAAGCGATTTGACACGTCACACGTCAAAATCCGACCTTGCGTTTGAGAGATATCGGCAAACTTCGTAGGAAAGTAGGCGACTATCTGGCTCTCTCCTCACCACCAAAACCCCTTCTTATAAATCATTTTTTCAAAGAGCTCGCCCTCTTACAAAAATCCCAAGTGCGCATGCGTACAAAACAAAAACATAAATGTTGATCCATAGCGGCATCCAGCAAAACGCATGCGCTATATGAGCAACAACGTTTAAGTTCATTTTGGCAGCGCACCTTATACATGTCGCATTTGAAAAGAGACTTTCACTGAAAAATTACAATTTCACCCTCTAGTAGGGGTAGGTTTTATTTAGGGGTTGAAATGAGTGGTCCATTGGAAAGAGGGCGTCAACCCGAGTCCAACGACACCTCATTTGTCAACATCCGTCCATGGGTTGGTCAGATATTAATGATTAAACCTGGACGCCGCCCGAGCAACGCCGAGTGCGTTAGAATCCGCCTCAACCCCCTACTACAATGAATGATCTAGTATTACTCTCTCCTATATTCCTTCTTATAAAATAATGTAGCCAATAATGTCATGTAGCATATGTCTACCCCTTATTATTCCCGTTTACAACGGTCTCAGATATGCGATGCTATGCAAGTCTATGTGGTGGATGGTTTTAATGACCAAATGCCCTTCCTGACGCCAACCTCTTGAGAGGCGTTAATGGGAAATCAAATGAATGAAGATGAATGAAAGTATGCAAAGATGGGAAAGGAAGCGGCCTTGGCCTATCAGAAGGTACCGTCCCAGCATTTGCCTGGAGTTGAAAATGGTGAAACCACGGAAAACCATTTCAAGAACGGCCGACGTTGGGACTCGAACCCACGTCTACCGAGTCCGCTGTGAACGCTAGGCTGCGCGTTAGTGAGCGTAGCTACCGCTGTTGGTTAACCAATATTATCATATCACTTCGAATACACTCATTTCTATCAAGAAAATCTCTGCAATAAGTGACTGATAAAATTCCTCGATCAACTTTCCTGACTGAAATATTGCTTTATATTATCATAATTTATCCATAAAGTATTCTTAATAATTTCATAAAATTGTCCTAATATAATTCATAAAATTTTCCACGCGACTAATTAACATGACATACGTTACTTAAATTCCTGACTTGAAATTTACGACTAAATTAATAAACGTTGCTAAACAAAAATTCTGATATATTGGGTGAAGAAAAAATGCCGCACTTGGAGGTCGGCATGCGGTTCCTTGTCGAAATTCATGACGAAAGCTACCCCTAGCCCCGCCACTAGTTACAATAGGAATGCGAGTTAAGAAACAAGGTTCTGGCAACGCTGGAACTGCGTGCAACGTAGTCAAGAACAGGTCACATGAACTCGGCGCTGTGTCGGAGGTGTCTCATTAGCTCAGTTTGTCTGGCTCCATGCCTAATAGGTAGGCATGCTTGCCTTTGGTCCGAAGGGTCCTGGTTTCGATCCCCGGCTGGGCCTTGGGGAATTTAATCTCCAGTAGTTAATTCTTCTAGCTCGGGGACTGGGTGTTTGTGACGTCTTCATGTACAAAGAAACCAAGCACTGGAAACATATAATCAGAAACAAGTAAAAATAAAAGCGGCAGAGCACTGGTCTTTTAAACCTGGGGTCGTGAGCTCATTCCTCACAGGAGGCAGACGTTTCAGCTTCAACATTAATTTAAAAAAAACAGTGGTACGAGGTAGTGCGGTGAATGCCGGTTGTGCAAACGTGGCCTACCGATGGTCGAGTCGCGTTCGCGACAAAAATTATTTTCAGTTAATGTATTTAATTGTATCCAATGTAGCCTACACCTCTACATTATGTGTTGTGTTTACATGAACTTCTTATAAATGTAAACGACCACTTTGTCTTGTCCATGGAACAAATAAAGCCAAAAGAACCTAGTAGTGGATACGGTAACATCGTCATTACGCAATGAGGTACAAAAAAACCTAATAGGTAGACTACACTAGATTGCTCATTATGCTACGCACAACAATTCCGTTCTTTACGTTTGACGTCCAGTCTTATCTTCATAGAGCCGGTACTTCTAATTACGAGCAGCGTTCAATTCATGGATGTGCCGACTGCTTTACTCACCTAGATTTTCGTTAAAAAGTTACTCCGTATTACACTTTCTTCACAATCACGCGCCCTGCATTGCAGTCGTGCGCTTTGGGTGGATTTTGAATGAGAGCTAGAGGACTGTGGGTTGAGGTTTTGGATCTTGCCGTTTGACAGTAGCCATGCTGTGTGTGGTTGTCCCCGGGGGTCTTCCAAACTCCCACCATGCTACGCTATATTTCTAATCTCTGGCCAGTAACTCCAAGCCTTGAACATAATACATTACAGTTATTCACACTACTAAAATCTCCATAGGGACACAGTTCATAAAAAAATCTACGCACACCCATGTACACAGGGCTGATGACCGTATTGTCCCAATCCCCTAAATTAAATTGGCAACAAGAAGTCTTAATCACAGGAACAGGGTTGTGGTTTTTGAAAGTTACATATATGTATTTCGTTAATAAGCCTTTATTACCATGCAAATTTTCAATTAGATTGATGTAACTTAGTAGTTTCGGAGATATTGAGAACTGGAGGCATATTCTATTGTTTTATATGTAGGCCATTTAATTATATACCAGCAGATGAATATTATAATGGTGGTTCATTAACTTATACAACCTTCCAATTCGAACCCTTGAATAGCACTAAAAATAAGAGCGTCATGTTTAAATTTCCCAAAGCCGCCAACTTGAATTTTGTGTAAAAATAAATTAAATTATACACCAGTTATTAAGATTTGTATAAATATTTACTTGTCAAGTTTCCTTGGGCTGGGATAATTTTGTCGCGAGAAGAGCCCATTTCAATATTTAACATTCGCGTAGCTTCCATGCGGGTTTTGTACTCATCAGGTATTGAAAATTGCATGGAAGATTCTATTTCATTAGCCTATATCACTACACAAAATTTCCGTTTCATTGCTGAAAGAGATACATAGATATTGAGAACAGGTGAATTATTTGTCATGACCGTAATGTTGAAATTGTTTTTGAATGTAGGCCATAGATTTATACACCAATATATGAAGATTTTTAGGGTGGTTCATTATACGAACTTTCACTCCGCTTCATTAAGACACAAGACATTGAAACATATTTTTAAAATTTCCTACAGCCGCCATGTTGAATTTCTCAAAACAATTGAATTAAATTAGATAGCAGGAAATTAAGCCTTGCATCAAGGTTAAAGATGCCAGGATTCATTGCGCTCAGGTAAATGAATTGCGTCCAATTTAATATTTGAACTTCGCATGACCGTCATGTTGGGTTTGTTCTCATCAGTGGTTTAAAAGTAATATACGTTAACACAGTATAGTATCCTCTATGACCAACACAATGAGATGGTTATAGTTCCAGAGATACTGAATGTGGGTAAAATATTTCGCGTGGTCGCCATGTTGGATTGGTGATACTAAATAACACTTCAAAGGCACTGTCGAGGTCGTATAATGTAGTAGCATGACCTTACCAAGTTTCATTGAAATTGCTCCAACTATATATATATTATTCGACACAAACACGTACATAGCTTCACACACACACATGGAAAATAGGTGTTCGCATAAACCTACAATTCATGAATGTAAAAGAGCCCATATTAAAATCTAGGGTAGACATAAGAATTGCTTCTGTCATTGCTTCATTTAGATTCTTGCAATATCGTGAAAATCTGCTTGGCTGCGTGGCTCAGCGGTAACGTTCTCGCCTACTGTTTCCAAGGTAGCAGGATCGAATCTTGGTGGAGTCTGTTGGCATCAGAGGATGCGTAGATGTGAGGGAGCCGTGTCAGTAGATTTACTGGCACTTTTAAACATACTCTTCGGGGTAAAATTTCGGCACCCCGGCGTCTCTAAAAGCCTCAGTCGTTACAAGGGACGTAATGCCAATAGATTTATTATTATTATTATTATTATTATTATTATTAATCTTCCTCGAAAAACATGGGTTTCTGTGGAATAGTTTCTATAACATGTGTTGCTGTGGTGACGGCACTACTATGTGTACTTGAAGTGGGGCTAGGATTGGAAGGTAGTCACGGGGTATTTACTGAGATTCCTACCCCAAAGATCCTGGGTTCAGCAATTCTAAGAGTGATTTCCTTGGTTCCCACTTCTACTGTAGACAGACAGGGATAGTTTTCAATCTTAAGCCATGGCAGCCCCCTTTCAAATTTCTAAACTCAATTGCAAATACCAACAATACTACATAATCTTAATGTCACAGATTATCAATTAAATTCCACAGATATGCAAGTACTTCGGGCTAATGACCGTGGTTACCAAACCCATAAGAAAGGTAACAACATTAAGTGTATGGGGTTTGAACAAGATCGGGGAGTTAAATTTCAGTTGTGTGAGGCTGGTGTAAATAATATCATCCTAATGAGTCTTTCAGAGTCAACTTGTTAGTAGCAGACAGGTTGTGGCTTGTTATTTGGTTACTGGCTTGTATTCCTGTGAGCAATAATTAGAACACGAAGGTCAATAGAGATAACTGATCTCTCAGGGGTTGTTACACATTCAATCTAACAGCCGTCTGCCCCAGTTCTGAGCGCCAATTTGTACCTTTATTGGTGCAGTATCAACGTAATTGATGGCCTCACTGCTGCGATTTGATGTGATAAATAACAGCACGTTCTCTACTAAAGTTCGTCGGCGCCCATATTCAGGATTCTCTTTTAAAATATCCTCATGTAGATGGTGATTAACCCTCGCCTAATGTGGTTTACTACGTAACGTAACGAGCGTGGTTTGGATCAAAATGGCCCTCACAATTTTTGCTCTTTTATTTGCAATCGAGGACTTAAATAACAATATAAGTAATTTCTATTGCATCTATCGGTTATTATTGTGAATAGGAAATACATTGTTCAGCGCACACTCATTTAATATCTCTATGCAATTCACAAACCTGTGTTTAATATTTTAGCAGAAAAATAATACCTCATTTAACAGGAGTTTCTGAAGTAATCACACACAAATACCTATACAGTATACAGACACTATTTGAAAAGATGCGGTCAAATGATTTCTTACTGATGAATATCAATTTAAGCAAAGCCTCTTTCCCTGGAAAAGCATCCATTTATGATAATTTAAAGACAATCTCATAGTGCAGTTTGAACATATCGGCCGTTTGTATTTCACAAAAACATCACGACCCTGTCGATTAAACTAAACAACACATTGTATGTATTGTAAATGATTTGGGAAGGAACCGGGTCACAGAAATTTGAAAATTAAATGCTAGGGTTATAAAGGTGTGAAGAGTATAAGATACATACTTGGGGTGGTATGGGACAAACTGACCCACTCATGTAGTAAACAACTATTTCCGTGAAGAACTATACAGCCTATTTTCATATATCCTACTTATGTTAATTGCCTCTATCAACCTACAAAATTTAAGTTTGATTGCTGTAATAGATTCGAGATATTGAGATCCATCTAAATATTTCAGATGGTAGCCATGTTGGAATTTTATATATGTAGGTTTTAGAGTTACATTATTGTGTAGGTATAGTATTCTAACATCAATCGCATGCTTACGACACAAGAAATAAAAACGAGATATTAAAATTTCGCACAGCTGCCATTTTGTGGTCATGAAAACAATTGAAGTAAATTAGATTCCAGTGGATTACAATTCGTATAAGCATATACCCTGCCAAGTCCTACTGCACTCGGATGGTTGAATTGTGAGAAATGTCCATTTAAATTTAAATGCAAAGCTGCATTTGAGAAGTTTAGAGTCTTTTCACATTAATATCACTACTAAATTAGCATATGTTTATGAAACATTTTATTGTTGTTCACCATGTCTTTTGTGAATAAACTTGTTTTGATTGGGTTCATCCCTTTAAACCAATTCTTCTGATTTCTCTCCCTAACCTGTTTCCTTATTCTTACTACATATTCCCTATGTTGGCGATTGGACTCTTCCAATTGCTCCAAACAGCGCAGCTTAACGATCACCTGACAACTGGCCATGACAGAGAGAGAAGGAACAAGCAACTACTAGGTACTAGGATCTTCCGGTGGTGAAAGTGTAAAACACTAGCAGAACATTAAATATTGTTTATAGCGATGTCATGGTAAAACACGTTTCTCTAAATCTATAACTCCCATTTGCTTCATTGAATTGATTTTTCAATGATTTTCCATAAGTTAGGTATATTTCCTAATCTCACTCACTCCCAACTATATCGTAATCAACCATGGTAGCTTAGGCAAAATGCCATGGGTCCAGGTTTGCTGTGGACTTAATAAACGAGTGGATTAGAATCCCACCGTTGACTGTTTTTGACATGGCTCTTATTGTTTCCAATTTTCAACTCCAGGCAAATGTACGTTCTAATAGGCCATATTCGCTTCCTTCCAAATACCTTATGTTCTCGTTGTGTTTTAAAAGACATTTCTATTGTAATTGAACCACATGAGCCTACATGGATTGGACTAATATTACTCTGTTTTGAAGAACATCATCAGATCCATGTAGTACATCTCACAGAGCAAAGCTGAAATGTAATCGCTAGCACAACATTTGACGGATTGTGTGCACGTTTGAGCTCCAATAAAGTGAAATTATACTTGTACGACGTTCGTATGGTATATGTACTCCTATACCTAAAATCATATCGGTTAAACATTTTCGTCAACTATCATATCTAAGACGTAAGTTGCATCTTCATAGTTCAGTGTGTAATTCAGAGCCACAGTAGTTTGCATTGTATGATGGAACGGTATTGGTGCACTTATTATGGATAACGGTGTTACGGAACAGTGATGCAAACATCCCTTTTATCGCTTGTCGTTTCCCTGTGACAATAAATGTCTGATCATTAGAAGTTCGTATTATTACGCATTCATACTGTCCCTCGACCTGAGTATGAATCAAACGGTTTAAATAGGGCTTCCATTGGCATCTCTAAAAATAATATAAATAGTAGAATATATAATAATAATAATAATAATAATAATAATAATCGATTTTATGTCTACTTTGTTTTAGCTTCTTTAGTCTTAGAGACAAAATGGTGCTGGAATTGTTCACCCATGAATGTCAAGCAAGAGTTTCTAAACTCTATCCTGTAATCTAGAGAACATAAAGATAGCGTCTAATCAACTGTTCAAATATGATAATAAAATGTAATAATGTTATAAGTTATACGTCCCATTTCACTACCGTGGCTTTTATAGACGCCGAGGCGCCTGAATTGTGCCCCGAAAGGGATCAGTAAAGTTACTGGCACGGCCCCCTGGCATTTTGCACCCTCAAATTTCAACTGACTTCGTCAGGATTTGCTTCAGTAACCTCGGGCACAGCAAGCGAGAACGTTATCGCAGAACAGTCGTTCAAATATCAAGTGAGTAACATTACCATTAGTCAATAGTGGTAGTCTGTCAAACTGCATACCACCCTACCAGCCAATAGGCTCAGCTATTTTTCCATCCGGTAATATATGCGCACTTCGTTCTGCAACTCATGTTAGGCGTGTTCCATCAGAATTGTGTATCATTTACGTTGATATAAGTAATAAATATTTATCAAATGATCTCAGTCCATTAAAACAGAAACCTGTGTTGTTGAAATCATGTAAAAGACTTTATTATATTGTTCACTTATCCTCCAATTTCGGCTTCACCCACGAACTCTGCGAGGGATCATTCCTCTACCACCACAAAGACATTGCCTTGGAGCTGGACACAACTGGGGATGGTTACAGGCCGATCGCCCAGGTGACCGCTAACTTGGGTCTAATTAAGGACGGAATTTTTTGAAAGGAGGTTGGCCGTGGACCTGTTGAAGAGAACCACCTCGGCAGGAGATTTAAACCCACGCTCTCCTGATACCACCAGCGGGGCATGAGTTAGCGCTCTCTGCCACCGCAGCCAGTCGTATTAAGTACTACCTGAACAATACGGTAAAATAATATAACAAGGTTGGTACCTGTACTGTTGGATGGGCGTGCAGTGTTCTCAACTACGGTCACCTTAACAAGCGATATGAAACACAGAAATGTGTTTTATAATAAATTTTGTCTTCTTGTGCGTCAAGTCGGAAATGATATGCTGTATGGGGTTCAATAACTGTGAGTTTATTTAGTCATTTGCTACACCGTTCATAAACGCCATTGAATAATCTGTATTTCAGTGCAAACTGCTGCTGGTTACGAGGACAAATTAATGGGCAATTACCGCTGTTGCTGTTTGAAGCGAGTACGGTGAATATATGACTTATTTTAGCAATCCAGAAGATGAGGTGATGTCACACGCTGTAAACCCAACTGGCCACAAGTATTTCTCATTATTCAAGTATCCCAGATCCTGAGGCTAGTGTACCGTAAGTTCGGGCAGTAATAAGGTACGAGCAAAGGGAATGATGCAATCTAGGAGGTTTCAGTAAGCTTCACTTATTGAGCTTGCACTAATTTAGATGTCAACATGTACCCCTCGCTGAGATGAGAATTTGACTGGGTCCGTCAAATGGAGCGTATTGCCGTCGAGGATGTGTACCATCCATGTTGTATAGAGAAACTAGCAACCCACCCGGGCTTCGCCCGGGAACAGTTATGAATACAAGGTGATAGGCTACTTTTAACCGAGGTCTTATAAGATTTCCTTGTATACGACATTAGTCGTTTTCCCTCCAGCAGTGAACACGAAAAGATTTCGGTTTGATGTAACACGCGATAGAGCCACGTTAAGTTGTCCATTATAAAAACATTCTCCACTGAGATCAACTCCAGTCACGCTAAGTGTCTGACCCTGTGCTTTGTTTATAGTCATGCAAAAGCAGACTCTTACTGGGGATTGTACTCGTTTGAAATGATAAGGCAAATCTGAAGGAATCATAGGGATTCCGGGTGCTAAGACCGTTTCTCCTGTACCACTGCTAGTTAAGATAGTTGCTTCAATGAAACAGTTTTTCAAAGCTTTCACTACTAATCGCGTCCCATTGCATAACTTTGGTGGGTGTAAATTACGTAGCAATATAATAGGCACTACCTCTTTTGAAATAAGCTTGTGTGGTGGCAAGCCAGAAAGAAGAAAAGAATTTAGGAATTCTGTAGTGTAATGAACAGCTTCTTCACTATCGACTACTGCGTCTACTGAGTAATATACATGAGCCTGGGCAGTGAATTTGGAGAACACCAAGTCATTAATTTTCACAACTTGTTCATTTGTCGGCGATAATATTGCTCTTTCCTTAAACCATGAATGAGCCTTGTTAGATAGGTCATGGATTTGAGGATAAACGCTATCAATCAATTCTTGAATGCTGCTTACTAAAACACAGAAATCGTGACTGAGGGTAATTATACCGTTAATGACCGGTAAATCTCCATTTCCGACTCTAAGTAACAAGTTAGCAAACATACTATTATCTTCTGTAGATAAGAGTACTCTCATGTTAGTTTTGAGTGCCAATTTTGTTATATCCGAGTAGGGGGGTGATGCCGATTCTGCCCCCCCCCCCCCCCATCACTACTCACAATGCGAGCCGATAACTCCCGAACCCGTTGTCGGAGATTCACGAATGAAGTGTCGTTGGACTCGGGATGACGGGGGCTTTGCCATGGACCACTTGTTATATTTTTGAAAAATATTTTGATTTTTTTTGTTTTGGAAAATAGGCGATAGTTTGAAAACCAAACAGGATAGAACGTTGTGCCATGGCTCAAACAAATGGTCTTTATGACCTTTATTTCCTATAATAAAACTTTTTTACTTTTTATGTTTTGTTTTGAAAACACTCGAATTTTGAAAATCCTATATTTTGGAAACTAGGAACTCTACAAAAGAAATTGTTTGACGTAAATCAATGGTCCCTACCCCCTCTACCCCCAAAATAAATTTCAAGTCTCTAGGATGAAAACCTGTAGTAGTGGGTTAACACGGGAGCTGCTACACTTCGGAAGTTGTGAGCCCCTGCGACCTTGGAATGGAAGGAGCCATGCTAGGAGGGCGTGCTTGGATTCGTTTTTTTCGTCTCGTCGTGCTCTTTACGGGAATGTAGGTGTCGAAAAGATGAAAATCTGGAAACACGGTTTTTTGGGGGGAAAAACGTGATTTTAAACTGTTTGCTATATCTCGCGAACCAATTATGCTAGAGGCGTGTACGAGGGGTCCAAGGACTCGGGCTGACGTCCTCTTTGCTATGGACCACTTGTTATAATTTTTTAAAAAAATTGGAAACTCGATTTTGGGGTAAACACGTGTTTTTTGTGATTTTTGCCGATATCTCACGAACCAATTATGCTAGAGGCGTGTACGAGGGGTCCAAGGACTCGGGCTGACGTCCCCTTTGCTATGGATCACTCGTTATATTTAAAAAAAATTGGAAACTCGATTTTGGGGTAAACACGTGTTTTTTGTAATTTTTGCCGATATCTCACGAACCAATAACGCTAGAGACGTGTACGAGGTGTCCTAGGACTCGGGATAACGCCCCCTTTCGAGTGTGGTAGATATTTTTTTCAAAAAATATTCACAAAGGGACTAACGCCATACACGTTGAAAAAAATTTCTTTAACGTTAAATGTTTATAATGTCCATGAAGCGTGGTGGTTGAGAAAGACGATACGGCTGGGTGTGTGTGTTTCAACGAACCCGTCGCTGACCATGGTGGCTGTGTTCAATAAATCAATCGCTATTTCGGCGGGTCGGTGTATGACAGAGCGAGGGTCCGTTTTTTCACACATTTTACCTTTAACGTGTAAACGGTGATGAGAACTTGGTTCTATGTTGGTCGAAGCGAGTAGAGAAAACAAACTTGCCGAGGAGCAAGAGGTGAATGTCATTTGAGCTTATTGAAAGGCGCTGATCTGACTTGACAACAGGTGCAATGGAAAATGACAATGACACTTGAAGGTGAAATAATCTGACCATCATGGTGGCAGGGGAGTGTGAAAGGCATGCACACACATTTGTGAAACCACATGTATGCTAAACCAGTGACATCCTGTTTTGCTTCGTACGTGACAAAATGCAAGTTCATGTGAAATTTGATCTACCACAGGTGTTCGCCTGGGACGTTAGCTGTCCACGTGCACGATAACTGTTAACAAGTTACATCCTGTTTTGCTTCGTACGTGACAAAATGCAAGTTGACGTGAAATTTGATCTGCCACAGGTGTTCACCTTGGACGTTAGCTGTCCACGTGCACGATTAGAGAATGTTTAAAGCGTGGGAATCGCTGAATCAGTAAAAAGTATGAAGCAATTTGTGGGAATAATGTCACAACCAATAGATAGGCAAGAGCTGCAAACAGCAGTGGTGGGAGGTATAGGGAGGGAGAGGGGAAGGGGTAATGTATGAGAGAACACAGGTGGAAAGGGGAAGACAAACATGTGGAGCTGAGGACTGTACACATAGAGCTATAGGTGGTGTACAACAGGTGTGAATAAATTAGAAATTGCACAGGTTCACACAACATGTAATTTATTGATCCAAGAATTAAACGTGGAGTTAAACCCTAACCATTTGACATAGAGTTTATTTCCTTTTTGTTTCAACACTTTTTCCACAAGATAATGCTGAGGAAATGCTGTTTTCTGAAGTTCATGGAGATAAAATCTACCTTTTATGGGTTGACGGTTGAGGTCCTCGAGTAAATGGGTGACTGGAGTGTCCACGTTGACTCGACGAATTCGAAATAGTTCAGTTCCCCACTGAGGCGTGTAGCCCTTATTGAAGGCAGACTAAAATTTGCTCACACGAACAAAATCCCCAATGTTCAGTTGGTGACGTTTAGGATCGGCTGTTTTTATGGGGTTAAACAGTTTATCCAATCGCTGAATATTTTTAGTTACGAGACGTGGCTTGGTCCCAATCGTTCTATGTTTGGTGTCATTGTAACGTGATACTAGCTCTGGCAACATGTCCAACCAGCGATACGTGCCCTGAGCGGTAAACGCTTTCCACATATGGGTTTTCAATGTTCGGTTGAACCGCTCAACCACACTGGCTTTGAGATTGCTGTACGTGGTGTAATGGTGAATATCCTTAGATTTGAGAAAACTGGAGAAATCCCTGTTGAAAAATTCTTTCCCCTGGTCAGTTTGTAGCAGCTAAGGTTGACGTTTGGAGTGTTGGATAATATGTTGAAAGGCCTTGGTAACTAGTGGGCCAGACTTGCGACGCACAGGTTCAACAAAGGCCATTTTGGAATAGTCATCTATTTTACAAAAGGTAGCGCACGAGTAGTTTCTACAAATGAGTTACGGCGCACGAGTCGATTCAACAAAGTTCCGTTTGCGTTCATATACCATTCATTCGATTGCGATTGAACTTCAATTGTTTGGTTTTCAAATGCAGTGGTAGATAGTCGTTATTTTGTAAAACATTCTTACTTGCAGTAGTAATAAGACTCTATGGATTCGCTAACACATAGATAGACTGTATTATTGCCATGGTCAAGCACTCACATTAAGATCATTTACAAAATCATAAAATGAAACATAAAAAATCTTGTTTTGAAAATATCGTTTTTCAACATACACAAAATAAATATATAAAAAATTTGTAAACAGCAAAATGGAAAATCCATGGTCAAGCACTCACATTAAGATCATTTACAAAATCATAAAATGAAAAATAAAAAATCTTGTTTTGGAAATATCGATTTTTTTCAACATACACAAAATAAATATATAAAAAATTTGTAAACAGCAAAATGGAAAATCCAAGTTTCCATATAGACAAAATTTAAAAACCTTAAACGGACATTTAAGAAAATATATGCAAATGGGAAATTGACAAATGTGTAAATATGAAAATGGAAAAATCCATGTTTCCATATCATGAAATTGAAAAACATCAAACTGTCATTTTAAAAAATGCAAATGGAAAATTGACAAATTGCAATGTGTGAAATGTGAAATTGAACAAATGGCTATCATTATTTAAAAAAAAGAACATGGTGCTCTATGGTTGAGGTGTGAATCAAACCCTCTCTACTTATTTGGACCACCCGAGACTGAGTAGACTAGTTTTAGTTGTCATACCACTTTTAAAAGTTTGTGTTAAATCTAGGAATTGAACCCAAGAGCTTGTAGGGGAGATCCAAGGTTATAATATGTTAAACAGATAGCCTTGAATGTAGGGTGTGGTAGCTATATAGAGATGAGACGTTTCGCTCGGGGCAGGGAGGCATGGAGATCAGCATCAAACCAGTCAAAAGACTGACGACTCAAACAACATGTAGAGCTCACCAAAATAATGTTGTGTAACGGTAAATGTTAGTCAACGAACAGTAATGCATTACTAAAACCCATGACACGATACCTAAGAGCTTTTCTAAAATTATTTTAAAATGCCTTTAACCCTATATTAAACACCCAGTTCACAAGACTCATAACTGCAATGTTATGGTCAAACAAAACAAAATCTATATTTCAAAACAAACAAGTGGTTTAGTCAATGTATACTGGAAAAAGTTTTATAAACACTCAAGTCCACAAAAATAATTAAATTAGTAACAGTCAGGTTGACCGAGTGGTTATGGTGTTTGACTTAAGTTCAAATTTTCTGTACAAGAAAGCAAGGGTTCGAATCCCTTACCTGATATAACTATTGCCTCAACATGGCTTGACCACACTCTATTATTGTGTACTCGGTACACAAACCATAAATAGAGTGTATTGTTTAAGGTCACTCTCTTTGCGAACATAGTCAGAGACTGTTGATGGTTAACAATTGCATTAATAGTGGGACATAGGGATAGCAATTAAGAAAAACAGACAATACCCATACACTATTTTTATTTATTTAATGTAAGTACTTGTACAATAGTTATATACAAACTACAATTCTCTTTTGTCTATTACTATCTAGTCCTTTTCGATCCACTTGCATATCAAGGGCAGATGACTTTGTAGTTCAGCCCCTTTAAACAACAATAACACCACTTCTTGCATAGTCTGTGATGTTGATGACTCTTGAGGCGTGGAAGATTGATACAACATAACTTTTACAACAGGGGTTAAACGTTGCTCAACAAACAATGCATTATTTTGAGTAGCAACATCTTTCTCTTGTACTAACTTTTTAGCATTCTGATGATTTTTTGTCAACACCATTAGTGTTTTGTCTGGAGCACTTCATTGATGATCATTCACACTTAAAACCACACCATTTCTACTTTTCATATTGCCTCGACATCTTGTTGACCTCTGTTTTGAGCATCGCCAGAATATTATTCCTTTTACATTTTGTCGTCTATAGTTATAAGAGTAGCCTTTATAGAGTACACGTTGTTTACCTTGGTTAGTTGTAGTAAGTTCCATAGTAGTAACTAACCTGTTAGTATGATTTGCACACTACAAAGGTTATCTCTGTTCTGGTAATTGAATTATTTAGCGTTGGCTTTTATATTTAATTCGTACAGTTTAAAGTGATAGAAAAGTGGTAGAAACGTGGTAGCAAAGTGGTAGACAATTGGTAACATAGTGGTAGAAAAGTGGTAGCAAAGTGGTAGAAAAGTGGTAGAAAAGTGGCAGAAAAGTAGTAGAAAAGTGGTAGCAAAGTGGTAGCAAAGTGATAGAAAAGTGGTAGCAAACTAGAAAAGTGGTAGAAAAGTGGCAGAAAAGTAGTAGAAAAGTGGTAGCAAAGTGGTAGAAAAGTGGTAGCAAACTAGAAAAGTGGTAGCAAAGTGGTAGCAAAGTGGTAGAAAATATTACATGTATTGTTAAGAAATAGTTTAAGCGGTTACATGGATTCATTACACTATAATTTTAGCATCACGAAGCTCATTTTCTATATCCAAAAGTTCTTCCTCATATTTAGTATGACCAGCCTGTTTACAGGTATGCAAGTTCTGAAGCCGCTGGATTAGCTTACTGGGATTGTTCCAGTAAACAAATTTAACATATGATTTTTTTGGGTGTAAACCATTGTCATCATCATCATCATTATCATCATAATCATCATCATCATCATGGTTATCATCATCAATATAATTATCATCAATATAATCATCATCACTATTACTATCTAATCCTTTTTGTTCATCTTGCAATGCAACAACCTTTGGCATAGTTTGTGTTGTCTTTGATAGTGTTAGAGGTTTCTTAGACGTTAACGACTGTCCTAACATGTCTTTTTCAGGAGATAATAAATGCTCTTTAACAAACAAAGCACTATCTTGAGCCACACTATTTTTTTCTTGGTCTTGCTTTTTTACCTTGGTTAGAGTATTTTGTCCATTTAAATGAGTATTATTTTGATATTTACAATGATGATCGATTGAAATAAGTATGTTGGAGACTTTTGTCTTAATCATTCCTCGACACTTTTTAGATCGTTGTTTCGAACAGCACCAAATAACAGTTCCATTTTTATTAGTTCTTTTTACAATATATGCATATCCTTTATAGTAAGCACATGGCTTACCATAGCTAGTCGTTGATACTTCCATGTCAACTGTTCAGCATAAACTAATCTCTAGTAAAGTTAACTCGATAATAAAAATGATTGTTTGTAGTATGTGCAGTTTAAAGTAAGAGCAAAAGTGAGAGTCAAATGGTATGAAAGTGTTTGCAAAGTGGTGGAAGAGTGGTAGCAGTTTATAGTAGTCATGATCTTTTTTACTAGAATGTGATTTGAGTAAATGTAATTTCTAATCCTTAGCAGTGAGTAGTCAGTTAGTCTTGGTTCAGACAAGCGTAAACAGTTCTCCAATGAATCAGAGATCAAGATTTTCATTATGAAACAGTTGTGTAACCAATTAGGTATCGGTACTTGATAGCTTCACACATGAACAAAAATTCCAACATATCTGACTTGAATTACATGATTTGAAAGTTGACAAAGAATATCCAATCAACCATTGTAGTTACAATGTCAAACACACAAAGACAAAATCAGCATGAAATTTTAAGTTACAGGAAAATTCTATGAAATAGACTATGCAGGAAATTTGGAAATACACATCAGAAGTTTGCAACACCATCCTTCTAGCCTATATAAATTTTCGACATGGAAAGTGTGCACTGCCCCTAACATTAAACCAATTTATCAATAACACAAGTCAACAATCAAAACATTTTGTGTTGAGTCTATCATTTAATGCATATATTCTGTCTACATTGAACAGTAACAAAAAACGCCATTCATAATTAATTAAGTTTGCTTTAATTCTTTATGTAATGATATATACATATTTAAAGTTTTGGCTGACTGTTCAGGGTGAATCGGCTTTGAACACATAAGAGAGGGAATATTTTAAGACTTAACCTCAGCTCACCTAACATAACCTAAATTTACCTAACCTAACCTTGTCATATAGGTAAGAAACGGGTCAAGCTATGCTTTCGACTACCGATTTCAGCTACTTTTCAAGGTTACTCTCCCGAACATTGCCGGAGACTGCTGATAAACACTTATATTCTCACGGCGGCGGCGCGCAACGACTTACATGACGCGCTCCCCCCTTTTCATTGATCCCTGTTGATTTGTCCCTTTGGACTGGTCCCTGTTGACTAGCCCCTTTTGGACGGGCCCTTTTTGAATGGAGTCATTTTTGACGGGTCCCTGTGGACAGGTCCTTTTGGCTGATCCCTTTGGACCGGACCCTTTGACATAATTTGGATAATTGCATGGGCCAGTCCATAGGTTATCCAATTATCCAAATTATGTCAAAGGGTCCGGTCCAAAGGGATCAGCCAAAAGGACCTGTCCACAGGGACCCGTCAAAAATGACTCCATTCAAAAAGGGCCCGTCCAAAAGGGGCTAGTCAACAGGGACCAGTCCAAAGGGACAAATCAACAGGGATCAATGAAAAGGGGGGAGCGCGTCATGTAAGTCGTTGCGCGCCGCCGCCGTGAGAATATAAGTGTTTATCAGCAGTCTCCGGCAATGTTCGGGAGAGTAACCTTGAAAAGTAGCTGAAATCGGTAGTCGAAAGCATAGCTTGACCCGTTTCTTACCTATATGACAAGGTTAGGTTAGGTAAATTTAGGTTATGTTAGGTGAGCTGAGGTTAAGTCTTAAAATATTCCCTCTCTTATGTGTTCAAAGCCGATTCACCCTGAACAGTCAGCCAAAACTTTAAATATGTATATATCATTACATAAAGAATTAAAGCAAACTTAATTAATTATGAATGGCGTTTTTTGTTACTGTTCAATGTAGACAGAATATATGCATTAAATGATAGACTCAACACAAAATGTTTTGATTGTTGACTCGTGTTATTGATAAATTGGTTTAATGTTAGGGGCAGTGCACACTTTCCATGTCGAAAATGTATATAGGCTAGAAGGATGGTGTTGCAAACTTCTGATGTGTATTTCCAAATTTCCTGCATAGTCTATTTCATAGAATTTTCCTGTAACTTAAAATTTCATGCTGATTTTGTCTTTGTGTTGTACCCGTTCGTCCTGGGGATGCGATGACCCATCTGCTATAACATCACATCCCTGGAGTTCCAGGACAGAGCGGAGTTAAATGAACCTCTAGTCAAATAAGGAATGTGTCGGAAATTCAGCTGAGTTCGTGAAAAAGCAGTGGGTTTCACGAGACAAAGTATCTCTAGGGTCGTTACGGGCTTAAGTTAATAAAAATAATTCAAATATAAATGGGCGCCATCAACTGAATTCCTAGCAAAACCACTTCCTTTCCGGATAAGCCTTACTCAAGACAAGGAAAGAAAAAGGAACATCACACCATCATCAGATCACAACTAAGATAAAAACAAATTTATTTTACTTTGATAGTCAGACAGACATTTTAAATATAATTCCTACCTAAGAGTATGGTCGAATGCAAAGTTAAATTGTCATTGTCCAAAAATCGAACCATCTCCTTTCTAATGCAAATTTATTTCAATCCACTTATCAAGAAAAATGTATAAAGTTCTCTTGGGTTCTCAGGATCACTGAAGCACTATGTCTTTCGTCACTGACATTTGTGAAACCTGAGACCTAATTCTCTTTAATTTAACATCAATGTGGATTTAATTAAGTTACTAATCTGCCTAAACATACACATATAATAATCACTCATGTTAAATATCACATAAATTATGGTTTGCATGGTATAATTTGAACGTAGAACATGTTAATCTAATGTTCCTAAACATTTACTAATTAATTTACATTATTTACATCGTCATTAATCTCTTATCTGTGAATTACAGAAAATTCAAATTCTCATTGGTCATCCTCATCATTATTATCAAATTAAATATTTCTCACATTAATTCTCACTTCAAAATTCCAAATATTCCTGTCAGAATCGTTAATTCATCACCATTACATCATTTAAATTCACATTTCAAGTTGCAATTCCTTCGAATCATCTCTCAATTAAATTTATTTAATTTCATATAAATTCATTAATCATCAGCTTCTTTAATTAATCATCACCTTCTAATTCAGTTATTCATCATCATTACAATCGTCTAATAATTCATTTCAATCAGTTTAATTAATTCAATCTTTAATTCATCCACTTATTTAATTCATCGATTTATTTCAAAATTTAATTTATCAACTTATTTAAATTTCAATCATCTGGTTATTTAGTTTATTATTTCATCTAGTCATTCTGATTTTTATTTCATTAGGTCATTCTGATTTTTATTTCATTAGGTCAGATCGTTAATATGCTTAAATCTCAGATTATTATTTCATTAATTATTATTTTCAGAAAATCTTGTATTATCAACTTCATTTACTTGTTTAATTTCCTAACAAATTGTTTAATAAGGTTTATAGAACGTTGTCTTACAGTTTTATTACTTCCAAGTTATATCTCGTATTTAATTATCATGCCAAAAATATTATTGTCTCCACGACATCACGTTGGATCTAACTATCCACAACGACATTATATTTCTTCAATATTCCAAATATCACATTTGAATATAAGAATTGCTACAAAAACTCCATAAATATTCAGCACATACAGCATGAATCTCAACAATTACGCTAGACTGGGTACAACGACCTCATGTCCGCCTTCAAAATACATTATCAACGTTGCAACTATCAAATGGCAAATTCCACAAAATGCCTATCACAGACTTCATTTAACCACGTTGCATGATCTACAAAAATATATAAATGGCTTCAAATTATTAACGCACATAATCTCCAATGACTGTAATTACTCTGATCACTTCTAGACAACTTCTTAAACAATTGGAAAAACATTACTTCAGTAATTTAATATTTGCTTTCAAATAGCATAAATTCTCTTTCACAAGTTTCATAATTCACATCGTAGAAAAACACCAATGTGCTATAATCTCTCACATCAAAATCTGCAATACTGATCTGCCTTAAAATAATTATGACCATTAATGATTAATCTTACAAGATTAAATTACTTTAAATCCTTCTCAAAGGTATCAAACACAATTATAAAAATCATCAAAGCATCAGCTGTAATAGCTGTTAAACTGAAATTACTCTCAAAAGAGTATAGCAACAAAATATTGGATTGGCAAACTAGAATTACTATATGCAATCCTGTTGACATTTATCGTTACTTTATTTAACAAAATCTCGACTGATATGTGACTATTAGTTCCTTGTTTAATTCACTTACATCTCGTGTACATTCGGATGATAAAATGAGTTCCTCAATGGCGAGTAAGATGTGTAACCACCGTGCAATCGTATAAATACGAAGGACCTCGCCCCGTCGACTTGGATGATAGTTCCCTAAACGATGGGTAAGGCGAGTACCACCATACAATCGTATAAATACGACAGACCCCATCTCGTGGACTATATGAGTGAATGTACCAGAAAGGAATCAACAAGTTTCTAGTTGTCATATAAAAGCGACGTTCATTCACTAAAGTGAATAACTTCTTAATATCTCCAAACAATCCAATGGAAAAAATCCCTACTGATGAATAATACACACTCGCTAGTATGCAATGAACTGACGAAGTAGTTTCTGATAATCAATTGCAGATCACGAGTTCGAAATACTCGTTACACAAAAAAAAACTATCCATGAAAAATATCCTAGCTGGAAAAATGTCTATAAGACCAAACATCTTCTTAATAAAGTCAAACAACGGTGAGAATATCGATTAATGATGCCTGCCATATCATATGGTCACTCCATATTCTAGCAAATTCGAAGTATATAAATTCAAACCATGTCTTAATAATCAAATCACTCCTATTAGAAAAATATACATGTGTGCCCAGTATTCATGAAAATAATCGTATCAGGTAGATAGAACTCTTACAATACCTTTCATTATCAGTTGTAATATAATTTCCAAGATCGTCGATTTTCCCTACCTAAAGATTTCTCATAAGATCGGCGTGAATATCATTTCATCCATGAAATGACGATTTCCTTCGAAATCCCAAGCGAATCAGCTGTTGGACTCCTCTCGTCAGGAACCGAATCCATCGCTCTGTGGTGCCATCTTGTCTCTATTCACGTTTACTCGATCATGTTGAACCTCGGATTACCCATAGCGGATATCGTCCAACTCCTTCTCGAAAAGTTCATGGTAACAGCGGACCCCCTACTCTTCTTCTAATATACGCCACTGTTCCGATAAATGTTCAGTTTGAGAATTGTAAGTCCTCTCTCAACTTACTGCGAAGTTCTACTTGAGTAAAATAAAAATTTTACTAGATAGTGTTCCAGATTACGATACACCCTGTATCTGTCTATAATTTGTAATCCATGAAAATGGCATAAGATAAAAATCTTATAAATGCACGCTGTAATGTTCATCAGAGCCTATGCTAAACATTCAGTTTACTTGAAATAGTAAAAAGTCGCTTTGAATGTATTATATAACAGCATGGTTATAATGTTAAATGTGAAAGCCTGTGTTCGAACAACGTCGAAATGAAGCTTGAAACAAAGTCTTCATATGCGATCAGTGCGGTTTTGACATACCCCGGCTATCCACAATTGTCCTCTCGGCTAGCCCGGCTGGATCGATGACCCGCTCGGCCTCTGTTGCTCGGTGATGCGAGATATGTCGCCTACACTTGCCGTGACGGCTTACGTGTGTTGCGTGACCTTCAATGCCCGTCTCGCTGTGCTATAGGACTGCTCTGTACTGCTCGCCTCGTTGAGCCTAACTGACCTGCTAAGCGCTGCGTCCCAGCTTATGAGTTCCGAGCGGCACGTGGCTGATTCTCCCCACCACAGTGCTCCCACGTCACGAAGATAGTCTCGAACCCGACTCCTCTCGGCTGTTCTGTTATACAATAACTTATTTCCATAAAATTATTTCCACATATAATTCATGTCATATATACTCTTCTAAGTTGTTTTAACTTATTATAATCCCATATATATTTCAATAAAACTTCACATCCTTATTAATAATTCTATCTTCTTACAGATTTCAATGCCTCCTTGATTCTTGACCTCCTACGTCATCTTGGCTTTCTTCTTGACGCGATCGATGCGCTATCTTATCTGAATGCTTCCCAAAACTTCAACTACAGCTTAATGTCAGCTGGCGTAGCCGATAGCCTAAAATAGGTATCGGGTACATCTCTCCCGTACATCTCCTTTTTTTTTTATCAGGATTGAGAAAAAAAAATACACTCTCAGGCATTCAATATATTATACATGTACACGATAGCTCTACAATTTCCTTTACTCAGCATGATGGTATTTCCTGATGCTAGCTGCATTAAAAGTTCCTACAACTTCATCAGTATCCATTCTGACAATCTTATAGCTATTATTCTGGTATGTTTGTTCAATACGGAACGGTCCAGCGTACAATGGAGCGAATTTATGGTAGATCTTCAGCTGTAGGTTCGAAGTGACTGGCTTCCTAATCAGCACCTCATCATTTTCTTGAAATGGCTCGTGGAACCTCCTTCCTGCCTGTCTCCTGGCTCTCTTCTCCGCCTGTCTTCTGAGCCTCTCTCCTGCCATCTCGACTCTTCTTTCTTGTGTGGGTTGAGGATCTACTGGTGCCCTCACGACTCTATCCCATGGTCTATCTGGTTTCAATCCATGATGAAGCATGGACGGAATCTGTCCTGTGCTTTCATGTACTGTGGAATTCAAGCATTGGCTAATGATGGGTATCACTTCCATCCATCTATGGTGTTGCCTTGACACATATAAGCGACACAGCTTACTTATCTCCGGCATAATTCTTTCGGCGGGATTTCCCTCTGGATACCGTACAGAATTAAACACATGCCTGACTCCTAAACGTTCCATAGCAGTAGAAAATTCCATGCTAGTAAATTGCGATCCATGGTCACTCAACAAAACTTCAGGTTTCCCCATGCTCGGAATGACTGTTTTCTCAAGTCGATTTATTACGTACTTGGACGTAGCTTTCTGTATAGGGCATAGAGATACGTACTTCGAATATACATCGACTGTTACTAAAACGAATTGATTGCCTTTCGTCGAACGAGGAATCGGACCAAAAATGTCCGTCGCGAAAAGTTCTCTTGGCTTGCTGGGTAATATTGATCTGGGAACTTCTTTCATTAACTTAGATGAGTATTTACTTCGCTGACAACTGTCACAGGTCTTTATGACGTCGCGAATCGTTTGTCCCATTTGTTTCCACACAAAAGTTTCTTGAGCGAGAGCCAAAGTCTTGTCTACACCTACATGAGCTGCAGTTCGGTGAATCATCCAAATAACTGGTTTGACAAGCTTGGGTGGGATCACTACTCTAAGTCTAGTATGATCCTGGTCAATATATTGGCATATAACACCTCCCATAATATGATGTCTTCTAGCCTCTATCTCAGTTCTTTGAAAATCTGGATCAGTGTTATCCATCCTACGTGTCAGAAAACGGTAAATTCTTCGCAAAGGTGCATATCTCTTCTGAGTTTGCGATAACAACTTCAACTTTTCTAGAGTACCACTATCCTCTTGAATCAAATTTATATGGTTGACTATTACTTCTTCACAAGGGTTTCTGCTCAGCACATCTGCTAACAGATTTAACTTCCCCGGTCTATGTACAACAGTTGGGTTAAATTGCTGTAAGAACCGAGCCCATCTGGTGATGCGGTCACTCGCTAAGTCTGTCTTCATAATAAATTGGAGGGCTTTATGATCTGTGATCACTGTTATGTCATGTCCAAACAACACCTTCTTCCACGTTTTGAGAGCATGAACCACTGCTAATGCCTCTAACTCAGTTGCATAGTAATTCTTCTCACAATTCCTAAGCTTGCGACTGGTGAAAGCTAAATATCTATGTTTCTTGTCATCATCCAGCTGATATAGGATTCCACTAATACCTATTTTGGATGCGTCTGTCTCTACAAAGAATCGTCTTGTAAAATCAGGATACTCAAGCTTGATATTTTGGATTAGCATTTTCTTGGCCGCTAAAAATGCTTGATTGCATCTATCGTCCCATTTCCATCGATTTCCCTTCCTTAATAAATCCTGCAGAGGTGCCATTGTCTCAGTATATCCAGGACAATGTGTTGAAAAGAACTGACACATGCCTAAAAACTGCCGTACCTCTTTAATCTTTCGTGGTGTTGGAAACTCTGAAATTGCTATTATCTTCTTTGGATTGGGCCTATAACCATCTCCATCGATTCTATGTCCAAGAAATTCAATTTCTTCATGAAAGAATTGACATTTATTGAAGTTCACCTTGAAGTTCGTTCTTCTAAGATCTTCAAAAAGCATTTGAAGGTGTCTGATATGTTCTTCCGCTGTCTCAGACGCTATAATCAGGTCATCAATATAGCTTACAACATGCTCTTTAACTGCATCTGACAAATTTTGATCTAGTGCTCGGATCATCACCGGACCACTATTTTTCACACCAAAAGGTAACCTATTGAATACGTATGTTTTATGGTCAAACAGGAACCCTGTGTACTGTTTGCACTCTTCTGCTAGCTCAACATGATAATATGAACTAGTCAGATCGATTGTCGAGAAGACACTCTTTCCTCTAAATCGGCGTAACAATTCACGAATAACAGGTGGTCTATCGTGTTCAGGAAGAACTCTTTCGTTAAGGGATCTGGCATCTAGACATATCCTCAGCTTACCGTTAGGTTTCTTGACAACAGCTAAAGGATTCAAATAAGCAGTTGGCATTTTCTTAATTATTCCATCTGTTTCCATGTCGCTTATCATCATGCTAACTTCCTCCTTCCATTTATCCGGAATGGGATATAAATTTTTATGGTATGGTTTGTCATCCATCAACTTGATGCTGTATGTAAAATTTTCTATGAGACCTGGTTTGTCATTGAATATATCCTCATATTCTGAAATTACTTGATCAAACCGCCCCTTAATTTCTGGATTTATTTTACTAGTTTTGCCAATTTTATCTTCTATAGACCTTTCAACGCTGCATACAATTTCATCCAATATATCCTCTCTAAAGAATGTCATCTCCGATTCTTGATTTTCCATAACCCCTTCTTGAAAGTACATGCGCCTACTCTGCATATCTATGATCAGGCCACTCTCACTTAGGAAATCCACTCCTAGGATCATGTCAAAATGTAGTTGACCCACTACTAGGAACATCTGTTCAAAACTTCTGGTTCCAATCCCAACATCTAAAAGTACCTGACTTTTACATTTCATACTCTTGTCTGGAATCACCCCTTGAATTTTGCTAACAACAGTTGGCAACATTGTAATTCTTCCTAATAATTTCAATTCATCCAGGCAACCTATGGATATCAAGCTCACCATAGCTCCTGTGTCTACAAGTGTCTTTATTTCTTTTCCCATGACTTCCACACTAATAACTGGCAATTCATGTCTATTTTCCCGTTGTATTATGTCTTCTTCCTCGATTAAATCCTCGTCCTTGACCTGATATGTTTCTACGATGACGATTGATTCCCAATGATTTTCATTTTCCTCTGGAGTTAATTTGACGTTTTTTTTTTCCTTCGCCACTCGTGCTGGCTCGATTGACATCTCTCATTGTCTCCTCGAGTGGTGCACTAGGCTGTCTATCCTCTTGTCTTGACCTTTCATGTCCACGATTATCCCTTCTGTCGTTAGGATCGTTTCTTCGGCCACCCTGTCGGTCGTTTCCATTAAACTGTTGACCTTGGTTCCAGTTATTCCTTCCCCGATATCTGTTATTATACCGATTCCTGTCCTGATACCTGGAATTTTGGTTATAATTCCTATACCGGTTATCTCTCGCTTCTTGATCGTATGGCCTCTCATATGGTCCTCTATATCGATCATTTCCTCTTGCATTACGGATATTTCCTCGATTCCCATCGTTCCGTCGGTTTTCCCAGGAATCCCTTCTGTCCGTTTGAGCTGCATTGTCCACGACTACCGCATTTACTTCTTGCGTGTTTCTGTTGTCGTTCCGATTACTTCTCGGTGTAACCTGTGCGCTCGTATAATCCAATCGCCTCAATATATCATCATAATGTTCCAGCGTATTGGCTCCCGATGCTATCAAAGATCGCTGTACCTCTATCGGTAACTGTCGCGCTATAGCTTGCAAAAGCTCTTCTTCTGGCAATGGAGGAATAAGGAACTGTAATTTAGCCAGTTGTGACGTGAAGTAGTTGGCGTAATGCGTCGGATGTGACGTAGAATAGCGTTTAGAGTACATCTCCGCTCTTACGTTGAGTTGATCCTCGGCACTCCAGAATCTCCTCAAGAAAGCCATGGCAAATTGCTCCATGTTCGCAAAGTTGCTTCTGAACGCTCTAAACCACGTAAGTGCAGATCCATCTAAGGCGCGTTCTACTATCCTTAGCTCTCTTTCTTTGGCTACCCTGTGTTCCGCCATGTAGTCTCGAATATCTCGCAGAAATTCTACTGGTGTAACACCTGTATTTCCCGAAAACTTTCTCGGTTTGTCATCTAGGTTCCTTATAATTGTGACTGGACCTGAATATCGTTCACTTGGACTCGACGTACTCCTACTCGAACTTGGATTCTCCTGAGGGGTTGAACTGACCCTTTCGAATGTCACATTCGGTTGCATTTGACGGTCTTCTACCATGCTCGTGTCTTGATTCGTCATACTGCGGTCTATCGCTGTTTGATTCATCAATGTTTCCCCTGATGTTACATTATGACTGGTGAAACTGTTAACTATGGATTCTAGTTTCGTCATCCTGTCTTCTGCTAATCTCTTGACCTGAGTCTTCAACTCATCTAACGATGTAACGTCCTGCGTCTTGTTACTTTCGTCTAGATCGTTCCTCAACTTGTCAATCTTTCCTTCGCACGTGTTCTTCACTAACGCGACTTGTTCTTTCAACAGATCAACATCTGTTCTAAATAGTGTTGAATCTAATTTCATCGCTTCCTTGCTTTCCGTAAACCTAGCTTCTAAGTTTGCCATACCTGCGATTAATTTTTCATCTAACCCGTCACGTTTCTCTTTTGCTTCGGCATCGACCTCATTATATCGTTCCTCAACAATTGCTCCGACTCTATTTTTAAATAAAGTTAAGTTTTCGTTAACCTTTTGCTCTATATCGTCGTCTATCTTTCTAATATCCTTCTGCAATTGATTTTCTAACGACTTTATATTAGAATTGACCTCTCCCAAGACTTCATCTTTAATGGTCCCAATTACTGTCTTCAAATCTTTTATTTCGTTACCTAGATTCGTTTCTAGACTCTTAATCTTAGTCTCGAAAGATACTTCGGTAGACCAATCTTGAATTTTTCCTACATCTGCCACTAAACCATCGATGTCGAATCTCAACTTCGATACATCTGACTTAATGTCTTTCTGTATGGTCATAACGTCTGTTCTTAAAGTAAAAATATTTTCTTCTCCTCTACTTTCCAACTCGATAATATTTTTCCTTAATATCTGAACATTTTCCTCTCCTTTCATGTTTACTGCAATTATGTCTAATTGTAAAGTTTTCAACATCTCATTGTTCTTTAAAGTTAAACTATTCTCTAATCTGGTTAACTTATTTTCTAATTCAGTATTAGTTTCTTCACTACGAGACTGTAATTTCTCTTCTAACGATTTGAAATTGTCCTCACTATTTGACTGTAATTTCTTTTCTAATGATTTAAAATTGTCTTCACTATTTGACTGTAGCCTAGTCTCTAATAACATCAACTCATCTTTGCTATTTGACTGTAGCCTAGTTTCTAATAACATCAACTCATCTTTGCTATTTGACTGTAGCCTAGTTTCTAATAACATCAACTCATCTTTGCTATTTGACTGTAGTCTAGTCTCTAATGATTTCAAATTATCGTTTAGATTACCTTCGTTACTAGCCTGTAACAACCTTAAATTTTCTTCAGTACTAGTTTGCAATAATTTTAAATTCTCTTCATTACTAGCCTGTAATGATTTTACATTCTCTTTACATTTAGCTTCTAATCTAGCTTCTGAATTATTAATTTGTTCTTTAACTTCAGTTTCCATCTTAGAAATGGTTTCTGCAATTCCAGACATACCCGTCTGTAACTCTCCTAACACCTTCGCTAAATCCTCTGGCAACATAATTATATTTCAATATAGAATTATATAGAGACGTTAGACAACAACACATCGCAATGTCTCAATTCCTGCATTCACTTGGGTATAGGGAAAAATATCTTATAACTAACATGATATTACTAATACGATTAACATGAACACTGGATTGGGCACACAAGTACATTGTCTGACTAAGTATAATAAATTTTGTAACACACTTAAATGAACTTGAGATCAATCTCTCAGTAATCTAAATCTGATGTGATTCCATCGAATTAACAAAATCGAAAAGCCCCACTAGTTGGATAAAGCCAATTCTCCCTCTCTCTCTGTACCCGTTCGTCCTGGGGATGCGATGACCCATCTGCTATAACATCACATCCCTGGAGTTCCAGGACAGAGCGGAGTTAAATGAACCTCTAGTCAAATAAGGAATGTGTCGGAAATTCAGCTGAGTTCGTGAAAAAGCAGTGGGTTTCACGAGACAAAGTATCTCTAGGGTCATTACGGGCTTAAGTTAATAAAAATAATTCAAATATAAATGGGCGCCATCAACTGAATTCCTAGCAAAACCACTTCCTTTCCGGATAAGCCTTACTCAAGACAAGGAAAGAAAAAGGAACATCACACCATCATCAGATCACAACTAAGATAAAAACAAATTTATTTTACTTTGATAGTCAGACAGACATTTTAAATATAATTCCTACCTATGAGTATGGTCGAATGCAAAGTTAAATTGTCATTGTCCAAAAATCGAACCATCTCCTTTCTAATGCAAATTTATTTCAATCCACTTATCAAGAAAAATGTATAAAGTTCTCTTGGGTTCTCAGGATCACTGAAGCACTATGTCTTTCGTCACTGACATTTGTGAAACCTGAGACCTAATTCTCTTTAATTTAACATCAATGTGGATTTAATTAAGTTACTAATCTGCCTAAACATACACATATAATAATCACTCATGTTAAATATCACATAAATTATGGTTTGCATGGTATAATTTGAACGTAGAACATGTTAATCTAATGTTCCTAAACATTTACTAATTAATTTACATTATTTACATCGTCATTAATCTCTTATCTGTGAATTACAGAAAATTCAAATTCTCATTGGTCATCCTCATCATTATTATCAAATTAAATATTTCTCACATTAATTCTCACTTCAAAATTCCAAATATTCCTGTCAGAATCGTTAATTCATCACCATTACATCATTTAAATTCACATTTCAAGTTGCAATTCCTTCGAATCATCTCTCAATTAAATTTATTTAATTTCATATAAATTCATTAATCATCAGCTTCTTTAATTAATCATCACCTTCTAATTCAGTTATTCATCATCATTACAATCGTCTAATAATTCATTTCAATCAGTTTAATTAATTCAATCTTTAATTCATCCACTTATTTAATTCATCGATTTATTTCAAAATTTAATTTATCAACTTATTTAAATTTCAATCATCTGGTTATTTAGTTTATTATTTCATCTAGTCATTCTGATTTTTATTTCATTAGGTCATTCTGATTTTTATTTCATTAGGTCAGATCGTTAATATGCTTAAATCTCAGATTATTATTTCATTAATTATTATTTTCAGAAAATCTTGTATTATCAACTTCATTTACTTGTTTAATTTCCTAACAAATTGTTTAATAAGGTTTATAGAACGTTGTCTTACAGTTTTATTACTTCCAAGTTATATCTCGTATTTAATTATCATGCCAAAAATATTATTGTCTCCACGACATCACGTTGGATCTAACTATCCACAACGACATTATATTTCTTCAATATTCCAAATATCACATTTGAATATAAGAATTGCTACAAAAACTCCATAAATATTCAGCACATACAGCATGAATCTCAACAATTACGCTAGACTGGGTACAACGACCTCATGTCCGCCTTCAAAATACATTATCAACGTTGCAACTATCAAATGGCAAATTCCACAAAATGCCTATCACAGACTTCATTTAACCACGTTGCATGATCTACAAAAATATATAAATGGCTTCAAATTATTAACGCACATAATCTCCAATGACTGTAATTACTCTGATCACTTCTAGACAACTTCTTAAACAATTGGAAAAACATTACTTCAGTAATTTAATATTTGCTTTCAAATAGCATAAATTCTCTTTCACAAGTTTCATAATTCACATCGTAGAAAAACACCAATGTGCTATAATCTCTCACATCAAAATCTGCAATACTGATCTGCCTTAAAATAATTATGACCATTAATGATTAATCTTACAAGATTAAATTACTTTAAATCCTTCTCAAAGGTATCAAACACAATTATAAAAATCATCAAAGCATCAGCTGTAATAGCTGTTAAACTGAAATTACTCTCAAAAGAGTATAGCAACAAAATATTGGATTGGCAAACTAGAATTACTATATGCAATCCTGTTGACATTTATCGTTACTTTATTTAACAAAATCTCGACTGATATGTGACTATTAGTTCCTTGTTTAATTCACTTACATCTCGTGTACATTCGGATGATAAAATGAGTTCCTCAATGGCGAGTAAGATGTGTAACCACCGTGCAATCGTATAAATACGAAGGACCTCGCCCCGTCGACTTGGATGATAGTTCCCTAAACGATGGGTAAGGCGAGTACCACCATACAATCGTATAAATACGACAGACCCCATCTCGTGGACTATATGAGTGAATGTACCAGAAAGGAATCAACAAGTTTCTAGTTGTCATATAAAAGCGACGTTCATTCACTAAAGTGAATAACTTCTTAATATCTCCAAACAATCCAATGGAAAAAATCCCTACTGATGAATAATACACACTCGCTAGTATGCAATGAACTGACGAAGTAGTTTCTGATAATCAATTGCAGATCACGAGTTCGAAATACTCGTTACACAAAAAAAAACTATCCATGAAAAATATCCTAGCTGGAAAAATGTCTATAAGACCAAACATCTTCTTAATAAAGTCAAACAACGGTGAGAATATCGATTAATGATGCCTGCCATATCATATGGTCACTCCATATTCTAGCAAATTCGAAGTATATAAATTCAAACCATGTCTTAATAATCAAATCACTCCTATTAGAAAAATATACATGTGTGCCCAGTATTCATGAAAATAATCGTATCAGGTAGATAGAACTCTTGCAATACCTTTCATTATCAGTTGTAATATAATTTCCAAGATCGTCGATTTTCCCTACCTAAAGATTTCTCATAAGATCGGCGTGAATATCATTTCATCCATGAAATGACGATTTCCTTCGAAATCCCAAGCGAATCAGCTGTTGGACTCCTCTCGTCAGGAACCGAATCCATCGCTCTGTGGTGCCATCTTGTCTCTATTCACGTTTACTCGATCATGTTGAACCTCGGATTACCCATAGCGGATATCGTCCAACTCCTTCTCGAAAAGTTCATGGTAACAGCGGACCCCCTACTCTTCTTCTAATATACGCCACTGTTCCGATAAATGTTCAGTTTGAGAATTGTAAGTCCTCTCTCAACTTACTGCGAAGTTCTACTTGAGTAAAATAAAAATTTTACTAGATAGTGTTCCAGATTACGATACACCCTGTATCTGTCTATAATTTGTAATCCATGAAAATGGCATAAGATAAAAATCTTATAAATGCACGCTGTAATGTTCATCAGAGCCTATGCTAAACATTCAGTTTACTTGAAATAGTAAAAAGTCGCTTTGAATGTATTATATAACAGCATGGTTATAATGTTAAATGTGAAAGCCTGTGTTCGAACAACGTCGAAATGAAGCTTGAAACAAAGTCTTCATATGCGATCAGTGCGGTTTTGACATACCCCGGCTATCCACAATTGTCCTCTCGGCTAGCCCGGCTGGATCGATGACCCGCTCGGCCTCTGTTGCTCGGTGATGCGAGATATGTCGCCTACACTTGCCGTGACGGCTTACGTGTGTTGCGTGACCTTCAATGCCCGTCTCGCTGTGCTATAGGACTGCTCTGTACTGCTCGCCTCGTTGAGCCTAACTGACCTGCTAAGCGCTGCGTCCCAGCTTATGAGTTCCGAGCGGCACGTGGCTGATTCTCCCCACCACAGTGCTCCCACGTCACGAAGATAGTCTCGAACCCGACTCCTCTCGGCTGTTCTGTTATACAATAACTTATTTCCATAAAATTATTTCCACATATAATTCATGTCATATATACTCTTCTAAGTTGTTTTAACTTATTATAATCCCATATATATTTCAATAAAACTTCACATCCTTATTAATAATTCTATCTTCTTACAGATTTCAATGCCTCCTTGATTCTTGACCTCCTACGTCATCTTGGCTTTCTTCTTGACGCGATCGATGCGCTATCTTATCTGAATGCTTCCCAAAACTTCAACTACAGCTTAATGTCAGCTGGCGTAGCCGATAGCCTAAAATAGGTATCGGGTACAGTGTGTTTGACATTGTAACTACAATGGTTGATTGGATATTCTTTGTCAACTTTCAAATCATGTAATTCAAGTCAGATATGTTGGAATTTTTGTTCATGTGTGAAGCTATCAAGTACCGATACCTAATTGGTTACACAACTGTTTCATAATGAAAATCTTGATCTCTGATTCATTGGAGAACTGTTTACGCTTGTCTGAACCAAGACTAACTGACTACTCACTGCTAAGGATTAGAAATTACATTTACTCAAATCACATTCTAGTAAAAAAGATCATGACTACTATAAACTGCTACCACTCTTCCACCACTTTGCTAACACTTTTATACCATTTGACTCTCACTTTTGCTCTTACTTTAAACTGCACATACTACAAACAATCATTTTTATTATCGAGTTAACTTTACTAGAGATTAGTTTATGCTGAACAGTTGACATGGAAGTATCAACGACTAGCTATGGTAAGCCATGTGCTTACTATAAAGGATATGCATATATTGTAAAAAGAACTAATAAAAATGGAACTGTTATTTGGTGCTGTTCGAAACAACGATCTAAAAAGTGTCGAGGAATGATTAAGACAAAAGTCTCCAACATACTTATTTCAATCGATCATCATTGTAAATCTCAAAATAATACTCATTTAAATGGACAAAATACTCTAACCAAGGTAAAAAAGCAAGACCAAGAAAAAAATAGTGTGGCTCAAGATAGTGCTTTGTTTGTTAAAGAGCATTTATTATCTCCTGAAAAAGACATGTTAGGACAGTCGTTAACGTCTAAGAAACCTCTAACACTATCAAAGACAACACAAACTATGCCAAAGGTTGTTGCATTGCAAGATGAACAAAAAGGATTAGATAGTAATAGTGATGATGATTATATTGATGATAATTATATTGATGATGATAACCATGATGATGATGATGATTATGATGATAATGATGATGATGATGACAATGGTTTACACCCAAAAAAATCATATTTTAAATTTGTTTACTGGAACAATCCCAGTAAGCTAATCCAGCGGCTTCAGTACTTGCATACCTGTAAACAGGCTGGTCATACTAAATATGAGGAAGAACTTTTGGATATAGAAAATGTGCTTCGTGATGCTAAAATTATAGTGTAATGAATCCATGTAACCGCTTAAACTATTTCTTAACAATACATGTAATATTTTCTACCACTTTGCTACCACTTTTCTAGTTTGCTACCACTTTTCTTCCACTTTGCTACCACTTTTCTACTACTTTTCTGCCACTTTTCTACCACTTTTCTAGTTTGCTACCACTTTTCTACCACTTTGCTACCACTTTTCTACTACTTTTCTGCCACTTTTCTACCACTTTTCTACCACTTTGCTACCACTTTTCTACCACTATGTTACCAATTGTCTACCACTTTGCTACCACGTTTCTACCACTTTTCTATCACTTTAAACTGTACGAATTAAATATAAAAGCCAACGCTAAATAATTCAATTACCAGAACAGAGATAACCTTTGTAGTGTGCAAATCATACTAACAGGTTAGTTACTACTATGGAACTTACTACAACTAACCAAGGTAAACAACGTGTACTCTATAAAGGCTACTCTTATAACTATAGACGACAAAATGTAAAAGGAATAATATTCTGGCGATGCTCAAAACAGAGGTCAACAAGATGTCGAGGCAATATGAAAAGTAGAAATGGTGTGGTTTTAAGTGTGAGTGATCAGGCGATGTAGTGCTCCAGACAAAACACTAATGGTGTTGACAAAAAATCATCAGAATGCTACAAAGTTAGTACAAGAGAAAGATGTTGCTACTCAAAATAGTGCATTGTTTGTTGAGCAACGTTTAACCCCTGTTGTAAAAGTTATGTTGTATCCATCTACCACGCCTCAAGAGTCATCAACATCACAGACTATGCAAGAAGTAGTGTTATTGTTGTTTAAAGGGGCTGAACTACAAAGTCATCTGCCCTTGATATGCAAGTGGATCGAAAAGGACTAGATAGTAATAGACAAAAGAGAATTGTAGTTTGTATATAACTATTGTACAAGCACTTACATTAAATAAATAAAAATAGTGTATGGGTATTGTCTGTTTTTCTTAATTGCTATCCCTATGTCCCACTATTAATGCAATTGTTAACGATCAACAGTCTCTGACTATGTTCGCAAAGAGAGTGACCTTAAACAATACACTCTATTTATGGTTTGTGTACCGAGTACACAATAATAGAGTGTGGTCAAGCCATGTTGAGGCAATAGTTATATCAGGTAAGGGATTCGAACCCTTGCTTTCTTGTACAGAAAATTTGAACTTAAGTCAAACACCATAACCACTCGGCCAACCTGACTGTTACTAATTTAATTATTTTTGTGGACTTGAGTGTTTATAAAACTTTTTCCAGTATACATTGACTAAACCACTTGTTTGTTTTGAAATATAGATTTTGTTTTGTTTGACCATAACATTGCAGTTATGAGTCTTGTGAACTGGGTGTTTAATATAGGGTTAAAGGCATTTTAAAATAATTTTAGAAAAGCTCTTAGGTATCGTGTCATGGGTTTTAGTAATGCATTACTGTTCGTTGACTAACATTTACCGTTACACAACATTATTTTGGTGAGCTCTACATGTTGTTTGAGTCGTCAGTCTTTTGACTGGTTTGATGCTGATCTCCATGCCTCCCTGCCCCGAGCGAAACGTCTCATCTCTATATAGCTACCACACCCTACATTCAAGGCTATCTGTTTAACATATTATAACCTTGGATCTCCCCTACAAGCTCTTGGGTTCAATTCCTAGATTTAACACAAACTTTTAAAAGTGGTATGACAACTAAAACTAGTCTACTCAGTCTCGGGTGGTCCAAATAAGTAGAAAGGGTTTGATTCACACCTCAACCATAGAGCACCATGTTCTTTTTTTTAAATAATGATAGCCATTTGTTCAATTTCACATTTCACACATTGCAATTTGTCAATTTTCCATTTGCATTTTTTAAAATGACAGTTTGATGTTTTTCAATTTCATGATATGGAAACATGGATTTTTCCATTTTCATATTTACACATTTGTCAATTTCCCATTTGCATATATTTTCTTAAATGCCCGTTTAAGGTTTTTAAATTTTGTCTATATGGAAACTTGGATTTTCCATTTTGCTGTTTACAAATTTTTTATATATTTATTTTGTGTATGTTGAAAAAAATCGATATTTCCAAAACAAGATTTTTTATTTTTCATTTTATGATTTTGTAAATGATCTTAATGTGAGTGCTTGACCATGGATTTTCCATTTTGCTGTTTACAAATTTTTTATATAATTATTTTGTGTATGTTGAAAAACGATATTTTCAAAACAAGATTTTTTATGTTTCATTTTATGATTTTGTAAATGATCTTAATGTGAGTGCTTGACCATGGCAATAATACAGTCTATCTATGTGTTAGCGAAACCATAGAGTCTTATTACTACTGCAAGTATGAATGTTTTACAAAATAACGACTATCTACCACTGCATTTGAAAACCAAACAATTGAAGTTCAATCGCAATCGAATGAATGGTATATGAACGCAAACGGAACTTTGTTGAATCGACTCGTGCGCCGTAACTCATTTGTAGAAACTACTCGTGCGCTATCTATTGTAAAATAGATGTCTATTCCAAAATGGCCTTTGTTGAACCTGTGCGTCGCAAGTCTGGCCCACTAGTTACCAAGGCCTTTCAACATATTATCCAACACTCCAAACGTCAACCTCAGCTGCTACAAACTGACCAGGGGAAAGAATTTTTCAACAAGGATTTCTCCAGTTTTCTCAAATCTAAGGATATTCACCATTACACCACGTACAGCAATCTCAAAGCCAGTGTGGTTGAGCGGTTCAACCGAACATTGAAAACCCATATGTGGAAAGCGTTTACCGCTCAGGGCACGTATCGCTGGTTGGACATGTTGCCAGAGCTAGTATCACGTTACAATGACACCAAACATAGAACGATTGGGACCAAGCCACGTCTCGTAACTAAAAATATTCAGCGATTGGATAAACTGTTTAACCCCATAAAAACAGCCGATCCTAAACGTCACCGACTGAACATTGGGGATTTTGTTCGTGTGAGCAAATTTAAGTCTGCCTTCAATAAGGGCTACACGCCTCAGTGGGGAACTGAACTATTTCGAATTCGTCGAGTCAACTTGGACACTCCAGTCACCTATTTACTCGAGGACCTCAACCGTCAACCCATAAAAGGTAGATTTTATCTCCATGAACTTCAGAAAACAGCATTTCCTCAGCATTATCTTGTGGAAAAAGTGTTGAAACAAAAAGGAAATAAACTCTATGTCAAATGGTTAGGATTTAACTCCACGTTTAATTCTTGGATCAATAAATTACATGTTGTGTGAACCTGTGCAATTTCTAATTTATTCACACATGTTGTACACCACCTATAGCTCTATGTGTACAGTCCTCAGCTCCACATGTTTGTCTTTCCCTTTCCACCTGTGTTCTCTCATACATTACCCCTTCCCCTCTCCCTCCCTATACCTCCCACCACTGCTGTTTGCAGCTCTTGCCTATCTATTGGTTGTGACATTATTCCCACAAATTGCTTCATACTTTTTACTGATTCAGCGATTCCCACGCTTTAAACATTCTCTAATCGTGCACGTGGACAGCTAACGTCCAAGGTGAACACCTGTGGCAGATCAAATTTCACGTCAACTTGCATTTTGTCACGTACGAAGCAAAACAGGATGTAACTTGTTAACAGTTATCGTGCACGTGGACAGCTAACGTCCCAGGCGAACACCTGTGGTAGATCAAATTTCACATGAACTTGCATTTTGTCACGTACGAAGCAAAACAGGATGTCACTGGTTTAGCATACATGTGGTTTCACAAATGTGTGTGCATGCCTTTCACACTCCCCTGCCACCATGATGGTCAGATTATTTCACCTTCAAGTGTCATTGTCATTTTCCATTGCACCTGTTGTCAAGTCAGATCAGCGCCTTTCAATAAGCTCAAATGACATTCACCTCTTGCTCCTCGGCAAGTTTGTTTACTCTACTCGCTTCGACCAACATAGAACCAAGTTCTCATCACCGTTTACACGTTAAAGGTAAAATGTGTGAAAAAACGCACCCTCGCTCTGTCATACACCGACCCGCCGAAATAGCGATTGATTTATTGAACACAGCTACCATGGTCAGCGACGGGTTCGTTGAAACACACACACCCAGCCGTATCGTCTCTCTCAACCACCACGCTTCATGGACATTATAAACATTTAACGTTAAAGAAATTTTTTTCAACGTGTATGGCGTTAGTCCCTTTGTGAATATTTTTTGAAAAAAATATCTACCACACTCGAAAGGGGGCGTTATCCCGAGTCCTAGGACACCTCGTACACGTCTCTAGCGTTATTGGTTCGTGATATATCGGCAAAAATCACAAAAAACACGTGTTTACCCCAAAATCGAGTTTCCAATTTTTTTTAAATTATAACAAGTGGTCCATAGCAAAGAGGACGTCAGCTCGAGTCCTTGGACCCCTCGTACACGCCTCTAGCATAATTGGGTCGCGAGATATAGCAAAAAGTTTAAAATCACGTTTTTCCCCCCAAAAAACCGTGTTTCCAGATTTTCACCTTTTCGACACCTACATTCCCGTAAAGAGCACAACGAGACGAAAAAAAACGAATCCAAGCACGCCCTCCTAGCATGGCTCCTTCCATTCCAAGGTCGCAGGGGCTCACAACTTCCTAAGTGTAGCACCACCCGTCTTACCCCACTACTACAGGTTTTCAACCTAGAGACTTGAAATTTATTTTGGCAGTAGAGGGGGTAGGGACCATTGATTTACGTCAAACAATTTCTTTTATAGAGTTCCTAGTTTCCAAAATATAGGATTTTCAAAATTCGAGTGTTTTCAAAAAAACATAAAAAGTAAAAACGTTTTATTATAGGAAATAAAGGTCATAAAGACCATTTGTTTGAGCCATGGCACAACGTTCTATCCTGTTTGGTTTTCAAACTATCGCCTATTTTCCAAAACAAAAAAATTCAAAATATTTTTCAAAAATATAACAAGTGGTCCATGGCAAAGCCCCCGTCATCCCGAGTCCAACGACACTTCATTCGTGAATCTCCGACAACGGGTTCGGGAGTTATCGGCTCGCATTGTGAGTAGTGGTGGGGGGGGGGGGGTGGGGGGGGGGGGGCAGAATCGGCATCACCCCCCTACTTATCCGGCCAGATGTAAGATCATTTTGTAGCAGCGAGTTTGGCCAAAAATCCTCTCTTTATTAATTAGGAACATTAATTTTTGAATTTTCAAATGAAATACCCCGTTCACTATATCGTATCTGTTTTGTGGTGTTGTTTTTTCGGGGAGATTTTCTTTAATTTCAGTCCAGTAAGAAATACAGATAAGTGTAATGAATAAATCAGGCTTACCATATTCTCTGACATAAGTCATCGCATCTTGTGTTCTTTCATAGAGATGCCTTGGCCCTCCTGTAAATGAAGACGGCAATATGAAGAACTGACCGATATTTCCAACATGTTCATTTTCCCGCAAAGCATCTTGAAAATGGATATAATTTTCCGCTCATAGTTTTGTCTGATTATTCCGTATGTAGGCTAAACGTTCCGATTCAATTTTAGCCTTCATATCTACCAAATACTGGTTTAGTAGCATTCCAAAACTAAGTACCGTATCGTATTGAAATCATTAAGTCTCGTCATTATTCTGTAACGGTAATAATTCTTGCATGATACCGTTTTACGTATCGGTTGTCCATTGATCGGGTCATGTTGCGAAATATTAATGGAATAACCGTCTTCGCCTCTACATAATATAAAAGGATATTGCAAGCTATCATACGATCTGTGAATTTCAGGAATTTTCTGAAGGTTGTTATCTCGACTACGTAATACTATCTCCCTTCTGTCAAACTGTTGCCCAGCTATTACAACAGCTACTTCACTCGTAGTAGTCGCATTAAAGCGGGTGCGATGTTCATCGACAGGAATTTTATCGACGTGGATTGCAATATCGAAATCTATTACGTTAGGTGGGACACTACCAATCGCTGCTTTGAATGATTGAAAGTATTTATCATGGCAGTGTAACATTTCTTGCAAAGACCTCACTAAGCCATTGTTAAAGGGTTGTGTAGTGATACTACATCTAGTAGGAGCTTGTATTTATGGGTCCGCTATGAAATAAATCTGTAGGAACTTGTGATCATTAAGTTCAGGAGGATACAGACAGCCGGCCAAATGGTGCACTTGTCCTTGTACCCTAAATTTCGGCATGAAGCCACGTTCAATTACGTGTGTACTCATGAAGGACGTCATTTGAAATGCATTATTGTGATGACGTATTGGCTTCATGAATTCTTTACTCTTAAGGTGGTTTCCTGTCAGAAGGGAATACAAAGGTTCGGGAGGGGGAAGGATTCCCTCTAGTTTCACCTTTCCCTGCAAACAACATATACATTTTGATTCCACTTTCCATTTTTGAGCTGAACAGTATTGGCAGACAACAGACATTGTACCAAAAGATACTGAAGCATAATTTTTATAATTTGTGGAGGAATCTTAATATATAGCAGAATTATCTTTATCGGACAACAAACCTTGAACATTTCTTCCCTTTGTCAAAGGAACTGGTGGGAATGACTCCCTTTGCCTTTGAGAAGTCTTTTTTCTCACTCTTGTGACAATCGAGAAATTATTTTTTGCTCTGTTTCGTTGTTGCGTGATAAGCGCTTTTTTATGTCAATGAACTATGACCTAGATCCGTTTTACATTTCGGCATGATGGCTTAAAATCACTGACTGGACTATGAATTATAACGAATTCTTGTCAGACGTAATTTAAGAATGGCGAGGTGCATGAAACACAAAGACCCCTTCCGTCCAACCTTAACTTGACTGTGTATTTTTCGGAACGGAAAGTTTACAGGCGAAATGAAGAAACACCGAGTTGCACTTCCAGGGAAACTCCAATCACAACCTTTCTCTGAAGTCTTATTAACTCAACACGACTTGGCGGTTTGCTGCTGGCTGTATCTGGGGTAATAGGTTCGCCCACTTGCTAGGCTGTAACAGGGGTGATAGACTCGCCCTTAGCTAGCTCGTAAACTGTCGCCTCAGTATTTGAATGGACATGGTTGGAGGAAACGAAAACGTAAAACCACTTATAGTGGGCGATGTATTGAAGATAGAGATATGATCTTACGGACTTTTTTTGTAGAACTTTTCATGCTGAACAATTCTTACACACATAGTATTCAGATATTTTTAACGGTTTTCCCAGCGTAAGCTTACAAAGCGCTCAGACGCCAGGTTTCTTCCTCGTCTTTTTCACAGAAATCGTTACTGCTCAGCTTCCGTTGATCATAAATAAATTATTTTCTACAGAAACCATACCCAAGATATCTTTTACAGAATGGTGAAAACCGCATCAAAATCCATCCAGAGATTCTAGAGCTTACCCGTGTCATCCAAGAATTGGAGTCTTTGTTTTATACTAACTAGAGATTCTTAGAGAAAAACAGATGCTAAGCAAGCAATTTGTACAACAGAATACACATATTTATAAACATAGTTTCTTGGCACGAGTTGCACAGCACTAGTTTTACTGTATTCTAACCACTACATACCCTAGTTATGTGTATAGTCTACTACATAATTGTACATTTATGATGTAAGGGTTTGTAAATATCTAAATGCACCTCTCGGACAATAAAGAATGTAATTTAACAATAGCCTGTGTCTACACGCTTGTATTTCTGTATACAACTAGCTGACGATGAAACCATAGCGTTCTAAACATGTACTAGTTATAATAAAAATGTATTCACAAGGTGGAAAAAAAGAAACTAGATAATAATTGTAATTCAACTGCAAAATAGATGTGGAATAGGACAAGATCAGGGTACGGGTAGGATCATCAAGATACCGCAGTACCAATTTAGGTAGGCTACTAAAGTAAACTGTTTACATATATCATTTATTGATTGCACCTACCCACAACTTGTACCCAGTCCTAATGAGTCCCGCTCAATAAACTGTTCACAACCATGTCACCCGAAATGCGGGGATATGTTTTTAGCTTCCTTTCAATTTTTGTTAAAAAAAAAACTGTAAGTAGATTTATGAGATCCACATGGGCCAAATGTTTGTGTGTCTGCCGTCGTCGTGCTCTATCAATTCATACACTAGCGGCTTCGGTGGCGTAGTCGGTAGCATGCTGACCTGCTGTGCCCAAGGTAGCGGGTTCAAACACGGCCGAAGTCGCCGGATTTTTTTAAGAGCGTTAAAAACCCTTCAGTATGCCTTCCTTCGGAGGGGAAGTGAAGCCGGCGCGGCGGTCCCGTGTCATATATTTATGGCATGTAAAACATCCTTCCTCAGACTAAACTTGTGTGAAGTTAAATTTCTAGGTTAGATTTCGTTGGAATGCTCTATTAAAGTTCAAACGTTCACGACTAGGTTTCTTTGACATCTGGTAGCGAAATTTGGAACTATTTGAAATTGAACGGAACTTATAGCTCACCCTATTGGTGTCCGCTGGAAGTAGCTACAGACTCTGGCGAGCCGAACATGTCCTCGGACACTCCCGGCACTAAACGCCTTACAATAAATAAATTAATACACTACGACACCAAATTGAACCAAATTTGGTACAGAGGTAGCCCCCTACAGTACACAGGGCACCTCAGTGTATTGTATTTTAATGCAGACCTTTTAATGAGAACAAAATGGTGCCCTTTCTAAATCTTCAAAATTTAAATAAAATTGCAACTAAACTAATCATCGGATCTCTACCAAATTTAAATAAATATTACTTCATATGAGAAGCGTTCAGTAACAAAACTACAAGGTCATCCGTCAATCTATTTTTATATGGCGGCCATGTGAAATATGCAAGCATTATGGTCCATAAGATATCATCCAATGAATCAATGTTCACAGTGCTAGTCGTTCATATACAGTATATATATATATATATATAAGGACCCTCTACTACCAACGTTATAACTATATGACTGACTATTACGCGCAGCCGCCATCTTGAAATTATGAAATATACAGTTAAATAACTCTTATCACTTAAGAGCTACAGTGACGCAAATAAGTGACAATGTAGGATCGTAAATGTGGCTTTGTATGGCGAAGAAAAATCATCAAACTCCTGACATATTGTTGTGGTGTTTGAAGCCATATTTTCAGTGTTGCCTTAGTAAACAAGAGTTTAGTGCTTTTCAGTCGGTCAACACGAATGTACCCAAAAGAGATGGGTTATGCCCTAATCCTGAAATAAATTACATGAGATTAATAAACACTAGGATGACCAGTTTCGATCGTCAAGCGATCATCATCAGATCCATTACACTTAGGCTACAAAATCTATGTTTGAAATACAGGTGAAAATATTTACAATATGTACAATTATTTAGTTGCAGTATTGGTACTGCAACTGTCAGTGTATGCTAAATGCAGTATATATGTTAGGTGAAATGCTAAATGGTGATAGCTATCCGGAGATTGTACACAACCGCTAGGCACCTCCTAAATAGTAATCTAAATAAACGTGACCCGTATTCAAGGTCAGGGGTATATTCTATAACGTGCCAAGACACCGATTGTCAAGCTAATTACATCGGGCAGAGTGGAAGGCGAGTAGACACACGTTATAATGAACATAGGAATGCGATAAGATACGGAACACATTCAGCCGTGTGTGAACATATGTGTGACGCAGGGCACAGCTTTACCAACATAGAGTCGGACCTTAAAATAATCCATCACGAATCGAAAGGCAGAGCTCTTGACATAAAGGAAGCAATCGAGATACACCTAGCCAAACGAAACAATCCCAACAATCTAAATGAACACACGTTCATGGAGAGCTCACCCCTCTTCACGCTACTAAAAAACACACCCTGTCGGAAACAAAACACAATTTAGCGACACAGCCAAGCTAGATAAAAAAGGGGGGAAATTAGGGGTTTTTTAATAGGTACATGTTATCTGGATCAGGTGTACGATGTACTTTGCTTCTGCAATAAACCAAGGCCCATATTCGCGGCAGTATTAAAGATGCCGGGACGTCCTCATAAGACCGTCAACGCTTAGTTCGAATGGGTTATGCTCCACGCGTGGCGAGGGCCAATCCACGGTCTTTAATAGTTGTGGACCCACCTCATTCAATAACATACATCTTATCTAGGTTGGCAACACCTCACATAAACACATCGCTATCACTCCCCACAGCACGTAGGGACAGGGGGGAGGAGGCAGGGGAAAAACCAGTCGTTAAGATAACCACCGCAGTCGACCGCACAGCGAGTTCCAGTGAGCACGAAAACTGCGAGTAGCTGTAATACTGAAGACAATCAGATAAGTAGTTAGCCAAAAATTTTATAGTTTAACCATAGTTTACAACCATATAATCTCTCTAAAGTACAATCTCCGGATAGCTATCACCATTTAGCATTTCACCTAACATATATACTGCATTTAGCATACACTGACAGTTGCAGTACCAATACTGCAACTAAATAATTGTACATATTGTAAATATTTTCACCTGTATTTCAAACATAGATTTTGTAGCCTAAGTGTAATGGATCTGATGATGACCGCTTGACGATCGAAACTGGTCATCCTAGTGTTTATTAATCTCATGTAATTTATTTCAGGATTAGGGCATAACCCATCTCTTTTGGGTACATTCGTGTTGACCGACTGAAAAGCACTAAACTCTTGTTCCTGACATATTCACAAAATGGTAGTTGCGCGAACTATTACAACACTAAAATCTACAACTCAGAATGAAATTTGGTAACAAGAACGAATCTTGCAACAAGGTATCGTATAAAACCTTTCATTTGCGTTAGTTAAAATATCAACACACTGAATATTTCCAAACAAATTAATAACATTCGGTATCCTAGAGCTATATTAAAGAAATTTAGAAATAAAATAGAAACATATTACTTGCATCGGTTCCCAATGCAAATAAATAGTGACTTCATAGATTCAAGATGGCGGCTAGGCGTAATATAAAAAAGGAATAGTAAATCCCTCAGAATGTCATTGGGCAATTAAAAAGAAACTTTGTAAAAAAGATATACCGTATAAGTGAGCCTGCTGAAATAAACCATAAGAATAACGCATCGAATTCAACTTGTGGTGGCCATCTTGAAAATACAGAAAATATTAATGCATCACTTTAAGGTACAACATCAAAAATTGCATTAACGTAGAACCTTGAAAAAGAAGAAGGAAGGAAGATTGTGGTTTTACGTGACCGTGAATCTTGTGATTATGAGCCACGGGGGAACCTTGAATGTGGCTTCCTATTACCCAGTTAAATGAACAGCAACTCCACACGTTCTTGATGACAACTGGGCGTACTCATATGGCTTAATTTAAGATATAATAGCACAATAACGCGATATATGGTGAGACGGAAGAACCATAGAAATGTCTCGCTACCACTATTTATAAGATGATCACACTGAATATCACAGTGACTAACCGATTGCCTCAGATGTAGGGTGTGGTAGCTAAGTAGAGATGAATCGATTAGCTCAGGACAGGGAGGCATGGAGGGCTGCATCAAACGAGTCAAAATACTGAAGTCTCAAACAACAACATTAGTGCAGAATCATATATGGGCTTCGTATGCCAAAGGAATGAAACATTCTCGCCATATATTCAAGATGGTGGCTGAGCATACTTTTCAAACTTTGAAATCAATAACCCAGGAACCAATTATTCAATTTACTCCAAAAAGTATAAGAGGTAAGAGAACACTAATATACTTGGCCTTTTTACATGCTGCATATCAATTAGTAGGCTCTAATAGACACGGAGTTCCAACAAATTGTCAGAAAATAGGTCCATAATATGCCCTTAGCAGCTTGGTTGTTACTAACTGAATACGTACTGCGTTATTCAATAAGTACGTCGATCCACACATGCTGATTTTTAGCGTGGGTAGAGCTTCTACGAATGGTGTCCTTGTTTGTGACACTATGCTTACCATTACATACAGGGAAATTGACTTGGTTGGTGAGATCAGCAGTCCCTTCAGCCCCTCCATTCCCAAATTAACTTAATTGTAGCCTCATTGTTGACAAGGTTTCAACTTCCCCTGTAACTGTGCACTTGGTAGTTCAACGTAGTCATCCTGTTCCCCAGATCCATCATCAATCACAACACCAATTCAGGGATTTTGTGGAAATATGACAACAAAATCGATTTCCATTTTATCCGTATCTCAGTTTCCAAAATAGTAAAAATATCATCAAAAGCCTCATAAAAGTTATACAATAATAAAGTGGAATTCTACTAGCACCCCTTTAGCACACGGTCTTACACTTACTAAGTGTATGATTACAGCTCACATTGTTTTCAATGACTCCGATGTTGCAAAGCCCATAACTCAACTGACAACAACTACGGGTTCGCATGAATTAGACATTATGTTTTAGAACAGTATGGTTTTAACCCTAGGAAGATATTCAGCTAAGAAAACACCAGGGCTCAATGTAGGCTAATAGTTTGTTTAGATACCTTTCTTTGATGTAAGGTGAACGTCGCTCAATTCTGACGAGGCAGTAACAAATAATTGCTATGAACAATGAGGTGGTTAAAATTAATCCGTTAGAATAAGATTATATTAATTTAGGTTCCGAAAAGCTACCAGCATTCTTATATGACTGATGAAGTACGGTATCCCTCATATGAATAGTGAATATGAATATCGTAGAGCGATGTAACTGTCCTCAAAAAGAACAGTGGGCATATCTGGGTTAATATTAACTTTTCATGTCTAACAAGTGTTGCTCCAGTTAGGAATTTTCATTCAGGGAACAACAATGTTGCAGAATATACTCAAGTCCGTAAGGCCTCTACACGCCGGCAAAGAAATACTCTAAATCCCCAGCATGAATATACTCAAATTGATGCTTTGAATGCCTTACATTTCGAATAGAGCATTTTAGAAATGAGCAGTATAAAGCTGTCTGATATCAAACGCACTTCATATCGAATTGCCGGGCATAAGCCAATTACCAGTTTCCTCTATAAATGCAATGAGCTGCGACAACGCAGAATAGGCCTAAAGCTCCTCTATATACACTAATGATTTTGTCTTCTACAGAAGGAATTTGTAAACATACCTGACGTGTCTTTGACAGCAATAATGTTTGAATAGCAAGCTATCGGATATTCAGTGAAGAGAGCAGAGGTCTTAAAGCTCAAATTGCTGACTATGGCGTGATAATTATTATTACGTCTTTCGAAGATATAATGTTCTCCGAGAGATGTGACCTTTACTGGTTTGAAAAGAACATTAGAAAAGAGGCCAGGCTGACGTTATCCCTTCTATTCATCGGCCTTGTAAAACGTGAAAGCAACACCCCTCCCTATGGTTCTTGTTTCATTTGAGTGGCTTAAACATCGTGGTTTTTCAGCCCTGTGATCTTGGGTGTGTGTGCAGAACTTTGTCTAATAATCTGTGTTATTGCGATGGCTGTATTAGTATGTTTATTTGAAGTTCAGCTAGGATGGGTAAGGAGGCAGCCGTGGCCTAAAGTTAGGAACCATTCCAGCACTTGTCTGGAGTAGAAGTGCGGAAACTACGGGAAACCACTTCCAAGATGGTTGAAGTGGAAATTGAACTGGCCCCTCCTCAGTTTTGCCTCACGAGGCTGTGTACCCCGTTCCAACCCGAAGACCAGAATTACATTTCTTGCCAGAGCCGGGAATCTCGGACTAAGGAAGAGACTGACAGACACTTGAGCTTTAGTGTACAGGGTCATTGCAAAAATAACCGACTTCCTTTGAAAAGATTTAATTTCTATCATCTGTTATCGTTGAAGAATAGAATTCAGCGCAATTAGGCTTGGAAAGTTTTGTGTTGTCACCCTGGGAATAGTGATATGGACTTTTATTTCATATTGATATAGGAGACCTTGATGTTTCTCAAGTCGCTTAACCAAACCTAGGATCTTGCAAATTCTCTTACTTGTTGCATTCATATATGATGAGTATTCAATATATTATAATATATTATATTATCGAAATTGCAGCCATGGGCAATGTTGAATATACCACACGTGTGGCTTAGGTGAGGGATTTCCTTTGTGAATCTTCATTTACCACCCCTAAGCGTAGCCGTGTGCCTAAAATTGTGCACCACGCCTACGATGGGGCGATGCAGCATATCCAAAGATCGAAGGTTCGAATTCTGGTGTTGATGGTAGATATCCTGATTGTGATTTCCCCAGGGTTTCTCCTCACTCCCACCAGACAAATGCCTAGATAATACCTTATTTCAAGTCCCGGGGCACCTACCTCATCTCTGTCCCTAATACAACTGCACACACTACTACAGTCATAACAGAAACCCAGGGTATCTAATAAGTCTAAATTGGGACGTCTAGTGAAGAGGACACCAATCCAGGGTCAGACGCAAATCAGCTATGTCTACAAATCCCCGTTGTCAACTCAGTTACATTAAAACCCTCCAGTACACGCGTGGAGCACAATAGTGATCCTCTATTATTAGTTTGTATATTACTAAATACTAGCACTTCTGGCGACTTTCCTGTTGCATTCCTCCACGCAGATTCAGTTGTCCCAACACTACGCTTTTGTAAAAAAAAAAACTAAAGTATACTGGAGCACCATTGTGCACCCTGCACATATTGGCGTATCTCCTTTGTCGAACCTCACTATTTCTTTTCTCCATTACAAAAACTGCCATTTCATGGCAGAACTATATTGTGTGTTGTAAATAGTAGATGCAATGATACAATTTGACTATGGCAAGCACTTAGAAGATTGTAAAATGTCTAAACGAACCTATAAGACGGCGTGGACTCTTTCATATGAACATCACAGAAGTCCAGAAAAAACGGCAAAAACAAATAAGTCGCTTCTGTCAATGTGGTCGAGCTAGAAACAAAATATGAAGACAAAATTCGCTGAAAATGGCTTCAAACCCCACAAAAATATGAAGAACAACCTACTGTAAAATCTGGATATGTTCTGAACACAAAATGTTGTGCTTTGCAAATAAACACAGCAGTGCAGAGGACATGGGTGGCTAAACTTCACAAAAGCGAACGGTTTTAGAGCTATACAGAACCATGTATCATCGATTTAGGATAAATATAACCATCAAAATACCGTTCTTAAAGAGTTATTAAAACTTAAAGCACATCAAAATAGTTAAAACATACAGAACATATGTGTTTCATTGCCATTGTTTCGTGTTCTCATTATGTGTATTTTATTGTTTTCCTATCATATACTCTATTATTTTTCCCTCGATGTGACTACAGACTAATACGAGGGAAAATTAATAGTGTTCAGTTTTGTTTGCGGGATAAGCTTGCAGTGCATTATTACCATTCGGGACGCAAGCAGAGAAATATCGTTGACTACACATATTAGTTGGGCTGCCTAAAACAATATTATTAGGGGCAGCTGATTCACGTGGTATATAATTATATACACCCAAAGTACATATGAAATTTGAAATGTAATGTGTAGAAACAAATAATGGAACCAAATCACTTCAATAGATCGAAACGATAGAAGTTAACGATTCCAAAGGATTTCAAACATACACACATAAAAGCACTATCAATAATCGCAACATTATAGACATGTAATAGACTAACGGGAAAAATAATATAATTGGTTAAAAGATCCGACTCGTTACAAAGTTTTATTTCAAATTTCTGCATCTTAATCAGTGTAAATACGTTGCTCATGAGTGTTATACACATATCCACTGAAACTACATCAAGTCCAAATGAGCAGGATATGATGATGTTGGCTTGACGATCGAAACTAGTCAACCAACTTCGCTCCCCAATTAAGTGAGAAGTGTTTTATTAAGTGTATAAATCATTCAGGTAATTTATTTCAGGCACTAGGCAATTCCCCGCCCAATCTAATTCTGCACATTCGTGATAATGGACTGAGAAGCATCTACTGTATTGATAGATTACTTAGGCAACAATAAAAATGGCTTTTAATATTTCACATATCAGACAGGTTCAACTCATACCCAAGTACACGGGGATTATGGCCAAGTTATCTCTAGCCAAAAAAGAGAATAGAAATGGCAAAAATCTAAAGGACTTGCTGGTGATTAAAACATACGTCCCTCTTAACTACTCTGGCTTTTAGAGACTCCGGGGTGCCGGAATGTTTCCCCTAAGGGGATCTTTAACGTGCCGGTAAATCTACTGACACGGCTCTCTCATGGGTATTTAACACTTGGCCATGGAAGCCCATATGTGCTACGAGTATGGGACATACAGTAGTGCAAGATGTGCTACAAGTATGGGACATCGTGCAAGATGTGGTGGTCCAGCAGTGGTCTGGGCAGGGTGTACCATGAGCCCAGCAATGTGCTACAAGTATGGGACGTATTGCAAGATGCGCTACCCTAACAGAGGTCCGAGCAGGGTGTACCACAATACCGATAATGAACCTGACTTGGAGTCCCTTGGCGAAACTCCCAACAGACACGGCAATAGCCTGAGATGTTTGCTGGAGTTGAAACATTTGGCCGTGAAAGCCAATGTATCCTTTTCCAGTAGGTTTGTTGAACTGTAATAAGAACGAGAATGACTCTCGTTGTGGTGTAATAGTTTGCAAGTGTTCAAATCACGGCGCATTTTCGCTCCGAATTGAAAACCTGGTTGTCCTGTACCGGTATACAAGCTTACTAGACAGTAGCATTGGTGATATACTATACACCTGGAAGGCTTGCGTATGCCTCAGATCTACGAATTGAGTACGCCTGTTTATTATTATTAGAGTAGTTCCTGCTGCAGTAAATATTGCCCTTATCATACGGAGTCTAATAGCTTCACGCAGTCTGTCATTATTCTATCGATTCTCACGCAGGAAAGCTTTGACTGAATTACTCGGTGATCTTCATTTGTCCTGTGACTGTTCCACATACACTTTACAGTACTCCAACTGCTTATCCCAGTGGCATTGTGTTTGAATCCAAGCAATTTCCCAAGGAAGTGTCTAAGGGGTTTTGTTTTCTGATTTTGACGTACATGGTTCTCATAGGTCAATAGCTATCTCTTAAATACCTTGTATAACTTATAATTATGGTACAAAGTACAGTAGCGTTCTTATCGAAATCAGAAATAAGTGATCTAACTGCATGTCTCTAATTCCGTCAGTTATCATATTATTCGTTATTTCTCCGTTACCAATGCATTCAAATAGGATATTGATCTAAGATTGAAACCCTCAGTAACACACAACAGTGGGTAAGAGCGATGCACTGAGGACGGGCTAGTATCAGAAGTTGCACACAGAAAGAATTCTGGAAGTCTCGATGTCTATCCTGAATATAAATATATGTTTCGAATTCAACAACTTAATTGAAAAAACGGTAATAATACATGTGGTTGCAACGGTCAATGGGGGCAGACCGATATATGTTTTTAAGAAACACTCTGGGTTCCGTAAGTCGTCTACATAAATCTCTGAAAGACAGGTGTGGATATAGAAATACTAGTCGACCAACAAAGTACATCACTTGATATGTTTTTTATTTTTATTTTCACTTTTTGATATTTTCAATTTGTGATGTTACAATTACAACGGTTGATAGAATTTCGAACTAGACACATCCTTCCATTGCCTATTAAAAGCGTGCATTTCCAGAGCTAATGGAACATTTCCTCTTAACTAAAATCCACTTTGGATTCAACATACGGCAGTTTCAAATTAATGGAACCAACACCTTCATTGGAACCGTTGATGTTAACTGCTCCCTCCACGCCCAGAAAAGGTCGCAAACACCGTTCAGACACTGTACTGATTGATGGTGTTAGCATAATCCGAAGAAATCCTCCAGTTGATGCAGCACCCGGAAAATCACCAGGTCTCATACACTGCCGTAGTGAACATCTGTTGCGCATTGTCTCGTTCTGTACTGGAACATGTACATGATCTCGTTAACTATAGAATAGATGTTTTCAACTACCTACTTATGATGGACATCGTCCCTATACAACTGGCAACTACTGCCTCGAGAATGTTTCATAAGTCCACACGCAGGGTGGGTCCTCTGAGATGGTTGTCGTAGTGATAAGTTACCACATAACAATAAGTTACTGAGACCAGTAAATACAATATAGCCTACATATCGTAATATACGATATAAAGAAAGACGGAGAAAGCGTAGCCTTATTATACGTAGAAAATATGAGAGTCCAAGTAGAGAACTTCGTAGAGAATCGCAAAGTAACCGGCATTCCAGCATGTAAAATCTAATTCAAGAGAGTTCCCATCCCGTGACAATCTATTCCATATCTGTACAAACAATATATCATTTCTAGTATTTCAATGTGACTATTGCATCAAAATCACAGCACCAATCCAGTTTTATCTCCCCCTTACTCAGTCTCAAGCCATACACCGTATCAATCAAGTTTAGCTCTGCCCTCAATATCTTACTACGGGCTCAACATGACACACGTACCTTGCAATACTACAACAGATCTTCTAGGCTGGCTGGCAGAGGACAGATTTTCCTAGGCACGTCCCTCTTGCTGGCCGCGGGGATGTTCTCACAAACAAAAACATCTGTGAATCACGGAAAGTCATTGACACGCCTAGGATCACCAAGATTGTTCTATTTCTAGGAAAGGCTGAGGCGAGCGAGCATGAGACAGTCTGGGACAGTGTTGGCACCTGTTAGCTCTGGGGTAAGCAAGAAGTTGCTAGAGTTGCCGTTCAGGAGTTGTTTTAAAGACCAGCGAAGTGGGAGCTGGGCAGTTCAATTGAAAGTCCTTTTAAGTTCAGCCGCAAGCAATTGAGTTCAGAGTTAGAGTCCAGTTGACTGCAGGTCAGAGTGTGGAGTGAGATCAGTGACTGACGGTGTGTTCAGTTGAGAAGGGGAGCCTGTACACTTGTGTGTACGTGAATGTTGTGTGCCACAAAGCGTTGTGTGACTGGGTACAGGCACAATGCTGCAGGCCTTGATTTCGACGCGGCACATGGGAAGACACGGGGACTATGAAGAGGGACTTTGTTGGCAACTCCACGGTGGTCCACCACCGAACTATGGACTTGGCAGCCTGTAGCGTGAGAATCGTGCATGCAATTGTGAACAGTAGTCATAATAAATTTAGTGATCAGTAACGCAAGCTAACAGTTGTGTTCTGATTTAGTGAGTGAACCCTGATTTCCGTCACGATACTTTTGAGACTCTCAGTTCTGAATGTCACTCGCAAAAACATATGACTTGTCAGTTAATAGATCTACTCATCGCCTGTTTATTACAATTGCTGGCGCCAGTTCTTACGACATAAGTCTGTCTCTCTCAAGAGCTCATCATCATTTCATACATATACTGTAACTTTACAGAACTCCTTTCAAAATACACTGTATATACCAGCGAAAGCATGATAATAAAATACAAAAATGTTATCCCAAATGTGTAGATCTAGCAGCATCAGAATGTGAATTACCCTAAATATAAAATGGTTAACATAATATTACTACTGATAAGAATAAAATATCAATAGACCACATAACTAATAATTATAGCATACTTAAGACTATGTACAAATTGTCTGGGTTTGTAGGCTACACAGTTATGAACGTCGCCCATAGCGGCGTAAATTTTCTATCAATATGGGAGTGGGTCTACTGCAAGTGGTCCATACAATAGAGGTTAGAGTTTGGGGGGAGCAATAGCAAATATTCATCTACTATCTGCGACGTTACATGACTAATGTCAGAACTGTTATCCCCAGAACTATGCCAAAAAAGCTGCTATTGGTCGATGAACTCGTATAGTTTTGTACCTACTTCTTCAACACTTATAGGTGATTTTACGTTGGCGTGGTTGTGGTAACACATCTGATCTCCAGAAGAATATTAATTCAAGAAAACGTCTCTAGCCGTAAAAGTCATAAATGGGGTTATTGTTTGGAGCATTGTTGGTAGTGATTCTTCTGGGTGTATAGTAGGTGTGAGGTAAGCTATTCTGACGCGTGCATCAACAACTCTAGAAACCTCCACGTGAATTTGCCCTCAGTGGAGCCATGATGCCCACACTCAGGTCCAAAAACTGAAAACATTTTAAATTGGGCTGTATATTTCTTTTCCATCCACTGCATTGTTCACTCTAAATCAGGAGGCCATTAAAAGTTAAGCCTACTTTGCTGATGATTAAATATATATACACTCAAATTCTAGCTTAAGCAACAACAACCCAACTATGTATCGCTGGTGAAGCTACGATCAAAGCGGTGTGTACATGACTATGCCAAATGCACATGATTCACATTAGCTGTGTGTACATTTTGATGGGATTTGCGTAGTAGTAATATACGAGTATTTTAGTATCTATAAAGGGAACGTCAGCCAATATTGAATGCATGTTTTAATAATGTGAAAAACAAGGTTCCAAGGCAAATGTGTATTTTTATTGTTTGTTGTTGGTTCATTTTGAGGCTTGTGCATCATAGTCACCCGCTCTACTATGTTTGAGAGTGTATTGAATATGTGCGGGACAACCTGTTTTATTGTCGTCGCTGTATTAATATGTCTGTTTTTTATTTGCCACTGGCTTTAGTGTAGTGAGAAGCCAGTAGTAACATTAAATTACTTTTCCAAAAATTTCCTGGAGCACGCAAACCACGTCAAGGATGGCCAAGTTGGGTATCAAACCCTTATTTATTCACGTATAGTCAAAAGTGTGTCGCCTCCGTAGCGTAGCGGTCAGCATGGTTAGCTGCCGCCCCGGAGGCCCTGGGTTCGATTCCCGGCTCTGCCACGAAATTTGAAAAGTGGTACGAGGACTGGAACGGGGTCTACTCAGCCTCGGGTGGCCCAAATGAGTGGAGGGGTTTCGATTCCCCCTCAGCCATCCTCGAAGTGGTTTTCCGTGGTTTCCCACTTCGTCTTCGGGCAAATGCCGGGATGATACCTTCTTCAAGGCCACGGCTGCCTCCTTCCCTCTTCCTTGCCTATCCATCCTAACCATTCCTTACCTTCCCTCATGAGGCCCCTGTTCGCTTTGCAGGTGAGGCCGCCTGGGCGAGGTGCCAATCCCACCTCACCAGTTGTATCCCTTCCAATTCGATGTTCCCAGCTCTTGGACACTGCCCGTAGAGGCGGTAGTGGTGAGTTCCCTCGCTGAGTCCGTGGGTTCCACCAACCTGGAGGGCAAACGACTAAAAAATAAAAAATAGTCAAAATCATTAGTGTACTCCATTTCAGACTTTGGGCTAGAATTTAATTACCTGTACTAGACAGAGCTGGAGCCTGAATACGTACTGTAATGTAACGTTTTGAAGCCATTCTTTCAGTGTTACGATACCTATACAAACTGTCAGTTGTAACTCTTCAGTCGGTCAACACGAATTTACCCAATGACTGGGTGGGGTAAAATGTATATACTATATTAATAATAAGTGAATAACACTCCTGGAAACAATTATATGTATTCCTTATGATTACATTGCGATCATAACTAATGCATGTATTTCTTTCCAGGAGTGTTATTTACGTATGTATTCATATATTATATACATTGTACCCCACCCAGTCATTAGGTAAATTCGTGTTGACCGACTGGCAGCTGAATACTTGCCCCTAGACCACATGGGTGGCCCATTTCTCATTGAGAAGTCATTTTACATATTTACGTATCGTATGGCTTTTAGTGCCGGGAGTGTCCGAGGACATGTTCGGCTCGCCTGAGCCTGTAGCTGCTTCCAGCGGACACCCAGAGGGTAAGCTACAAGTTCCGTTCAATTTCAAGTAGTTCCAACTTTCGTTACCAGAAATCAATGATACCCAGTGGTGAACGTTGGAAATTTTATAGAGCGTTCCAACGAAATCTAACCTAACAATTTAGCATCACACAAGTTTAGTCTGTGGAAGTATTTTTACAAATTGATGACATGGTACCGCCGGCTTTACTTCCCCTCGGAAGGAAGGCACACCGAAGGATTTTTAACGCTCTTAAAAAATCTGACGACTTCGGCCTGGTTTGAACCCGCTATCTTGGGCACAGCAGTTCAGCATGCTACCAACTACGCCACCGAAGCCACATAGAGTGTGCAGGAAAGGAATAACGCATAAATCAGATATGTTTTATGTCAAAATAAGATGGTATATAAGGGTAACGTTATTGTTGACAAACTTTAAGGGCTTGGGTGATCTTGGTCATCGTCCCCGTATTCTTAGTTCTGCATTGAATAAGTTGGAAAACCTGTGTGTGTGTGTGCTGGCTGTCGTAGTGAGTGGAACTGTAGGACTCAAGTAGTTACCGCGGGTCTTGAAATGAGGTACCGTACTGCGCCCGAATAAACCCATTAGTACTTATATCCGCTGCACTGTAAAGGATTGCAGACATGTAAATTACCCAGCTCACAAACTTACCATGCCTACTAAGTAAAATTGGGAATTTCAGGAACATACAGGATAGATATTATTCGTAAGAAAATAGTACTACCAGCCAAGGTACAAATTTCTACTATCATTTACATTTAGAGCAAATCGAGAAACTCCAATCTCGAGGGGTGATAAGGTCTAATCTATAGTGAGCGCCTGTATCTATACCTCTCAGTACTATTTTCGACGATGACGACAATGAAAACGGTGTCAGTTAAGATAAAAGTTGACTGAGTCGCTAAAGAGCGCCAGCCGTTTATTGTGCTGAAACAAGTACAATAAAACTGGCTTCCTGCCTGAATATGGTGTCCCCTTGACACTCTCACAAAAATGAACTTCAAAAATAAACTTGCACGTGGCACTGATGTAATAAGAAATGTGAAACGGCGTGATACTAAGCATTACCCTACTTTATACAAATCCGCTTCAACTCTGAACCGTAGTTCCATATCTAAGCAAAATCATTCATTAACTATGTGCATATATACATTCATTTATGGTTCGCACAAATTATACACTCTATTGTGTTGAAAAGATTAAATTGTCTATCTTTCAATGAGTCTTTTATCTACTCAACTTCCTTAACAATCAAATAACAAACATACACCGCAACTATCGTGTTGAAAGTAATAAATACTCGTCTTAATCAATTGAACATAAGTGACAAATATTTAAGCTAAGCACTGTTCCTTTTATCTTTTATCTTTTGATTGTAAAATACTGAAATATTTCTGAAATTCTTTACTGTGTTAATAATGCTCTGATAAACGTGAATACTAGAAGTGCATGGCATTAACCTTCATTCTCACACTCCTCTTCAAAATTATAAAACAATTACATCATCTCTTAAACACCCTGTACAGAATCTTCCTTTAATACACTCAAATAACTTCACAATCACTGCGATCAATACCAGAAAAACTTGAGACTCCTCAACCTCCTCTCGTAAAAATACGTAACTCATTTACGTCTATATCTCTTTACTTTGCACGGTATTTCAACTATAAACTTCCATTTCAATACACTTTCTTCCTAACTTTAACACTCTTCTCTATCCTGATACAACTTCACCTCGTGCTTACAATTCCACTTCTGCAATAAATTTCTGTACTTTCACTTTCTGATCACCCTGTGATTTAACTTTGTTAATTTTCTTTTTCACGTGTTTAAATTCAGTTTTACATTCAATTACAACCTTTAAAGAAATATCAGTAAGAATTCATATTTTTAACAAATGATATAAGTTTGACTTCCTTCCATGAATATATTTGTTTAACAAATTCATCTATGCTTTTTAATGCTCTAAATTTCATTAGACATATGTGTATAAGAGTTCTCGTAATACTTTCGTTCATAATTAGTTGAAATAAAATTCTGACACTCGAATCAACATCATGAGTTGTCGAAATATTCTTTACACTTCGTGACATAACTTCTTAAATATGCGGTACTTAAATTTGCTTCAATAAACTTCCTTTACTTCATTTACAATTATGCCCCTTCTTTAGTTCGTTCAACGTTATACTCCTTTTAAATAGTTCACTCTACATTCTTTTAATAGTTCACCCTACTTTCCTTTAAATAGTTCATTCTATATGCCTTTAAATAGTTCATTCTACATTCCTTGAAATAGTTCATTCTATATTCCATCCCTGCGACAAAACAGATTTAATAAGTTTAAATCTAACGCAAATATGAAAAATTCTACGCGGTTTGACTCTGAAATGACTTTAGCGTTAATAGCAGCGCTATGCAAAATTTCGTCCAAGTGACTGAAATTTTCAAGAACAGGAAAAATAACTCCTAAGAAAAATACGAAAAATTACTACTTCAAAAATCTACATAATTTAATTATACTGACAAAATTATACTGACAAAATTATACGGTTGAAATAATACGAACAAAATTATACGGTTGGTCAATTGGTTAATCACAGAACATAACTACAATTCTACATTATATAAAGCAATTTCTTCTCTACCTTGAGTTGACTCTGGTCTGGAGAATACCTTCGTCTCGCCTGCCAAACCAAACGTGTCTCGGAGCTCATCGTATCGCCCACAGCTATGAAGACCGGTTTGTGTCAGAACCAGCTGGCCTCTTCCCCCAGTGGAACAAGGTCGATGACGTCCTCGGTGAACGACCTCGCCGTGAAACAGCCCGCTCTGCCTGCACTCCGTCTCCCGTTCACTGCAAGTCGTCTGGCTTCGACTCCCCTTCTCTTCAGAATTGACATCTCGGTTCTTCAGAATTGACATCTCGGTTCTTCAGAATTGACATCTCGTCTCAGGTTGAAAATTGTCGTTCATACAAGCGTTTGCGAGTATTCAAGATGTATTAGAACTCTTGTAGAAAAGTAGAGGTTTGTTCGGTGATTTTGCACATCACGTGGATGTTCTGCTGCGCCTTCCATAATAGTGAATTCTGGAATTCAACTGTACATCTTTGTAGTTTCCACTTCCCTATGCTTTAGCTTAGCACATGGTAATTCTCATTTCACTGATGATATATTTAAGACTTCCCCGTTGCTGCTTTATAACTGGCATTTTTAATGTAATATTCAAGTATGCGTTCAAACGTAGTAATAGTGAATATCTTCTTGTCGAAATGTATTTATATATGCGATGTGAAAACAAGTTTGTGTTAAGCACTGTAATACACGGCTATATACTGTTCTATTCTGCGTGATAAATGTAGCTTGCTCCTCAAGTTACAGTCGTGCTGTACTACACTCTTCTTCACTTCCAACTTTGATAAAACGTAGCACTGTTATAATAATACTGGCTTCTTCTCGAGGTCTTGACTCAATGAAATCTCAAATTGGAAAGAACTCTCTCGTCCCGTTCTCTGCGCTCGGCAAGTTGCAGTCTCTGCCTCCCCTCTCGTGGTGTGACGTAACTTCTACCACCTCTCCTCACTTCAGTCCGTAGTTCGACCTTCGTCTCTTCTCCTCTTTCATGACGTAACTCTCGCTTCAAGTGGCGTGATGTCTCTCGCAATGTAGACCTCCCACATTCATATAATAGAATATATATCCATCTTTAAATCATTCCTTCTTTCTTGCCTTTCATAATTGCATAAGATGTATAGTATTTCACTAATTTCCATACAGATTTTCCCATATTTCTCCAATTTTTAATGAATAAAAGATTTTCATCCACTCTTTTATTTTTCCTGGGTCTTGGTTCATATCGAGATTGGTTCTTTGGTAATGGCCTTAAATAAATTCTGGCGCATTTCCCCGTTGCTAATTTAAAGTAAAGTATAGCCTGTACTTTCTTTAATAACAGTAAATTTCTCTGATCTTGAGACTGAATTTATTTATTTTACTGTATCTTTGGGTAAAATCTTTTTAATTTGGAATGGTTGAATTTTCCAATGGATCTGTTATCTTCAACTCTTACAATTTTATAACAATTGTTACCGTAGACTGTATCTACTTTGAACGGTCCTCTGAAAAGGCCACTGAATTTGATATACACCTTCTTCAGTACGTCTGCTTTCACAGGAATCCTGACTAATACCAGGTCACCTTCTCGTAGCGGTCCACTGAATCTCTTCCCTTCTAAACGTTTCAATCTCCTCTCAGCCGCTTTGTTCAACTGGACTCTCGCTGCTTCGATTCTCTGGTCCATCGATGGTTCGTTATCTTCCGGAATATTGAAGATTCCGTTCCATGGTCGTACGGGTTTCTCTTCAAAATGCAACATAACTGGAATATCGTTGGTGCCCTCATGTCTCGTGTTATTGATGCAAAATTCTACTAGTGGTACAATCTTCACCCAATTCCCATGATTATCCGCACTATACAAGCGAATGTACTTTGAAAATTCATGCATTGTTCTTTCAATAGGATTCGTCTCTGGGCTTCGAACTGATGAAAATAGGTGAACAATATCCAACCTATCCATCGCTCCCTGAAATTCTGCAGAGGTAAATTGGGTTCCATGGTCTGTTAAAAGTCTTTCTGGTTTTCCCAACTTTGGAATAATGCTCCTCTCCAGGTGATATAAAACAGTTTTCGTTGTTGCTTTCTGCATAAGTCGTGACCATTTCTTCTAATTTCTCCCTCTGATCTTCAAAATTCTCAATTTTTCTGCCATAGTGAGGTATTCCTTCTGCTTCAACTTCCATAACTATCTTCACAAGATTTTCTTCTGTAGTTTCGTCAATCAGACTACACTCATTCTCCTCCTTCTTCGTGTCCTCTGGTTGATGTTGTCCTTCATTAAATCTTATGACTCCTTTTCGTAAATCAATCACAGCTCCAGTCTTCGTTATAAAATCAATGCCTAAAATAGCATCGAAATTTATCTGGCTCAAGACTATGAATATCTGCTCATATTTGTATTCATTTATGGAGAATTCCATTAATGCTTGGACTTTACATTTCATGGTCTTGTCGTTAAATACACCCCTGACTTTAATAGTTGAAACGGGCATTGCTATAAGTGAATTTCCATCCTTCAATCTGTGAAAACAGTTCTCTGATAAAATTGATGCTGTCGCTCCCGTATCTAGTAGTGTTCTCAGGCATTCTCCTTCTGATATAATTTCTATAATGGGTAATCTCGCTACTCTTCCTGTTTTCGGCTCTTCTCTTTCATACAGGAGATCTTCGTTCGTGGCTTCATATAACTCATTGATCTGGATTTCATGTCTGGTTACGGTGCTGTTTTATTCCTCCTTCACTTTTTGGAATTTGAAGTTTTTTGTACCCCTCCTGGGTCTTCATTCCTCTGATCTCTGCTTGGTCCGGGCTGAGATTCTTGATTCTGGTTACGCTGTCCCTGATTTTGGTCTCTCGCGTTCCTTTCTCTGAGATTTCTTAGGTATCCTTGACTTTCTCTTTCCCTATCATCGTAATACCTTCTTACATTGTTGTTATTTCTCCAACCTTGATTTTGTTGACTTTGCTGTTGCTGTTGTCTCGAATAATTATTCATGGTCCTCCAGTTCTGATATCCCCGATATCCATAATGATTCGTAGGGTTATTTCGATTATAATATCCCTCTCTGCGATAATCATTGTTTCTGTTGTGGTAGCTATTTCTCCATCTTTGATTTTCATCCCATCTTTGATTTTGGTATGGTCTTCTTTCCCGAGGTCTCTGATAACCTGGTTGAAATCGATTTTGTCCATACATTCTTGATCTCGTTGGGCCTACCCCATTTTTGTTCTCTTCTGTCTGCTGCGTTTGATCGATGTGGATGGTGTGAATCTCTCTCTGTTCCAGATTTCTACCTCTCTGGTTTTGGTTTCCAGTTGAGTTGTTGGACACATTAGACGTGTGATCCAGTCTCCTCAAAATTTCTGCCATCCCCTCTTAAGTTTTTACATTTGCTGAAATGAGGTGCCTCCTAACTTCCGTTGGTAACTGGCATGAAATAGCATGAACCAAGTCTTCTTCCGCCAAAGGAGGTTGCAAATACTGCAAGCGTGCTAATTGTTTCGTGAAGAAACTTGCGTACTTCGTTGGACTAGAATAAGCATACTTTTTAGAGTAAATTTCGGCTCGTATGTCTTGTTGAAGTTCCTTGCTCCAAAATCGCTTCTGCAGAGCTATAGCAAATTCTTCAAATGTCTGATAAGTGTACCTGAAAGCTCTGTGCCAAATTAACGCTTCTGAGTCCAAGTATTTCTCAACGACCCTCATATGTCTTTCGCGAGGTATTCTATTGTCCTCTAAATACGATCTCATGTCTCTAAGAAACTCTACAGCAGTAATATTTCCTACTCCGCTGAATTTATTCGGCTTCTCATCATTATTCTTAATCACGATAACGTTGGCATTTGACCTACTCTGGTAAGGTTCAAAGTCTTCTCCAAGTTCCCCTATTTCTGTTTGAAATGGCTCTCGACTAAAGTTGAAATTGGACTTCGGAATCTGCTGTTGACTAACCACGCTTTCCTTATCCTCTTCTATCTTGTCTGTCCTAGCCTCTAATTTCCTTATTTCTTCTTTCTATTTTTCATATCTTGCTTGAAAAAAATCTCGTTAAGTCCTTTCTGATGTCTTCCCTGACTTCAGCTCTTAACGTAGATGAAAATGTAGCATCCCCTATCGTAAGTGACCTTAATTGCTGTTCTATGTCGCTGGTTTCCTTATCCTGCTTTGATCGAATTTTCGCCAGTTCTATGCTTATCTCATCGACTGTGCGTTTAACCTTGTCAAATTTATCTTAGTTATTTAAATCTGTTTTATTAACAATGTCTGTCTGCGTGGCTACATTATTAATTTGCAAAGTATCTATCCGCTTAGATAGATCTTCCCGTACCTTACTAACATTTATATTTGAACATAACTCTATGGCTTTAATGTCATTTGCTAATTTATGATGAATTTCTGATACAATTTTAGTTGTGACTGTTACGACCTCCTCCTTCATGTCCGTAACTGCCTTTACAATAAAAGCATTTATATCCACATTAATACCCTCTTCAATTAGTTTACTTTGACCTTCCAACTTGACCTGTAATTCACCAACAGTGTCATTTAGACTGTCAAGTTGCTCCTTGAGTTTGTTCTGGACACCTGAAATGTGTACATGATGAGTATTGTTCTCTTCCTTAATGGAGCTAATACTAGCCTGTAATTTCTTTTCTAGCTCTATCATGTGATTACTGTTAGCTAATTGGACTTCTAACACCTTTCCTGCCATGTCGGATCTTAAATTTCCTACTTCTGTCTTCGTAAGATTTATGTCCTGTTTGACTTGATCAAATGAATTTTTTAATACTTCCTGTGCATGTCCTGCCCTTTCTAAAATTCTCTGAGCCTTTTCCTGATTTTTCCTAGCTTCTTCCTGAGCTTTTTCCTGATTTTTCCTAACCTCCTCATGAATTTTCCTAGCTTCTTCCTGATCTTTTTCCTGATTTTTCCTAATCTCTTCATGAATTTTCCTAGCTTCTTCCTGAGCTTTTTCCTGATTTCTCCTAACCTCCTCCTGTGCTGCTCTTATTTCGGCTTGGATTTTTCTATCTTCTAATCTAGCCTGCTCCTGACTTAACCTGTCCTCCTCGCGAGTTTTTTCCTGAGCTAATATCATCTCTGCTCTTATCCTATTTGCCTCTTCCAAAGCTAACTTGGCTTCTTCTCTTTCTTTTTCTCTAGCTAGTCTATCTTCCTTTCTGGCCTTTTCTAAAGCTAACTTAGCTTCTTCCTGTGCTAATGTGTTTGAGCAACTGATAACTCTGCCTTGACTTACGATTTTACAGTAGCTGCTGATTTCTGAATCTCGGCTTTCATCTGTTTAGTGTTGTTGTGTGCCAATTGGTGGAGGGCTTCAAGGTCTTTGGTCAACGTATTTTGACCTTCCTTCATGGTTTCGAGCATCGTTCTAATGAACGTCAAGTCGTTAGCTGACATAATTCTTCTTTCTTGAGAATAAGGGAATATCAACTACAAAAATTACCAGTGAATATCCAGATTGACCAACGTATACATTTTATACCAGTGATGGAACATATTGAACATCTTAATCCTACTTAAATCTATTTGAATCGCGAGTTATCTCGTATATCTTATCGTCCCATTTTACTGAACCGACATCGTTACATTCTATCATCCCACTTAACCTATGTTTAACAACATGAATTTACTTTTAAATTTATTATTACATGACAAATGTCGTTAGCTGTTTTTTTTAAATATGCCTCACAACTATAATGTACTCCACTAATCTGGTGGTGTTGTGTTCATCTCAACAATCATTAAATTTGGGATCGGCATTTTTCTTTTTCTCAAAACTAAATATGGCCTCACTATCGAGTACTTCCAAACTGCTTCTCTCGAGTGCTCTTTCGAGTGCTCTTTCGAGTGCCCCACGTTGGGCGCCATTTAAATAATATATCTATCTATATGCGCCCGAATAAACCCATTAGTACTTATATCCGCTGCACTGTAAAGGATTGCAGACAAGTAAATTACCCAGCTCACAAACTTACCATGCCTACTAAGTAAAATTGGGAATTTAAGGAACATACAGGATAGATATTATTCGTAAGAAAATAGTACTACCAGCCAAGGTACAAATTTCTACTATCATTTACATTTAGAGCAAATCGAGAAACTCCATTCTCGAGGGATGATAAGGTCTAATCTATAGTGAGCGCCTGTATCTATACCTCGCAGTACTATTTTCGACGATGACGACAATGAAAACGGTGTCAGTTAAGATAAAAATTGACAGAGTCGCTAAAAAGCGCCAGCCGTTTATTGTGCTGAAACAAGTACAATAAAACTGGCTTCCTGCCTGAATATGGTGTCCCCTTGACACTCTCACAAAAATGAACTTCAAAAATAAACTTGCACGTGGCACTGATGTAATAAGAAATGTGAAACGGCGTGATACTAAGCATTACCCTACTTTATACAAATCCGCTTCAACTCTGAACCGTAGTTCCATATCTAAGCAAAATCATTCATTAACTATGTGCATATATACATTCATTTATGGTTCGCACAAATTATACACTCTATTGTGTTGAAAAGATTAAATTGTGTATCTTTCAATGAGTCTTTTATCTACTCAACTTCCCTAACAATCAAATAACAAACATACACCGCAACTATCGTGTTGAAAGTAATAAATACTCGTCTTAATCAATTGAACATAAGTGACAAACATTTAAGCTAAGCACTGTTCCTTTTATCTTTTATCATTTGATTGTAAAATACTGAAATATTTCTGAAATTCTTTACTGTGTTAATAATTCTCTGATAAACGTGAATACTAGAAGTGCATGGCATTAACCTTCATTCTCACACTCCTCTTCAAATTTATACAACAATTACCTCATCTCTTAAACACCCTGTACAGAATCTTCCTTTAATACACTCAAATAACTTCACAATCACTGCGATCAATACTAGAAAAACTTGAGACTCCTCAGCCTCCTCTCGTAAAAATACGTAACTCATTTACGTCTATATCTCTTTACTTTGCACGGTATTTCAACTATAAACTTCCATTTCAATACACTTTCTTCCTAACTTTAACACTCTTCTCTATCCTGATACAACTTCACCTCGTGCTTACAATTCCACTTCTGCAATAAATTTCTGTATTTTCACTTTCTGATCACCCTGTGATTTAACTTTGTTAATTTTCTTTTTCACGTGTTTAAATTCAGTTTTACATTCAATTACAACCTTTAAAGAAATATCAGTAAGAATTCATATTTTTAACAAATGATATAAGTTTGACTTCCTTCCATGAATATATTTGTTTAACAAATTCATCTATGCTTTTTAATGCTCTAAATTTCATTAGACATATGTGTATAAAAGTTCTCGTAATACTTTCGTTCATAATTAGTTGAAATAAATTTCTGACACTTGAATCAACATCATGAGTTGTCGAAATATTCTTTACACTTCGTGACATAACTTCTTAAATATGCGGTACTTAAATTTGCTTCAATAAACTTCGTTTACTTCATTTACAATTATGCTCCTTCTTTAGTTCGTTCAAATTTATACTCCTTTTAAATAGTTCACTCTACATTCTTTTAATAGTTCACCCTACTTTCCTTTAAATAGTTCATTCTATATTCCTTTAAATAGTTCATTCTACATTCCTTGAAATAGTTCATTCTATATTCCATCGCTGCGATGAAACAGATTTAATTAGTTTAAATCTAGCGCAAATATGAAAAATTCTACACGGTTTGACTCCGAAATGACTTTAGCGTTAATAGCAGCGCTATGCAAAATTTTGTCCAAGTGACTGAAATTTTCAAGAACAGGAAAAATAACTCCTAAGAAAAATACGAAAAATTACTACTTCAAAAATCTACATAATTTAATTATACTGACAAAATTATACTGACAAAATTATACGGTTGAAATAATACGAACAAAATTATACGGTTGGTCAATTGGATAATCACAGAACATAACTACAATTCTACATTATATAAAGCAATTTCTTCTCTACCTTGAGTTGACTCTGGTCTGGAGAATACCTTCGTCTCGCCTGCCAAACCAAACGTGTCTCGGAGCTCATCGTATCGCCCACAGCTATGAAGACCGGTTTGTGTCAGAACCAGCTGGCCTCTTCCCCCAGTGGAACATGGTCGATGACGTCCTCGGTGAACGACCTCGCCGTGAAACAGCCCGCTCTGCCTGCACTCCGTCTCCCGTTCACTGCAAGTCGTCTGGCTTCGACTCCCCATCTCTTCAGAATTGACATCTCGGTTCTTCAGAATTGACATCTCGGTTCTTCAGAATTGACATCTCGTCTCAGGTTGAAAATTGTCGTTCATACAAGCGTTTGCGAGTATTCAAGATGTATTAGAACTCTTGTAGAAAATTAGAGGTTTGTTCGGTGATTTTGCGCATCACGTGGATGTTCTGCTGCGCCTTCCATAATAGTGAATTCTGGAATTCAACTGTACATCCTTGTAGTTTCCACTTCCCTATGCTTTAGCTTAGCACATGGTAATTCTCATTTCACTGATGATATATTTAAGACTTCCCCGTTGCTGCTTTAAACTGGCATTTTTAATGTAATGTTCAAGTATGCGTTCAAACGTAGTAATAGTGAATATCTTCTTGTCGAAATGTATTTATATATGCGATGTGAAAACAACTTTGTATTAAGCACTGTAATACTCGGCTATATACTGTTCTATTCTGCGTGATAAATGTAGCTTGCTCCTCAAGTTACAGTCTTGCTGTACTACACTCTTCTTCACTTCCAACTTTGATAAAACGTAGCACTGTTATAATAATACTGGCTTCTTCTCGAGGTCTTGACTCAATGAAATCTCAAATTGGAAAGAACTCTCTCGTCCCGTTCTCTGCGCTCGGCAAGTTGCAGTCTCTGCCTCCCCTCTCGTGGTGTGACGTAACTTCTACCACCTCTCCTCACTTCAGTCCGTAGTTCGACCTTCGTCTCTTCTCCTCTTTCATGACGTAACTCTCGCTTCAAGTGGCGTGATGTCTCTCGCAATGTAGACCTCCCACATTCATATAATAGAATATATATCCATCTTTAAATCATTCCTTCTTTCTTGCCTTTCATAATTGCATAAGATGTATAGTATTTCACTCATTTCCATACAGATTTTCCCATATTTCTCGAATTTTTTATTAATAAAAGATTTTCATCCACTCTTTTATTTTTCCTGGGTCTTGGTTCATATCCAGATTGGTTCTTTGGTAATGGCCTTAAATAAATTCTGGCGCAGTACCATCCCTGCATTTACCTGGAGGGTGTCTGGATAAATGCAGTAAAAACCACACTCAGGATACCTGGGACATTTGAACCTTCGACATCTGGCCTTGCTGCAGTTGCGCATTGCAGTCATGGTGCGCGAATTAACGCACTCTGTTGCATCGTTGGGCCAAGAATTACTTTGAACTCCAGTTCAAATTGACCGAGGTACATATGAGGGGCAGATGACCTCGTAGTTCTGCCCCTTAAAACAACAATAAGTAACTACATATGAATTTGATTGACTTAATACAGACGATCGACTTCATATTCACTAATGTTTTCACTCAGGATGTATGTTACCGTGTTATTTTTTAACCACCTCGTGTAGTAGCAGCAAGCGGTTCGATTCCTGGCTTTGCCTAGAAATTTAATTCTGGTCTGAGGGCTAGAACGGGGTACTCTCCCTCACAAGAAAAAACTGAGAAGAGATGGTTCGATTCCCACCTAAGACATCTTGGAAGTGATTTTCCTTAATTTCACAATTCTACTCCAGGAAAATGCTGGGATGGTTCCTAACGTAAGGCCACGGTCGTCTCCTTCCCAATCATGACCTGAATTATAAGCACACACACTACTACAGTCATCACAATACGACAGGTTATCAGGCGAATTCCACACACATCCAAGTACATGGGGCTACATAACCACAATGTGGCAAAGCCCCCACATAAATCAATAATAACAACAACAACAACTATGCTTTTACTATGGAAAGACGAGCCTGTTGCATTGAAAACTCCGGAATTGAATATTAAAGTTAGTTATTCCACTTTGTTCCATCCAGTCCCACTGGATTTATGAACGAGATATTTTACAGCCCTCCAACTTTCACCAGCAGGTGTTGCCTGAAACACTGTCAGGGTAATTTTGCTCATAAAATGTTGTTAAATGTCACTAAGCCAAAAGCCACGTCGCAGTTAGGAGCAGTTACAGGCAATATTTTATGCCCATGCTGTCCCTCAGTTAAATCTGATAATTTGCCTGTATTTCCGTTCCCATCGTGCATGACACATTATTGTCTTATTTTTCTGCATTTCCCAGAGCCACTCTGTCCACGTTAATCCTTCTCTTCCTTAAAAAGCCTCAGCCTCCACAGCCTAATAAGCCAATTTATCAGAACATTTCCAAATGCGCCAGCCACTCTTTGTGAAATTTTCACAGTAATGGGGTCTATTTATTTACCAGTAAATTTACTGAGAACTTATGCATTATTCTTCACATTGTCTGTAAAATGTTGCTTTTCACCAATCTCTATGTAACGTTTGTCTGTGATTAGTCTATATGGAAGCTACTGAAGTATGGTGTACCTGTCAGTGGACTAGTAGTGTCAGAAGTTGCTGTAAAGGATGTTTCTCCTAGCGCCAGACCTGGAACATTGGCTCAGTGATGAAAGCAATGTCAAACTACCCTACTCCTTACTTTGCTTAGTACGCCTCATTGTGGCACTACTTGGTAGTTTTGGGGTTGCTAATGCCGTACGCTGTGACAGTGCTGTGATGACCATCCTACATACACCCAAAGATACTGATGGATGCAGACGAAACACTGTCACAGTTTACGGCACTACTACCTGGACTAGGCAATTATTCTGATAAATGGAATTCCGTTAAGCTGAATCCCAATAAAGTTCCTACTTTCATTGGAGACTTATAAAATTGAATACCCGCCCAGAACAAACGTGAAATTTTACAGGAGAGAGAAGAAACAGATATTGTCCATATTTTTTATATTATAAACCCACAATGTCCATAAAACATGTGCATTGAACATATTATACACTTTAGTAGAACTTTAAACAATTAAGGTGCAATGAAAATAGAAAAATGGGAAAGATTCTGTCAGAATACAGAACAAGGTTGTAACCCTATTCAGACGTACAAGGTTGTAACCAACAATTATACATAGATGACAGTATTTGTAATTCTCAGTACACACGAGAGCCAATATGGGGTGTGTATAAATAAATGTCACGATTAATAGTTCCATAATGACTCGTGTTATACTTAGTCCGCCTTTAGTTCTTCATAAAACTGTCTGAATTCCTGTGGAATATACCGGCACATATCTTGTAAATCTTTCCACTTTTCTGCTCGCATTGGTTACTGTTGAGAATAAAGAAGAGGGATTGCATTCAGCGCTACACTAAAGGGCCTACAATATGTATTGCAAACACCTCTACATTTCTTCATGTTTGAATACTGGTACCAAGGCTGCAATAGATTGTGGCTGAGTCTCACACGAACTGTTCCTGGATCGTCTGCTGATACCTGAATCCAATGTGAAGTTGTTATTTTAAAGTCAGGATCTCTCCTAAGAGAATTTTCTAGATCTTTCAGGTCTTTGAAGTCCTCAGGCTGCATATCATATACCAGGAAAGGTTTTGTTTGCCTTGCTGAAGCTATAACTGCAATCCAGTCTTTAGGAACATATACAGTATTTTTTTTGACGCTCAATCAGAGCAAAGTCCCGGTCACACGGAAGAAAACTATGACCCGACACTACAACAGGGAATCAGAAGTTCTTAAACAATCGGAGTGTAATGATATACTGACAAAGACAGCATACGCCAGTTATTATTTTGGCCAACACATCTGTCAGACCAAAGTACAAGAGTCCTTTCTTCTCCTGGGGCTAGGGGCTGATAGTTTGAGGTGATATACTTTAATATACATGAAGAAATTTCGGCTGAACCTCGTTTGGCCACACTTTCATGCCAAAAACACATTGTTGCTTCATTTGTGCCAGCATTATGAATGGCTTGATTATAACAAGCATACTGTCTTTGATAGAAAAACAGATGAGTGGGATAACACAGGACAGAAAAGCACTTGCTGTAGATCCGTAAACAAGACGACATACGTAGAATTTTGTTTGGCTTTTTCTCCATCTGCAGTCATTGCTTTGTATGCTATCTCAGCTTTAGTATGATGTAACTTACTTTGAACTACAATAGCTTTCCTCTTTTCATCCGTCTGTGCTGATATCATTTCCACGTACAACCTAACACAGTACACGCAGGTATCAGCTCTGGGTAGACCAAACCATAGATTGAAGTCTGAGTGGAAAATATCTCTATACGTGTGTTCATTGCAGTGATATTCAAGATGTTTTTCTCTAAACAATGCATACATGATATTCAAATTCAAATCATTAGACAAGCAACCTTTTGCAGATCTGTGGCGACTGTAATGACTTTCCTGGTTTGGCAATGATCGAATGTGCTCCCGAATAGCTTCCTTTACTTTGTCAGGAGTTGCATTCGGCCGATTGTTGTGTTTCCCTTTCTTGTCACATAACGAATCCCCACGTTTTAGTTTCTCTTCAAATTTCTGTATTCTGCAAGGAGTAATTTTATACACATGACAGAGCATTTTTTGACACACACGGTAAGTTTCACCTGCAGGTACGGAAAGAAAGTACGAAAATCTGCAATGCCTACGCGAAACTGCTTCTTCAACTTCTCTTCTTTTTAATATTCTGACGTTTAATGCATTTTTTTTCCTAACAACGCTGTCTGCTGGTCATAATTCAAAGAGTAGAAGTCGACAAGCAATGCACGTGTCATTTCTAATGTGATCTTGTTGCATTCATAAGAGCATCTGCAGTGACATCCCTGAAATAAAATTATAGTAATACTAAATTAGATACGACATCATATACTTAACCAGCATATTTACAAGCATGGATTTAATAATAATTTTCCCTGCACACACATTTTGTTACGCTATGGTATTATGTTAGTAAAATATTTCAGAAATAGAGTAGAACTCTATTCCGCTATACGAGTAAATCGTCTTGCTAAAAACAAAACCTCGGTTTATTATTATTATTATTTTTATTAATGGTTATGTAATTCAAACATAATGTACAAATGTGCTGTAATCACTAACTACAGTACCAGATATATATACATAATACAATACATATTACGTAAGGACATAACACAAAGTCGGTTAGGTTACAACCTTGTTCCACGTACCTCATCTGGTTGAGTTTTCAGCTATCTGAATTCCCCTTTTGGATAATATATTGCTTTCCAGCATCCCTGAGCCTTTTACGTTTGACATCACGCCAGTTATTTATGTTAAGTTTCCTTTTTTTGGTCCTATTCATATGGTTTTGAGCACAACCGGTAAGAGAGTTCGGTGATACATACGCCATTTTCTTTCCGGATACAACCTTGTTCTGCGCAGCGCTAAGTTCGGGCCAGCTGATCACCACCACTAACGCCATCTGTAGTCATTCCAATAAGACTGCCATGTCCCGCGTGCCGTTAACAACCTTTTTCATTGTAAAAGTCAGCTTTGAAAAAAGTGAGGGTTACAACCTTGTTCTGGGCGGGTATTCAATTGTCGCCACAAACTGTGGTTATTTGAGGAAGCTTTGATCCAGAATTGCATCCAGACAATTTCCTCCTGGGAGATATCGAACTTCACGGTGGCGGGTGGATGTCTTTCGTTTCAAAGTTCTGGATAACGTTGGTAATGTAATTTTTAATGACCCTTCATCTGTGATATAGCTTATATTTAAGGCACATTTATTTGAGTTAATTTAGGTGGAGTTGTTCTCTGCAGTTGTGGGAAATCAATCTCATTTTCCCTCCTCCTTCTCTTTTCTAAAAAACATTGGCTCAGTAAGGAAAGCAATAACAAACTACCCTTTTCCTTACCATAATTAGTACGCCTCATTGTAGCACTGTCATGCAGTTTTGCGATTGATAGCCCTGTAAGCTGTGCTAGTGATGGCAGTCCTAACATATTTTCAGGACTCAAGGCCTCTTTAAAAAGAAATATAATGGACTTCCATAAGGGTGTTGTTTGAGAAGACATTTAAACGGTCGATTTCCTGCGTGGAACAGATGCGAAAACGAAAGAGCACAACTTTCAGCAAATAACTTGTTTAAAATAGCTGCAACTTCTGGAAGTAAGAATTCCTTATACCAGTAGAAATTATTCCATAATACCATCCCAGCCACTGTACATGTTCCTATGTTAACTCCTAAATTGCTTTGTTTTAGACACACTAACTTTGATCAACCGTCGTTGATGGGTTCAAAGAACAAAGGAAGATAGTTAATGAGGACAGCTTCTAGTTCATTGTTCTATGACAGAATAGTATGAAGGACTGCCTTGCCCTCTATATCAATAGCATTGGAATGAATGGCTTGAATTCTATGTTCCCTGAAAAATAAAGTAAGTACTAAAATTGAAATCTGTATCACGAAATCAATGTTGGCACATCCTTTGTCGAGATTAATTCAGTGGAGTTTAGGTCGAACAGCATTAAACATAAAATGACTCATGTGGTTTTTCAAATATTAAGTCGTGTTGTGTACATGTTGAAAAAGCCATAAATATGTTGAACAGAGTTTTAAATTGTTTGACGCAGACACAAACCTGGGACCTTTAGATTTCTCACCCGATGCTGCTTCCAACATAACTACCACGAGCAGACTACTTATCTCTACTCTTTTCTACTTATTTTTCTACTACTATTTCTTTCTATTATTACCGTACTATTGTTACTATCATTGTTAGTATATTATTATTTACATTGTGAATGTTATTTAAAACGTATCTTATAATATTATACAAATTTAACAGGTTACTTATGATACGATATGTAATACGATCTTAATTTAACGTAATGTATTGTGTTATTCTACTTCTACTTGTTACAATGCTTATCAGCCCTATTCCTATTTCATGTAGACTAGCTGCGTGGCTCAGCGGTAACGCTCTGGCCTGCTGTGTCCAAGATTGCAGGATCAAATCCTGGCGCAGACGAATGGCATTTGAGGGAGGGAGCCATGTCCGTAGATTTACTGGCACGTTAAAGATCATCTTCGGAGCAAATAACCGGCACTCCCGCGTCTCTAAATGCCAGAGTAGTTAAAAGGAACATTTAACCATTAAGGGAAGACTGTAGTCAATTTTGGTTTTAAAAAATACAATTCTTTTTATTGGTAGATTAGTAGGTTTTGACCTTCCTTTACAAGTAGATAGCTTTGTTTTACTTCAAACACATCTCTAAGTGGTTTAAATTTGCATTTAAATGTTCATTGCTCTTTGTGCCACATCCACCTTTTATGTGTACTACAATGTTTTCCAAATTTTATCAAATAAAATTGCTTGATGGGAATATTCTTATTCTTATGTAGACAGAACATTCCTGTTCTATGCTTTTCATATGCTTTCTCCATGTTGTTGTGTTTGGTTCAGCATATGGTTAGCACATGGTCGCAACATTTGTTTACAATGGGTCGATCACAGAGATTATTCAAGATACGTAAGGGAGGGCATGGAAGGAAGAACATTTCATCAGAGGACACTGTGGAAGGAATAAATAATGCTGGAAATACTCCAGTTGCTGTGCATAATGAACGTGAAGGAAATTTAAATAATTCTAGGCTTGGTGACAAAATTTCTCCAACAAATGATAGTAGTAATAAACAACATTGGCATACAAAAGGCTGAAAAGAGTTGAAATTGTTGAAGATAAAATCTAGGCAGTATGTCAGGCAGTTGAAAAGGGCTAGGGAAGATGTAGAAAATGATGCTGATCCAGTATATGGAGCAGGAATATTTTGAGTTCAGTACATTATGTAAAACTTCAATGGCCATTTTCTCCAATACATAATTTTTGAGATATGTGTCCCTTCTTCTCAGGATCTGAGAATTTCACAGCATATTGTACTAATACCAGACCATCCATGGAATATTTTTCAAGGAACTATAGGCTATTGTACTAGAAGGTATTTGTGAACCTAGAAACATGTAAAAAAATTACAACATAATGAAATTATTCATAATATATAACCTATAACATTCCTCATTTTAAAAATATCATATACATCCCATAAACATTTCATGTGTATATTGTAAATAGTTCTTGAGAAAAATTGGCAAAATTCTACCATATTTAACATTATCGACGTATGGACTACAGTCTCCCCTTAACATTATTTACCTTTTGCATGTGGGGTGCTACTGTAAAGAAACTCTTAAGCTCTAAGTGTAGCCGCGAAAATAAATCAATCAATCAGTTTGCCCGGAAAAGGTACATTGACAAGAACAACCACTCTGTCACTTCAACAGCACTGTGTCGGTAAGGCCCACTGTGGGGCTTATTCGAACTTATAGTCTTCACAACTGTTTTTAGACCAATTGCGCCTTTTCAACTATTTGGTTGAGTTGTGTTGTAACCTTCCCAGGTCACAAGGGATCGAACCCTTACTTTTGGGACGTACGATTTTCATAATCGTCCATATATTTTTATTTGATGCTTTTTATATTTTATAATTATTTAATGTAGTGTATACTATCATGTGATTGATTTCCGATTAATTTGTTTAGATTTTAAGGTATTGTAATTGGTAGGATCTGAGTCAAGTTAGATATGAATATTTTAACATTGTAATAATCTTCAGTCAGAGAGTCTGGAATTGTGTGCAAGAACCAGGAAGTAGGCTTGGTTTATCTCGAGCACGCACAAGTGCATGATGACTCATGCAGGTGGGAGGCTTGGCAATCCTGTGCTAGGGGTGTGTCTAGGGTATTTTGAAGACCAAGAAGGCGCTTCTTATATGGTAATGTTTTGTTTTGATTGGCTAGACCCGTGACGGAAGCCAGATAGGCCAGTGATTTGTGGAGGGGAGATGAATGATATTAGGAATTGACGAATCTGTGCGGGCGACTCATTCTTAGGACTCCGTGCGGGAGTGGACTCTTGTTGTGGACTCCGTGTGGAGTTATTCGTATTCTTGGTAGGACTTCGTGAGGGAGTGGAACTTGTATTTTGGACTTGTGTGTTTTTTTGGTGGAGAAGGAAGGTATTTCAGTCGATCACAAGTTTATATTCGAGGTGCAATTACTGAGTTGCTGGCTATACATTCTCAAGGAAATAATGAGCCTAGTTTCAAACAAATCGCCTAGATTGTTGGTCTCGAATCGCATGAAGTATTGTAAACTAACTTCTGTGTACCGAAATTCTGAGACCATAGCAGTAAATTGTTATACGATAAATACTAGTAAAATGTATGCTATGTATTAGTAAAGTCAGGAGCGAACTAGTTGCGATAATCCAACACACGGATTTAAAGCATCTTTTTATAATTAGATCCACGAAGCAACACAAATCGTTGGATTCTGACCATCGATAATACTGTATATAATGTTCATAGTTGAGAGGCTTGCGTGTGAAATATATAGTAATTGTGCTGCGAGTAAGTAGGACTGATTCTCTGGGAGCACTAACCCCAGAATCAGTAGAGTTAAGTCGTCACAGCTGAGATCAACGCCTGTAATTACCAGTCATCATTACTTCCGAGGGTCATCAATATTATGTCATAAGTGTGCCTGTGTAAATATGATAGAGAGTGTTAGATAGTCTGTACGACGAGGATCCTGCGAAGTGTATTTTATGTCTGGTATCGGAATAGATTGTAATTTTTACCAGTTCTCTAGTGTCGTTATTTATGAGGTTACCAGTGTAGTTAAGAGTGAATGTTTTTTGCTGCTGCTCATATCGTGCAGGTGTTTAACCCCCTCGTACCCCGTGTAGTAGCAGGACAGTTACAATTAATGCCCAACTGTGGAGATCGAAGTTCGATATAACAATAACAATAGCATTAACGTGTACGCATACGGCAATAGACATAACCAAATGTCCATGCAGGTTAGATGTTATCGGAGGAAAGGTTAGAATTGAGAAGTAGAGCTATATTATAAAGTTAACGCTAAGATGGCAGATAATAACTTGGATATGGACGTGGACAAGAGTGGGAAGGGTGAAGGCTTAATGGAGACACCGTCCGGGGAATCTATTAATTCCGAGCAAAACCAGATCACTAGACAGGGGGGTAGTAAAAGTAACAATAATGGGGGGATGTGAACGATAGTGTGCTCCAAATGCTACTGAATAAATTGTCAGGAGTAGATGAGTCTATTAAAGGCGTGAAGGAGTCTTTGAGTAAAGAAGTAGGAGATGTGAAAGAGTCTATGAGTAAGGAGATAGGTGAGGTCAGAGAGTCTATGGGTAGGCAGAAGTAAGAATTAGGCAGACAAATAGAATTTGTAGGTAGACAAGTGGAATCTGTGAAATTATATGTAGATGAGGCAGTCAAGAAACAGGCAGATGCCACGAATGATAAGATAGAAGAATTAAGTAAGGAAGTACAGGAGCATAAATCAGTCATGAACAGTAGGTTGGAAAACTTAGAGAAGGATCTCAGTAACAAGATAGAGGAGAGAGAAGAAATGCATAGGGAAGAAATGGCGAGAAATCAGGATAGCGTGGAAAAGAGGTTAACTGTTATGGAGGGCCATCAGGAAAAATAGAAGCGGGAACTGGGGAAGTTAGGAAAGAAATTAATGTTAACGGGGAACTTATAGAAAAGCGAGTGGGCGGAGCGTGTGCAGAGGTTTGCAATACCGTAATGAATGATTCTAAGGAGTGTTTACACAGAGTAGGAATCGTAGAAGATAAATTGGGGGAGATCGAGAGAATTAAGGGAGAACAGGTGACATTGACGGAAAGTAACGAAAATCTTAAGGAAGAGTTGATAAAGGTGACAAGGGAGGTGAGAGACCGAGATGAGTCATAGAGGAGCAATGTAACTTGGTTGGTTGTTCCACATTTTAATTCACGACAATTTAATCCCATGGAGTAGTTGAAATCCGTTGAAAAGAAATTTAAGAAAGATTTAGACGATGATTTGATCGATTGGGAAACGGTAATGGAAATCCTGTCACACTCGTTCAAGGGGGATGTTAAATCTTGGTTTGAGATTTGTAGGCTGAACATGAGAAATCTAGAGGACTTTAAAAGTAAATTCAAGGCCAAATTTTGGGGGGAATCTATTCAGGCTAGGGAACGGGAAACTCTCATGTTTGGAAAATTTAAGGAGCGCGACGGGGTATCCCTCACAGAATATTTTCTAGCACACGTGTTAGTTTGGAAGAATTTAGCCTCGGATATATGCTCAAGCATTTTCCTAGTAGGATACAACGGGCTAGCTGTATGCAGAAGGTAAAAAGCATTGAGGAGTTGGAGGAATTACTGACTAGTTTTGATAATTTAGGCCCTCAGCAAACTAACAGAACGGAAGTGAAAAATGAAGGTAGACAGAATGAGCATCAACCAAATCAGAACAGAAATAGATTCAGGGCAGCAGAGGTGACAATTTTAATAGAAGGAGGGAGGAAAACAATAATTGGAAAGTAGAGAATAATAGACAGGGGGAGAATTATCAGAGGAGAGATAATTTCCAAAGGCGGGAAATTTTTCAAAGGGGACAGTTCAGAGAACGAATGAATCAAGGAGAGGACAGGAGCCAGCTCAGATACAAGGTACGAGTGATTTAAACTCGCAGCCGGTTGTGTAAAATGGTCAGGTAGACGGCCCGAAGGTGAATATGTTAGGCAGTGTGTGATGCAGGAAGAGAAGGTGAGTTTCACGCCTATGACGAAAGAGGATTTGTTATCTGATCTAGAGGATTTTAAAGTAGAAGGTAAGAGTGAGGGATTTTCATTGTTCATTGAAGTAGGCATTTTAGGTAGAGAAGTGAAGGCTCTGGTAGACTCTGGGAGTGAAAGGTCATGCATAAGCAAGGTGGCTTATGACGAAATTATTAGGGGTGGTCATGAGTTGGAAGAAATACCTGTTAAGACCTTACATATTATTTCTGATGTAGGGAATAAGGGCCAGAAGGTCAGCAAGCAGATATTGTTGCCTATTAAGTTGGAGGGTAAAATGAGTAACCAATGTTGTCTGGTCATACCCAATTTAACTTATGAGGTGGTGCTTGGTAATGACTGGATGAATAAGCATAAGATTGTTATGGCTTTTGACAACGGAGCTTTATGCCTGGAGAAAGGCATTAAGGGTCAGGGGATTAAGATGAGGTGTGAACTGGTGCGTGTATTACTAAGGGTTTGGAGGGGATGTCAGCAGAGGTGTCTGACGAGGAGATACAGCTGGAGGCTGTGAGCCATATTTCGGTAGAGGAACATCGAGGTGATCCACTTTGGGAAGCCCTGGACAAAAGTAAGTGGTGTGATGAGAGTAAGGAGGATTTATTTAAAGTCTTATGGAGTAACATGGAAGTGTTTAGTGATAAGCCTCCATTAACGCATGTGTACACCCATCAATTCGAGCTGGTTGATTGTTCGCCATTTTCTGGACCCAGATATGCCATTCCTTCCAGGTATGCTGCCGCCGTAGAGAATGAAATTAACCGTATGTTAGACCAGCGTATTATAGAGCCTTCCACGAGTATGTATTCTAACCCTGTTGTTGTTGGAACGAGTGATGGCTCAGTCAGACTGTGTATTCACGCTCGTCAATTAAATATGAGATTGGCAGGAGACACCCAGAGGCCTGAGTGTATTGAGGACCTCGTTCAGAAGTTAACCGGTGGGAAGTGGTTCTCAGGCATGGATCTGAGCGCCAGTTTATGGCAAGTCCCTTTAAGAGTAGAAGATTGGAAGTTAACGGCTTTTAGCCATAAGAGTGGCCTTTTTCAGCATTGTGTTGTGCCATTTGGGTGCAAAACTAGTTGTCCAGCATTAATTAGGGCTTTAAATTTAGTGTTAGGAAGGAACTTACACGATTTCGTTACAATGTACATTGACGATCTTAATATTGCATCACACACTAAAGAGGATCCCATAAGAAACGTGGACATAGTTTTGAGATAGTTAAGGGAGGGGGTTTTTACAGAGAAACTTAGTAAGTCTTCGTTTGCAACACAACAAATTACATTTCTAGGACACACGATCACCACACAAGGGATTTTTTTCTGAACAATCGCGTTTAGAGAAGATTAGCAACCCCGCTACACCACGCAACGCCAAGCAACTTCGAAGCATATTAGGGGTCTTTAACTATTTTAGGAGATTTGTTATTAGGTATTCCAATTTGGTTGAACCTTTTAGGGAACTGATGAAGCAGGGTGCAAGATGGGTGTGGAACCATGAGCACGAGGCAGCTTTCGCTGAGTTGAAGAGAGGTTTCTTGGATTCAGTTATGCTGAAATACCCTAGAATAGATTGCCCTTACGTCTTTATGACTGATGCTAGTACGTTAGAAATTTCAGGAGTGCTGTGCCAGTATGATGACGAAGATAATTTAGGTGTAGTCTCATTAGCTAGTAGGAGTTTGAGTATGGCTGAGAAGCGTTACACTATCACTGAGATAGAATTGTTGGCTATTGTGTTCTCGCTTGGTAAGTTTCGGAGCTATGTTCTGGGGAGCAAGTTGAAGGTGCTCACGGACCGTAATGCTTGGGTATTTATGGGTTCTTGTAAGTTGACCTCTAACAGGATGTCGAGATGGATCTTGGCAATAAGTGAGTACGATCCAGAGATTACACATATCAATGGTAAGGAGAATATCGTGGCTGACGTCCTGAGCAGGAATATAGGCGATGATGATCATCGGGTGGTGAACATTAAACAGGGTGTTGTTTTATGTGTCAAGAAGACTACAGATTGTGATGAGGAGATTGGTAAGCTCCGGAATATGCTGGCTGAACGGGAGAAAGACGAGCGCGCGGTTCGGATGTTCAGTTAGATTTTTTTCTACGTTTGTGACCAGGTTTTACTCAGAGTGCCATGTCCTTCATCCGCTGTTGACTAAGAAATGTCCAAGTTTTTCAAGTTGTTCAAGGGACCCTTTAGATTGACCACGCGTATTGGCGAGTGTGCGTACAGCTTAACAGACCACCAAGGAAGCAATTTAGGGTTTTATAATGTATCAAATCTTAAGAAAATAATATGTTAGTTTGTGATGGTAAAGCAGATCCTCTGAGACAGACGTAGTCTACATAGTGATATGTTGCACAGGTGCGCTTGAAGAAATGACGAAGAGGCTACCATTGGCCAAGTGATAAAAAGCAGAGCATATGAGTTCACATGCATATTAGAATGCATTTTGCGAGTGCAACGTGGCTATGTGCCAAATTGGTCAAGTGTGACATGCGGCAAATGAAGAAAACGTGAGGAATTTCCGTGTGAGGTAGCATGTATAGGACACTTGAGAAATCGGCGCGAGTTAGAATTAAGAAACTAAAAAAGACATTTGAAAGAATTAATGTTAACATGAAGACGTCAGGAAAATGAAAATTTATTAAAGTGTAATATTTTGAAATGTGAAGGGTAAATTAGTGTATTTTTTCTGTAGAGTATTATTATATGTATTTCAAGGATTATATATGTATCCCAGTGTTTTTGTGTTATAGATGGAGTCCCCGTTCTTATACATTCATAGGAACTCCATGGAGGGGAATTGTAACCTTCCCAGGTCACAAGGGATCGAACCCTTACTTTTGGGACTTAGATTATCATAATTGTCCATTTATTTTTATTTAATGCCTATTTATGTTTTATAATTATTTAATGTATTGTATAATATCATGTGATTGATTTCCGATTAATTTGTTTAGATTTTGAAATATTTTAATTGGCAGGATCTGAGTCAAGTTAGATATGAATATTTTAACAGTGTAATAATCTGCAGTCAGAGAGTCTGGAATTGTGTGCAAGAACCAGGAGGTAGGCCTGGGTTTTTCTCGAGCACGCTCAAGTGCATGGTGACACATGCAGGTGGGAGGCTTGGCAACCCTCTGCTAGGGTGTGTCTAGGGTATTTTGAAGACCAAGAAGGCGCTCCTTATATGGTCATGTTTTGTTTTGATTGGCTAGACCCGCGAGGGAAGCCAGGTAGGCCAGAGATTTTTGGAGGGGAGATGAATGATATTAGGATTTGACGAAGCTGTGAGGGCGACTCATTCTGAGGAGTCCGTGCGGGAGTGGACACTTGTTGTGAACTCCGTGTGGAGAGGTTCGTATTCTTGGTATGACTCCGTGAGGGAGTCACAGCTGAGATCAACGCCTGTAAGTGCCAGTCATCATTACGTCGGAGGGTCATCAATATTATGTCATAAGTGTGCCTGTATAAATATGATAGACATGCGGAGAAGTTACGCAATCAGCCAAAACGGTGGAGGAAAGAATAGAAGAAGAACCAGACATTACTATGGCAGAAGTGGAATGGGCAGTTAGGAAGATGAAGATGGGGAAAGCTGTGGGAATCGTCGAAGTGGCAATAGAAACGATCAAGGTGGCAGGACCAGTGGGACTGCATTGGAATACAGACTCCTCAGGAGTGTGTGGAGAGAGAAGAAAGTTCCTTAAACCTGGAAAAAGGGAATAATATTGCGAATATTCCAGAAAGGAGACAGGAAGGTGTGTGGTAACTGCCGAGGAATCACCATCATCTCGAATGTTGCCAAAGTAATGGAATGACTCCTAGAAATAAGAATTAGAGTAAGGTATAATACCAAGTAGAGGAGGAGCAGTTTGGATTTAGAGGGGGCAGGTCAACAGTGGAACCCATTTTCATTCTGAGATAGAACATTCAAAAGAGTTTGGAATTTGGGAAGGATATGGTTATGACTTTTATTGATCTAGAAAAGGCCTATGATAGCATCCCTAGAACAATAAGTTTGGGAAAGCCTAACAAATAGGGGGATAAGAAAGGAATTGAGAGACATGATAAAAGGAATGTGCATGGATTGCTACAGTAGTGTGAAAACTAGAGTCGGGACATCGGAATGGTTTAAAATTTTCACTGGACTAAAGCAAGGAAGTGTGCTGTCACCATTACTGTTCTTAATGGTGATGGATGACATCATGAAGGCAGCAATGAAAGACTATAGAAGGGCAAAGATGAAGGTAATGTTGTATGCAAACGATGTTGTGATCTGGGGCGAGGATGAAATGGAGGTACAAGAATAGTTAGACGTAATAAATGAAAAGATTGAGCAATGGGCATTGAAGATAAATGTGGAGAAGAGTAAAACAGTGGTGGTGAGTAGAGGAAAGAAAGAAGGAAAAGGAGTCCTCAAAGTAGGAGATAAGGAATTGTAAGTGGTGAAACACTTCAAATACTTGGGAAGTGAACTGACTGAAGATGGAAGACTAGATTTGGAAATTAGCAGAAGAATACAACTCGGGAGTGCACTCTACCAACAGATACGGGGACTAGTATGGAACAAGGATATACCAATTAAGGCTAGAAGTTATGTACAAAGCACATTATGTTCCTATAATGACATACGCAGCAGAAACTTGGACAATGACTAAGAGGGATGAGAGCAGAGTACAGGCGGCTGAGATGAGATTCCTGAGAAGTATGGTCCAGAAAATGAGGAGACAGAGTGAGAAATGAAGATATAGGGAAAGAACTGGGAGTACAGAAACTAAATTACAAACTGGAGCAAAACAGATTGAGATGGTTTGGACATGTCAAAGGGATGAATGAAGTAAGGCTACCAACACGAGCACTGGAACGACGGATGACAGGGAAGAGAGGACGACGAAGACCAAGAATGCGTTGGATGGACTCGGTGAAGAATAGCATTAGTAAACGGAACCTGGATTGGAACACCGTGTCGGAAGAGGAATGGTGGGACGACAGAACAAAGTGGAGAGGAACCATGTTTGCCCCCTCCCAGTGTCAGCTGGAAAAGGGAAAATGAAGATGATGATGATGTGCCTATGTAAATATGATAGGGAGTGTTAGATAGTCAGTATGACGAGGATCCTACGAAGTGTATTTTATGTCTGATATCAGAATAGATTGTAATTTTTACCAGATCTCTAGTGTCGTTACTTATGAGGTAACCAGTGTAGTTAAGAGCGAATGTTTATTACTGCTGCTCATATCGTACAGGTGTTAAATCCCCCACGCACCCCGTGTAGTTGCAGGACAGTTACAGTGTACATGATATACAAACCGTAAATATGTTAATAGAGAGTTAATATATGTCTGACGTGAGCAGGTCACAATCAAATACAAGTTATTTCTGAAGATAATCAGTCATCCCACCTTCTGGCAGACCGAGCGTAGTGACTAGCATCCTTGGCTTTCACCTCGGAGGTCTGTGTTTGATCCTCGGATCTGCCAAGAAATGTAATTCTGGTCTGAGGGCTGGCACGGGGTACAATCAGCTTCGTGCGGCAATACTGAAGAGAGGTTGGTTCGATTCCTATCTCAACCATCGTGTTAGTGATTTTCTGTTCTTTCCCACTTCTACTCCAGGCAAATACTGTACTAGGAGGGTACCTAAATTGAGGCCATGGCCACTTCCTTTCCAAATACTACCTCAATTACAAGTACACATATTAGTACAGCCAACACAGTGACACAGGTTATCAGACAAATTCTATACACACTCAAGTACACGGGGCTACATGATTACAATGTCGCAAAGACCCTAAAAGAATCAACAGCAACTTTTCTCTGTGAGATTCTGTGGATAATGACGACACGTCACAATAAAACTGACTCTTATCACTCTTCCTCACATTGCCTTTAAATCAAGGCTCGTGGGTAAAGTATCTTTTTATGTCTTCAACAAACTCCCGTGCATTCCTATGGAGAGACTAATCACATCTGAATGGACATGGTTGGAAGAAATTAAAATGTAAAAAAAACTTATAGTGGGCGATGTATTGAAGATAGACATATGCTCTCGCGGACATTTTTGTAGAACTTTTCATGCTGAACAATTCTTACACTCATAGTATTTAGATATTTTTAACGGTTTGCCCAGCGTAAACTTGCAAAGCGCTCGGACGCCAGGTTTTTTTCGACTTTTCCACTGAAATCATTACTGTTTATATTTATATTTATATTTATATTTATAACTCTGTCATGGTGGAGGAAAACATTTGTTGGAAAATATTTAAGAGGCCTCGTTTGCAGGGTAAAAATGCAAGAATGTAAGAATTATGATAGTAATCAAGATAAATATGGTTTAGGGGCGTTACAGCTAGGTCATCGGCCCTATGTCAAGATGAAAAGCATATCTCGGGGCTGGGAAGTATGGAGAACTGCATAAGAAGAGTCATAGGATTAAAGACTGAAAAATAAATATTTCATACTGAATTGAACAGAACCATTTGCCTGGATTTAAAGTGAAGCATTAATAAATATACTAATATATTTGAAGAGAACACGGGGACAAGCTTGTACATGTATCAACGATATGAATAAATAAATTATAGTATTATACTCAGCACTACTGTATTATATGAAATATGATAAACTCCAAGATCAGCATTGGTATAAGTCTAAGATAGAATCAATAATAGAATAGAACATACTAGCTGTGTTACCCTAGGTTTATGACTGGGAATGAACATACTGTATCATACTATAGAGACTCCATCAGCGGACATCACGCACACATAGCTGGTGTAGATTATAAGATTAAACCAAACGCTTCCACTAAAAACCTTGTAATATTATTTCACAAGAAATCGATAAGTTACTAAACGTTGGAGCGAATTTTCAAATGAATTATAAGGTGCGTTCAAAAAGTAACGAGCCGGAGGCTGGAATGCGCAAACCGGTGACTACATTGGCTAATCGTGGCGTGTGTAAAGAGGTGTGGTTCCGACCAGAGCGTGGAAGGTCACAACCCGTCGCTAGAGGGCACCCGTGCACGTCACGTGACGATACAAAACGAGCAGCAGCATGCATCAATCGTCCAACGCTGCCAGTCGCATTGCAAACAGTGACATGGAGGCGTCAACCGAAGAGCAAAGAGGTGTTGTTCGGTTTCTGACAGCGGAAGGAGTATGGGGAACGGACATTCATCGCCGAATGTCACAAGGGTACAGCGAATACTGCATGTCCCTTGCAAGGGTCAAAGCGTGGCACAAGCGCTTCAGGGAAAGACGGGTGTCGTTAGCCAATGATGCCCGGTCAGGGGCACCCCCCTGCATTACCGATGACAACGTCCAGATGGTTGATGCACTCATTACCCAGAACCGCCGAGTGACAGTGAACGCCATAGCCGCCGTGGTCGCTCCACGACAATGCACGACCTCTTACGGCCAACACAGTCGCGGCACTCCAGCAGAAATTCAAATGGGAGGTTTTCGGCCACCCTCCATACATCCCTGACCTCTCTCCCTGTGATTACGCCATGTTTGGTCCCCTGAAAAGGGCTCTGCGGGGCCAACGATTCACCTCGAACGCCGATGTCCAGCTGTACGTTCGGAACTGGTTCACATCGCAGCCCAGGGAATTTTATGAGACAACCATTCACCGCCTCGTGTCACAGTGGGACAAGTGCCTCAACAGCCAGGGCCAAAACTTCTAACATACAGGTACTTGTTTCTGTAATTATGCCTCCAGCTCGTTACTTTTTGAACGCACCTTATACTACTTATTTTATTTATTGGCTTACAGATGAAAAATGGAGAGGAAATTATGCACAAAAGTCAGAAGTGATTGTCGAATAGCAACGTGTTGAAAAAAAAATCACGTTGAGTATCTTGTTTTCTGTAGGGAAAGTGGGAAAAATACAGATATTTGATATCAGTTTCACTGAAGTTAGATTCCAGAGACTCAAGTCAACAGAATGACAGCTCTTTTGGTACTGCTTTAAGGATGATTTATGATAATGGAGTATTTAGCTCCATTATCCAGGAGGGACTAAGATGTGACTCCAGAATAGGAAGTAGGGAGAAGTTGCTATCCTAACGGTATCCAGACAGGTGTACCAAATGGCTGCTGATGAGCCCAATTTGTTACACAAGGGCAAAACCACACAGTATACACGGCAAACACCTAGAAAAGATGCAGATATTATGCGTGAGTTACAAATTTTATGTTATAAATTGACCGCCACTCATAGAGTATACGCATTTAACGACAACATCATAGTGTCTTCATTTACTGCGCCAAATGAAGTGGTCGCTTCGAGCCGTATGGATCGATGATGTCGACATAGTGAACCACCTTGTTCTTGTCTTAAGGAATCTGTTCGATGGCTGGAGTTAATCAGTGCCTGACAACGCTCTAGTTAACTGAGAACATTTATACCCCGAAATGTACCACCCAATTATAAAATTAAAATAACATGATGTGCTAGTAAGTCTCCAAATAGGTTGTAAGACTTTGAGTCAGGTGTGCAATGATTGCTCCGTACTGCATTTTCGTCTCGCTGCATGAAATTCCTTCTTCTTTAGTTTTAATATTTTTCATTTGCATTTTTAGTTTGATGTTTACTTTATTCTCTTTATTTCCCTTTTCTTATTAAGACGTCACAAGCATTCTAAGCATTTCTAATAAGTAAATGTACAAGATGTTGCTAGGAGTCTTCAGCTTAAACGGTATTGAGAGTCTGAAGTATACTGTATACCACTCAGTGCTTCACGTTCACTGGCAAGAGTGGAGTCTCAACTTTCGAGGGGTGCACAGGTCACCCATCAAGCCTGACGGGACACTACAGCACAACCCGAGTATAAGTTCAATGAGAGTCTAACAGCAAATCCGACAATCTCCATTCTTGTATGTTTTGAAGCATAAGTCAAAAACTGTTTCAGGAGTAGTGCATGCTCATTTTCGTCTAAAATGATGTACCTGTTTCCCGAAATATATTCTAAGCCTAAAGACATAAGTAAATGCTAGTGTATTACTCAGTGGTCTGGAAAATTACAATTAAAATTAGGAGTTTGCCGTGTATGCTGGAAAATGTTGGACATTGCCATGTTTGCTACGATAAAGGAAACTCATACAAGGTTGAAGGATTTGCATTGGTTAAGTCAGGCTGTTCCAAATCCACGAGTTTGAGTCTGAGTACACGCGAGTACTGAGCAGTAATGCTCGGAGTAGGTTGGAGAGGGACTGGGGGTGATAGCCAATGCGTCACTGGACGAAGGTTATAGTACCAAGTCCATGCACTTCCAGCCTGTCTTGATGTATCCATCGCGAAGTGACGGCAGCCGCCCACAGCAGGGCTATATTGCATGTTGCAGGTTTACTCACGTAAGGCGGCGAGTACTCCGCTGCTCACGAGCGAGTTGCTCGGCTGGAACAGCCTGGGTTAAGTAATATATTAGTTGTATATGTTTTACCCACTCTTATAAGACAAAATTCACTACAAATACATACTGTATTATCGCAGAGGATTACAATGAAATAATAATTTAAATTATAGGTCCGTAAATAAAAAAGAAAATAGGTTCTTATGTAGGCAGGAGAGTTAATGTGCATTGATTTTGTGACACAAATTTCTCAATGTCCACTTGAACTTTTTAGTTAAAAGCTTTCTTTCACGGCAGCAAAAGTACATTCATACACTTTGTAGGCTATGTACTGCCAGACAATGATAGGATTTCAAGTGAGAATTTGTGAAGTTTAGGAAAATTCTCTTTCGGTACAATATCACACTTTTTCACCTGGAATATTGAATGGGCCTGCAAATTTAAATAAACTGCCTTCTGGGCCAACGACCAAGTAGTCAGGTCTGTTTATCATCATCATCTGGACCAATGACCATGTAGTCAGGTCTGTTTATCATCATCATCATCATCTGGGCCAATGACCATGTAGTCAGGTCTGTTTATCATCATCATCATCATCATCATCTGGGCCAATGACCATGTAGTCAGGTCTGTTTATCATCATCTGGACCTATGACCAACTAGTCAGGTCTGTTTATCATCATCTGGGCCAATGACCATGTAGTCAGGTCTGCTTATCATCTTCTGTACAACAATTATCATCATCTATTAGACTGAGGTGTGTGAGTGTGTCTGGTGGCAGTTGCATGTTTATTAGATATAGTTCATTGTTTCATTAGACTGTGATATGTGAGGGTGCATGTGAGTGTGCCTGGTGACGGACTGTTTTAGTGGTAGTACTTGTTGTTTGAACTTAAGTAATTTTTCGTAAGTAGAATTTTGGTTTTTAATTGTTAGTAGAAGTTTATTATTTTTGTTAGCAGAATTGCTCTTTACTTATTCTGAAAGGGAGTAGGAGACTTTCAGAACAAATCAGTTCTTTACTTGTCTTATAGACGGTTAAGATATTGATAATATAAGCCAACTAATGGCTACACTGCATTCTGCTGCACGGCTGAAAGCAACGGGAAACTACAGCCGTAATGCTATTCCCGAGGATATGCACCTCTCTATGCATGATTACATGTGATGATGGCCTCCTCCCTTGTAAAATTTCAATCCGGTGGTAAACTAGTCCCCCGTTCGGATCTCCGGGTGGGGACTACTCGAGAGGGGGTTAACATCACAGAAGTGACAAAGAGGAAATCTGATATTCTACGGATCGGAGCGTGGAATGTTAGAAGTCTGCTAGGAGATGAAAGATTAGAAAACTTAGAAAGGGAAATGGATAGGTTGAGGTTGGATTTGGTTGGGATTAGTGAAATGCGCTGGCAGGAAGAACAGGACTTTTGGTCAGGTGACTATAGGGTCATTAGCATTAAATCAAACAATGGCCAAGCAGGGGTTGGTCTCATATTGAGTAGGAAACTTGGACAGCGGGTGGAATATTATGAGCAATATAGTGAACGGATTATTGTAGCAAAAATCAATACTAAACCTACGTGCACCACAGTGGTACAAGTCTATATGCCTACCAGTCAAGCTGATGATGAAGATGATGAAAAGGTCTATGAAGAAATAGATGAAATTCTGAGGTATATCAAGGGTGATGAAAATGTTATAATAATGGGAGAATGGAATGCAGTGGTAGGAAAAGGAAGAGAAGGGAAGATAGTAGGAGATTTCGGATTAGGTGAAAGGAATGATCGAGGAAGCAGGCTGATGGAATTCTGCACCGAGCATGAGTTGGTCATAGCTAACACCTTATTCAATAACCACAATAGAAGAATATACACATGGATGAGACCAGGAGATACAGGGCGTTACCAAATCTACTTCATTATGGACAAGCAGAGGTTTCGAAACCAGATTTTGGATTGCAAATCATATCCTGGTGCTGACATAAACTCTGACCACAATCTGGTTGTTATGAAATGCAGATTAAAGTTGAAGAAACTGAAGAAAAGTCAAAAGCCAAAAAGGTGGGCAATAGACAGACTGAAAGTGAAGGATGTAAACGAATGATTCAAGAAGAGTATAAAGGAAGGACTAATGAAAAACCCTAAACCAACTTCAATTGCAGACGAATGGGCACTTTTGAAGAATGAAATAACAAAATCCGCAGAAGAAAACCTTGGTAGGAAAAAAAGAATAGGTAAAAAATCGTGGATCACTCAGGATATACTAGAATTGATGAATGAAAGGCGGAAACACAAGAATGTAGAAGATGAAAAGGGGAAAGCAGATTACAGACGTCTGAGAAATAAGGTTGACAAGAAGTGCAAGGAAGCGAAAGAAGAATGGTTGAAAGAGAAATGTGCAGGTATAGAAAATTGTCTGAAATTAGGAAAAGTAGACACAGCTTATCGAAGGATTAAGAATACTTTTGGGGAAAAGAAGACTAAGTGCTGTAATATTAAGGACACAAGTGGAAAGCCTCTAACAGATAGGGAAGAAAATGTTGAGAGATGGAAAGCTTACATAGAGTGTTTGTATAAGGGAAAGGAGATTGAGAATCATGTAATGGAAAGGGAGGAGGAAATTGATGAGGATGCAAAAGGAGATCTAATATTGAGATCAGAATTTGACAGAGCATTGGAGGACTTAAACAGGAACAAAGCACCAGGCATAGATGATATACCGATTGAGTTGCTACGCTGCATAGGAGATGAAGGTTTGATCAGGTTATTTCACTTGGTGTGTAGGATTTATGAGACAGGTGAGGTACCCCCTGATTTCAAGAAGAAAGTTATTATCCCTATAACAAAGGAGGTGGGAGTGACAGATGTGAAGATTACCGTACAATCAGCTTGATTACTCATGCTTCAAAAATCCTGTCTAGAATAATTTACAAGAGGATGGAAAGCCAGATAGAAACGGAGTAGGGTGAAGACCAGTTTGGTTTCAGGAGAAATGTTGGAACAAGGGAAGCTGTACTAAGTCTTAGGCTGATTTTGGAAGGTAGAATAAGGAAAAATAAGAGAACGTTCATGGCATATGTAGACTTAGAAAAGGCTTTTGATAATGTTGATTGGACTAAATTGTTTGACATTTTGAAATCTATTGGAATAAAGTACAGGGATAGGAGGGTGATCTACAATCTATACAGAAACCAGACAGCAGTCATTCGAGCTGAAGGACATGAGAGAGAAGCTGGTATTCAGAAAGGTGTAAGGCAAGGCTGCAACTTATCACCCATACTTTTCAATCTTTACATTGAACAAGCAATGAAGGAAATTGTAGAAAAATGTAAACTGGGAGTGAAGATTCAAGGAGAAATAATTTCAACTCTGAGATTTGGGGATGACATCGCCATCTTGGCCGACACACCTGAGGATTTGAATGAGTTTTTGAATGGTATGGACTCCGTCTTACGGAATGAATACATGATGAAAATTGAAAAAATCCACAGCCTGCTTCCAGTCTCCGACCGGGTCAGGAATGGAATGAATGAAGCCCCATCTAGCGGCGAGGATATGAACTGTGCCGGCTGCCGAGGCCTGACGCACTCCTCTGGGGCAATGATTAAATGAATGACAGATGAAATGAAATGATAGTGGAGAGTGTTGCTGGAATGAAATTTTGACAGGGAAAACCGGAGTACCCGGAGAAAAACCTGTCTGCCTCCGTTTTGTCCAGCACAGATCTCACATGGAGTGACCGGGATTTGAACCACGGACCCAGCGGTGAGAGGCCGGCGTGCTGCCGCCTAAGCCACGGAGGCTTCATGATGAAAATTAATAAATATAAAACAAAAATACTGGAATGCAGCCGAAATAAATCAGAAACCTCTATGGACATCAAATTGGCAGGTGAAAAGCTGAAGGAAGTAGGAGACTTCTGTTACTTAGGAAGCAAAATAACCAGTGATGGACGAAGCAAAGAGGATATAAAAAGTAGGTTGGCTCAGGCAAGGAAAGCCTTTCTACAAAAAAGGAATCTGTTGACATCGAATATAGATTTAGGTATTAGGAAGTCGTTTTTGAAAGCCTTTGTCTGGAGCGTGGCGCTCTATGGATGTGAAACTTGGACTATTGGTGCAGCTCAAAAGAGGAGAATTGAAGCATTTGAAATGTGGTGTTACAGGAGAATTATGAAGATCAGATGGGTAGATAAGGTGACAAACGAAGAGGTATTAAGACGAGTGGGAGAGGAGAGATGTTTCTGGCGACTGCTAATGAAGAGAAGTGATAGGTTAGTAGGACACATACTAAGACACCCAGGAATAGCAAGCTTAGTTATGGAAGGAAGGGTTGAGGACAAGAACTGTAGGGGTAGACCAAGGTTAGAATATGTTAAACAGATTGCTTCGGATGTAGGTTGTGGTAGCTATGTAGAGATGAAACGATTAGCTCAAGATAGGGAGGTATGGAGAGCTGCATCAAACCAGTCAAAAGACTGAAGACTTAAACAACACATATCACCACAATCAATCATCTCACTCTACTAAGTCATTTAGAGATTCTATTTGGCCTCAATATTCTTGTTAATTATCAGATTATGAAACAAATTTCAGCCACTCATATCATTTAAATCTGGGCTCACACCATTAAGTCATCTAATTCTTTAATTCTGTCACACAATTGTTCTTCATTATAAGGTAGAGCTTCCTTCCTTTTTCCTTCATCCCTTGCAAACTGATCACTCTAGTATTGTAGGCCGTTAACGTTGTGCCAGTCTTCTCCATAATGCTTATCAGTAAATTTCGGACGTCATTCTTTTTTGTTTCCTTCACACGATTCCCTCCCTGAATTGGCTGAGGTACATGCGCGTTCTCACCATTGTACTTCTTATTAACTGAGGCATAGGTACCTATATCCAATTAGCAGTGAGGATCTCCTCTTATGATGGCACTAACTCCTGTTCTAGATCTCCCGCTGTCTGAGAGTACAGCAGCTGACTGTGTCACGTGATACCGTTGCTGTTCCACGATTAGCTGTGATGGAGAATGCCGTCTTTTCAGTATAACAGTGTCTGGAGTTTGCCGTTATTGCTATTAATCCATAAGTTCTTGCCTTTGTAAAACAGGGAGAAAGTGTAGCGCACCCCCAGTGCAAGACTGCCACAAATCAAACGGAGACTTTTTCAGGAGAAGCATTTAAATATTTTGAGCTAATGGAAAGAATATAAATATTTACATAATTAAAGTGAAAGTAACGTATTACTAACTTCTAACAATGTCTAGTACTATACAATAATATACAAACGTTCCGTTATGGATTATAATTATGTGTTTTAATCAAAAATAATAATATTTTTATGGCAGCTATGGCAGTTTTCTATTTAGTGTCATAGAATTGCTATTTGTAGGATCTGAGTTGTAGCAGTTTTACAAGACGCGGTGTTGATCATAGGCAGTTATAAGTACCACACACTTCAAAATTCATGAGTTTTGACTTGGGGCAGTCTTGCATCGGGGTGCGATAGTTTGCTACGGACGTTCAATGCGTTTTATGAAGAGTACGGCAGAAATTGCCTAATGTACAAGCTGCTGTGCATTTCACGATTGTTCTCAATGTAGAGAACGTCAGCATCGTTCCAGCGTGATGGTGGAGGGTTGCCCCTCGAATCACCTCCTTATAAAGGACGGCTGATGTGTTTTGTCGTCTGAAAATTCCTTTGCGATGGGGGAGCTCGAGAGCCAAATGAGGGTACAGATGACGTTTAACAAAACAGTTTCGTAGCAAAATTTATGACATTTCTAAGTAAATAAATAAGAGTAGACACATAAAGAGTGAGAAACTGCTCTGCAACCCTTGCAAGATGTTGGTAGTAGTAATTCATTCTAGCGCGTTGCTACATCGAAGTCATGTAGCCCTGTGTACTAGGGAGTGTGTGGGAATTTGTTAGATAACCTATGTCATTGTGAGGCTATATTAGTATGTGTATTTGTAGTTGGGTTAGGATTGGGAAGGAGGCGGCCGTAACCACATGTTAGGTACTGTACCCGAAATTCACATAGACACCACCTATTATTCGAGGATGGGAAGGATCACAAGGACTGCTGATACCCAGCTAGATAAACCAACAAATGCCGCTAGATGGTTAACTAGGAATCTCTCGGTGCATCATATTTAAAACACGATAGTACCTAGCTACATACAAAAATTCCTACTAAAACGTATGGTAGGACAAGACTCTCGGAATCTCGAGGGTGAAGGGATTAAAATTAAGTGGGCGCCTGTATCTAACCAGTAGTACCACTAATTGTTAAATGAAGAGATCGTGAAGTGCCTGTCGATATATATTCATAAAAATCGACATAAGAAAACAACAAAATCATATTTTCAAAGGCATTTCCTGCATGAACGAAATAATACCTTCACCTTCAATAACTAAAAACAATTGTGAATTTCGTCACAACTCAGGACACCACCCTGTCCCACTTAACAATAAAATACACCCACAAAAATATACATCAAGTCTAGAAATGTTTAAAACGTGGATCAACTTACTGATCAAACTGTAGATCTGAGATTCGCTTCTTCTCAAAGGAAACTACCACCATTTACATTCTAATGCTCCTAGATTATACATCACTTAACGATGCTTCTATTTATAATATTTACAATAGTTACACCTTTATATCACGACCTGCATTATATTTCCTTCCTAGATCTTCCTAGATCTTTCACTTCAATAAAACTTCTCGTTAATAAGATCCACAACTATTCTGTCTGTATCGGTAAGCATGTCATAGCCTATCCAAGTGAACATTAACAACAAACAATTAAGGTAATTGCTGTTCCAAATTGCCATAATAATTAATAAAAACGATAACGGATGAGCAGTATATCAGACTATCATCGTGGTTAACTATACATCCTAATATCGTGGTACTCATTACAACATTGCACAATCGCATTAACGTTGTTGTTCCACTGACAACATTAACATTACACACATTATTTTATACAAATCGCTTACACTCGTAGACATAATATTTCATCGCTGCGTTGAACAAGTTCCTTAAATTTGCGTCTTACCACCTGCGCATATGTCTCCAACACCGACGCCCTACTCTTCAAAACTATGCATGGAATTCCAACATTAATAATAGTAATAACCCATTTCAGCACACCGCCTGGGATGCGAGAAAATCAGTAAGCCTACTTGTTACTCAATTACTATGAAATAACTTTCAATTTACAAGATACTTCACTAGCGAGTATACAATCGTCCTCGCACCTTTAAATCACCGTTAACTTGTTCCATAATACAACGCATTTCTCTATACAACCTTTCATATCATTACTTTTGCTGTAGTGATTCAATTGCGATATCAAATTCTCATTCGTCGAATACATTCCATAAATCCACCACATTACAATTTTAACCAAATACCTTCAAGATTTACGTCTGTATATGCCATCGAATTAATACATATAATTCCAGTTCCTCCCATTCTGAATCATCATCTACTAAGATAAATGTTTAACAACATTCTCTTCATCTTATGTCGCATATTAAATGAGTGTATCAATTACATCTCGTATCACAATTACATTTTATGCTTGCATTAGCATTATTAAGTCTTTCGAATTAGCAATGATCTAGAATCGCTATTCATCACAATGCGACTTTCTTTGACAACAGCTGATAGCTTTCCCTGAATAATATAATGTCGTTCACCATTGAACTTAGTCAAATGTTTAGTGTAAATCCGTACATTCAATAAAGAAATACTTTCAAGTATTTTAAAATATTTAAGTGCTTTCAAAGCCTTCTATAACATTCCATAAATGACTAATACATTTTACCTCAGCATCGAGTATAGTACTGGTAATACTTAAAAAGTATATTAAAATGTTTTAAAACCTTTCTAAAGCTTTCTGAAACGATAAAAAGCCTTATGCAACGTCATGTGGCATTTTGTAGCGTTAAAACAATATAAAGCATTTTGTAGCGTTTAAGACAATATAGAGCATTTTGTAGGGTTCCAAACAATATAACGCATTTGGTAGCAATCCACGATCTATAAAACTCATTTACGCATTTCGGGAATCTAATTACCATCAATAAAGCAGACGAGGAATCAATAAAAGAATTTACAGTACGTCAAAACGACAAGCGGTGACGTAAAAATATTACAAACCCTAATATGACTGGAATGTCACCTAATATGACTAAACAAAGTATTAAAATTATGAAAAATAAACTGGTCACAAAATGTTGGTCAACACAGTATATACATAACATGGCAACAAATACTAATGAATTGTAAACCCTCAAATACCTACTGCACGTACAACTCTTGACAATCTGCGTTAGTAGTGAACAGCTGAGATCGGCATTCCTTCGACAGCATTCTCCGAATATCTGCGAGCGAAGCCAGCCTGCTTGTCTGGCCGCAACCTGGATCAACTGGTGCGGTCCGCGCCAGCATGTTGTTTCGTAAGACCGGGGTTGAATCATTGCTGCTTCCTAGCCTCGTACACCGGAACTCGTTCTGGGATTTCACGTTCGCTTCTGAATCAGATGATTCTAACGTTATTCTCTTCATACGGCTGCTTTCTAGATGTTCTTCGGTGAATAGATATGATATAACGATGGTATTGCGAGAATTCCTAGATGTTATCGGAATCTCCAATACTTGTATTGCAGTTTGTGACATCAACGAACTACAGTTGGAAATATGGTAGTTCATCTTCATAATTCCTCTCGTCTGATTATGTCACCCCTGGCGTCCACATCATTGAATGTAGATTATTTCCCCATCATAGCGTTTACCAAGTCATAACTACCTCTGTAGAGTTCATATTACAATATCCTCGCTGACTGAAATTTGTCGACATATAGAATAATTGCTTAGTATTTCGAAGTATTATTGTCGAATATTGTTCTCATGAGATTTAGGGTGTATCTCGAGAATTCGTGGAAGTATAATTGTAGTCAGTCTCCTTCTTGGCTGTGTTAGATTTGTATACTGCAATATTCTGTCTTTGCTTCAGATTATATGTTAATTTGCACAGCTTATATTTCAACGGAGCTTCCTTCAATTGCTTGACCGGACGAAGTCGCTCGACTCCCGGTAACTCTCCCTTCCTCGCTGACTCAGCTTCAATAATATAAGCGGAGCCAAAAATAGCACGACTTGTCGTATCAATCGCTCGGAGTGGAATGCATCGGGTGTCGACGCAAGTCTTGCCTCCTCTGCATACAAAATGGCGTCTAAGTGCGCAAACAATGCATGTCCAACTCTCTGTTGAATATCTCTCCAGCGATGCTTTATCTTAATATAATCGTCAGTCCATTAATGTTGATCCCCAAGTAGCTTCGTATTTCCATGCTCGAATTATTTATAATTATTCTAATTAAGAATCATAATTATATCCGCGCAAATATCTGTAAATTATTTGATTGGGTAAGCTAAGATCACGTGACTCCTTTGTGTATTGGATTATCATTGTTGTCGCGTGCCATGAAGTGAGCTCAGCCGCGCGTGTCAACGGGTTGCGTGCAAAATACTCGAGTCGCGGAAGACTCTGTCTATCTCTCTTATACACTCATAAAAAACTTGTTCTGGCCAGCGTAACCTGTCAAGGTCTCGTCCAAATGTCAATTTGTTGCACCAACCAGATCTCATTCTCTCCATGTTATAACATTCAGATTACAAATCGATGCATTTCTCTTTTCATTTCTTGCTTTTATAAAAGCTTGTAGCAAGTCCACAGCTCCTTGACTGCGTTTAACTGCATGCGTGTATGGCGTATTGTGCCCAACTCTAGGAATGGGTATTCCAAGATTCAGACACCTAGATATCAAGGGAAAGGCTACAGCCGCTTTTGAAAGTTGAGATATTTGAATATCGCGCTACATTGCTTCTCGAAGCAATTGGAAAGAATTTACCGATACTTGCATGTCAAGTGACGTAGCGAGTAATAGCAGAGGTCGAGGCTATTATTGATTAAATAGTTAACCATGGAGTAGAGACTTGAGACTGGGATCAGATTACTGGCACGGCCAAATGAAAGAGAATGCAATTAGTATCAAGTAAATCGGACCAGGGATACCAGATATATGAGGATTTCCAGATATCAGTGTGATGACGCGTGACCCTGGCAGTTTTGAATAAAAGCCGGCCGGCCGAGGCATCGATAGCTCATTCCAACACAAGCACTTGCCGGGCAAGTTGCTGCTACGCTGAGCCAAGGCACATGGTTGCCGGATCTACGCAGAAGTAATTTTCAAAGTTGTGATAGTCACAAAAGTGCTGCGCTACGAGGTGGAACTTAGTAAGTTTCCGGCGAGGAGAATCACTGAGGTGATTGAATTTTTTTTCTACAGACATTAGTGGAAATATTTATGTTTCTACATGGACATATGCTAGACTTTGTCTAGAATTAGTACTTTGTCACAGTCCAGTAATAACCTAATACTTGGATGTTTAGTCCATTTCAGTCAGTTTTCATATTGGTAACTTGTTAACCACTTCGATCTATCAGTACACTGAAGACCAGTCGATCACGGTGGTGTTCATTAGTCTACGCAAGGGAAACTACAGGTTGCTTAGCGCATGGTAGATGGCGAGAAGCCATGCCCAGGGAACGATCTTCAGAACAGCCGTTGATTGGTTAGACTGTCAGTGTCTTCTTGTATTGATAAGATTACCGTGAGTTATGTTACAACTGACATATCTAAGAATAGATCACTTAGATCTGACCCCATTTAAACAAACTGTTATGGCTTTGATAGAAGCCCATATTAAAATGGAACAACAGTTAATTCAAACGTCAAGAGATACTACCACTATGTCTCACTAGACGGATTGTGGGTATATAATGGCGGCCGATACAAGGATTATACGTGCTTGTCCGATAGGGCATGTTTATGGATAAATCTGGTACAGACCAGGTTCGCTACGCTTCAAGACCATCAAGAAATGTAAGCCACATTTGAATTATATTATGCCTAGCTAATTGGAACAAACTATTTTTCGGCAGATGACCAACACATTTATTTTTCTTCGTATTTAAATCTTGCAATGATTTACGCAAGACTTGTTAGAGTTATTCTGAGTATTTTCAGCACTCAGAACAGTTTAGGATCGATGACCGAGCATTTCGAGCATTTATTTGAATATTTCATATTTTTGAGAAATCACGGTAATCAGCCGATGTAACTGTAAAAGTTGATAATTATTTTTGTTGAGGAATGGATATTTTTTCCATATTCGAAGGTTCGAACATGTGGATTCTCACATAATGAGATGATAATTAAACATATTTAAAATAATATAACTAATAATAATAATAATAATAATCCACTAATAATAATAATAATTTTCATAATTTTTCTAAATAATTCTTGGATATTATATTTTCTAATAATAATATGTATTGAAAGAGAGCCTATGAAGTAGTTTAATCATTTCTAGTTTGGAACAGGAGATTTTCCGAAGGAGAGTGGTTAGCGCAAGCCCGCATTCAACCAACATTTCAGTTCTGGTTGAACAGTTGATATTTGCAATGAGCAAAGTATATTTTTCAGATAACACGGAGAGGCATGAAACGGGAAGCAAATTATATTTGTATCAAAAAGGATATTTTTGTATTTATATAAAATCATGACGTAAATACACTCGAAAGTGAAATAAAGATTTTCATAAGTATGGTAAATTCACGGGTTGAACTGAATGGTAAAATAAAATAAACTTGTAAGTTTATTAATCTTCCAGTGTTGATAACAAGCAGAGGCTTGATTTATTGTATACATTTTGGGAAGAAAATTTATGTGTGGAGTAGTTGAAATGCCATTCCCAGGTGCGCATGTTTAAGTCGCAGGAATGAGGAGGTTTTTTCGAGCATCAATCAAATAGCAGGTTCGATGGCTCAGGTTTATAGGAGTATTGGAACTACACATTTCGTCGTATGAATGACCCGAAGGTTATTTCTTAGAAACCATCAGTTCTTATTTCAACCTTGTTTACGAATTCCATTTAGACTTTGATTTTGCTGGAACCCGGATTTGTCATGATAGTAGTTTATTCTTCTTCAGAGGAAGACCTTTGCCGTTGTTGTTGTAATATTGTGTTCTTACACAAATAATAGAATGGGCCACTGCCAATTAAAAATAATTCTTTAACCACGAATAATTTGAAGGATGTTTTCAATCCTAGTGCCATGAACTAAATGAATTTAATATGAAACTACAATTCTTATTTCCGCATTCTGTCGAAGAATTGCAAGTTGTGAAAGTTGCTAAAAATGGCCATGAATATAAATATTTTTTTATAATAATGATTCCAAGTGGAAAATTGAATAGTTGAATGGTTCAAAAATTTATTGATCAAGTTGATGATTCAGAAATCATATATTTTGTTAGGAACTTGAAGTTCATAATCGAGTCACTTCTCGAAATGTTTATTGTCAGAAGAACATTTTTTTTTGTTGTGCTTCGCACAGTTCTTCGATGCTATGCTCAAGGTCAAATACTTTTCAGATGTTATTAATATGAGTAAATAATTTGTGTTGATTCAATGATGATAATAATATTTTTCGACAATATTTTTTGAAACTGGAAAAATAAGTGAAAGTTTAAAAATTCTATGAACATTTATTCTACGAGTGTTAATATTATGTGAAAATTCAAACAGTGAACTACGATATTTCCAGTAGAGACAATTAAATTTGAACTGGATTTAATCATAAATAATTTTGGAACACAGTCTACAGGACTAATAATCAGACTTGTGTTTCCAAAAAAGAATTGTCAAATGTGTTTGGAAAATTTCTGTATATTGTGTAAATAGGAGTGTGGATCGCCACACGTGAGTGAAGCTGCTTTGAGCATTTTTGCAGTCAATTTTAAATTCAAAATAAAATGAGATAATTTTACTTGATGTGTTACGCCCAATTGAATCTCCTTCTATCCTTATTGTTGCATTGAGCCAAAAATCAGTAAAGCATTTTTTTCATTTGATGTCGTTTTTGCGATTTGCTTTAACCCATCTGGCGCTCCGGGATATTTTGACTCTCGTGCTGACTGATTATTGGTAAAATGCATATGTGGTCGTGCGGACTCAGGTCTAAACGGGCACATAAAATAAGATAGAGAGAGAAATGGCTTCGAACGTGGGGCCCGATTTAGACATGGTCAATCGCATGCCGATTTAAATTGTGATAATTTTTATAGAAATATTTTGTGAGTTGAGAGATGTCTGGTTTGGATGAATAAATTAGTAGGAAACCCAATTAGTGGGGAAAATTAAAAATTTAACTGGATTAATTATTAGAATGGGTTTGATTATTTTTGATAATGGCTTAACCATTAGGGCGTCAAGTAAATTCAGTAGTAAACGTTCGATGACTGGACATACACATTATTAGAATCCAGGTGGAGGATATTTGAGAACTTGCATATTTTTTTCTTGTGATATTGTGGTAAATGTAATTCGTAAACGTAGAGAATTTTGTTTTTCCATCACGTCGACATTAGGACAAATCTCATTTTATTAGAGTGTTCCAATTAGCTATTCATATTTCTTGTTCTAGTTATAAGCTTGTGTTTGCCGATATTGTATACCCCTAAGCTTTGAATAATAATTGAAATTATGGAAGAAATGATGAGGATGATGAGGAGTTTGGAGGAGAGTTCAAAAGAAGCTGGACGGCGTGTAGCCGCCATTATGAAAGAAAATACAGAGGCTTTAGAAAAGAAACTTAAAGAAAATTTAGAAAATAAACTTAAGGAAAATTCTGATTCTTTAGAAAATAAACTTAAAGAAAATTTAGAAAATAAACTTAAAGAAAATTCTGATTCTTTAGAAAGCAGGTTAAAAGGTAACTTGAAAGAAAATTTAAATAGTAAATTTAATTCTATGGAAAGTAAATTTAAAGAGAATTCTGAAATTTTGAAAATGTCACTTGAGAGTAAAATGTCTAAATTATGCGAAAAAACACATGAGCTCGAAACTTCATTAGCCACTAACGCAAGTTTGATGGACGATAAATTTCGCGATGCCGATCTTAGATCCCAAAGCTTAACTGATAGGATAGAACATGGTCTTAGGAATGTTGGTGAAGACATGATAAACCTAGAAGTCAGAGTGAAGAAGGAGAGTAATGAGATGGGAATTCTAGTTGTTCAACGGTTGACAGAACAATTTTAAGAACTTGTAATGGGAGAAATAAGAGAAGGTGTGATTAATGAGTTACAAACTGAAATTAAAACCACAGTTGTCAATGAAATTAAAGACACACTCAAGCTGGAGAACCAAGAAGGAATCAAGGAGATTAGGGAATCTTTGTCGTCCCATATTCAAGTAATTTCCAAAGATATCCAAGCAACTCAGAAGGACATATCAGAGATGACAGGGTCATTGAAAAGTCACGAGGCTGTTATGAACCAGATATCCACTGATGTTAAGGAGAATTGTAAAGAAACTGAAGCAATTAAGAAAATGGCAGAAGAAAACCAGAAGGAACTTGAGGCTATGAAAACCCAAATCAAGGACGAGAAACAGTCTGACCATCTGTTAAAAATGTCAAGTATAAGGGGAAAAGAACCGATACAGATAAATCTAGGAGCATCTAGAGAAACGGATAGTCAAAGACAGGATGAGGTCAGGACAGTATTTAAATCCAACCCCATAACTGTATTTAAGAATGTAGAGGATAAGCCTTCTAAATTTTCAGGGCGAGATTCTGTGACACCCGTGGAATTTTTGAGAGAAGCAGGGGATTACCTGAAAGATTCCAAGATCCCTAAAGAAAGACAGATCCAAGTGATAGGGAAGTTTTTGGAAGGTCCTGCACTTCTTTGGTTAGTGCTTTTAGATCCACTCTAACCACTTTTGAGGAGTTTTCTCGTGGGTTATTGAAAAAGTTTTGGTCCCCGGAAACCCAACAGCAAGTCAGAGCAGAATTATATTCTAAGAGATTCTCGACGTCACAACCTACTCGATACTCTACGTACTTTTCTGGACAGCTTTCTAAACTACAACATTTAGATCCGCCGATGCCAGATAACGAATTGATTACTGCATTGATACGTCAGTTTCCAGCAGACGTCCAGAGGACTTTGATCGCTGCTGACATATATAATATGGAGCAATTTGACGAGGTATTACAGAAGCTGGATCATACGAATGCTCAATTCTTCCATCAGAAGGGAGGAAAGAATAACAACGCTGTGTACGCTGTTATGGCCGATAGTTATTCTCAAACACCTCGAGAGATTCGAGAGGGGCGAGAAGAGAAAACGCCGAGGGAAGATTCAAATAAAAGAGGATGGAATCAGTACAGTAACAGATACAGTTACAAGCCTTATGCGAGACCGGATGGTGGTAATCGATATAATACTCGATGGAGAAGGCCACGGGATAACCAAGGAAGGTACCAGGAAAGAAGGTACTATGGTAGAAACAACTACAATAACAGAGGGAATGTGGATACTCGTCAGTCCAATGAAGAATTCAACAAGGAGACGAGGAAAAACTTGGAAGCAAGACACCAAGATAACTTGCAGTTTTTGGAGCAGAGGCCCAATGAACCAGGTCCATCGGGAACACAACAATCCCGGGGGAATGGTAACGAAAAAAAACTTCGAATTCACAGTAGAAGATAGAATTTTGAACACTTTCACTTCCAGAATTATTAAATGGCAAGCAGAGGATGATGACTTAATTCAACAGAATGACGAACGGAAAGAAATGGGTACGAGAATTAGAATGCCAATCATATCATGCGAAGTATTCGGTATGCCTGTCGATACTTTGATTGATACTGGGGCTATGCTTTGTCTGGTGAGTGAGAAGCTTTATATTCTGTGGAAGCTCAAAGAGAATTTAGAGGAAATTCCAGTATCAGGAATTAAGATACAAGGAATAATACCCAACAAAATATCTCTGTGCAAAACCCAATTATACTTATGTATTACAATTGGAGGACATGATTTCCGACATGTGTTTGTTGTAATGAAGGACATGGCTTTTGACATGATATTGGGAGCAGATTTCATTCAGAAATATCAAGCAGTGATAGACATGAAGACAGAGACGATCAGATTCAAGAATACCGAAGAGATTAACTTCGAGGGAAAAGAAGAGGAAGACATCGAGGGAGATGCTCAATGGTCTCTGATTTTTCATGAAGCTGAAGGAAGAGAAGTCTACGTTGAGGAGGAGTCCCCAGAGCTAGGGAAAATTTTGGAAGAGTATCACGATATTTTTGATATTAAACCTGGTGAAATTAAAGATTTTGAATATCGTATTCGTGTAAATGATGATGCACCTTTTCATGCTAAGTTGTATCCGGTTGCGGAAAAGCATCGAGAAAGGGTAAAAGTGCTTATCAAGGAGATGGAAAGCAACAATGTGATTGAAAAGTATACTACATCTTATGTCAATCCATTAGCAGTAGTGTCTAAGCAAGATGGAAGTCTGAGACTATGTTTAGACGCGCGAAATTTGAATTCAAGATTACTGCCAGAGTATGACAGACCACCAATCATTAGGGAACTGTTAAGGAAATTCCAAGGCAAGGTCTGTTTCTCTAATATTGATCTCACTTCGTCCTACCATCACATTAGGCTTAGTGAAGATTCCAAGAAGTTCACAGGATTTATGTTTGACCAGCAGACATATGTATTCCGCCGTCTACCATTTGGAGTCAAAACATCGGGATCAGTTTTGATCAGAGCACTGGAACAAAATTTGAGTCCTGAAGTAAAAGAGATAGCAATTCGTTACATAGATGATATCTTAATTGCATCTGAGACTAAGGAGGAACATTTTTTACATCTTCAGATGTTATTCGCAGATTTGAGAAAAGCGGACTTTAAAGTAAACCTTCGAAAATGTCAGTTCATTCGAAAGGAAATAAAATTTTTGGGTCATATTTTGGATGGAGAAGGATACCGTCCCAATGAGACGAAGATACAGGCAATTGCAAATTTCCCTAGACCTACTAGAGTGAAGAATGTCCGCAGTTTTCTCGGGACATGCCAATTCTTTGCAGGGCATTGTCCGAACTTCACCAAGACGGTAGCGCCATTGCAGGAATTATTAAAGAAAGGAAACAAATGGAAATGGGATGAAGATTGTGAACAATCATTTCAAGATGCCAAGAGGTTATTGGTGAACAGCGTGAAATTGGAGTATCCTGATTTTACCAAGAATTTCATCATAGAATCTGATGCATCCACCGTAGGGATTGGAGCTATTCTTCTTCAAGAAGATGACGACCACAAGAGACGTTACCTGGCGTTCATTAGCAGGAAACTTCGTCCATCAGAAAGGAATTATTACACCACAGAGTTAGAAGCACTTGCTGTAATATTCGCGTTGGAGTCGTGGAAGAAAATGTTGATTGGACATTCAGTCATTGTGAGGACTGATCACCACGCATTGGAGTTCATTTTGAGAACAAACTTTGCCAGTGATAGAATAACTAGATGGTCACTTTTTATTCAACAATTCAACCTAGTTATTGAACACACTCCTGGAAAGTTGAACGTGGGAGCTGATTTATTGAGTAGAGCAGTGGAGTCTACATCTAAGGTTTTTCAAGTTAACCTGACGCAGGAAGATGAAGATACCTTGAGAAGGTTAAGATTGTTGCATTTATCCCAGAGGAGAGACCGACGTCTTAGAAACATTTCGTTTTCTACAGGGAGATATGGATCCAAATGATGATGATTTTGTGGAAACTGAAAGAATTTCAAGAGATTTTATGATGTTAGATGGTTTAATCTACAAGTTTTCAGATCCCGACCACACGAAGCTGAGAGTAGTGATACCTCCACGAATGCAAAAACCCATTATCTGGATGGCACATCGAATCGTAGGTCATGCTAGAGTAGATAAGACGGTCAACATGATCCAAGAGAAATTTTCGTGGGAGCGAATGCGACAAACTGTCAGAAACAGTATTCGAGAATGCGACTTATGCCAAAGGAGTAAACATAATTCTAGATTACTGAGAGAATTACCAAGGCCTATTATTCCTTCTAAGCCTTGTGAAATCTTCGCGACTGATTTATATGGTCCTCTCCCAAAGTCTAAAAGAGGTAACCGATATATTCTGGTGACCATGGATGTATTCAGCAAATACACTATGTTACATCCAATTCAGAAGGCAAACGCAAAATATTGTGCGAAGAGAATTAGAGACAACGTAATTCCGGAAGCAGGCAAACCGGAATTCCTTTTATCAGATCGTGGACCTCAATTTACATCTTTAGAATTTCGAACCGTCATGAGTAATCTTGGGATTAGACAATTGTTTTGTTCTATCAGACATCCAGAGAGCAATCCAGCGGAACGCGTGATGGCTGAAATAGCAAAATTTTGCCGCCTCTATTGTCCAAATGAGCATTGGAAATGGATGGATGTTCTCCCTTTAGCATCCGAATCCATCAACTCTACAATTCATGAGAGTACTGGACAGATTCCCATGTTGCTTCATCATGGAATTAAACCAACAAGATTATGGGATCGAATCATCTCTATTCCACCTGAGATTGAACCAAGTCGTCAGATGAGGGAAACTCTAGCTTTAGACAAGTTGAGGAGCCAAGCTGAGAAAAGAGAGCGCAGAGTGAGAGGAAAGCGTTTTCGCAGACCCTTGCGCGTAGGAACTCTTGTTTTAGTGAAAAGACCTACACCTTCTGACGTGCAGAATCGAGTGTACTCGAAGTTTGCAAGCCTTTACGCTGGACCCTATCGTATTGTGGAAGTACACAACAATGGAAGCTATGAAGTCGCCAATACACGAACTGGTAACATCGTGGGAACTTATAATGCATCGAATTTGAAGATTTATTATTCAAGAACCAGATGATTTAATGTGTAGATAGGAAAAATAAAAATTTTTCAATTTTTATTTTTTGCTAGTTGTGGGGTGGATGTGCCCAACTCTAGGAATGGGTATTCCAAGATTCAGACACCTAGATATCAAGGGAAAGGCTACAGCCGCTTTTGAAAGTTGAGATATTTGAATATCGCGCTACATTGCTTCTCGAAGCAATTGGAAAGAATTTACCGATACTTGCATGTCAAGTGACGTAGCGAGTAATAGCAGAGGTCGAGACTATTTATTGATTAAATAGTTAACCATGGAGTAGAGACTTGAGACTGGGATCAGATTACTGGCACGGCCAAATGAAAGAGAATGCAATTAGTATCAAGTAAATCGGACCAGGGATACCAGATATATGAGGATTTCCAGATATCAGTGTGATGACGCGTGACCCTGGCAGTTTTGAATAAAAGCCGGCCGGCCGAGGCATCGATAGCTCATTCCAACACAAGCACTTGCCGGGCAAGTTGCTGCTACGCTGAGCCAAGGCACATGGTTGCCGGATCTACGCAGAAGTAATTTTCAAAGTTGTGATAGTCACAAAAGTGCTGCGCTACGAGGTGGAACTTAGTAAGTTTCCGGCGAGGAGAATCACTGAGGTGATTGAATTTTTTTTCTACAGACATTAGTGGAAATATTTATGTTTCTACATGGACATATGCTAGACTTTGTCTAGAATTAGTACTTTGTCACAGTCCAGTAATAACCTAATACTTGGATGTTTAGTCCATTTCAGTCAGTTTTCATATTGGTAACTTGTTAACCACTTCGATCTATCAGTACACTGAAGACCAGTCAATCACGGTGGTGTTCATTAGTCTACGCAAGGGAAACTACAGGTTGCTTAGCGCATGGTAGATGGCGAGAAGCCATGCCCAGGGAACGATCTTCAGAACAGCCGTTGATTGGTTAGACTGTCAGTGTCTTCTTGTATTGATAAGATTACCGTGAGTTATGTTACAACTGACATATCTAAGAATAGATCACTTAGATCTGACCCCATTTAAACAAACTGTTATGGCTTTGATAGAAGCCCATATTAAAATGGAACAACAGTTAATTCAAACGTCAAGAGATACTACCACTATGTCTCACTAGACGGATTGTGGGTATATAATGGCGGCCGATACAAGGATTATACGTGCTTGTCCGATAGGGCATGTTTATGGATAAATCTGGTACAGACCAGGTTCGCTACGCTTCAAGACCATCAAGAAATGTAAGCCACATTTGAATTATATTATGCCTAGCTAATTGGAACAAACTATTTTTCGGCAGATGACCAACACATTTATTTTTCTTCGTATTTAAATCTTGCAATGATTTACGCAAGACTTGTTAGAGTTATTCTGAGTATTTTCAGCACTCAGAACAGTTTAGTATCGATGACCGAGCATTTCGAGCATTTATTTGAATATTTCATATTTTTGAGAAATCACGGTAATCAGCCGATGTAACTGTAAAAGTTGATAATTATTTTTGTTGAGGAATGGATATTTTTTCCACATTCGAAGGTTCGAACATGTGGATTCTCACATAATGAGATGATAATTAAACATATTTAAAATAATATAACTAATAATAATAATAATTATCCACTAATAATAATAATAATAATTTTCATAATTTTTCTAAATAATTCTTGGATATTATATTTTCTAATAATCATATGTATTGAAAGAGAGCCTATGAAGTAGTTTAATCATTTCTAGTTTGGAACAGGAGATTTTCCGAAGGAGAGTGGTTAGCGCAAGCCCGCATTCAACCAACATTTCAGTTCTGGTTGAACAGTTGATATTTGCAATGAGCAAAGTATATTTTTCAGATAACACGGAGAGGCATGAAACGGGAAGCAAATGATATTTGTATCAAATAGGATATTTTTGTATTTATATAAAATCATGACGTAAATACACTCGAAAGTGAAATAAAGATTTTCATAAGTATGGTAAATTCACAGGTTGAACTGAATGGTAAAATAAAATAAACTTGTAAGTTTATTAATCTTCCAGTGTTGATAACAAGCAGAGGCTTGATTTATTGTATAAATTTTGGGAAGAAAATTTATGTGTGGAGTAGTTGAAATGCCATTCCCAGGTGCGCATGTTTAAGTCGCAGGAATGAGGAGGTTTTTTCGAGCATCAATCAAATAGCAGGTTCGATGGCTCAGGTTTATAGGAGTATTGGAACTACACATTTCGTCGTATGAATGACCCGAAGGTTATTTCTTAGAAACCATCAGTTCTTATTTCAACCTTGTTTACGAATTCCATTTAGACTTTGATTTTGCTAGAACCCGGATTTGTCATGATAGTAGTTTATTCTTCTTCAGAGGAAGACCTTTGCCGTTGTTGTTGTAATATTGTGTTCTTACACAAATAATAGAATGGGCCACTGCCAATTAAAAATAATTCTTTAACCACGAATAATTTGAAGGATGTTTTCAATCCTAGTGCCATGAACTAAATGAATTTAATATGAAACTACAATTCTTATTTCCGCATTCTGTCGAAGAATTGCAAGTTGTGAAAGTTGCTAAAAATGGCCATGAATATAAATATTTATTATAATAATGATTCCAAGTGGAAAATTGAATAGTTGAATGGTTCAACAATTTATTGATCAAGTTGATGATTCAGAAATCATATATTTTGTTAGGAACTTGAAGTTCATAATCGAGTCACTTCTCGAAATGTTTATTGTCAGAAGAACAATTTTTTTTTTTGTAGGTCTTCGCACAGTCCTTCGATGCTATGCTCAAGGTCAAATACTTTTCAGATGTTATTAATATGTGTAAATAATTTGTGTTGATTCAATGATGATAATAATATTTTTCGACAATATTTTTTGAAACTGGAAAAATAAGTGAAAGTTTAAAAATTCTATGAACATTTATTCTACGAGTGTTAATATTATGTAAAAATTCAAACAGTGAACTACGATATTTCCAGTAGAGACAATTAAATTTGAACTGGATTTAATCATAAATAATTTTGGAACACAGTCTACAGGACTATTAATCAGACTTGTGTTTCCAAAAAAGAATTGTCAAATGTGTTTGGAAAATTTCTGTATATTGTGTAAATAGGAGCGTGGATCGCCACACGTGAGTGATGCTGCTTTGAGCATTTTTGCAGTCAATTTTAAATTCAAAATAAAATGAGATAATTTTACTTGATGTGTTACGCCCAATTGAATCTCCTTCTATCCTTATTGTTGCATTGAGCCAAAAATCAGTAAAGCATTTTTTTTCATTTGATGTCGTTTTTGCGATTTGCTTTAACTCATCTGGCGCTCCGGGATATTTGGACTCTCGTGCTGACTGATTATTGGTAAAATGCATAATGTGGTCGTGCGGACTCAGGTCTAAACGGGCACAGTATAGTATACCTATCTCCTTTAAATGAAAAGATACAATTCTTACGTAAAAGCAGGTTCGATCCTCAATTGCTGCATACATGAGGTTCAATAAATTCGGGCTCAGCTCCTTGCAGACTCAATGAAAGTGTGACAAATACTTTTTTTAATAAGATAATTTTCTTAATATCTGAGCTGAATTTATTCATCAATTTGCTGAATCTTTGGGTAAAATATCTTCAATTTCGAGTGGTTGATAATTCCAACTAGCTGATTGTTATCCGTTCTGACAATACGGTAACAATTATTTCCAAAGGCTCGGTCCACCTTGAAGGGTTTCTTTTCTCCAAAGAGGTTTTAATATCCAGTGGAATGGTAAAAATTTCGTCATTCTCCTAAAGGAAAAAAAAAAAAAAATTCATCCTCCTTCCTTCCTTCCTCTCTTCTCCTTCCAATACGCCATGGTCTGATGTCTTCGGAAAGTCGTGATCTTCCTCCCCTCTTCTACTTTCTCTTCGAAACCTGCGTTCTCCTTCGTTCCCAACTCAACTCTTGGTCCTTTTTCTTCTTGCTAGTTGAGGGTTGAGGGTCAGAATCGGTATTCGCATGATCTTGTGAATTTCTACTTTCTTGTTCACGGAGATTCTGTATATATTCCATACTTTCCCGTTCTCTTTCATCGTAGAACCGTTTCTCATTAATATTGTTTCGCCAGCCCTGGTTTTGCGAGTGTTGTCGCTGTTGTTGCCTTCTCATTCCAATTCTTATATCTGCGGTATCCTTCTCCGCTCTGCCTATTATCACGGTTGTAATAATTGCTTCTACGATATCCATTGTTATGATGATAACCATTTCTTCGCTGTCCATTCTTTCCACATCGGTTCTGGTATGGCCTCTCGTCTCTACGTCTCCGATAACTTGGTTCGTATCTGTTCTGCCTATAATAAGGTGTTCTCACGGGACCTATTCTGCCCGTATCTCTCTCCGTTTGTTGCGTCTGGTCGACAAGAACAGTATGAACTTCACGACGCTCCTGTCTTCCTCTGCTACTTGGTGGATTCGATACCGTACTCGTATGGTCAAGACGTCGTAAAACTTCTGCCATCGCTTCTAAAGATCTTACATCAGCGGCTATAAGATGTCTGCGCACTTCTGTCGGAAGCTGACGTGTTATCGCCTGTACTAATTCTCCCTCGGCTAATGGGGATTGCAAATACTGTAGCCGGGCCAATTGTTCTGTAAAGAAGCTTGCGTACCGAGTAGGTGTGGAATAGGTATACTTTTTAGAGTAAATTTCCACTTTAACATCCTGCTGCAATTCTCTGCTCCAGAATCTCTTTTGAAGGGCGTCCGCAAACTCTTCATAGTTATGATACGTGTACCTAAAAGCTCTGTGCCAGAGAAGTGATTCCTTTTCAATGTACTTCTCTACCACTCTCATCTCGCGGTCTCCTGGGATGCGATTGTCATCCAAGTAACAACTCATGTCACGTACGAACTCTACGGCTGCCACATTTCCACTACCGGAAAATCGCATAGGCTTGTCATCTATGTTCCTCAGTATTATGACGTTTTGAGCTCCTCTCTCATAACCATGATCATATGTTCTTCCTACACCATCGTACTCCCTCCGAATACGTTCTAATCCTGGCCTTATATCTTGCCTGGCGTGTTCGTGTCGGTCCATGCGTTCTCGATCGTCTTCTAGTCTCTCCTCCGACGGTACGTAAATATTACGCTCTTCATTGAGCTTTCTTCGCGTTCTTTAAAGAACTTCCTGAAATCCTCTCTCATCTTATTCCTAACATATGTTTTAAGAACTTCTGCGTCGCTCGTATCTCTTACGTTTTTCATTAAGTGCCGATATATCTGACTGCTGAGTTGACCTTACTTTCGTTAATTCTGAATTTACGTTCTCGACTGCTTTCTTAATAGCGTTCAGTTCCTCCGATTTGCCTAAATCTGTTTTATTTACATTTTAGGAAATTAATGCAGCGTTAGACTGTTCTATTTGGTACATGGGCTTGCATAACTCCTGTCTTAGATCGACTACGCTTACGATAGTATTAGTTTCTACACGATCAACATCTTACATTATCATGGTAGTTCTTGTCAACTACAAAATGCAATACTGGAGGCAGGGGGTTCGTAGCCCCATAACTTGTGGTACACATTGATTAGCGCTACATCATCCATATCAGGCGGAACAGCACATAGCCTACGCCATATGCAGAGTTAACATGCGAGGCCATGACAAACGTCTCGCCTCGCCAGCTGTCTACTGGAATAATACCAATCCCACTGCATATAGGCTAACTACTAAATGTAATTAAAATATAAAATGCAGAATTTCATCGGTCCTCCGAATAACACGTATCATCACTCATTAAAACATCGTGGGCAAACAATCTGTGCATAATCATAAGAAAAATTAGCTGTTATTCTGAAGAAAAGAAGAAAAAATATTTTTCGTGTTATAAATAACACTTTAAATCAAAAACAAGCTAATGCGAAATATAGTCGCTCAACGAGGGACAGGTGCTCAATGACTCACCTAGTCATATCCGAAATGGACGTCTCCATTTGTATTCCCTCATAGTTGCGGAAGTAATATTTTCGTGTGTGTATAAAACGTGCTCGAATCTGAGCCAATCTGCCGTTTTCGGCGTATTTATTTAGGTGGAGTGAAAGTATTTGTGTATGCAATAATTGTGTGTGAGACTCCAGTATGAACAGTTTGTGTAATTTACGGCGTAAGTTGGTTTTTCTTTTATCAAACCAAGGACCACATGGAACGAGAACTGTAAAGTGAACTTTGTGATTTTGTGGTAATAGAGTCTGTGAGATAACACTGTGCAACAAGTGCATTAAACTCTGTGGTGGACCAAGGGCAATCTTTAAATCTGTCTGCGAGAAATGTAGATGCAGTGAGCTTTGAAAGAGTACAGGCTGCTATTAGATTCAGTGAAAGTCATCATGTACAACTGGTTACCTATTTACGACTACAAGGCCAATAATCCCCACTTTGACATGGAAGCGGATATGGAATAACGGAAATATGCCTGTGGAGTTGCTTAAATTGGAAGCAACATGAAACGCAGGAAGAAGAAATGGTTGAGCTCATGGGAGCCGAGCACAATATGGTCGCTAAACCAACGGCCATAGCTCTTAGAAATACACCATATATTCCATCAAGTCTGTACGTTTTTACTTCACATGAGTAGATGCTCGTAGATTAGTTTTTAGAAGACCACAATAGGCACGAATAGTAGGCAGGCAATATATGGAGCTTAGTTTAATCATATCTTGATTGAACAGCTTTGCTTACTGCGTAGGTCACGCAGAGCGATCCACTAACATCATCCTTGTAAATAATCATATTTAAAACGATGTACGAATATCTAAGGAGGTTGCATGTATTTATAAAATGAAACCATGAGTGGGATATCTTTAAATTATTACTCTTTGAAAATGAGCAATATTTTCTGCAGGAATAGGCAGCAATTTTCACTTCTCTAGTTCAATGAAACATTGTACTATTTAACTCATGGAGAGATCGAGTGTAATATCTCTCAGTCTTGAGCTTTGGAAACTTACACACATCAAAAAAAGTTTTGCATCACCTCGGTTCCAAGAGTTCCGGAACCGTTAAATACAAAGGGAATAGAGATCAACACAAACAACATTTCAGCTCGTTTTATTGCTCATGAGACCCACACATTGCATGTTGTACCATCATACAGCTAGACTTTCAGCATTTGTGGTCCAGATTGCAGTACACACCACTACCTCTAATACCCAGTAGCACGTCCTCTTGCATTGATGCATGCCTGTATTCGCCGTGGCATACTATCCACAAGTTCATCAAGACACTGTTGGTCCAAATTGTCCCACTCCTCAACGACAATTCGGCGTAAATCTCTCAGAGTGGTTGGTGGGTCAAGACGTCCATAAACAGCCCTTTTCAACATATCCCAGGCATGTTCGATAGGGTTCATGTCTGGCGAACATGCTGGCCACTGTAGTCGAGCGATGTCGTTATCTTGAAGGAACGCATTCACAAGATGTGCACGATGAGGTCGAGAATTGTCGTCCATGAAGACAAATGCCTCTCCAATATTCTGCCGATATGGTTGCACTATGGGTCGGAGGATGTCATTCAGGTATCGTAAAGCCGTTTCGGAGCCTTCCATGACCACCAGTGGCGTACGTCGGCCCCACATAATGCCACCCCAAAACATCAGGGAACCACCACCTTGCTGCACTCGCTGGACAGTGTGTCTAAGACGTTCAGCCTGACCAGGGCGCCTCCAAACACGTCTCCGACGATTGTCTGGTTGAAGGCATATGCGACACTCATCGGTGAAGAGAACGTGATGCCAATTCCGTTGGGTCCATTCAGCATGTTGTTGGGCCCATCTGTACCGCGCTGCATGGTGTCGGGGTTGCAAAGCTGGACCTCGCCATGGACGTCGGGAGTGAAGTTGCGCATCATGCAGCCTATTGCGCACAGTTTGAGTTGAAACACGACGTCCTGTGGCTGAACGAAACGCATTATTCAACATGGTGGCATTGCTGTCAGGGTTCCTCCGAGCGGCAATCCGTAAGTAGCGGTCATCCACTACAGTAGTAGCCCTTGGGCGGCCTGAGCGAGGCCTGTCATCGACAGTTCCTGTATCTCTGTACCTCCTCCATGTCCGAACAACATCGCTTTGGTTCACTCGGAGACGCCTGGAAACTTCCCTTGTTGAGAGCCCTTCTTGACACAAAGTAACAATGCGGACGCGATCGAACTGCGGTATTGACCTTCTAGGCATGGTAGAACTACAGACAACATGAGCAGCGTACCTTCGTCCTGGTGGAATGACTGGAACTGATCGGCTGTCGTACCCCCTCCGTCTAATAGGCCCTGCTCATGCATGGTTGTTCACATCTTTGAGCAGATTTAGTGACATCTATGAACAGTCAAAGGGACTGTATCTTGGATACAATATACACAGTCAACGTCTATATGCCGGAGATCTGGGAACCGAGGTGATGCAAAACTTTTTTTGATGTGTGTATAATGATTGTGGCGGCTTCAGTTATGCCATGTGTGAAGTATAGTACAGATTTTGCGTATCGTTTTGAAGTGTCGCGGAGGAGAGCACTGTTTCATCCCTCTGTTAGGACTATTTTGGATAATAGGTATTTTCCCAAAAGGCTTTGGCGAAGTAAGAATGAACTGAATGTGAAGTGAGCAGTTGGTTGAGTTTGTTTTATATAAGCTAGAGAGAGATGGAACTGTCTGTCTGTTAGGTAGTCAGCCCGAAGGCTGGTTGGATCCTCAAAAAAGCACCACCGTTAGGTTATGTGGGTAGATACCCACAAAACCCCAAGGCAGTGCTATATTGAGGCGTACTAAGCAAGATGAGGAGTGAGGTAGTTTGCCATTGCTCTCCTCACTGAGTCAGAACAGCAGTACTAACCCTATGAGTAGAACCTTTCACAGCATCCACAGGCACTGACTGTGGCCAGGATGTCATTACTAAGCACCACTCATACCTCAGTAGCTTCCATATAATCACAGCCATGAATGAGACTGAGACATCGGTGAAAAGCCACATTTTACTCTAGCCTGTGCCAACAGACAAATGCAAATGTACTGCATTCATCAAGATATGGCAAACAGGCCATCAAGATGGAACTGTAATATAGTAATATTATGCTGGCACAGCCAAATAAAGTTTGTGAGATTTTGAAGGCAGTGAAATTAACACTCGACACTGCATGGCAGAAACCTGCACACCTGCGTTAACAGATTACAATTTATTATACGACAAATGACTCGCTTCATGCTATGTCGTGGGTTCGATAAATGTTTCGAAATCACAGCCGACTTGGAGCTGATTATTTCTACTGTATGATAGATCCAATGCTATATTCAATTAAAATGTATGTATTTTAGGAGAGGTTTTGAACCATGATTTTTTTTTAAGTAAATGAACGATGAGATCCCATTCTAAGTATTACTGACCTGAAATGTATCACGTAGGGCGACGTGATTATTGTGCACTTATTGGAGTAGATGTTTTTATTGCTCAGGGGCTTTCCGCTGTTAAAGCGATGAGTGTTTGTGATTAAGGTCATTTTTGCCCAGTCTACCGGGGTAATAGTGACCTGGTAGAACCACTGATTATCGTCATTAGGACGAGTGGGTTATTGGGATCGCTGAAGTGTACTATTTGAGAATTGTTACTCAACCTTTGATGGAGAGACTGCAGTAGTGTTTTTGCTACTTGCCAGCCGATGTTATAGAGGTCGGCGATAATTTAAAATACAAGAAGAGGATATAATATTTGAGCTAACATTGATTACAAAAACCATGAAACATAATTATTTTCACTAAATTGGACTTAATAATTTGAAATATAACTAAGCCATGAATTGTTTATCTAATATTTATTCTTTATTTTTCTCCAACTTTCTTCTTTTTTTCTTTGAATGCAACATAGGCATTTTAGAGACATGAGCTAGGGCAGTTTTACACGATTTTTGATACGACTGATTCTAGATGCGCCGGCCCCGTGGTGTAGGGGTAGCGCGCCTGCCTTTCACCTGGAGGCCCCGGGTTCGATTCCCGACTCCGTCAGGGATTTTAGAAACTGACGTGAGGGCTGGAACGGGGTGCACTCAGTCTCGTGAGTACAATTGAATAGCTGTCTGACTGTGAGGCAGCGCCCCGGTCACGAAAACCAAGATTAACGGCCGAGTGGACCCGATGCACTGACCACGTGTCAGCCCGATATTTGCAGGCCAAATGGCTGGGCTTGGTAAGCCTAGGCCCTTCATGGGCTGTAGTGCCACGGGGTTAGGTAAGTTAGATTGTAGTTGCTGTGACAACCTGAAGGCACAGGCGGTTAGTAATCATGGGATGTGAGACGTAGTTATCACTACGCGTTCACCAACCAAAATGACATACACGCAGATGACGATTGAGTGCAACGAGCATTGAATCTGGGTAGGTAGGCATGCAAAGGGCAATAGGAGTGTTATTTTAATTTGTTGTGTTTTTCTCATTTCCTGTAAAAATGTGTGTATTACCCAGATGTTTTTTTTAAATTATCGAACTAAGTCGTGCTAGGTTTGATTTTCTTTTGGTGTGGGTTCTTCACGTCTACAGTTTAACGTAAGGTAACAAAATTAAAATTAAATGTTGGAAGTGATACCGTCAGAGTTTAAATATATTTATTTGTGCTATTAAATGTAAATTCAATACTTTTGGGATTTTGAACGATTAAATTCATTTGTTTTGCTGCAGATTCAGGGTGTAACTGTTGCCAATTTTCATGAACCTTTGTTGTGCTTAGGGAAATATTTTCGTATCACATTCCTAGCTAGATTGTTGTTTGAGGGCCGATAATCTCGATGTTAGGCCCCTTAAAACAACAATTATCATCATCATCATCATAGATTGTTGTTTTATTATTTTGTGAATGGTTTTCGAGGGTGTTTAATTTGAATTAATTTGAGGAATTTAATTATTCTTTTTTAATATTCATATTTTAGATTTGCGGACAAGTCGATTTGCACCCTCTGAAGTAGGTCAGGGATTTGTCTTTATGAATAAATTGTATAATCTTTTACTTAAGACTGGAATTCTCATTGCTAGCTTATAGTTTTTGGGGGTGTGCTCCTTTGGGCTGGTTTTTAACCTGTGACCTCTCACCCAATCTGACGCTACCCGTGCGGGTAGTCTCGTGCGGGCTATTCTGAGAACACATTCCATCCTCTCAATGTATGGGTTCGACGGATGGGGGCATCGAGAAGGCCGTTGGTGGTGTGCGGTCCTTCGACATACCCGTGTGATGGGTGCAATATTATTATTGTAATTATTATTAATATTGTGCGTATTCCAATTTTTGTTATCACCTTTGTGGACAAATGAAGTAGGAATGAGGAACGGTAGGGATTAATAGCCTTTTTTCCCTACGAGATAAATGCTCTAATTGCGAGTTAAGTAAGGATCAATATTCATTTGGCCCTAAATGGCAAAAATAAAACGGTGCGGCTTTCCATATATCCGACATATAGATTCTGAAATATTCTCTCTAAAGCATCCTTAAGTCTTCGAATAAAGTGTTTGTGTTGACAATGTTAAAATGACTATAGCTCACGAAAGGTTTCCACTAACGATTAATAATGAAGGTGGTTAAGCACCGTAGTCTAATAATTAATATATAAATATCACATGATGGACATAAAGCCGTAACGTAGATGGAAGATTATGATTTGTGGTCGATGTTATGTGTCAGTAAATGTTTGATCATCTGCGCAAACCGCACACTTCCTGGCTTCGATAAAATGAACTGAGTCTGCCACGATTAAGCCCAGATTGAATTCACCGTACAATTACATACAATTCATGGTCATGATCATGGAATGATACAATTCATGGAATGATAACTCGATGTAATAATGTTGTAGTGTTCATGTTTATCCTTTTTCTATGATTTAAAATTCAATTTCCTTCTACAGTATATCCACAAGAGATAATTTCATGTTTTAAAAATTGTATTTGTTACAGTTTCACTTGTTTGAATCATACTCATGTCACTCAATCTTGAAGAAAATGAGCGTCCTTGCACCTTGCATGAGAAATGGAAAGGCCAAATTGTGATTAAACTTACTGTAGGCCTTTTTCTTGCCAATGTTAAGTGAGCTGATAAGCTTTCTTTATCACTATTATGAGGCATGTTTCACTGTATTGTGTAAGTACACCTGTAATTGTAAAATTGGGACATGATGCCTCACACATCCCTAAAAGGAGGGGAAAATAAACATGGGGAAATAGGTAAGGAGGTTTTAGTTTTGACTGGCAGCACGCATCCATTTAGTTCAGTTCCAGCGCTCAACTATATCTCGTTATGAAACTAGTCTCATTCCCTGTGATACATATCGTAGAACTCCTAATCGCTTTGCATGGTAAGGCAATTATATTCCATAGTATTAAATAGGTCATTGACTTATATACGTCGTCTAGACTGACAAACATACACAGGATTATAGAAGCTACAGTGAACAGTGGGCTAGAAGGGTGTTAGTTTTGTAGTGGAGCAAATTAAGAAGCCAAGGTCTTCCTTCTGGAGTTGTATGTACAGTATGTGGTAAAGTCATTTGTAAAACAAGTATCAACCCTTCTTACGTAATAGAAGTATATATTAACATTATGAGTTTTGCAGTCATTATTCTTCACACTGCCACACTGCTCTGCTATCTGTCCCAGAGTAATGGACACCCCTGCCTCATTCTACCCACCGAAGTGAAATTTCACAGAATATTACAGATAGTTTCCTTGACGGTGATAAACTGTTTTTCGTACTAAATTGGGTGCATAGAGTCTTTTATTTTCAGCCTTTCAGATATTACGACAGAAATGATGAGTGCAGATTCTTACGCTAGATATATCTGGGCCTTTTGAACTGAGAGAAACAAGATGGCGGTTTTCTGCCAAAGGAGTCCCTTCAGTCTCCTTCCCTCACCAGCACTCCCACCTCCCGTTAGACGCGTCAGTTCAAGCAGTGATAACCCACATTGCCTGTGGACCCTCCGACAGTCTACTGTAGGTGAGAGCTTAGCAATCGAATTGTCATGTTGAGAAGATAAACTGCTCTCTTTCCGTTTGTCGCGTTGAGTGAATGTTTCACTCTGGGATGTGGTCCGTGAACTGCATCGCTGATGGGCTATACATCAAGAGTAAAAATAGAATTTATTGGAGCATGCGAGACTTCTCTCGGGGGCAAGTAAAGGACCATGGTTCGGTACATTCAACACCATAAAATCAATGTTCATTAAACGGTTGTTTCCCTCTCATTTAGTAAATACAAATTAGGTAAATCCTCAGAAAGACGATTGGACTAGTTTATCCATTAGAAGGATTTGAAAGTAATGCGCAATAATTTGTGTACGTGGTATGAGTCAATTATGGCTGGAACGTTGAAATTGACTGACAAGTTTTTTGACGTTTGCATAACTGACGTCACTTGTTCGAACAGATCTTGCATTGATGGTATAAGTGTGAAAAACGTGCGAAAAATGGCGGTTTTGTCAGTGTCACCTATTTGTGTAGAACTAAGTAGTCCTTCTCTTACGGGTGAATTAACAAACATTGAGTGAAATCTTCTGGCAAAGGTTATCCGTGTGTGGAGATGACCTTATGGATGGCAGAATCATAGCCAGGTGATGCAGAATTTTAAAATAAGGCCTTGTGAAGAAACAACATTGGACAAGTAGCGTCATGCCTTTCGAGACAACCACAATAACATTCAGTAGATGTTGGATTGTTCTATTGAAATGCTTGTCCCATGCTTCGGTTTTAGGGTCGTAATAACTAGTACATGATTTTTAGGAGTATTGTACCTCCATATAATCGTATTGGGCAAAAGCGTGTTGACTGGCTAGGAGTTACAATTGATAGTTTGTACAGGCAACACTGAAAAAATGGCTTCAAAATTTCACATTGTCTATAAAACCGTGGTAATTCTGGATTAAGAGGTACCCTGCACTCGCCATACAGGCCGGACCTTCTGCCATCCAAGTTTTACCTGAACCAATTACATTTTATTGGGGGGTGGTTTTGTTCCATGAACAAATTGTTTTGAATATGGTGTCACGATGCCAGAACTGTCTCAAGCAACTCAGTATTTTGTTGAAGAAGTGTGCATCGATTTCTACCAAAGTATTGGGGATTATCTAATATAACATTTTGTGCATACTTTTTCGATCCACACTTGTATTTAATTTCTTGCCGAACAATTTGTCATAAATATGCTACCTAAATACATTCAGCAAATTCACTTGCTAGTGACAACAAATTACATTAAATACAGCTTTATGTAAGATCTTCATGCCAACTATACGGAACTGTATAATAGGAAATAAATAGTGATTTTCGTTTCCATTCATTCTTGATCGTGTGTCACAAAATGTTACGCTTTCTCTCTTCGCATCTGATCTACTGTATATCTTCAATACTAAAATTTTAGAGTTAAGAATTCGTCTATGCTGGGTAGCAGTTGGGAATGAGAACCTACGAATCCCCTGCGCTCCCGACTGGAGTGCTATATGACTGCACCACACCAGTCGCAACCAAAGGAACACATTGGTACATTGGCCAAGCTGTACAGTAACTCATTCCAACGGCAGAGTTGGCCAGCCAGCAATTTATTCATTGGATCAAAGAGATACACAGCCATGGTCAAACCTAGAAATGCTTGTTTACTGATAGCTAGTAGACATTATATGATGTATATAAATGTAACTATTGGATACACATACATGAACTTAGAGTACATTATATTTCATAGAGATCAATCTTCGAAGCTTAAGTCAAAGAAATGGGACTGAAAACTTGAACCTGAATCCCAGGTTTGTTGAACCAACTACTTCCATACTGTTGAACAATTAAAAAGTCATTAAAATCACCGCAGATATGTCAGAGTGACTATAAGGATGATGTTATAAAAAGAATTTGGTAATCGGTGGTATGATATCAAAATTGCCATGTCTCTTGTTTGAGCATTACGGCCTACCTGTAGGAATGAGCGTGGTTATCTCCATCCATTGCTTTAAGTGTTTGACAATATAAGGTACATGCACAGTGGGTATGCATGAATGAACCTGTGCTACCATTTCACATGAATGATCCAGATACATTATTTGTACTTGACGAATTAATCTCCCGAGCCCTATTGAATGTCATCTTGGTTGGTTCCTTAGTTTAGAGGCTGCGACAACGCGGTCAGGTAGCCCCGAATGTCACCTTCCTTCAGCCTCATTACCGCCTATGAAATTGGATCATCTGTTTTACAACCTGACAAGTTGAACCTTCAAGTGGTTCACATTATGCCAGGGCTGGCTGCGTGGCTCAGCGGTAACGTTCTCGCTTGCTGGGCCCAAGGTTGCAGGTTCATATCCTGGCGCAGTTGAGGGTGCGCAAATGCGAGGGAGCCGTGTCCATAGATTTACTGGCACGTTAAAGATCCCCTTCGGGGCAAAATTCCGGCACCCTGGCGTCTCTAAAAGCCAGATTAGTTAAAAGGGACGTAAAACCAATAACATTATAACATTATGCCAACGCTATTTAGGGAGCTTAATGTAAATCCATTATATGTAAACACTTTCAAAACCAAATCTCTCCCTTCAACCCAGTTTCTTTCACATTGAACTCACAGGACCATGCTTGGAGAGAATACTTCATTGATTGGTGTGCTTAGAACTCCCCATTAACAGATTCCAAGATTGTTAGCTTCTGCTACGATTCCTTTCTTCATAAAATAAGTGTACATGTGACTCTAAAAATGTTCTAAGCAATAGAATATCAAACAATCAGTTTACTGTGCAAGCACATTTCTTATGAACTGAAACTTCAGAAGTTGGTATTTTTTGAAATATTGCCTCATCATGTCTGACCTTGAATGATTTCAGTCTGTCAAAGAACCTTGAACTTCGTGACATGTTGGTGCCACCTGCGTGATCTCATCAGGAGGGAGCGGTAAAAATTATGAATACAGATGTCTGAAGTAAAAGGACGTCTCCATTACGCTGTGGTCCACTCCGAGTGCTGATAGACTGATAACAAAGACTTTGATGTCAAAGGTTTTAGATTTTCAAATATTATCTGTAGTGCACTGATGCTTACAAGAAGGTTTGGGTGTAAAGTATTAATTAATGCATCAGAGTGGGTCAGATGTAGGAACGTATTGTGTGTATTTACTCACCACTTTCTGTCCTTTGTATTCCTGCTCTGTCTGACAAGGAAAACGTCGATACGTCGAGTGTTATATTTTTCGGCATTGTTCTTTTCTATTGAAGTATCGGAGTGTAAGGAGCTACAATAATTGTGCAAAATTGGACACAAATGCTGTACTTCTCCTCCGCAAAAATAGAAGGTCATTTCACTCTTTCTTCCACGCAATGTAAGTTATCGCCCCAATTTCCAACTGAATGGTGTTCTCTCTAATAAAGTGATCACGTCACTCATGCAGATTCTCTTACTGAATCGTCCAGAGGCTAGAATGAGCAGTATCCTGCAGTCTTGCCACGAAGAGAGGAATTTGCATCTTTAAGTGTGTCAGGTTTAGCAGTCAGGGAGAACACAGTTCCTTGTCTAGAAATTCAAATGCGAATTCATGCGGTAAATTGAACTTGCAGATTGTTTTAGATTAAACCACGTCTTTAGATTTGTAAATAAGATCGAATAGTGGCAAACATCCTGCGTGATTTCATTAGTTGAATTGAATTTTTAGATATTCTAATATTCAATCAATTTTGTACCTCAATTACATAAGTCTTAATTTTTGTGTAATATATGTAAACAAGTAAATGTGGAATCTGCAATCGTTACGCCACTTCGAAATTGAATGACTGTAATATTTTCCCACCGTCACTTCTATTGAACTTTTGTTAAATTATTTCCTGTGTGATATGCCTCGAAAAGCATTCTGGTTTTACAGAAAGTATGATTCCCGGTAGACTAAAAAGCACTTTCGTATACGAAAGTGAAATATTTAGTTTTGTGTACTTCATTCTCTTACATATACCGATTGATAGGAGAGAATATAATGCGACAAGAACAATATCTGGTAACATGAACTTATTGACTATTTAGAAATGTTAAAGAAGAGCAGTCGAATATAGGTACGATTCCGTAATGTTGTTCATATACAGGTACACCCTATAGGGCTTCCACGAGTTAAAATGGCACGTGAATCTCCATTTGATTATCATTGGCAATGAATCGTCCGTGGTTAATTTTATTATTATTTCGGATTGTGGTTTTGTTTATAGGTGTTAAACATACGAAATAAGAACTAGAAGGATGGCCTTTCTTGAATATTCCAAACACAAGTGTCTCCTGATAGAGTAGTTAGTAAACCTTCACAACATAAAGGACCATAGAACAAACAGTTCGCCTAACGAGTGTGCGATTTGCAGATTTCAAACGGCAGTGGTGTAACATATCTTGGACTATTATTGGATTAAGTTGGTGCCAATTAAATATATTATATGTGAGAATATTATAATCAGTAGCTATCCGGTTGTTATATTGGTATATTATGCATTAACGTGAACCGTTTATATGCTAAATTGAGACGAAAGCTAAGAGTTATAGGCTATACGCCGTACCGGTAACATTTACCAGAAACTCATTCTTTCTTCTTTAATATTTATTTACTCATTATAATTATAATAGCCTCTATATAAACACTTATTTAACCAATAATCATTTTCTAATTATATACATATTTCAGGCATTGCAAGAAAGTGATATTTGATAGCATTATTGTGTGGTTCCATCCTAAACTCCAACTGTGCATAGTTTTCAGTATGGAAAACATGCACAATTTTTAAGTTACTAGACCAAACATCTGGCGACAAAATTTAAAAATAATGTAAAGTACCATACCGTACGGTGATCACTGAAAGGGTAGGGGGGGGGGTTATCGCCTCAATTGGACAAACGAACCTCATTTTGCATGAATTATAGAGATTAATGATGTGAAATGTCAGCTGATGTTGTGCCGTATACAATACTCGTACTCTCTAAATGTTGCACATTTTCCCGTCAGTTTACAGCAGGTTATGTTTGATTTTTTTTTTCAGATCGTGACGAAGTAAGTGTTTATCCAAATGGACGATTGTATTTAACTGTATACACGTATTATAGTTATGGATTGTCTGCCTTTAGAAATATTTTAGTTAATAATTTAAGACAAGTTAGCAGAGAATCAAATACAAAAAGCGGCGTGCCTACTACGGTGTGATGTTGTTCTGTGAAGAAAATTAACCTTTCCAAGATTATACGAAGTGTATACGAAGTGTACAATTGTCCATTTGGATAAACACTTACTTCGTCACGATCTGAAAAAAAAATCAAACATAACCTGCTGTAAATTGACGGGAAAATGTGCAACATTTAGAGAGTACGAGTATTGTATACGGCACAACGTTAGCTGACATTTCACATCATTAATGAAATGAAAATCCACAGCCTGCTTCCAGTCTCCGACCGGGAATGGAATGAATGAAGCCCCCATCTAGCGGCGAGGATATGAACTGTGCCGGCTGCCGAGGCCTGACGCACTCCTCTGGGGCAATGATTAAATGAATGACAGATGGAGAATGTTGCTGGAATGAAATTTTGACAGGGAAAACCGGAGTACCCGGAGAAAAACCTGTCTGCCTCCGTTTTGTCCAGCACAGATCTCACATGGAGTGACCGAGATTTGAACCACGGACCCAGCGGTGAGAGGCCGGCGTGCTGCCGCCTAAGCCACGGAGGCTTACATCATTAATACTGTATATGAGGAATAAACACATGCAGTGCTTTCTCATTGTACACAGGTGAAGATCGTATTATTCTTGGTGCATTTTACAACTTTTATTTCTCCTAACAACAATAATTTGCTTAGTTATATATTGCTTAGTTACCTGAATACTAAACCGGAAGCTGGTTACGCATAAACATTCGCCGCTGGCGCTTCCTATGGCAAGTGAACAACAACAAAAAGTGTAAGCTCTGTAGGCTCCGTGCACGACGAGTGCCCAAACATATAAGCTCGTGAGTGTTACCATTGTCGAAGTGGAGTGATGTGTAGGTAAATTCTAAAAATAAGCATGAATCAATGAGAGCGTTCCAAACGTCCTAGACACATGAAACTTGATACCAGTGAAGTTGGAACTCACAGAATTACAATAAAGGCCTACAAGTTCCTAAATAAATCGAGGAAACTGATTTGGAGGGGTTTGAAATGGCGTCTTAGGAGAAAAACGCAAGCGCAAGGATTCCTTCAACCATATAGTAACTTTCTCTACAAACCGATGTATATAGATTTCGTGAGTTCAACCGTTTCCTGAAAGTCAAAATTAACTTTCAAGATCAACAAACCTGGCTAGTGATAGGCTTATTGAATCCTAAATACACAATTTAAACTTACTGATTAGGATTTACTGTTAATATCCACAGTGTTCTCAGATTAATTTCGTGAGTTCGTGAAGGAAAACTATGTAGAATATTACAGTGTTCTGTGTGTTACAATATATATTAATGAAACCAACAAAACTTCACGTGTTAACATCTATTCTCTATACAATAATGGATTAATGCCCATACATTTTCGATGTATATCACACTCATCTGAACGCGTCATGCAACAGCTTCTCAAAACGTCCGCTTACAAATGCCCATCACTGACATTACTAGAGTAATTGTGTTTCATATCTACATTTTGTAGTAGAAGTTGTAAATGAGGACAATTTCGTAATAGACTAATCGAAAGGAATTATTTCTAAAATATCTGGACGACAACACATAATGTATTTTTCTCACATTAACCATGTTTGATACAATATTTGTGCCAGTATGACCACATGGTTTTGAATTTTTAAATTTAAGACTTCCCACAAGTATGGGCTGCTGCACTGGACAACGTGTAATACATACAATTACATCATCGGGTACACACACAAAATACAGTGCATTCGTACTAACTGCTATGCTGATTGCCGTCAATAAAGAGTGCTGTGACATTCGACATTATATGTAAGCTCACAAGGGAAGAAGCTATTGTTGGTGCAGAAGAAGTCGAAGAATTGCTACTGACCCTTTAAGGATAGCAAGGGCTGTATTCTTCATGTAACAGGTAAATGGTGTTTCCGAAGTGATATGTTATAGTAGCCCTTGCACCAACCATTAGACCAATAACTTCAATCTTCTTGAGGTTTTTCTAAGGTAGCAAGGAACGGTTTGGTAGCACACCTTGTTTCTACGCGTCCACTGGGTTGGTTGGGGTGAGATTTTAACCGGATTGACGGTTCGATAATGAATGCAGAACTCTCTGCGTCTTTGTACGCAATAGAAATAATGCTTCGTGCACTTTCTGTATCAGATATGCCATGTACGTCCTGGTGAACAGTGTAATCACCGTCCTCAAGCCTAGACGTAATCCGTGGGCGGATTCGGCGATGTCTACTGCAGAATTCCATGGGCTTCAGTTACTACGAACAGTGCATACTGGTTTAATACATGTTTGAAATTGCTATTCATAATCAGAGAATGCCTAATGTGAATTTCATTCACCTCGTTAGCCTTCATCAATCCTAGATATTTTGGCAGTTAAATTCCAGTCTAATGCAGAAATGTTATTTGAATCAAGACCACTAATACACTGAATTCAAGCCCAGTCTCATAGTTGCACATACTTCTAGGACACCATATTAACACAGGTTATTAGACAGATCCCACGTACACACAAGTAGTAATGGATGTTGACCATGAATACAAAAGCTCCAAAATGAAAGAACAATATAACTCATTCCCCATAAACTGAGTAGCTCCAAAAACTGTTGTGGTAAGTCCGACCAATTTGGTGACTGGAGTTGTTATGGTGATACAAGCCAGTGCTCCAAGCAGACATTCTATGGATAGCCTTATTCACTTCAAAACCCTGCTGGTTGTTACATCATTTCAGGCTCTGCCTTTCCTTTGTCATCCTATCCCGAATTAATTATAGTGTCTAAAGGTGGGAAGGTTACTTAAAAGTAATTAATATAAACTAGCAGAACAGGTATTTCCGTGAAGAACTAGATAGTCTACTTTTCTATATTCTGCTGGTCTTTTCTGTTTCAAAATTCTGCCGCAAAAGTAAATGGATTTTCCATGTGATGGACTAGACTAAATAGATTTTGGTACATGTCCTACATTGTGGTCAAGTATAGAGTAATCATTTCAAACTGTAAACTCAATATCCAAACAATAAAGTCATTGAAATTAAAATTTTAAAAATATTAATATTAATATAAATAGAAAAATGATCTTAGTATGGTACTAGTTCTTGGTCTGTCTTAAATCAGAGCTTTTTGTTACTCAAGATAATTCACATCCACAAACCTCCCCCTGTATTCCAGTGGCACCACAGCCATTGAAGGGCCTTCGCATACGAACCGAGACCGATCAACTTACCAAAGGACCAGTTCAATAGAACATATGTAAACTATGTTCCCTTTCAGAGATAAACATGCGTATAATCTATAATTTACAATATCAACACTAGAAAATTTGGGCAGGAAACCTCCGTGTTCCGCTTCTCGAAATATAATCAAACATAACATATTAGAAGATACCATCCTGGCATCTAATTTGAGTTGAAAATTTAAAAAGACAAAAACCATTTCCAGGATGGCCAAGGTTGGGCTTCAAATGTACTCGTTTACATCCTGGCCCTCTAACGTAATATTTAAACGCGCTGAGCTGACCCTGCAATTTTCTGCTGTGGTATCACTTGGAAAATAGGAAATTTCCTGTGAACATCATGCATTGATTTAATCATTTTAGAAATCAGTTTCTATATAGTGTTATTTGAGTTCTTCTTTAGTGTAGGGAGTTGTTTGTTAGTCCTGCGGTTCACTTTGACATTGCGCCAAAGCGAGAACCTGCCAGTGATATCCGGCTCGTAACTTTCCAACCACCCAATAAGTTACAGGGATCACACTGTGACGGGATACAATGACACATGCATGCCAGCCCAGACGTCTGTCACGGTGTGAATGTGGCAGCAAAAGGCAAAACGCATTCCGCTGAGTGACACTGTGAATAAAACGCAATATTCTGTTCTTGAATAGGAGAAGGGCGTTATACGGAGTCGCTCTTGCGACGAAATCGATGTCTTGGTGTCACTAAGGCACATTTACTTTACATGAGCAGGCCAGGTTTCTTCGTGACAAAATGTTGTGCCACATTTCTTCCAGTATCGATTGTGGACTCCACGCAACATCCAATATATAAAGAGAGTAGGCGCAGTCTTATCGGAAGACATTTCTTAGAACTAACGTTCATTTTCATCACATTGCATAAAAACATAGAATTCGTATTATTTCTTCAAATCCGACCATGAGTCTTCAACTATTAGTTTCAGGATGAAAAAGTTTTCTCAATTTACTTCCTTTTACAAACATCGATCCCAGAGGAGGAAAAGCATTCCCCAATAATTGAAACCATTCGGCAGTACTTAAAATAATTTACATTGTTGGTATTGCTTTATCTTTTCATCAAAATGTTACGTAATGAAGCGAGTTATCACTAACATTTTGTTGTAGAAAAAAGATAGCTGAAGTGTTTTTATTTCATATGAGATCTTCGTATTTCTATGTTATCAAACCCATGGACACGGGTTTCCGTGTGGAGTCTTGTGTTATTGTGGGAACTAGGAAATGAGAGGAGGTGCAATAACGGGGAAAACTTAGTTACTTATAGTCATCTTAGGAAGAAATACAAGTAACTCCTGCAGAAAACTATTTATTTAAATAATTAATTATTTGTGTTGTGAACATTACAGGAAGCCCCAATTACATTGTTCACTACTAGAATTAGATAATATACAACAATATATGAATAGAAATACAAAAGTTACATAAAAAGAAGATATAGATAGAGATACATGTGATAAATAAGAAGAAGGAAAGAAGGGTTAGGTATGAGAAGGAAATTGGCTGAATACAGTACAATATACTGTATTACAAGAAATCATCACAGGACGCTGAAAACTGGTTTTCTGACATACTGAAAATATCTAAGTCAAGATGATGAACTTTATTATAGTGGGATAATATTCTGTTAATTGGTGAGTTTTTATGGCTGTCTGTGTGAACTCTCGGAATGAAGAAAATGTTTAGGAATCTACCAGGTTTAACGGCTGCGACATATAACGTAATTCTCTCTCGAATTTTAGCGTCGTCAATTTTATTGTTTACTATTTTATAGAGGAAAAGCAGGCCCTGACAATTTCGTCTGTGAGATAGTTTTCTGACATTGAAGGACTGTAATATACTTAGGTACATGTGTACGATTCGCAAGAGGGTTAATAGCCAAATTTTTTGTAATATACATATTTTAAGATTTGCTTTTGGATGTTCTCTATAAGCTTATTATGTTCCAATGTGTGTGGATTGCATATAACTCAAGCATATTCTAGTTGTGATCTGATGGAGGCATTAAAGAGCAATAATAAAATCCCATATGAGAAATTAAATGAATTTCTTATTACAAATTCCACACATGTATGTGCGTTAAAGACAATTTTCTCCATATGTTTTTGAAAATTCAGATCATTGGTAAATAGAATTTCCAGATCCTGAACTTCACGAATTTTGAGTAAGCACTCCCCGTCAATGTCATACCGTAGTGAAAATTTATGTAATTTTTTCACCTAGTAAAATTAATTTGCTTGCATTTACTGATGTTAAATGGCAGTTTATTTTATTAGTTATTATTGTTGTTTTAAGGGGCGGAACTACGAGGTCATCTTCCCCGCAGTTTATTTTCCTTCGTCCATATGTTTAGTTCATTTAAATCATTTTGAAGTTTGATACAATCGGAAGGGTCACGTATTGTTGTATAAAATTTTATATCGTCTGCGAATAATACAATTTCTGAGTGTTGAACTTTATCAGAGATGTCGTTTAAAAATAATAAGAATAGTAATGGTCCTAAGTTAGATCCCTGATGAACTCCTGACTTGGTGTGAAATGTTTTGGATAGTTGCGTTTTATATTTCACAACTTGTGTTCTGTTCTTCAGGTATGGAATTAGCGGACGAAACAGTGGCACTGAAAAATTATACGTTGATAGTTTAGTGAAGAGTACGTCATGATCCACTTTGTCAAATGCCTTTTGAAAATTGGTATATATTACATCTACTTGGCCTTTGTGATATATCTCCGAGGATACAAATTGCACAAAATTAATAACGTTAGTCACAGTTGACCTGTTTGGCATAAATCCATGCTGATTTGGGGAAGTGATCACTCTAACATGCTGAAAAATATGACTATACAAAATAATTTCAAATATCTCAGTCGGAGATGACAATACAGCTACAGGTCTGTAATTTATTCATAATCTGAACCGAGTTTCCGGATTTTAGAATTGGTGTTACTTTTGTATGTTTCCATTTATCTGTAAATGTGCTGGTCTTCAGTATGAGATTGTATATTATAGTCAGTGGTTTAGTAATATATCCCTTACAACCATTTAAGAGGTATAGCGGTAACCATCAGGCCCCGCTGATTTTTCTTGGTTTTAGTTTCTTTATGGCGAATTCAACCATGTCCTCGGTGACTTCAGATGTAACCAAATCATTTTGAAAATAATATTGCTTTACGTTATTGCTGTTTGTGTTCATTTTATAGTTGGGAATGGCTTGCGAATATACTGATTTGAAACAGTCAGCGAAACATTTGGCAATTTCAAATGATTTTCAATAATCTTTACTTTCATATTCCATCGTCAATCCTGATCCTTTACGCTCCTTTCTGTTTTTTTTTTATAAAGTTCCAGAAACCATTGCTATTGCTACATAGTCATCATATGCTTCTTTGATGTCTAACTTAGTTTTTGATCTAAGTTGGGTATAATTATTCAAGTAATATTCGGATAATTCTTTCTTTTCTCTATATTTTTCTTTTAGCTTTAAATTTGATATTATGGACTGACTGAACCAAACAGGATATGTGCGCTTATAATGTTTAGTTTTTGGAACGCACTGGTCAATTATAGTGTATATTTTATCATAAAAGGTATCAACAGCTTCGTTTACATTTCTACAATTATTTATGTTATCCCAATTGCATTTTTTCACTAATTCATACAATTTTAAGAAGTCTGCCCTGAGGAAGTTATAATGATAGGTTGAACTCCCATGTGATCTGGTAATTTTCCCCCGTTAGTATATAATTTGCAGTGCTGGATGGTTTTCATCTAATCGGACTAAGGGGTCGGTTTCTTCCTGGATATGCAACTGGTCAGTGTTACTGATTATTAGATCAAGAGTTCTCCCATTAACATTCCTAATGTCATTAAACAGCCTGCCTTTCAGCAGATGCAACCAATTCTGTAACTCTTTCATTCTGTTTGAACCCTTCAATAGATTGTAAGATTTATCAGTTACTTCCTGTATATTAAGGTCACCAATGATAAAAATTTCGGAATCTTTAAATAACTGCATAGTTTCTTCTATTTTCTCATAAAATGATTTGTATGCTTCTATATTGGAATTCGGTGGAAAGTATGGAGCACATATATAACATTCCCTATTTTTGAATGAAACTTTAATCATAATGATTCGGTATCTGATTCTAACATTGGCATTCTCTTCGAGTGTATTGTACTTTTTACACTTATTAAAATTCCACCACCATCTTTCTTGGTATTTAAAGGAAAATCGCGGCGTTTCCTATTCACAATATATCTGTCATCAAAGAGCTCAGAACTGCTTACACCCTCAAGAAGCCATGTTTCTGAAAGACAAATAATATCATAATTATTTGTCAGTGTATTTAAATATAAAGTATTGGATTTGGTCCGTAGTCCTCTCACTTTCTGGTAGTAAATGATGGTTTCTTTTCCCTTACGAGTCATCGTCAATGTTCAGGTTAAAGTTTGTCAAGGTCCTCTTTAGTGTTGATGGAGATTACCTGAGAGTGGTCGTGTTTCCTCATGAGTATTCTGCCATTCTTTGTCCATAAGGGTTTTAGATCCTTCACTCCTTTTGCTTCCCTTGCCTTCGCTTGAAGTTTTTCAGCTCCCCACAAAGGCTTTCGTTTATATATACCGGGTTGTTGTAGGTGTGTCCAATGGTCAAGGGTAGGCCTACTCAGATTACGTTTAATTCTTTGTTGTCTGAGGGTTTCTTCTTTGAAGTGACGTCTTGTAAATTTCACGATTATAGGCGCAATCTGGGATTTGTTACGAGGGTGAAGTCTGTGGCAAGCGTCAACATGTTCCTCTTTCAGTTCCACATGGAGTATTCGCACGAATTCTTGAAGCAACCTCCTTGTGTCCTCTGCAGGCTTTGATGGTATACCATGTATTTCTATCATATTCATCCTTGAGTATTGCTCAGAATCGGTAAGTCTTGATTTCAGTTCCAAATTTTCTTTCTTTAATTTTAGGTTCTCGTGATGCATCTCTTTAATCGCTTGCCTGCAATCTTTAATAGTTTGTGCTTGTTTCCGCAGGGTTTTCTTATTTTCGTCCAATTTGTCGTGCACCAGATCTAACGACTAGAAAGGATTTCATCGAACTTGAAACGGCCAGGATGGTGAAAGATGCAAAGAATGACCCGTACGTAGCCTTGAAACCTAGGAAAACACAAATCACGGGTAAAATTGACATGACCAGCAGGGAGGAACACTTCTCTGCTGTCTTAAACTGGAAGGGAACCACGGTAGTATACCAAAATAAAATTTCCAATACAGAAGAGACGAATATCAAAGCGTTATCGAAAAGGGAAGTTCACGATGCTGTAATGAGTTGAGAAACGGGAAAGCACCCGGTCCCGACGGCATTTTTAATGAACACATCAAGACAGCAGCTAAAAAGTTACTTTCAGCATATACAGATCTCATGAATCTAGGCCTGCAAGTGGGGGACATACCTGAGACATGGAAAACCTCCACTATAAATATACTATACAAAGGGAAAGGAGACATGTGCGATCCAAACTCTTACAGAGGGATAGCCCTGGAGAATAGTCTGTTGAAGGATCTATCAAAGCTTGTGACAAATATCCTAACAGAAGAAATAGAGATATTTAAGTTCCAGACGAGCAATTAAGTTTTAGAAGAGGAAGAAACGCGATACAGGCAATCAAAAGTCTCTCCGATGATATACAGTAGCTTACGTCCTTCGAACACATAGAGGTAAATTCCATGCTATATTCGTCGATTTTACGAAGGCCTTCGATAACCTTAGTAGGACCATCATCTCCACGAAACAAGATTCGTTAGTCCAGGAAAACAAAGATCTCTCACTTCTATCTCACAACTTGTTGAAGAGTTACAATGTTCAAATTTCCGATAATGTAACGTTATCAAGTGAGATTATACAGACCAACGGAGTATTACAGGGCGACCCAGTCAGTCCCCTGCTTTATAACGTAGCCACGTACGACATCGTCCGAGCAATCAGAGAAGTTTCGAAGGAAACAAAAATATACATCTATGCTGATGAGCTCGTCCTGGGATCTCATGACATTACAGAACTCTAGACGGCAATACATGCACTAGAGATATGGGCTGATGACAACGACTTACAAGTCAACACAGACAAGACGGATTACATGATATTCAGGAAAGGTGGGCGGGTAGCTCAAGAACACGCCGTGTTTTACAAACAAAAACCCCTACGAAATATAAATAGCTTTAAATACCTCGGCTGGACCTTACAAACGACAATGAACTCTTTCAGAATTCATACAAGACAGCGAGCGGTAGCAGCTGCTAAAGCTATATTTGACATCAAAGCCATTACCAAATTATCGCTGAAGTCCGCCATGCTACAGATTGACGCCAAAATTATGCCAATACTCACTTATGGGATTGAGGTAGTATGACACAAACTAAGCGTTGGAGAGTTCCTAACACTTGAGAAGGTCAAAGTAAGATACCTGAAGGCGGTGCTTGGAGTTTCAAATACACCCGCTCAAGGCTGGAGAGCCCTTCTTATTCGAGTATTTGAGATACAAGTTCTTGCTGCCATCTACGGCCACCTGAAAGAGGTCAATAGAAGACCGCTCCTTAGAAGGAGATGATATTTGCACGGAGGTTTACTCAACAGAGGCCATGACAAATAGAGCCTGGACAGAAGCGAACCAAGACTTACAACATTTTGTCAATTCACTAGCGGTGCATGGCTACCACCACTTTAGGTGCAAGACGATATGCTTCCACGAACCCAACCCGATGTGCATCTGTGAATTCTGTGAACAGAATTTTGAACGGTACCTTGTCATTAAGTGCACAAACCGTGGAAAATCCATCATTGACTTCTGCGCTAACTGACCAATACACAGGTTATTGTATATTTTTTAATTCGGATAATTTGTGCGCATTTGTATATAATAATAATAAGTAGGGAAAGCATTGTAAAACAGTTATCTGAGCCAAAAGTTAGATTCGGACCCTCATGGTGTAGTGGTTAGCGTTCTAGGCCGACGCTGTGGAGGCCCGGGTTCGATTCGTGGCTCTACCAAGAAAATTAATTCTGGTCTGTAGGCTGGAAGGGGGTACGCTGAGACAACACTGAGGAGTGGCGTGTTTGATTTAGCCTCAGCCATCCTGGAAGTGGTTTCCAGTGGTTTCCTACTTCTATTCCAGGCAAATGCTGGAATGGTTCCTAACTTACTGTCACAGCTGCTTCCATCCCAATCTTCACCTAAATAACAAATACACACACTTCTAAAGATACCACAATCACACAGGTTATCAGGCAAATTCTACACACACATAAGTATTCGGGGCTAAATGACCACGGTGTCGAAGCCCCTCAAATTAATCAACAACAACAAGGCTGTGGACATCACGATCCGTGCCTCATTCAAGGATTAAAATCTCCCATGGGATGACCAACATGCCCGAAAGGAAAGCAACTGCACTTGCAACTATACCAAAAGAAGTTTAATGGTTGAAATCTATATGGTACCGTATCAATAAAACCACACAAATGACAGTACACAATTGAATGCTGCATAAGAATGGCATGTGATTGGTGGTGTTGTGCATACGTATTGCTTCGAATGCATCCCACGTTAATTTTTTGTACGAACAGTATTGGCACCACATTGTTAGAAAATGAGATTTTCATACCATTGTGTAACCAATGATCGGAACTACCACCATTTATATGTATTGTATAAGGAGGGTTTCGTGCTTAAGTGTCGCTTGAAGTTGTACATGAATTGAAAAAATACTTTACTCTCGATAGAATTCACGGGAAGCACGTGATATATTTAATCTGTTTGAAATATAGTATTACATTAACAGGAGATGGTCCTATAATTTTTATAGTAAACCTATACAGTAGAGTCTCGCAAACTCGGCCTAATGTGGGCCGAAGGGTGGCCGAGTTCGCAAAACTGCCGGGTTATCGGGACATGTATTAAAAAGAAGAAATAAGCTGTTTGTTTTGGTTTAAAAGTAATGCAATGCAGTAAGTTACATTTATTTGTTTTTAACAGAAACACAAGTTTTAAAACAATTAAGCCACTACTATTACAGTACTTGAATGTATAGTTCGCTACTGTACTACTGTACTGCATAAAAATCAAGGAAAAAAATTACTGTAAATTATAAAAGAAAACTTAGAAAAAACTAGGCCTACAAATTATTTTTATAATATGTACACTGTACAGAATATGTACAAAACAATTCCCGTAGGCAAATAGGTTTTTTACTTAATGAAAATTACCATTTACTTTTTTGCAAAAAAGTAAGTAACGTTCTTTTGCTTTTCGCTTTGAAACCTGTTTCTTGAAACCTTGTCACGAAGATGGCGAAGAAACAGAATTGCGGAGAATGTGCAATCAAATGAATACAACGCTCTGTGCGAAAACCGTTTGTTTACTTCTTACTGCCAACAGTTTGTGCATTTACAATACTGTACTATATAACTACCTGTATTTATCAGGTCATCGTTACTTTTCTTACTATGTACTGTAGGTCAACTCATTTCGTGTCGTATTTAACTGTATATAATTCCATTGATGGCGAAGACGAAAGAAAACATAATAACGCTCTGTGCGGAAACACAAAAACAAACAAAAACATGATTTATTTTTCTCCTGTCAGGGTGGCCGAGAAATTCGGAGTGCCGGGTTACCGATTGCCGAGTTTGCGAGACTCTACTGTACCTCTAAAACAAATGAGGGCTAGACGTCCATCAAAGGGACATATCAATTTATGCGTAGTTGCCGTGGCCCTAATGGGAGCCATATCCATGCCCTGAACTGATACAAGTCATAGTCTTATTCATACTGCAATGGAGTGTGTAACAGTCTTTTCTTATCCAGTTAACTAAATGTATGACTACCCCTTATTATTCCCGTTTTCCAACGGGGTCGGGGAGGAGATGCGATGGAAGTCTTTGTGGCGATGATTTTTACGGACGGATGCCCTTCCTGACGCCAACCTCAGGAGAGGAGTTAATGAGAGATGAAATGAATGATGGTGAATGAAACTAGGCAAGGATGTGGAAGGAAGCGGCCGTGGCCTGTCAGAAGGTATCGTCCCAGCATTTGCCTGGTGTTGAAAATGGGAAACCACGGAAAATCATTTCAAGGACGGCCGACGGTGGGGCTCGAACCCACGCGTCTACCGAGTCAGCAGAGAGCTTGGCCCCATGACCTAATGCTGCGCGTTAGCCAGCGTAGCCACTACAGTCAGTTTCATCCAGTTAACTAAATAACATCAGGATATGAAGAGGATGAGCAATACATGTTCATCTAGTTTCCCTTGGTGATCATTCAGAAATATGAATGTCTTAGCTCTGTTGTGTTCAGGTTTGGAATCATGACCTGATATGTGTGCCTTCATAACTATTAGCTATTGTAAACTTGTTGTAAGAGCTGTCATTCGGGCTTCTTCGTTCACCTGCCCATTTAAAATGGTCATGAAGGTAAACAACCAAACCACATGATTCTGCCCGTTTGAAACCCAGCATGGGCTCTGGTATATCAAAAGCCACCCAGACATGGTAACGGACCTCTGGACACTTGCTCAGACGGACGTGAGTGTATCTCATTTGGTTTGGGTCACTATGGGCAGATTGGGTCTCGAGAGTCGGAGAACTCAGTAAACCCAGAGAGTCGCCCATGTTCCGCTGTTGTCAGGCTCCGCATCGACGCTCTCCGTTGAGCGCTGGAAATGCAAGCGTGAACTCATCAGACCCACTTGCTTATTAATTTGACTCGCTCCCACAGCCTTTGCAACAGTAGCGAGGTACTAATAATTAAAATAATAACTTAATTAAACTAGTGCAATTGGATGTTACAAATTGTTCTTCATTTTAGAGTCTGTGAAGAGACACTATGAACATCAGCCTAGTGTGTATAATCAGTCCTACAATATGTGTTATTGTGGTATTTTTCGTAGCGTGATTTCGCAGTGGTCAGTCTGTTTGCCTCTACCAAAATGGACCGGGTTCCATCGCGGCTAATGCTTGTGAGGCTTTAGAGGTGGAATCCCATGTCTAGGAGTTCCAATAAAACGGAAAAAGGAAGTGCAGTGGCTTATGATACCGAGGTTATGGACCATGTAATACTTGCTTGCTTCGTAACGACGGTGATAGCCGCACACAAATATTAAATCTTACGTACAGCTAAGAAGAAAATGTTTAACATAGCTCCGGAAAAAGACATTTGTAATACTAATGTTATGGATTTATAATATCTTCTAACTCCTGTGACTCGTTACAGAAAAATGCCATCTCACGGGAGGAGTCATAAGTACCGATAATGAAAGTTATATATTTTAGCACTTAATTTCTAATTTAGTTGTGGTGGTGGTGGTGGTGGAGATTGTTTTAAGGGGATGTACACAAATTTTATATTGCAGGTATCGTAAACTTTGGATCATGCGCATGTTAATTTTTGTTCATTTCTGGAAAGGAATGTATTTTACTGCGTCCCATTGAACCTGTCTTTTGGTACGTTGATAAACCAGTTTACAATTCCTTCGTGTTGTATTCATTCCAGATAAGCCTCATCGCATAAATGTGAACACACATTTTCCAGTGCTGGTGTTGTTTTGTTGTGAGTTATCTTGAGTAACAATGAAAGCTTTTGATTTAAGACAGGGCGAGCACTAGTACCATAGTCACACCATTTTATTTTCTTGAAAAAATAATAGTATGATTATTGTCTGAAATGACTACAGCGTTTGGATGCCGAGTTTTTAGATTGAAATAGTTTCTCTATGCATTATCACTATATAGGTAGTGTACCAAAAGCTGGAAAATCCTTGTAATATTAGGTCGGAGAAGATTCACAGGGATCGGCTCCAGCCTCCAGACTTTCCATCCTGTTCCCGTATATCCTGGAGAAGTATCTGCCAAAATCCGAAGATGGAGATGGATTGAAGCAACTTGTAGACGTCGGCTAGAAAACCTACTAAGAGCTACTGGCAAATATAAACAGGAGGGGTACGCTATCTTCAATTATGCTATAGGACTATTCTACTGGGTTATTGGGTTACTAACTACTTCTGGAGAGTGAGAAACTTTCGAATCTCGGGCGCAACGGGTAAAAGGTGTGGGTAGAGACTTCTATTCTACCTCTATAGCACACTAAACTTAACCAATATACAGCAAATTATAATGCTAGTTTCCTCTAAACATATGTCAAGCAAACGTAAAAACGTGCGCTTGTCCGTTTATTCATAAGACATTTACAGCTATGTTTATCAAAAAGAACTTCCTAAACCATAAAACAATAAAACTCCTAAACACTCCTAACTAAATAAACTAAATTCAAAACTTCAAACTCAATTTTGGCATAGAAAACAGCTGTGCCCTAGGTTTTAGGAGTAATACATAAAAATGTTTAAGTTACCTACCGATGAAAAGAAAACTATTATTAGCGATGGCCTTCGCTATTACAATCTCTAATCTTTAATACATAGACTAAAACTCCTCATTCCTAATCCATCCCAAATGTAAATAAAAATAAACTAAACGACCTATAAGAGTTTATTTACATTTATAATACTCCTCGATGCTCTCTTACTTTCATCAAACTGTTCATGAAATCCCCACTAATTTGGGTCTAATTCGGTAATATCATCAAATATTGGAATCCGTACACCTAAGTAAAGATTAGACTGCTTCTTAACACCTCTCAGGTCTCTCTCATAATAAATTAATAATAAAAATACAGTTCTCCTAGCTTTGAATAATTCCAGTATTTACAACTTTCCATTAATATTGAACCATATGATATTACTCTAACTTTCACTTTTCTTCCGATCAGCTGTTCACTCCTGCTGCATCGTATCTCATATTTGCCATAAAACACAACTTATATCTCTTAAATTGACTTCATAAAAATAACGACATTATACAACCTGTATTACCTCCTGATATGCATTCCTATTCATACAGACTTTATGTCCCCGCAGATATCAAACTATTTCAACTTCCAGTGAAACAATGTCAGACATCACATTGCCACTATCGCATAACTAAGCATATCTTTCCTCCAATATATGGGAATACTTTTATAAACTGTTCATGTAACGTAAATCCACGTAGCCTTCGCATAATAACCTCAGTTAACCTTTTATGTGTTCCTTCCCTTAATTCTTGAACTATATCTGACACAAGATATTTCAAGTTCGAAGCTTTAAATAATTACAAAGATATCAATAACAACATCTACTTTAGTTACTGGATCAAATTCCTCACAAGAATATCTGGTAATGCAATACTCGTTTAAAATATAAATACCTCTACTTTATCAACACTTCTGCTTACAATTTGTTGTTTCGCAACAATACAACATGTCCATATGACATCCTTCTATTCAATATCTTTCGTTACAATGCTTTATACATCCTCAATTCTTGTAGAAATATTTCCAAACTGTTCATAAGACTTTCCACAACATAATATTAATATTCAGAAATAGTCTTTGACATTATGGTGTTTGAAGCCATTTTCAGTGTTGACTTAGTAAACGAAAGTTTGATGCTTTTCAGTCGGTCAACACGATTGTACGCATATGAGATGGGTTATTCCCTAATCCTGAAAATATTCACATGTAATTTATTATTTATTATTTATTATTTATTATTTATTATTTATTATTTATTATTTATTATTTATTATTTATTATTTATTATTTATTATTTATTATTTATTATTTATTATTTATTATTTATTATTTATTATTTATTATTTATTATTTATTATTTATTATTTATTATTTATTATTTATTATTTATTATTTATTATTTATTATTTATTATTTATTATTTATTATTTATTATTTATTATTTATTATTTATTATTTATTATTTATTATTTATTATTTATTATTTATTATTTATTATTTATTATTTATTATTTATTATTTATTATTTATTATTTATTATTTATTATTTATTATTTATTATTTATTATTTATTATTTATTATTTATTATTTATTATTTATTATTTATTATTTATTATTTATTATTTATTATTTATTATTTATTATTTATTATTTATTATTTATTATTTATTATTTATTATTTATTATTTATTATTTATTATTTATTATTTATTATTTATTATTTATTATTTGAATATATCACATTTCTACGAGAGATGTTCTTTATCTGGCTTGCCATTCTGCCATCTTTCGATAGGAAAGGTCCTGATATCGATCAAAATAACGATCGGCTTCCCAAAATCCTAATTAAAATCAATAACTAATAAAAATATCCATAATACTAATAAAATATACGCAAGCGTCGAAAATATGGTCTGAGACCTCGAATCTAAAATAATCCTGCCTAGAAATCGAAAATCTAACAATCCAGACAAATCCTAATTCCAAATTTTGAAAATGTAAAAATTTCCAAAAATGTCTAAAAATCGGTCTTCAAAAATATCAATGCAAAACATCGAATATGGTCACTTGGATAATACCATACATCTTTAACTACTGAAGAGAATTATTGTCTACCTTTTGTCACGTATAGATGTCTGCGGTAGTTGTGGGCCCTATAGAATTGGATCCCATTACCATACTCGTCCGTCTCGTACTTCCATTGGATGGTGGTCCACGATCAGCCTCCGCATATCTCCTCCACGATGGTACACCCTGCAAGTCCAAAGTGGTTTGCGTTCCTCGGTCCCATCGATACCCTTTACAGCTCCATGATGGTTCCCCTGTCTGAACAGCATCTCCTCACCTTCCATCTGCATCCTGTATCAACTCTGGACTCTGGTCATCCATTCTTGTACTTCTTCTCCCAAACTCATCTTCTGTTCTTGATAATCCTTCAGCGTAGAATTCCATTCTCGTTGTTGTTGTTGTTGTTTGAGTCTTCAGTCTTTTGACTGGTTTGATGCAGCTCTCCACGCCTCCCTCTCCTGAGGAAATCGTTTCATCTCTACATAGCGACCACGCCCTACATCCGAGGCAATCTGTTTAACATATTCTAACCTTGGTCTACCCCTACAGTTCTTGTCCACGACCCTTCCTTCCATAACTAAACTTGCTATTCTCGGGTGTCTTAGTATGTGTCCTACCAACCTGTCTCTTCTCTTCATTAGCAGTCGCCAGAAACATCTCTCCTCTTCCACTCGTCTTAATACCTCTTCGTTTGTAACCCTATCTACCCATCTGATCTTCATCATTCACCTGTAACACCACATTTCAAATGCTTGAATTCTCCTATTTTCTGCTGCACCAATAGTCAAGGTTTCACTTCCATAGAGTACCATGCTCCAAACAAAGGCTTTCAAAAATGACTTCCTGATACTTAAATCTATATTCGATGTCAACAGATACCTTTTTTTGTAGAAATGCTTTCCTTGTCTGAGCCAACCTATTTTTATATCCTCTTTGCTTCGTCCATCACTGATTATTTTGCTTCCTAAGTAACAGAAGTCTCGTACTTCCTTCAGCTTTTCACCTGCCAATTTGATGTCCATAGAGGTTTCTGATTTTTTTTCGGCTGCATTCCAATATTCCAATTCTCGTAGTCATTCAAATAGCCTCAAATATATTCGTAGAATTTTGATAATATGATCGGAAATGGTCTCCTCATTTTCCTATGTCACTCGTCATATGCTCATTATCCTCCTAGGCTATGTTTCCATGTACATGCTTAGCACTGCATAATCACAACTTTCAAAGTGCCCAAACCTTTCCCTCTCAATTTCACTTGCTTATTCATGATGGCAATAATTTTGTAGGTAAATATTTATAAGAATCTTCCTCGAAGAACTCACTTTCTATCGCAATTGATACTGTTTGCGTAATTGTATAGATTTTAATAGCGTCATAATTTTATTTCGAAAGAAATAACTATTTTCTTTACGAAAATTCCTCGTTGAATAATAATACTTATTATCATTATAATGTTCCTCGTAACAATTGTCTATCTATATTGTCGCTCACTTCACAAAGTGCAATTCGTAGACTATGAGACTATTTCTCGTAATTTTACCAAGTCTTTCTCTAACTTTTCTAGTTCAAATATAACAAGTCCTTAAATTAAATCACTCACACGAGCACAAACACAGGCATTCACGTCACCGTGATGTGTTACCTCATTTCCCGATATCTATTTTCTTATTCCGGGCGCACTGTTTAGACCGCGGAATAACACGTCTGGTCGCATCGATCTCCAAAACAATAAGAGCCACGAGTCTTCCCTGCAGACCCCCTCCTTCCACACAATTAGGCGTCAGTTGAAAAACATCGCGCGTAACTTAGTCGGGTTATCTAATTATCCATATTACGTTAAATGAGTCGTCTATCTCTTCAAATAATTACATGGGAAACTCTGTAGTACAATTCTGTATCATCTTGGTGAATAATAACACTTTTATAACGTCTGCTAATTAGTATTGAGAAGATGGTATATTGGCTTTCACGGCCGGTGAATTAAAACTCAGCAATTCTTCTAGGTTTGTGCCGATGAGCCAGCTTGGTGTCCTAGGCGAAACCCCACACAAGACACGGCACAAACCTAGAAGAATTGCTCAGTATTGAGAATCTTTCTCAATTACTGTAAATCCAATTCTTCTATTGGCTGCTGCGCATCACGTGGTTTAAAATGGCGTACTTCTGACTCGTGTCATGAGAAAATCTGGCGGGTGACTAGTCGGTCACTGCATCTCTTTTTAATTTTTCGTGTGGGTTGCCTATACAGCTCTTGAACTTGGCTGGCTGAGCGGTCGACTCCATTGGCATCAAATGGAAACAGGTTCCGCCACCTCTCTGTATCATTTATTGAAGAAATTATGCTATTGGCTCGGCGATTCGATTTACAAAATCTCCCCTAGTTGTAGCGATAGACACTGCACGTGCATTCTGAAATAGTTTGCAGCCTCGATAAAATATCCCAATGCTTTATCTTTCAATGCACAATGCACAATATAAAATGTATAGCAAATTCGGGTAAAGTCCCAAGTACGCGAAATGACCCTCAGGAGAATGCATCCCAAGGACCAGTTCCCTCACACGAGACGCCATAAGATTATCTCAGGTGGATGAATCTGGTTCAAGGAAACTGGTTCCAAAATGTAATTGGGAGGGTACTTACAAAAACCAATTCCAATAACAAGATTTTAAGCAATTCCTCCACTTTATTAAAACAATAAACAAAACATGGGCATTGCACTCTTAGTGTGAGAGCAACTCGTCTTATGCTTCACTTCATCATTCAATTCATTCTTTCTAAACTCTACACCTTTAAATTCTTCATAATATGCCACAAGTGTGAACAACACCATCCCTGTCGTCATTTTATATTATTATTATTATTATTATGTGCGTATGGACCCTATTGGATCACGCATTACATTTATGATTCGCCTTTCTAACAGACCATATTGCTTTCATTCTTTCACTGTGCGCTTGTTTCCTTTCTTCTGACCAGTTAGTCCCCGATCTTCAGGGGACTTCATTCTCTGGCTGTACCACCCATTTATTTATCTTCTGACGGTAGACATTTCTGTCTAGTATTTCTGACGTTTCTATCCGGGCCTTTTCCATGTCATTTTTAACATCTTGTATCCAAGATACGTTCTTCAGTTTTCCAGAGTATGTCAAAATCTTGTGAGTTAACCTTGAAGATGAGAGTCTGTGAACGTGTCCATAGAATTTCAGTCTTCGTTTCCACTTTATTTATATTCTTATTACTGGCTCCACTGAACATGTCACTTAACAAGTTACTAATTTACAAGATTCTCTTCACAGACCTACAATACAATACAATACAATACAAATCCTAATTGCTGTCACCAATAATTGGCACGAAATATATTCTCACTCCATTACTATATTCCTGAATTTGTGATGGGATACCTTCAAACGACATGAAATTCGTCAACAATTACGATTGCACATTTAATACATCGTGCATCGTGGTACACCTTTGGCTCACGTATTTAAAATATTATAATCTCCGACATCACTGAAGCATGCCCTAAAATACCATAATATCATCTACCATCGGACACTTCATTAAGTCACTCATCGGAATACCCCATTCAAACTCTTACTTCAGTTCAATATGTCCTCTTAACTCAACACCGAGATGTTCAACAAATGACCCTATCATAAAATGGAGGTCACTACAATTATATCCTGTAGTGTTTCATTTGAGATAACTCAAATAACTGGGCATTAAAATCGTTCAGTGTTGTACTGAGGCCTGGAAATATCATACTAGACTAACATTATCACACATGTCTAATATGTGCACTTGAATTATTAATAAGAAACTAGATTGTAAGACAGTCAACCATAAGCTAACTCATTATAATTGTGGAAGTTCTGTCACACTACCTTACCCGAAGATAGACGTGGATATCTGATCGGTGGTGCGCCATCACCTCCCCCACAGCATAGCGACTTAATGTTCCCATGCGTCATTTTCTACTGTTGATCATTATCCCTCCTGCAGTCAGAAAACCCATAATGATGGTTTTTCACGGCATGCTAAAACTACAGATGACGTTGTATTTAATGAGTGTCTCCCACTTCACGAAAATACGCATCGTTGTGAATTTCATTTTCTCACTAGTGCTATAAGAGCATGAAACACCATGTCTCCATCTCGTGCCTTCACTCGCACTATACTCAACTACATTCAACCGTGTTCATCTGTATTCAATTCATAAAATTGTCGGTTGGTTTACTCCACACGCACTCGTTTTCTCAGTTCAGGCTCAAACTACTGTTCACAGTCTATGGCCTATGCCTGTTCTCACTCGCATTGTGCATTGACTTCTATTGCCCCATTATACGGCGATACTGTTAATTATCGTTTGCCATAAACATATGTCTTAACCTTAGCAATTACACCTCAAGACTCACTTGATTCGAAGAGTTATGGACACATATTCACTGTCCTTGTGATAAGTTTGCAAGTCAGAACTCGACCGGAAATTCCATCAGATCATAAAATAATATCAAAGTCCAAATATCCACCATAGTTCATAAATATCGCGAAATGTCAATTCTCTAGATATTTATAAGTCAGCTGAAGCATTCAGCGTATTTGTACACGGTCCGTATAAGTTACCACACGCACTCTTAGATAACCCCCGCGCGATCAGTAAGCACGGCGATACGCACACGACTGTGTAGCTCATAAATTTCGTAATTCTGAACGAATACTTAAGATTCGATACGTCTGACACACTCTGTCAGAAATTAGTGTATAACATTCACTTTCCAAGACCATTGGTGTAACTATAATCTCGTAATCGTAACAATTTCACTCGTAGTTATGTCTCGCAGAACTGTTACACGTGGCAGATCAGCTCCTTTAAACGCAGCGGACCCTGGTACAGCAGCACAGGTAGATTAACTGACTTGACATGGCTCAACGTTGCCCTTATACCTAGCTTCCCAGCGGGATTTCTGGAAAAATATTCTATAGGCTTCCCAATGTTCGCTGGCTTTGTGCATCTTAACAGGTAATAAGATATCCCGTAAACTATTATATCAGGATAGGAGAATGTCCCGCGATGTTTTCATTATTTCAGTAGGTCGGGTAATATTCTATATATTGATGCTGCGGATGTTATTGGCTGTCATCAAGCCTGGCGCATTTGAAATACTTGATATACTTGACTCGCTCATAGCACGTGACAAGTAAACAGGTCGCTCCACGCACAGTATTCAAATTTCGTCCAGACACGTCAGGATGAAACGAGGACAATAGGCTATTTAGTTCTTCGTGGAACTAATTGTTTTGCCATGTTTCCTTAGTAATGAAGTATACAAAATTCACCAAATTCCTGACCCTTGGTCGGATGGTTGTTCGTAAAGAAAATATTTCAACGTAAGAAATATGCAAATTTATATTGGATTATCGTCTAATTCAAATTGCTAAATTTAATAAAAGGGTTCTGAACATGGTCAGTATTGTAGCTGTTATCGTATGAAGTTACCTGCAACACACAAAGCAAAAAGAGGTTATTAAATATTTTACTTATCAGGGAAACGGTGTAACCCGTGTAATATTAAACTAAGTAGTCGCCATTTTGAGTAACTTATTTGTATGTGTGATTGTCCTGATGACGTTTTATAAAATTTTACCTGTTTCATTGGTTTACAAATGGTAGAATCGGAGATACAATGTTTAAAATAGTTAAATTTTGAAGGTGCTAAGCTGCACTGAGCCCCTTAAGTAGTGCAACCGCTGGTACCTTACTCTCAACACCAGAAAAGTCCATGCCGTTCTCTTACTTCGTCGTCTCACTAGGGAGCACCCATTCTGCCTCATACTTCGAAAACCCAATCTGTGAATGAGTCCTCAACCGACAACAGATTAGAAATTGCCATCGACCAGAAACTCAATTTCCGTCAACAATTCACCAACTTTTATAGGCTTCCCGAGCAGCTAAATGTTTATTTCCTCTCCGTCAACTCGATTGCACTAAATGGGGTGCTATTTACCCTCCTCCTTCTGTTCGCTTATCGAACCCGTTGCGGTTATGGGATTCTTCCTTTACCTCTCCTCATCACCCACATTGACACCATCACTTGGAGCTATATCAAACACCACTTCTCAGATTCAAATCCTACCGTGTCATTTATACTCACCCTAATGAAAATGAAAATCTACAGCCTGCTTCCCGTCTCCGACCGGGTCAGGAATGGAATGAATGAAACCCCCATCTAGCGGCGAGGATATGAACTGTGCCGGCTGCCGAGACCTGACGCACTCCTCTGGGGCAATGATTAAATGCATGACAGATGAAATTAAATGATAGTGGAGAGTGTTGCTGGAATGAAATTTTGACAGGGAAAACCGGAGTTCCCGGATAAAAACATGTCTGCCTCCGTTTTGTCCATCACAAATATCACTTGGAGTGACCAGGATTTGAACCACAGACCCAGCGGTGAGAGGCCGGCGTGCTGCCGCCTAAGCCACGGAGGCTTAGCACTCACCCTAATACAGTATTGAAATCAACCCACCTAGATACAAACCTTAGGCATAGGCTAACGTGAAAGCCCGCGTAGAACACCCCATCCAACTAGCAATAGTCTTAAGTTAGGACCATCACTGTTCATTTCAAAATGTAGGTACTGCACGTCGTGGTCAGTGCGACTACTGGTACCATCAACTGATCAAAAATATCCAGGTAATTGGTTTCGCTGATTCCTGCTCGTTGACAAATAGTTAGTTGAACTAAAATATCCTTGGTTCAACTATACAGTGACGATCATCGTACCATGCAACCATGATGTTGTGGTTCCTAGTTTGTTACTCAGGGGCATTGAAACATATTTCATGTAGAAGTTGCCATCATACGTCGAGTATGTACTAGTGTGGGAAGCAATTAGATAGCACTGTTTCCTTCAAACGGCCTGAAATATGAGCGGAGTTGAAGGTAACAGGCAGACAAATGTGTGTGAAGCGTGCTAGTTTGTGATGTGGGTGAAGACTTGGATTCACAGTGTTAAGGTTGCTGGCTCGAAACTACTTATCCAGGAGCAACAGCAGAAAAACTGATCGAAATGCAGGATGTCCCCACCACGCTTTAAGTTATTACACACAGGTAAATCATTCTGCCAGCTTTTATGGCACACCAAAGGCTTAACATCCTTCAGTAGGTATTGCTCTTGTTGAACAACAAAAACGAACCGAAACAGAGACTGAAAGAGGTTACGGTATCTCACAGGTTAGGGCGACACGTTGGAGAATACATTTTAACAAATCGGGAAGCGTAAGTCGTCTTGGGGTGTCGCGTTCTTGGCGGGTCTCAAACCGAGAACGTGACATTCGCTTTATCGCTGAGGCCCATTCGACCCCGTTCATAAATGCCGTGCATAAATTTGAGCTCTATATAAAAAAACTCAGAATTTATGCAAAGCAACTGTTCCAAAATTGGCACACGTGTAGATAATAATATTTCAGATTAACTTTAGCAGCCCATACATACCAGTGTTGCTAACATGATATTGCGCGTATTCATAAGTCTAATCTTTAAATACATGTAACGATCATACTTAAAATTGAATTTCAACCATATTTCATATATACTTTGTGCACCGTAACAGATATGACTATGCTAATTTTTAGAGTCACCAGGGTTGCGAACTGTTGATAAATGCTCTTTGTATTTTTAGCATAGTCTCAGTTTAGCAGAAGGCATGCAGGCTGGAAGTTCTAAACGTTGCACACATATATGGTACATAACATTGCAGATTCATTTTCATTAACCGATATGCGACAGTGCTATCAACGTGATTCATCGCATGCTGATACGTTCAATATTAAACTGCCTGTATCGTCCATACTAACAAATGGATTTCTTCCTAAATTGGCACATTTATACATCATAATATTTCAGAGTAATTTTGGCAACCTATACATGGAAGTCTTGCCAACATGACTCTACGCGTGATGAGAGTTTCAATGTTTAACTTCCTGTAATGTACATACTATCTATTGGATATTAACAAAAATCTGTGTATCATTACGTACCTAAAGAGATGGAACCATGGATATCATGAGAATCGCCAGAGCTGCCAACTGTTGATTAGTGCTCAATACAATTTTGAACCGTAGTCTTAGAAGATCAGAACGTATGCAGGCCTACAGATCTTAATTTTGCAAACTAGTAGAACATAATATTCGAGATTAATTTTGAGTAACCCGTACTTAGCAGTGTTGCCAACATTGTTCTAAGTGCACTAATCGGTTCAATGCTTATCAGCACGAAACTTCTTTACTAACGAATGGAATTTATCAAAATTGTGTACGTGAATCGTATGCTTTAGGACATATAACAGTGCTTTTTATAAGAGTCAGCATGGTTTCCAACTGTCTATTAATAATAATCTCAAGTCATTTGAACCCCAGATTCATAACCTCAGAATATGTGTACGGAATACACTTCAAACTTATCAAATTGTAAGTGCACAATATTTTAGACATGCAGAGAGTAAATTGCCAACGTTAGTGTTACCAACATAATTATATACCAACGTGTGTCTTCAATGTTTAACTGCAGGTAACTTCCATTCTAACAAATGGATTTCAACAAAATTTCGTATGAGTAATGTACTGCTCAAGTGCTATAACTCGGCATATTTAAGCGTCATCAGGGCTACCAACTATTGATAAATATTCTTCATAATTCCGAACCTTAGTCTCAATACATTGTAATGCAAGCAGATAAACAGATCAACATTTGGCGGATTTATTAACCATTATTTTGTAGATTCATTTTGGCCATCGATACGTGACAGTGTTGCTAACATGATTCTAAACGTGCTGCTAAGTTCAATATTTTATTGCATGTAACTTCTATAATATTTAATCGGAAAGTAACAAATATTATATACAGTTTTTACCGTAAGGGATAACATTGTGCGGAGTTACAGAGGCAGAAAACCTACTAAATAGCTAATAACTCTCTGTGAACAATTGTGCCGTAGACTCTCAGTATGTCAGATTCCATGCGCTTGCTACTGGACAACCACAAATCCATCATTTAGTCACCTTAACAACATTCTGTTACATGCAAGGCCATTCGTAGTGGCCAAATTATTATATATTCTGAAACTGCTGTTCACGAACTTCAGATCTTGTTCATGAAGCGGAATTCGCAGTGCGAGCTTGAATTTCACATCTCCTCAATGGTATATTATTTGCTTCACAGATAACATTGCCAATTACGTAGATTAGCTTAGCCATGCGTTTGGAGGTGACGAGGTGCTAACAAGCTTGTTTCAGACTTCAGTCTGCGTTCCTGAACATGTTCACAGTTCCATTAAGTTTTTATTTCTCTGCAAAGAAGAAGCAGCATTTGTAGTCCTCGAGATTCCTTGTTTATTTTAGCAATTTAAATGGCTTTTAATTTTTGAATTAAGTGGAGGATACACGCAATTACAGAAAGCACTTTATATACACTTCGGGAGGGCTGAATTCTCTCAAGACCACTTCTCAATGTGGCATACTGCAAGCTTTTGATTATTCATGAAACCGCTTAAGTAAATCCCGAGAACTAAACAGGTTTACAATTTCATTCTATTCCCTATCCTTACCGCATGATCCTCCACTTCCCACTGTCAGGAGATAGCTCTGCATTTTCAATGAAGATGTGAACCTGGACGTTAACCTTTAAACTATATTGTATTTTTGAATGTGATACCAACATAATTTAACTTAAATTTCTGTTGTTAATGAACACATTGTCCGAGGCTTTATTTTCTTTGCCTTCCAGCATACGTTCATACTGCAAACTTAATATCTTCTATGCTATAGCGTCATTAAAATTTCCAACCAGCCTCTGCAACTATTATGTTCCTATTGAAGCTGCTATGTCCACACAGTCTCAAATTGCCTGTTAATATGACTTTTATGAGAATCTACTAGACCTCAGTACCTTCTATAATGATCATTATCACAATTACTGCCCATTTCGTGGTGTACAGGATGGAATGGCCGTTGCATCATGATAATCTCGTAAGCTCTGTTGTATCATTTAAGGGGGATCCGTACTAGAATCTGAGTAATCGTATTATGCTCTACGCTAAGAGGGGACGAACATAATAAGAGCTAATGAATTGTTCGCACACTGAACATCACGCCGAGGTTGCTGTGTAGCCTGTACCAAAGACAATATGGCATAAGTCATAAGCTATGTGATTTAAAAGTTCTAGATGTAATGCCAAGTTACCGTACTTGAATTACACTAACAACTGGTTTAGATGGAAAGGATTTATTCAAGCCCCATTGCAAGAGAACATTGAGGTATAAACATTAGAGGGACTATAGAATTGCATTTGAAACTTTATTAACTCATTTACTTGTTAGCTACGTGGAGCCTCCGTGGCTTAGGCGGCAGCACGCCGGCCTCTCACCGCTGGGTCCGTGGTTCAAATCCCGGTCACTCCATGTGAGATCTGTGCTGGACAGAACGGAGGCAGACAGGTTTTTCTCCGGGTACTCCGGTTTTCCCTGTCACAATTTCATTCCAGCAACACTCTTCACTATCATTTCATTTCATCTGTCATTCATTTAATCATTGCCCCAGAGGAGTGCTACAGGCTTCGGCAGCCGGCACACTTCAAATCCTCGCCGCTAGATGGGGGCTTCATTCATTCCATTCCTGACCCGGTCGGAGACTGGAAGCAGGCTGTGGATTTCATTTTCACTTGTTAGCTACGTTGATATTCATTTCCAGAACTATGAAACGTAAAGTTTTCTGTTGTAATCTTCGTCTCTGACACATGGCATGTTACTTAACACTATGATACTTAACAGTAGATAGTTATCTGACATTCATACAAGCAGCGAAACAGTTGCAGACGTGAATGAAGCGTGTTAAAGTATTGCATACCACACAGTACGTTACATGAGTCCAAACCATTTTATTAGTTCTTATTAAGCCATCTGGTATCCAACACCGGCATTAAATTGACGTGGTCCATCATCCCAGAACTCCAGCTTACTTCCATGGCAGAGGTCCACCATCAGTTTTCAAGTGCGCATTTGTGCTGATATTAGTCAGTTTACCAAGAATGTTTACTGCCTTCGTAAGAATGTTTCTTATGTGCCTAATCGATACTTCACAGAAAAAAAAAAAACATTGACTTTTGTCACACAATTGCTATTTTCTGTTACCTCCTCATCTTTAGCCTTATGAATTTAATTACACACTGCAGTGCTCATGTGACCAATGACAAACGAAAGTATTTATTCAATCATGCTTTGAGAATGTTTATTTGAGGTATGCATACTGTGCGATAACATAAAAGAAAATATATTTCTTCCACGTCTGTAAGATTTATATTTCATCTGATATTTTGGGAAAAATCATGGGGGGCTTTATGGGAATTTCAAGTGCACCGCTAAGTTTGCAACAGGCATTTCCTAAGTAGACCTTTATCAGTGTTTTGGTATTCTTTGCTCTAATCTTCGTTTCTGACACTTTATATAACATATTGTCTACAGTTTCCCTACAACATTTGGTCTGACCTATCAATAAATCCGGAGGAAAGCCATTACGTTTGCATGTACTTCGAAATTTCAGGCGGAAGCCCTTGAACTATTTTAAATTTCTTCAAACACACCATAATAATCGTGTTAACTATGTTCTTTCAGGAATGGATGAAAAGAGAGTGGATTTCCCTTTTGACTCACGCGAGGTAACCCATAAGTTTGTACGGAACAGAAAGTTGACAGGACAGGAAACGCATGAAAATTCAAGCATATATTTGTGTCAGTATGTCATTTTGCTTTTACAAGGGTTAGCAAGCTATTCAATTAGAACTTCAAGAATTATTCAATGAACAATAGGTTGGTACCAGCAAACATTACTTTTGATGACAGTGGAACAACGTAATGCTTTAAAAATGATATATTGTTACTTACTAACACTTACAAAATGCTTTGAGGATGCTTTCTACAAGGAGGAATGAACCAAGGTTTGTGCCAACTATCGCCTTTTGCATTACAGCCTCAGCTGCATCAAACTCCTTGTAATATTTGTTGTCTGTTATACCAATGTCCTTCCGTACGATGAAAAAGAAAACATGACTGTCGGAGAAAGCAACCCAAGGTCATTGAGTGGAAGTCCAACCCATTTGCTACGTAGCCCAATAGCCAGTAAGATTCACCAAACTGTCGTGTTGAGCACAAACCTGGTAGATTTTCGATTCATTCTGGCCACTGAATACTCTAACTTACTTTTCAAAATGTATAGAAGTCGTGCATATAGTGGTCCAATACGTCATGTTTCATCTCGACCGCTTGAATGGGATACGATATAGGCCTACATAAAATAATGTTTTAAAATTTTGAACTGTCGCCAATCTTAAATTTTCGAGAAAAATACAACTAGATTTGATGCCAATATATTTAGTTGAGAATGAGGAATTGCTTTGTCAAGTTTCGCGTCAAGTTTCGCGTTTCAGATTCTGAAATAAAAGTAGAACTAATAATAATAACAATAATAATAATGACAACAGGAACATAGTTATGAACGCTGCCCTTGAAAGCCTACGCTGTTGTAATAATAATTATGATACTAATTATGAAAACTTCAATCAGGCAGTAAAAAACTATGTCCTAAGTACATTTGTTAACTTTCCCACAAGTTAATGTCTGTTTAAAGAATTTTCGTTGTAATTTCAAGGACTTACGAAATTCATACTATTAAAAATAATATGTCCATATTGATTTTAATAGGGCCCTGGACTGACGATTAATATTTCTAACATTAGAATATTTGTAATATTCAATGTTTTCATGGTGTTTGAAGCCATTTTAGTGTACAACATTCAACTGCAATTAAGTTTAAGGTGCGTTCGAAAAGTAACGAGCCGGAGGCATAATTACAGAAACCTGTATGTTAGAAGTATTGGCCCTGGATGTTGAGGCACTTGTCCCACTGTGACACGAGGCGGTGAATGGCTGTCTCATAAAATTCCCTGGGCTGCGATGTGAACCACTTCTGCGCGTATAGCTGGACGTCGGCGTCCGAGGTGAATCGTTGGCCCCGCAGAGCCCTTTTCAGGGGACCAAACATGGCGTAATCACAGGGAGAGAAGTCTGGACTGTATGAACGGTGGCCGAGAACCTCCCATTTGAATTTCTGCAGGAGTCCCTCGAGTGTGTTGGCCGTATGAGGTCGTGCATTGTCGTGGAGCGACCACGGCCGCTATGGCGTTCACTATTACTCGGCGGTCCTGGGTAATGAGTGCATCAACCAGCTGGACGTTATCATCGGTAATGCACGGGGGTGCCCCAGACCGGGCATCATCGGCTAACGACACCCGTCCTTCCTTGAAGCGCTTGTGCCACGCCTTGACCCTTGCAAGGGACATGCAGTGTTCGCCGTACACTTGTGACATTCGGCGATGAATGTCCGTTCCCCCTACTCCTTCCGCTGTCAAAAACCGAACAACACCTCTTTGCTCTTCGGTTGACGCCTCCATGTCACTGTTTGCAATCGGACTGGCAGCGTTGGACGATTGATGCATGCTGCTGCTCGCTTTGTATCGTCACGTGGCGTGCACGCGTGCCCTCTAGCGACGGGCTGTGACCTTCCACGCTCTGGTCGGAACACCTCTTTACACACGCCCCGATTAGCCGATGTAGTCACCGGTTTGCGCATTCCAGCCTCCGGCTCGTTACTTTTTGAACGCAGCTTATAATATTTGGCATGCATCCCATTGGAGCAGCTTCACTGAACATGTAAATGACCCTGTCAAATCAAGAGCAACGAGGAAGCACGAATCGCTAGAAAAGAAATTCAATGGACTAGGAGACACATAAAATAATGACTCTAACGAACAACACACGAACATCAATGAATTCAACTTCCACAGCAGAGTAAATAACAGAACGAAAGTAACTTTTTCCACACAAGAAATAAACGTGTTAAACAAAGGATTGAAATACAAGTGAACGGACGCGCACGCGACCAAAAGCATGGAACAATTAATCGCAGACATTGAGATAGCCAGTCAAAAGCTTCCAGTACAAGATAGGGAAATAACCAAACATTTAGCCAACAACGAGGCCAAATTATCATCAGACAACAACACTCACGGCAACACATAACTCAAAGTCATTGAAACAAAAAATAAAAGAACAGGACCTAGTCATTAAGAAAGCAGATAAGGAAAACTACACAGTATTCACACAGAATACATCGATAAAACAAACGCATTTCTGAACAACAATAAAATCAAGGGAAAGACCCAACCAACAAATTCCAAAAATAAATAAAAAGTGCGGCAAAAGAAACAGAATACGTTTTGACCAAAGCCAAAAAAATCAAAATTAATAAATATGAACCTGAAAGTACCGACGTTGAGAAGACTACCAAGAATGTAAAAAAAAAAGAAAAGCCTATTAAGACCTACAGTTAATTGAAGGAATGCGCCAAATTACAAAATAAGTGAAGAATTACTACAAATTTTAAAACACTGCCTTTCCATCGACAAAAACAATTCAGTAAAAACACAACGAAACTAGTAACTGCATTAAACATGATACAAATGAAACCTAGCTTGCAGCTTGTTTCCTTCAATATAACTAACATGTACACCAGCATTCCAATTAAAGAAGCAATCAGTATTATCGAGAATAATTTTAAGACAAACAACTCGGCAAAAGATACAGAAGAAATTGTGAAATTACTGAGAGTCGTTCTCAGCAAAAACGTGTTTCAATTTGGCAATAAAATATATTCGCCAACAGAGGGCTTAGCCATAGGGTCACCGCCAAGCAGGCTAATTGCCGACATCTCTATTAACACACAGGAAAATGCGTTCCTAGAAATGAACTCAGCAAAGAGAATAGTATAGTGGGAAAGATACGTGGATGATGTCATTTGCCTCTACGATACTGAATAAACAAGCGAAGAAACAATACTCAAAACCTTTGATAGCCTACACCCCTCCATAAAATTCAGTAGGGAATCAAAACCGATCGGAAAATGCATTAACTCGACATATCAATCGAACGTAAAGATTATGAATTTTCAAATTCCATCATACGAAAACTGGCACAAACATCGCATGCAATAATGACGATCAGCCCAATCACCCCGGTTCGCATACATTAGCGGGCTTCAATTCAATGGTAAAGTAATACTGTTGGTTCTACGTCCCTTTTAACTTCTCTGGCTTTTATAGACGCCAGAGTACCGGAATTTTGCCCCGAAAGGGATCTATAACGTGCCAGTATATCTACTGACACGGCTTCCTCACATTTGCGGATCCTCAAATGCCAGCCGACTGCACCAGGATACGAACCTGCAATCTTGGGCCCAGCAAGCGAGAACGTTACCACTGAGCCACGCAGCCAGTCAAATTCAATGGTGCACAGGGCTTTAAACATACCTATGTCAACGGATAAATACTATAAGGAAATTGGAATAATCAAGAAAATACCTAAAGAAAACAATTTTCCGTCCGGCAAAATACACACATCAAAAAAAGTTTTGCATCACCTCGGTTCCCAGATCTCCGGCATATAGACGTTGACTGTGTATATTGTATCCAAGATACAGTCCCTTTGACTGTTCATAGATGTCACTAAAACTGCTCAAAGATGTAAACAACCATGCATGAGCAGGGCCTATTAGACGGAGGGGGTACGACAGCCGATCAGTTCCAGTCATTCCACCAGGACGAAGGTACGCTGCTCATGTTGTCTGTAGTTCTACCATGCCTAGAAGGTCAATACCGCAGTTCGATCGCGTCCGCATTGTTACTTTGTGTCAAGAAGGGCTCTCAACAAGGGAAGTTTCCAGGCGTCTCAGAGTGAACCAAAGCGATGTTGTTCGGACATGGAGGAGGTACAGAGATACAGTAACTGTCGATGACAGGCCTCGCTCAGGCCGCCCAAGGGCTACTACTGTAGTGGATGACCGCTACTTACGGATTGCCGCTCGGAGGAACCCTGACAGCAATGCCACCATGTTGAATAATGTGTTTCGTTCAGCCACAGGACGTCGTGTTTCAACTCAAACTGTGCGCAATAGGCTGCATGATGGGCAACTTCACTCCCGACGTCCATGGCGAGGTCCAGCTTTGCAACCCCGACACCATGCAGCGCGGTACAGATGGGCCCAACAACATGCTGAATGGACCCCACGGAATTGGCATCACGTTCTCTTCACCGATGAGTGTCGCATATGCCTTCAACCAGACAATCGTCGGAGACGTGTTTGGAGGCACCCTGGTCAGGCTGAACGTCTTAGACACACTGTCCAGCGAGTGCAGCAAGGTGGTGGTTCCCTGATGTTTTGGGGTGGCATTATGTGGGGCCGACGTACGCCACTGGTGGTCATGGAAGGCTCCGAAACGGCTTTACGATACCTGAATGACATCCTCCGACCCATAGTGCAACCATATCGGCAGAATATTGGAGAGGCATTTGTCTTCATGGACGACAATTCTCGACCTCATCGTGCACATCTTGTGAATGCGTTCCTTCAAGATAACGACATCGCTCGACTACAGTGACCAGCATGTTCGCCAGACATGAACCCTATCGAACATGCCTGGGATATGTTGAAAAGGGCTGTTTATGGACGTCTTGACCCACCAACCACTCTGAGAGATTTACGCCGAATTGTCGTTGAGGAGTGGGACAATTTGGACCAACAGTGTCTTGATGAACTTGTGGATAGTATGCCACGGCGAATACAGGCATGCATCAATGCAAGAGGACGTGCTACTGGGTATTAGAGGTAGTGGTGTGTACTGCAATCTGGACCACAAATGCTGAAAGTCTAGCTGTATGATGGTACAACATGCAATGTGTGGGTCTCATGAGCAATAAAACGAGCTGAAATGTTGTTTGTGTTGATCTCTATTCCCTTTGTATTTAACGGTTCCGGAACTCTTGGAACCGAGGTGATGCAAAACTTTTTTTGATGTGTGTAGATCAAATTGTAGCCAGGCATAAAAATAAAACAATTAAAAGTCGGACAATAATGAGAAAGAATTCACGCGTTTCAATTACGTAAACGCGAATTCATACCAAATAACTAATTTGTCAGAAAGCAAGGCATTAAAATACCATTTACAACAAACAACAAAACAGGAATGCATCTGCACAACAGTCATTTAAATGAACAGGACCCGTGTTCAAAGTCAGGGGAATATTCCATATCGCGCCAAGACACAGGGCGTCAAGCAAATAACATCGCGCAGAGGAGGAGAAGAATGGATACACGATACAATGAACACAGAAATGTGATATAATACGGGACGTAATATTGAAGGCGACCTAAAAGTAATCCCTCTCGAACCAAAAGGTAGAGCTCTTGACAATGAGGAAGCAGTCGAGATACAGTTAACTAAAATAAACAACCCCAATAATTTAAACGAACACACATTGATGGAGTAATCACCCCTCATTACACTACTAGAAAACACCCCCCGTCGGAAACAAGACACAACATAACGTGGCAGCGAAGCTAGATAATGGATTGATAAGGAAAACTTGTTATTGGATCAGGATGAGCGATGTTTCATTACTTCAATAAACCAAGGCTGGCATTAACGGCAGTATTAATGGTTCCGGGACATTCACATTTGACCGTTTGCGCTTAAATATAGCTTGTGCGTGGCGACAATGAAAACTGCTCTTTAATAGTTGAAGATTGTCCAATATACAGTAAGACTAGACTTGGCAAAACACAGTTACGTTTGTTCCATGAACCCAGGCACTTAGGAATGTGAGAGGGGTAAGTCCAGGTTAATAAGAGATCCTCGCGCCCAAGAAACTTTTCCCAGTTGAGAGCAGACAGTGACGAAGTTAACTGCTCTCATCCGGACCGCGTACGACTCAACCTGAAAGGTAGCCTGTACAATAAAATATGAACTGACCATTTAACATCAATCACATATTCAAACTAAGCAGGCAAATTTGGAGGTAAATCACCACATTCAGTATCTTAATAGAACATCACATAGTCTATAACTAACAAATATTGACTAGTTGCGTTATTATAACTACTACTGCTATTAAATAAAGTATACATATTGTAAATACTTTTACCCAAACTTTTAGACATAGATTTAATATCCTAAGTGTAATGGATCTGATGATGATCGCTTAAGGATCGAAACTGATCATCCAAGTGTATTTATTAATTTCATGTATTTTTTTTTTCAGGATTAGGGATTGACCCAATACAAATGGGTACAATCGTGTTGACCGACTGAAAAACATCAAATTTCGTTCAATGTTTTTGTTGAAAACAATAAGTAAATTGTATAACATTTTTACGATGACCTCCCTGTGTCTCCTTTCTTGACTTTAGATCCTTCAATACAATTCCGTTGTAGAGTTTTCTAACATCATTCCATGTATATCAAATGTAAATATGTAATACCTTGATTGCAGCGGGCAATATGGTATTATACTAAGGCATCATTTACAGGAACCGTGACTGTTAACTTGACTGTATGGCTGTATGCAAATGTAAGCTCTTATTAGAATGATTCCGCAGAAAGGCTGTTACTTCCAAGTTAAGAGCAGAAATTAAATCTGTACTAACTGAACGAGATTAATAATTGTTATTTTGGCTCAGATAATGGATTTAAAACGTATTAGAAAACGTTCCATTTAGAGAGTATAGTGTTTTCCTATTAATCCACAAAAGAGCATTCATTGAGCCACTGCCATCCCTGCGGGGAACGTGTAGCCTATGTATTGATGCTTCCACATTGCCACTGTAAGTGATAATTAGCTGTATGTACGGTGAAACCCCTGCTGGGTTAACTAGCATCCAGGCCAAAGGCTTGATCTACTCTGGGTGATTAGGAAGCTGCCATTGCAATGAACCATGTTAAACGCCAACCGATATTGTTAATTTCTATCCACAAAGCGTGAATGCATTCGGGGCAATGTAGAAGGTTCACTAGGTAGTATAACAGCCTAAACATCGTTTCACAGAGTAAATTAAAGCCAAGCTGAATTCACATAGCGAACTCCCTCCAAATTTATGACCGTCGCTTATCAATACATCCCGAGTTAAACTCTATTTCATATATTCTACAAATGCTACTTTAAATATATTCATTACAATGGACAGATCAGCGTAGTATAGTGCATTAAGTTACGATCCATGCCACAAAGCGGATCGAATTCCAAGACTAATGTCACCCATCATTACTGTCATTTTCCTCCAGAATTTTTCAACCTCCCTCCAGAAAAATTCCAAGATGGTGGGCTACTGTACTGAAATTTGCTAGGTGAAAGATTTCTTTATTTGAATGTATTGATATGAATCCAGTATTATAAAACGTTTGAGGCTGGAATTATGACACAAACTAGTTTATATAGTCACGGTAGCAACAAGCAGCAACCAATGAGAAAATTAGCTCAGTAAATACTACCAAAGAGGGCGAGAGACCTTGTTGTTGGCAAGCCGATAATAAAGAAACTTGCTCAAGAGGAGGGGAGCGCAAGAAAAAAAACCGCACGTGCCGAAAAGTGTGACCGAACTACATGACGCGTGACTAGTGGCAGCCAATGGAATACGAGGATAAAGCAATTACCTTAATTAGCATTACTCATTGCGAGAGCTATTAAAGGAACTTATACCATCAAAAAAGCTGTCAAATATTATATTCAAAATATGAAGACATTTTTGAATGTAATTGAACCAGTAATTGCAAAGTAATGAGTACAATGGATAAATGCGCAATTTCAGACGAGTTTTGTATACAAAGGGCGCTATAATTTTTATTGGAGTGGGAGAGATGCGACATTACTCGTGGTCTTTTCATCAAAGCTTCCAGCGGAGACGGACGTGTCTTCCGACAGCGCAATAATTACCAGTGTAATTAACATTATACATCCAGAGCATCGCAGAAGATTATTTAGCAACAAAAAGCTTTAGGCAAAGTCTTCGATAATTACGGCAAAGCTCAATTGCGTAATTCACAACGATTCTATTAAAATATTATTGGAAGTGCATATACGAAGATTGAAGAAACCACACTAGCTACGTGAACTTGTATCAAGAAGTATTCGAGGGTGATAGAAGATACTTACAGTCACATTTTATCATCACCATGGTTAACCAACAGAAGTTGGGTCGGACATGTACAATCGCTACTCATGAGAGTGCAATGAATTGTTAAGATGCTATTGGGTACATGACCTACCTACGACATCGAGGATATTTCAAACGACATGATAAACGATAACGCGGGGGAGTCTAACACATTTCTCTCTTGCATATCTAAAGACTTCGCACGTCATTAAGCACACTTGCTAAATGTGGATACAGCTACAAATTTAATTCTACACGGAGGAACAGAAGAAAGAAGATTTCCATGGTCGCGAGAGCTAGGGTGGACCCAGTTCGATTCCAGAGTAGGGACGTACCCGACTCTTGAAGATGCGGATGCAGAACGAATGCTGATATATCACCACGATGATGTATGGAGTTCGAATCCCAGTCCAGGAGATGACGACTTCATATGGCGATCCAGGATGATCCAGCATAGCAGTCATGAACAGAGGTACCCCAGAAACACCCTGTTTATGAAGTTCAGCGAGGGAAGACCACTTCTAGACATCTTTATGCTCCTAAAGGTAAAATCAAGACCAATATTAAAGTATCCCATATTATGGTAATACGGTTACATTAGAGAATATCCGACCCTTTTTCTACTTAAGTAATTTTTAACAAATTTTAGGATTTTCTAAATGTTAGAATTTATATTTCGATCGTAATGCCATGTAAGATTTTTAATATCGATTTTCATCGAAGTTGAACATTTTTATGATGTGATTTAGCGATTTATATTCATTGTTTGAAGTTTGGAACGTTTTTCTATTGTGATTTCGAATTTATCTAGGAGATATCGGAGATTTTATTGTGTTACGTTTGATTGTTATATTTTTTCGGAACGTTGGAATCCATGATTTAAGTTAACTGACGAGATTGTTTAGAAACTGCGATCTTTTAGCGATCTATTTTTGTGATCTGAATTTAGTTATCTTGTTAATAACTCATTCTCTGATCTGGTTGTGAAAGTTGCTCACATGTATAAGGAGGAACGTATTTTATTGAAAAGAAATAAGTGAGATAGACGAAACATTGTAATATTTTTGAATACGCTGAGTGAACTGTAATAACGTCGTAATTTTGAAACAATGTGAATTTGAAATAAATACTCATGAGGAGTATAGCAGCTGATAGAAGCTATTAAGTATAAGAAATGATTATATAACCAGTTATTATATGACATCGAAGGAACCAATGATTTTTGGTAGTATTTTTAAGAAACTTGTGATACCTACGAATTAGGATTTGTGCATTACTATGTTGAGTGTTTGAAAGATACAGTTGTGTTGTATTACGGAACAAGTAACTGCGAGTATATATGAAAGATATTTTTAAGTATTCCCGCTTGAAGGATGATTATATTGAAGTTATAGCAATGGCCTAGATGACATCGTTGCATTATTATTGAATAGATATCAGTGTGGACAGATCTGCAAAATATATATGGTTTTTGAGAAAGGATTATTAGCAGGAATGAGAGAAGTATAGTTGAAATTATTATTGGAGTTATCGATAGACAATGCAATTGAACCTTGAAATAGTAGGAACAGCTGATCTTTGTGGAGCTGAGTTAAATTGTATTCTATTTAAATGGTTCTGATAAGAAGGAATATAGACATGATGGTAATTATCAAGTGTGAAGAAACGTTATTTTTATTAGTATTTTTTATTAAGATGACGGATCAGTAGGAGTTATTTAACTATATCTTAACTTAATTGTACGGATTATAGAATCCAGGATTGTCAATTTTACGAGATAAGGCATAGCGAAATGGAGATTCATGAGATCCTAAACATGAAAATGAAGAAGTAAGATTTGTTTATTATTTATTGTTTATTATTAACGTTTGCAAATAAGGTGTGCTGAAAGTCTATGTATTTTGTGGTTTTTACACCCGGATAACTTTTCCAATGGTTAGCTTGTGAAAAACAAATGGTAAGTAAATACATTTCGTTATATTATAATATATTAATCATTAGCCTCGTGTACTTGGGTGCACATAAATCATAATATGGGGTTTGCAATATCAAAGTTGTTATAACGGCCTAGTTAGGGTATTTCAATATTATGGCTATTAGGTCTATATACTTAACTGTGTTACGTATCGTAGTAGTCCCGTGAACTTTGTGTTCAATATATGGTTAAGAGCATCTTAAAATGTTTTTAGGAAATTTAATTAAATATTAGCTAATTTTCAGGGATCGTATCATGTGTATAGTAATTAGTCAGCACCTTGCATTTACCATTACACAACGGCATTTTGATAAGCTCTACATGGCTATCCTAATCGTTTCTGGTATAATGTCTCGTTTCCTTTTGTAAAAAAAAAAACAACATAGTCGCTCGGTTTATATATAGGTCTAATAATCTGTTGTATATAACACAAACTAGCTGGCAGCTGTCCAGAGCCCTATTCACTAATCAAAAACAGGCATAGTCGTCAAAGTGTTCCCTGGTAGCTAACTCGCGTCTGGTTAGCAAATTCTTATCGCAAGGCCTCTCAAGACCTAAAAAATTGTCTTAACGTATATTGTAATTATCTTTCTACCTACATAGCCGTGTGTAATAAATATTCAATATAATTTGCTATCTAAAATCTAATATCTAAAAATAAATAACTCATAGTAAAGGGAATATAATTCCAAGTAATATAATTCCTTATATGTTTTCTTTAATAATAAGTTATCTAAAATTTCGATTCAATGACTTTACAGTTTGTTCTTTTGGCTAAATGTAAAATCTAAAATCTAAAATTCAAAATATAAATTCTAAAATCTAAAATCCTAAAATTGATAGTAAAGGGAATATAATTCCAAGCAATACAAGTCCTTATATGTCTTTCTTTAACAATTAGTTACTGAAAATTTCAAGTCAAGACATTATGGTTTGGTCTTTTCTCAAAATCTAAAATCGAAAACTTAAATCTAAAATCTAAAATCTAAAATCTAAAAAATCAAAAATTATAAATCGAAAACAAAGCATCTAAAATCTAAAATCTAAAATCAAAATTCTAAAAAATCTAAAAATCTTACGTACATTAATTAAAATCCTAAATCAGGTTTTACAATTATAAATTCAACAAATCTCGGGTTCGCAAAGCCATATGACACCTCACGTGTCCAAATCCGATTACTGGTTTATAAAATATCAGGTCAATAACATTACAGTTTCGGGTAATATGGGTAAATTCATGGGGCATGGGAAAGGAAACTTCGCGCCGAGTTATTTGACACCCCGTGTGTCCAAATCCGATCATTTGTTTGCGAGATATTGAAAACCCGATGACCTTTTAGTTTTGGGTTCATTGGTTAAATTAGGGGCGCTATAGGAAAAAAAGAGGCATCAGCCCAAGTCCTAGGACACCTCAAACGTCCAAATCCGATGATTGCTTAGCGATATATTAAAGAGCCGATGACCTTTTAGTTTTTGGTATTTGAGGTAAATTAGGGGGCTATAGAAAAAGAGAGGGGGTCATGGCGAGGCTAGGTTAGGTTGGGGGCATCACCCAAAGTCCTAGGTCACCTCATATGTCCAAATCCGATCATTGGTTAGCGAGATATTAAAAAGTCGATGACCTTTTAAAATGTTCAAAATATGTAGTTAAGCCCTGTTTCAAATATAAATAAAAAACCATGGTCCATAACAAATGATGGCGTCATTGCGATTAAAACAAGACCTTACATGGCTTTCCAAACTTAGGGGTTCCAAGGATATTAAAGAGGAAAAAATCAATCACCTTTTAATTTCGGGTATTTTTGATATATTCATGGGCCATACGAAAGGCCACGTTGCCTCGAGGCCTAGGGCATCTGACGTGACCCTCGTTGATTATTGGTTTGCGGGAATTAACATGGACGTCCAGCCTCGCTTTTTGGGCACAGCCGCATCGGGTGACGCAGATCCCGCCTCATACCCCTACTAGGGACACAAATACATACGCACACACATACACACACACACACACGGACAAAAGGCGATCTCATAAGCCTATTTTTTCATAAATGAAAATAAGCTAAAAATAGTTCAAATATAGCTGTACCTGATGTCAATAAAGTTCTTCATGTAACTCTGTTTTCTTTTTATTTAGAAAATAGGGTATCTTATTTTCTGGAATTATATAATTAGCCTACTTTTCACATTTTGCAAAAATGAAGAAAAAGTAGACTTATGAGATCGGGCAAATGTGTGTGTGTCTGTCTGTCTGTCCTTCTGTCTGTCTGTCTGTCTGTGTCTGTCCTTCTGTCTGTCTGTCTGTCTGTCTGTCTGGCTGTGTGTGTGTGTCCCCCCCCCCCCCTATCAACTCCTAAACGGCTGGAGCAATCGAAACAAAATTTGGTAGGAGTAAAGATCTGTACCTGAATATCTCACGTCCATATTTGAAAATGATGTCAGTGCTACCAACTGCTGAAAAATCGCAATTGAAATGTGAGCTCCATGTTGGATATCTTGGAAGATATGAATGGGAGCTATGTCAAAATTGGCACACGCATAGACAATAACATTGCAGTTTAATTTTCAGGAGGCCATACATGGCAGTGTTTCCAAAATGATTCTAAGCCTGCTGATAGGTCCAATTTTTAAATGCATATAACTTCTACACTATCAATTGGAATTCAACCAAATTTCGTATGTCCTATGTGCACATATACAGACATGACGGAGCGTATTCTTAAGATCCACCAGGGCTGCCAACTGTTAATAAATGCTCTCAATTTATTTTATCCAAATACCAATATATCAGAAAGTATGCAAGCCGACAGCTTTAAACTATGCACACGTTTAGTACCTGCCATTCTATATAAATGTGGAGTAACTTATATACGTCAGTGCTACCAACATGATTCTAAGCTTGGTGATAGGTCCAACTTTAAATACATGTAACTTCTATACTATCATTTGCAAATCAACCAAATTTCGTATGTACTATGTGTACCATGACAGATATGACTATGCGTATTCTTAAGAACAACCAGGGCTGCCAACTGTTAATAAATGCTACCTCCTTTTTGTTACCCTAATATCAATATATCTGAAAGTATGCAAGCCAATAGCTCTAAACTTTGCACACGTATAGTACATGGCGTTCTAGATTAATTTGGAGTAACTAATATACGTCAGTGCTGCCAAAATGATTTTAAGCCTGCTGATAGGTCCAATTTTAAAATGCATGTAACTTCTATACTAACTAATGGATTTCATTCAAAATTGGCACAACAATAGATCGTATTATTTCAGATTATTTCTGACTAATACATGCATGACATTGTTGCCAACGTGATTTTACGCGCGCTGTTAGATCCAATGTTTAACTTTATGTAACGTCCATGCTATCCATTGGACTTCAACCAAATTTTGTATTCTGTTCCTTAAGAGATTGAACTAAGAATATATTCAGTCACCAGGGCTGACAACTGTAGTGATCAATTAGGCTACATTAGGCTACATTATGCCAGGTATACAGTATTTCGAACTAATTTGAAATTTCTATATTACCAACTTAATTTCGTCATTATTCTAGATAGATCCATATAGATAAATCATTGGCATGAATCTTAAATTTTAAGAAAAGTAGGCTCTTTAGTTCGTCACGGAACTTCTTGTTATACTAGGTATTGTAACGGATCCTTCTTGCAGCTCCACACTTTGTCTTCCATTTGTAACGGATCACCTGGCTGTTTCTCCATTTCGACCTTATTAACTGCATCACTAGTTGCGGAAAACACACATACAGTACTTTGGCCCAGCAACGGATGAAACACGTTACACAACATTTACCTGGTTTTGGGCCCCAGCTACTAACTTACAAGGGGAGGATACGATGCATGGGCCACCGATTCGAGCCATCTTTAGTACACGTGTAGGCCAAGACCAGTCGTATACCAGGTGCAAGTAGTAAGATGCGCATCTCAGCCGTTTCCGAGAAATTAATTGCAATTGCAATGCGGCGTCTATATAAGTTGTGCGCTAGCAAGAAGCTAACGAGCGCGTGGTGCAGCGGTAAGAGAACTGCTTTGTAAGCGCGGGATTGCTGGATCGAATCCCGATGGTGAGCCGTTGCAGTGTGTTGGGTTTTTTTTGTAACCACTGGCAATTTTCAACCAATACGCATAGCATGAGTCACTGCTTGAGGGGTACTGGGTCGTATGATGGTTCACAGACGTGCAATGAACGGAACACACTGGGCCTTCAATGTATCAATGTATTCTTCTCTTCTTTCCTTAGTCGTTTACCCTCCAGGTTGGTGGAACCCAAGGACTCAGCGAGGGAACTCACCACTACCGCCTCGACGGGCAGTGTCTAGAGCTGGGAACATCTAATCGGAGTGGATACAACTGGTGAGGTGTGATTGGCACCACGCCCAGGCGGCCTCACCTGCAATGCGAACAGGGGCCTCGTGAGGGAAGGTATGGGATGGTTAGGATGGATAGACAAGGAAGAGGGAAGGAGGCGGCCGTGGCCTTGAAGAAGGTACCATCCCGGCATTTGCCCGAAGACGAAGTGGGAAACCATGGAAAACCACTTCGAGGATGGCTGAGGGGGAATCGAACCCCCTCTACTCATTTGGGCCACCCGAGGCTGAGTAGACCCAGTTCCAGTCCTCGTACCACTTTTCAAATTTCGTGGCAGAGCCGGGAATCGAACCCAGGACCTCCGGGGCGGCAGCTAACCATGCTGACCGCTACGCTACGGAGGCGACATCAATGTATACCGGTACATATAATAGAATACACCCGACCGTGTATAATTCCATTGTATTTGCAATGCTGATACTGTACATTATGTAATTTCACAAACGTTGACCCCCATACGATGATTTCAGAATCCCTTTTCCCGCTCACAAAAAGATTGCAAAATAAACATTGTTTACGACACCTACATTTGTACGAATTCCCAATGATTACAACAACAAAAAACACACTTTCAAAGCTCATCGGATGGATTCGATCCAGCGATCCCGCGGGTACGAAGCAGGGCTATTACCGGTGAACCACGCGCTCGTTGGCTCCTTGCTAGCGTACAACGCACATAGACGCCGCACTGCAATTGCAATTAATTTCTCGGAAACGGCTGAGAAGTGCATCTTACTACTTGCATCGGGTATACGCCTGGTCATGCCCTACACGTGTACTAAAGATGGTTCGAATCGGTAACCCATGCATCGTATCCTCCCCTTGTTAGTAGCAATTAAATTCATTAAGCCACGGCATACTCCTTCATGGAATGCATAACTCTATTCTCTGGTTTTGAATATTAATGGCTTGCACATAGCATCCCCTTGCATTAATCTACCCTAGCATGAAATCCGAAAGAAACTACTGTACTAGAATGAGAAACCATGCATGAATTTATAACTAACTTCATATAAGATCAATAGAGCGATCAGATTCTGAGCTATACAATATGCTGAATTATATTTCCTTACTGTGGGCTGATATGAAAAATTGTTACCTCGGCTGGAGATCCCCTGTAGTAACATCTGGCTGGATCGGGCTGTTGACTTAACTTCTGTTATGTCATTTAACTTGCTGCTTTAAAGTTGGAAAAAGGTGCAATGAGCCTCCGTACTAAACGATTCAATAACTTGAAATACACTCGTTTTGAAACAGGTACCACTCCATCACACGTATAAACTTAAAGAACTGTCTAATATTAAACTGGTTTAACTTATCATGAAACGACGTTTTAGTTCCATGTTTTTCGTAGAACTGTCTAACAATAAGAGAGTGACGAATCACAAACAGTACTGAGTATGGAGTAAGTAGTATCACGAAGTCGTGCAGACCTTATATACCGTTTCAGTGGTGTGATGCTATATTGACGGGCTTGCACCACGAACTCCATTCCCTAGCAAATGTTGTCTGGCTTGGGTACAGGTAAAAATCTTGTAAAACTCTACTTCCTTCTCCTCTCAGATATGTCATATCTTGCCCGTACTCATAATACATTCTAACTATAATATTCACTCATAGACTCATCAATATACTCGATTTATTATCTTTCATAATTAATTTTTTTTATTTAGTCAATTTACCCTCTAGGTTGGTGGTTCCCACGGACTCAGCGAGGGAACCCACCACTACCGCCTCTATGGGCAGTGTCCTGGAGCTTGGAACATCTGGTCGGGATGGATACAACTGGGGAAGTGTGATCAGCACGTCGCCCAGGCGGCCTCACCTGCAAAGCGAACAGGGGCCTCATGAGGGATGGGAAGGGATGGAAGATTGGGATGGATAGGCTAGGAATAGGGAAGGTGGCGGCCGTGGCCTTACAGTAGGTACTGTACCCGAAAAACCTACCGTCAGCTTGTTGATATCCCTCGTTGGTAGCTGGATTGCAGAACCTGAAAACCCCGACTAAAAACCCCCAGATTCCACTCAACAAGAGATGGGGATAATGGGGCACAAGGATTACCTAACTGAGGGAACATCAAGAAAAACCATAGCAACAAAAGAAAAATCTAGCTCGGTAGAACACAAGAACGAGAAAAACATAATCTTCAAAGCGTGGAATTATACTGAAATGCCTGCGATGGTTTCCTTAACGTGACCTCCTATCGCAGCTATAAAGTACCACTCTAAAAGAATTAAAATAAAATTCTTCAAAATTTATTCACCAAGGCATTATAGCAAAAAATGCTATAATAATATTACAAGAAATGAAAAGCAATTGCAGCTTCAACCGGAAGCTCAAATCACAGTGACCTGAATAAAACTTCTAGTCATTACTAGACACACTGTATTCTCCATAAAAAAATGTTAAACACAATTTAAGATAATACCCTACTATGGCACAAGCAATGCCTCAAAAAGTCTTATTGAAAATTAATTCCGCATTTGGATAGGTCATTACTAATCCTACAGCTAGCAATATCATTTATGTACAAAATCAACATTGAAATATATATATATATATATATATTGAATGGCACACTCCAAGTGTGTGTTTCCTTTTATTTCGCAAGCCTCAGTTCAACATTCTTCCATTAGAATAAGATCATTAATTTCCTTTAATAGATTCGAAAATGTTTAAATTGGTCCTTTCCAACCAGGTGACAAAGCTCAATAGAGGTAATCTATCACTTTAATAATTATTGCACTCACCAAAATAACTGATCAGGATAACTGTAACACCCTCGTCAGAATGGTGATTAAATTCAGAATATTAAGGTTGACATCATTTAATACATGTTTTAATGTTTTACTTTGTAGTTTGCGTGCTTCTAAGCAACAACAAAATGCTTGTAGCAAAACGCTGAATTAGACTTGAAAATAAGTCAACTTATATTTGACTACTCAATCACAATTATCATGGGTTAGTTTCCATGAAATATCTTAAAGTTTATTTCATTCTTTCACTGCCTTCACGCGGCTCTACTCTTATACATATGTACTCCCCTGAGTACTCTATTCAGAATTAATTTAATATAATCATACATATTTTAACGTAACTGGATCACCCTCATTGCTTAATGACGAATTTCATTCTCAGCCGATAATTGTTGTTACTACATCGTTGTTTAAATTTATACATAGTTTACATTAGTTTTCAATGATGTTGGTTGGATTTTCTCAATAACAAAATATCCTTTTAGAATTAATACCTATGCTATGAGAGATTGCAATGGCATCGACTCTCCTTAATCAGAATGTATTTATACATTTATTAAATTTGGGATATACGCTGGTTAAAAAAGTGAATGATGTTTCAGAGATATATTTTAAAGTCAAATGACGACAATCAAAAACAATAATAAATTCCTTCGACCAAGGATCACAACTGTGCCTTCACGCGAGAGGCTAACATGAAAACAAGTTAAATACAAATAAAGAGAAAGTTAATCAAGCCAATGTTCGGTACACCCCTGCACGGATGAATTCGAGCAACAAAATAATGTCTCTACACCACCGGACATGGTAATCATTACAATTAGCACAATTGTCTGGTTAGAAAACATTACCAGCCTCTGTCCTTCAACAACACAAAGAATGGTTCCTAACAAAAGCGAGAAATCGAACTCCTCTATATAAATATAAAATAAAACTTCAGAAACTCATAACTTCCTATCAAAATCAGTCTTCTATTCATAATTCCACTCACTCGGATGTATAAAGTTCGAAAATGCAGTAGGAAAACGTAGCTCAACAGAAACACAATCTAACGATGCGAAGAATGTCACAAATTGACATAATAAAGAGCTCACCAAGTTGATAAACTACACTGAATCACAAAATGCCTATGGATGTCCTCTTCACTACCCTAAGAAAGCTTCATGAAATATTACTGAATTTAAGATGAAATCTACTTAAATATACTTAAATACAAGCTGAAAATGGGTTGCACTTCTTATGGAAGTCTAAAACCTGTCGATTGTGAAATCAGTCATGATTAAAACGTCAAGCCTAAATTCCACAGTCCGACATACTACTCAAAAATATAAACATGTTAAAAAAATAATGGCGTAAATTAACATTGAAATATCTACACTTAGCTACGAGATACGAAGTTGTGTTAGCTGTACCTTGTTGATAGATGAATTTCCAAGAGCGAGCGTTGATACGCCCTGCATATCACACCTTTTCCATATGCAGCTGTAACTAGCACTCCCCAGGTCGTCGTGAATCGAACCAGGGTACATCTTCTCCAATCCGCACGTTCTTCCCGGTCAGGAATCGCTACTTCACGTCTCCAACATCTTCCAGAACACAGTTCGTTTCTCAGTAGGGTCGCATTCTTCATATCGGGCCGAAATATTAATGAACGAATGACGAATGACTGCCCATGCGAATAGCATTCATGATTACTAATGAGGTAGACACAAGTGGTCACACAATCATAATCAGTCATCGCTGGGGCCATGGCGATAGTTCATTGAAATGTTCGATACAATGCCGGTCTAGTAGCGTTCATGCTGCGTTATTTAGCCTGCCATTATAAAAGAAATGAACAGCACTAAAAGTATTCCTCTTGACATCTTAATTAAGAATATGTCTATTCATAATGTTGAATTTTGGGCTTATGCCGTGTTTATTATATTAAAATTCGACGCGTTTCGAAAGAAACCATGCCTTTCTTCGTCAGGAATAATCTGGAATACGACGTCGAATTTTAATATAATAAACACGGCATAAGCCCAAAATTCAACATTATGAATAGTAACACGGGCCGTGGAAGTCTAAATGACAAGAATATGTCTGTTCGCGATGAGGAATAGTGTTTAGAGTTCAATAACATTGCTGCGCACTCGACATCAATGCAATGAAAACAGAGACTGTTTTTCAAAACCAAAGTTCGCTGTGATGACAGGCAGCTTGCTGTATTGAAATTACAGTTTCTAATACTGCTTTACCCTTGTAGCGGTATAGATTGCATCTCGTGAAAACGAACAGAGTCCTTCGACACTGGCTCTGCATAAACTTTAAAGTGTTTGATATAAACCTCGCGTCACATTGCAATAACGAAACGCGTTCTCAAGCTTCACGACGAGATATGTTCTCAAGCGCTCCGTAATGTTATCTGCCCACAGCTGACTGTGTGTCCCTCCACCTAGCTTCACGCTACCCCCACTCAAACGTGACAGTAATCGAACTGATCTCTCATTGGTGGATGTAAATCATAATTTATAATATCTCCGACAGATACTAAACATGTATAGATAACAAAATACACATTATGCTCTGTTCCAGGGTCTCGTATAATGTTGCAAATCTTGCATGTTATTCTCTTTTCTTCTTATTGCTGATAAAAATTTAATCCTAGTGACCGATCAATAAACTGGGTCAATGGTCGCCATGTTGTAATCATATTCGCCTGGCTTCGTGCGTGCACGTCGATCCTCGGAAAGTACCGTAATCGAGCGGCCGACTCCTGCTTCGGATTGCAACTTGTGGATCGCGCCGATCTTCAACATATACTTCAAACTGCACTATACATCATGACAATATGAGTATAATGGTACAGTACTGCCCCCGTAATTTGAATTATATTGAGACCACGGTGGCTGTATTGGAAAATATGAGTTAAGTTATGGCTGTCATAGTTGTGACGTGGATATTCATGACGTAAGCACGGATGACGCAGACTTTATGCAAGTAGGCTGATTGAGCTGAGATTTTTGGTGACGTCATGATTTTGTTCGAGAAAGATCTGAGATTTACGACGCAGTCGCAGGGAAACATGGAATTGTGCTGAGGAAGAAGTTACGCGATTGGAGGAGAGGCTCAAACCAATGAACGATAGTTAGGAGGGAGACGGAGATTACTGAAACTATCATATTTAATTACTTTTGGAATGCAGAATTGTGGAAAACTATTTTCAGTTATGGCATTGATTTGGAATTTTGAAGAAATTATTTTTGAGTTTTTGAAATTTGAAAATCCGTCAAGTATTGCCAAAGTTAGAACTTCTAGTTATGACGGAGAAACAAGCTATGGAAGGGATGGATACGCCCCTTAAGAAGTTGATAAAAGGTCTTGCACAGCAGAGAGGAGCTCTCATATCTCATAGCTGATATATCAGTTCTCATACCGTATATATATTGCTGATGTTATAGTCGTTTTCGAGTGATAAAGTGAAACAAGTCGTCTTTAGCGTGTGGTAAAGCCAACCGCATCGAACGAGCTTCGAGCGTGCCGCAGTTCCATTTTACGGTATTTGAAAACTAGGCGAAGTTGAAACGCACACATTTTCAAGTCTACAAGTTAACATATCAAGAGTTGACTAATGCCTTTAAGCTAATTCGATTGTGCAGTACTATATTAAAGTGTGTAGAAAGGTTGAACATTTTCAAGATTATAATTCGAAAGATATTGGCATTTTAAGACGGCAGACAAAAGTGATTTTCTCGCCACCTGAGAAGCACTTTTAAAATATCACATTGTACGCTACGGCTGACACTGGTATTGCAACCGTGCTACTACATATTGCTTTTGATAATATAACGCTGCATTCTAACATGGAACAATATAATATGGCAATTCTTTCAACTATTATAACGGAATTGGAGATGGAAGACTAAAGACTTTAATGCAATTGGGACATATATCGATGGAGTGAATTAACAGCATGGAACTTCGCTAATCGTCTTTCTACAAAAGCGAGCATGTAGTGAACATCCAACTACACTCATGCATCGTAGTCCAACGCTGAATTATTTCAAATGGCAGTGGAAACATATTCATACTCCACAAATATGAATATTTCTACGGAAATAACTGCAATAAACTTCATGGCGAATTACTACCAGAACTTCAGGGAACTATCAAGAGAGGCCAGGCTGGACCCGGCTCACACAGAAGAGTTTTGCCAGAAGGATGTCTATCGTATACACGGAGCAGTGCAATTTCCGGAGGAGGAAGCAGTTCGATTCTCCGAGGTCGCTGATTCCAGGTTCGAGGACGGAGCACATCTTTTTGGTGAAATGGAACCATCACCAGTCTTCTTTGGAAGATTTTCCTCTGGAACTTCAATCAACAGATAAGGTAGTCGTGAACGTTTCTTGTTTTATTTGAGCCATTTAGCGATGTCTGAGCAACCATTTTTCCCATATTTTTGTCCTATATATATTTTGCCCCATTTTCTTGCTTGATAATTCTGTACTCAGTACACTTCGATGATTTATGCTTTTTCTACGATTTTATTAAGACATTGTTATGTCAGTGGCAGATTTCAATAATTTTGGATCAGTTGAGACTGATAATTAATTTTCTTTCAGTAATTTGCATATTTTTGTAGTCACGATTTGACTGTAAATAAATGATTTTCTATGGCAGATTTGAATTCAGACAGCGTGTCACTTTATTAAAGTAATTCTTTTCAGTAAATTACTTTGACCAATTTTCTGTCATCCTCAAGAAAGAAGAATAATTAAAAGATTTTAGAGCGTTAAAATCTATTTCTGTATCGACGATCTTGGAAATACTAGTCGTTTTATGAACATGATTGCAATATAGACATTTATCGTCAGTTATCGTCATTACCATTGCATTACAGACAATTTTATGCAATATGAACATTGATTACGATTTATTGAATACACTATAGTAATGAACATTTGATAGGAATTTTTCTCAATACTAGATTGGAACAATAATGTTTGCATTCCAAAGTCTAATTGTATCCTATTCGACTATTTTGCAGTTTAGATGAACTTTGTTTGAAGATAGTATTTTTATACTACGATACTTAGGAGATAATAATCTCAATTTTGATAGACCAGAAAGGCGTGTATAATCGTATTTGCTATTAAATTTATTTTTGTGATTGGCAAATTTTTACTTCTTATCGATTCATGAATGAAACCCACGAAGGTTAAATAAATAACAGTTTTGAAACAATTAATGAATATAAGAATTTTTAAAGTGGAACTATGGATGTATAATCGTTAGTTCAGTGGACATGTAAAAGTCGCTTATGAATAATGCCCTTGAATAATTGAAGGAGGTTCCCACAGTAATATTAATGAAGTTGATGAGATTACAAGTGGAGGTTTTGTGTATGGATTATGGAAGATTTTTATGCCATATATATTGAAATATATGATGAATTCTGGGCCTATTTTATGCAATTTGTGCATTTGAAGCGAAGTATTTTTCCGCTGAGTTTATTGTCCAGGTCCTTTGAAAATTAATCATGTGAAATTACTGTTAAAATTAACAAGAGTGTTAAATAATTTGAGATAACGATTTTGAATGGAGGTTACCGTCACTAATAGTAATAATAATTATTAAAACTTATTAAACTTGGATTTATAACACTTAAATATAACTAACCTTCATTGGTCGATTATGTTAACCTGATTTGAGTAATTATCAACCGGATAAACGTGTGGTTTAATGTATTTCTAAAATAAAGAAATAAATATAAATATTGTAAATAAATTATGTAATTATCTTTAATAATAATTGGAAATGAAAAGAATTAAGAGAGGCGTGTATAGATTTTTCAATTGTCATTTGACAATATTATAAACAATTTGTAATTGTTATAAACAATTAATGAGCATTTGTTAAAAGCATTAAGAGTTTTGTTAATATACTCTAAAGAACGCTAATTATACATGTGGATTATACCATTAAACAAGTTTTGGGATTATTAGAGTAATCCAGTAACATTTGATTGGAGCATTTAAAAGATTTGCGTGATAACATTTGAGTTGAGTTGAGGACATTTAAAGCGTTTGAAAAGTAGCTAAGCTCGAAAGTTACGAGCATATGCTAGCACTAGCCGCACAGGTGGGTCCGTTTGACGACGTGGGCATCCGACTTGTTGAAGGGTGGATCGCAGCTGGCCTGACAACTGTATGTTAGAGGCCAAGGTCAATTACATAACAGGCCTGCAGTTATAAATAAAGTGTGATGTTTATGAAAGAGGAAAACAATTGCTACGTGTCTTGTCCCAATTCCCTCATCCATTCCAAGTGTATTACTATTATTACGTTCTTTATAAGCAAGTGAAAGATAAAATTTTGTATGTAACGTCTACCAGTCCTACAGGAGGACATGATTATATTGACAATGGCTTCTGATTGCCACGTGTATTTTGTTGAGTTTTTGTTAAAGTCATTCCCTTTATGTGAAATAAATTATTGTACAGTTTAAAGTTTCTTGTCTTCGTTTTGGTTCATTTTGAATATCATGGTGGAGGTTATTGTGTGGGCATACTTTAAGTGATCCAGTTGGCAACCCATTCTCGAGATTAATTTGAAGAGGTAAGTAAAGGTAAGTATGAACCCCCGTATATTTTGGCGTGTTCCACAATAATTTCTTGTTAACTGCTGTGCTCTAATCTCGGTAGTATCTGTCAGTGCCATTTTCATTGATGTAGCTGTGCCGGTGCGTTTGATTATTGGCAATCCGATTGAGGGGGCGGATATCTGACAGCCTACTATCCGGATTTACGGGGACAGTACCATCCCGGAATTTGCCCGAAGACGAAGTGGGAAACCACGGAAAACCACTTCGAGGATGGCTGAGGTGGGAATCGAACCCCCTCTACACATTTGGACCACCTGAGGCTGAGTAGACCCCGTTCCAGTCCTCATACCACTTTTTCAAATTTCGTGGCAGAGCCGGGAATCGAACCCAGGACCTCCGGGGCGGCAGCTAACAATGCTGACCGCTACGCTACGGAGGCGACTATAATTAATTATATACTGTAATACTGTGATCATTATGGCAATGACGTGAATATGATATGACCCCTCCCTTGATAAATTAAATGAATGAAACAGATATGATATTGATACCAACATGGTAATTAATATACATATACAGCGATAAATAATAATTTAATGCATTCATAATGATTTTTGCAACAGTTTAAAATATGTTACAATATGTATGAACTGTAAGTATACGAGAATATCATGCCTTGCTACGAGTGAACAGAGCTCACTTGTGGCATTCATTCGGACTGCAGAACAATACTTGTGAAATTTTCAGTGTCGTGTTTAGCTGTGAGTTGATTATGTTTAGCCTATTTTCATTTTATGAAAAAAAAAATAGGCTTATGAGATCACCTTTTGTCCGTGTGTGTGTACTGTATGTGTGTGCGTGTGTGTGTGTGTGGTGTGTCCCCTCTAATTACTTCTAAACGGCTGGAGTGATTTCAATGAAAATCGGTAACGTCATAGCACCATTTTAGCCGACCTCGACCGTGTCCTTCACATTTGATTACGTCCCACCAATCCAACATGGCGGCTGTGCGAAATATTTCACCAGCACTCAATATCTCCGAAACTATTACCGATATCACCCTGGAATTTTGTACGGTAAAAGGGCAATAATCAAAGTTCACCTATGAGACTTTAAAAAATCTGGTAACTACAAAACCAACATCGCGGCCAAGCGAAGTTGACACTTTTATATAGACTTTTCTCGCGATTTAACCATCGAAACGCAATGAAACTTGGTACAGCAAATGTTTATACATCTTTCAATGCACTGGCTTCTAATTTAGTTAAATTGTTTACATAACCTAAAGATGGCGGCTTTGCGAAATATTTCACCGGCATTCTATATCTCCGAAACAATTACTGACATCTCCCTGGAATTTTGTACGGTGATAAAGGGCACTAGTACAGGTTCATCTATGGAACGTTCAAAATCCTGTAAAGTACAAAACGAACGCGGCGGCTAAGCGAATTCGGAACATTTTAATAGACTTTTCTCGCGATTAAACCATCTGAGCGCAGTGAAATATGGTACAATTGACATCTACACACATTCAAATGCAGTGGCATCTAGTTCAGTTCATCGTTTACATAACCCTAAGATGGCGGCTGTGCGAAATTTTAAGATTAAGTTTATATTTCCTGTGTCGTAATCATGCGATCGAAGTGAAAGTTTGAATAATGAAGCGATTTAACCATCCGAGTGCAGTGAAACTTTGTACGGTAAATGCTTATACAAATGTTAACCCACTGGTATCTATTTTATTTCAATTGTTTTCATTCCCACAAGATGGCAGCTGTGCGAAATTTTAAAACCTCGTTTTTACTTCGTGTGTCCTAATCATGTGATTGAAGTTGGAATACCACACGTGTACAATAATCTTCATGTAATAGTACATAAATAAAAATCCAACATGGCGACCATCTGAAATATTTAGATGGTTCTCAATATCTACGAATCAATTACAGCAATCAATATGAAATTTTGTATGTTGATTGAGGCATATAACATGAGTAGGATATATGAAAATAGCCTGTATAGTTCTTCACGGAACTACTTGTTCTACTTAATTACAGTTATCATATAACGAACATGGAATGACAACACTATTTGTGAGGAATAACAGCGAAGAGCATGTTGGAGCGGAAAAACAACCGAAGTACTTGAGAATTCCATAACTGGGTAGGGCTACAACGTGGCCTGAAGCTGAAAGCCGGGGAAAATTACATCGTTGTTCCTCCCCTTAAAACAACAATAACTAACTAACTATAAGCTGAAAGCCCATCTAATTGAAATAATACAGCTGCACAAGCTGGAAAACACTGCATATATTAAGGTAATATCTTAAATACTATTTTAACGGGCAAAAAGAATACCTTAACCGATGGTCGGATAGCACATGACCAAGTGACGGTAGCTTATAAGCTCCTAAAATCTGGGCTTATCATGAAAATATCCCTAGATCGCCCGTTTGAAGCGATCGTTACTATGCTTTAATAAAAATGGTAGTCAGGAAACATTGTAATGGATAATGCAGCCAACATCCATTCCATGATAAGAATGGGATACGTGCTATTTGAATGGAAATTAAGGTGGCTATTCCACCGTTTTGTACGTAGGTTTGAATGTTATCGGGCCCAAATAGTATATAAAGGCCAAATAAGGACATGTCGAGCCTGTAATTCTCCCTCAAACCTTCGACCTGACTGCCCGCTGTGTAGGTCTCGTAAAGGGACACTGGGACTGAAATTTTCAAATTCTATATAAACTGAGGTACAGCTTTGAAATTGTATACGTTTATGAATAGTCATATTATAAACCACTGTGGGAAACGTGAGCAATGTAAGTTGATTAGTTCTCCAGATATTAATTATTTTGTACATTTATTGTCCTAATTATTCAAGTTTTATAAAGGTCAGCCGCGTTAAAAAAAACAAGATAGTGTATCTTTTAGGTAATATTCTATTGCACTATAACAATCGGAAGAAACCTACGGATACGATTTTGAATTGCATTAATGAGTGTCAAGAATTTTTTTTTCATATCCAAGTTTTTTTCTACAAAAAATCTTGAAATTTTCCAGTTTGAATTTTTTTTTGCAGCCAGACCTAAAGTGCAGTCTAAAAAACGATCCGCAGGATTATAGTCAATGCAATGAAGAAAATAAATTCCCATTTTGAAAGCAATATCATAAGATTTATGACGCGAGTTACATTTTGAATGCCTGAAAAAGTGAATCCGAGAAAAGAGCAATTTTCTTAACTGATGCACAATTTACAAAGTTTCAGCTTACCAAGGACATAGGACTGTCCTGCAGCATATGTGACACCCTACTTCTTCTATTTTGCAGCCTCCTCCTTTATTTCTGTCAGTTTCACCTTCCGTCGACATGCTTTTCGCTTCTCTGATTATAACCGCGGACTTACATACTTCCTGCGACTATCACATCTTTCAAGTGTTGGTGCTGTGACATGAGATACTGAAGTTAGTCTTATTCCTGATTTCAACTCTGTTGTTGCAATACACCCCATGTTGAATTCTGCTACCGAATTACAAACAGCAATTTCAAGTCTCTTCCGTGAAATAAAAATCTCTTTTGGGCACTTCCTCCAGATAACAGAATGCAGAGACTCATTCTGATTTTCAGTAGCACCCCGGATGCATCTGGATATTAGCTCATCTGATGCCAGCCTTTGATAAACAGGCATAATCTTGACAACTAAAAGGGTTCTTAAAGTTTTAGAGCCATTTTGTCATGACTCTGTGGTGTTTTACCAGCTGCGATACTTCGATTGAAGAAGCACCAAGACTCGGAACCTTCAGGACACTTATTGTGCTGGGGCGTTTAAAGCACACACCATGCATTTTAAAGCTACGCTTTAAATATGGCGGAAATTGGATAAAAACACTGCTATCTGATCCGCATGGGATAGGGGTGTATTAATATGAGAAAAAAAAAACGAAAATCGACATTTTTCACAAATTTCACTAAAATTTCAGTCCCAGTGTCCCTTAAGGGAGGAGCTTGTGGCAGCAACAGGTCAGGACACCAGCCGATTTTAAACACCAGTCAGCAGGACAGTGAGGTCGTAGTGGCCAGTGCTAGTCAACAAACACATGCATAGGCAGTTCAGTCGCTTGATACCAAACCTGCTTCCTCACCTCCTGTCCAGAAACACTCTGTAGATAGTGAAGAATTTATTTCAGTTGAATAGGCCATGGCCAAGTGTAGGAAAGTGGATAAATCAACAGGTGCCCCAGATACCGATCTACATTCAAATACAACCACAACTTCAGTTCCTATCGCAGTAGCAATTTAATCCCTACTTCAAGAAAGGGAGAGGGAGGAAGTAGTATTAGAAAAACCACGAAGAAGCATTAATAACCGAGTTCAATAGCTAATCAAAGCAAGAATGACACATCTCTCAATACTACACTACCGGCAGAGGAAGAAACATTACTGGACGTGCTCCTTATGAGGGATAGCACAACAACAATCTCCTACGCCATGGAGGTTTGTACCACATTAACATGAGAGTTACAGTATGAACAAGGAGTTAGGAATGACTCTCGAATGTACCACGATTACTGTCACCACTACCAACCACCACGTCTTCTTTATCTGCGCTTGTACTTGAAGATACTAGTCACATTTGACCCGCCCCAAACCACACACGAGAGCCACGATTGAAAACTATCGAACGGAAAGGGAATGTTACAATGACTTTGGATACCAAATTACGCCATCCTTATGGTCTTTACCTACTGTGCATACATTTCGTGCTACATTTCATAGCATGGCCAGTATCCTAACGGTGTATCCTACTCTTAATATCAACGGAGTAAAATGTCAAAACGCCAGCCCTACTGAGTAGGTTTTTGAAAGAGTATTATATTGATATATTGTTTCTACAGGAGATCAATGAAAATAATTTTTGCTGCATACACAATTATGCCCATATCGTGAACGTAGGCGTCATCATGGAGCCCTTGTGTAGAATATTGTCAGCTTATATTAATAACACCAGACTGATCAATCTACATTGTCAGTCAAAGGCGAACTACATGCTTGAACGGACCATATTATAAACCAAAAACATATTACCACATATTGTGGTTCCATTTACGGTGATTATAGCCGGGTATCTCAACTGCACACTGCATCCCCGTGACCGAACAGGCACATTCAACTTCTGTCCTAGGCTCCAAACACTCATACATAGCATGTATTTGGTGGACGTCTGGCAACGATTACATGGTTCGTACGTGGAATTTACCTTCTGTCGTGGGTACTTCAAATATATAATAGTGTGAAGATTTGAAGTCACACAGTATTTAAGTGTGGCCTGTACAAACTATCAATCCAGAATAGGGCGAGTTTACGTCTCAAAGTCTCAAGCACATATTCTGGAAAGCTGTAAAGCTCTTCCTGTAGCCTTCGGTGACCACCACGGTGTAATCTTTACATTGCATTGGGAGGGGAACATGGAAAATGTACAAGAATGTTTTAAAAACAAAGACAATGTACAACGCTTTGTTGCAGCTTATCAACAAAGTACTAATTCACAAGATCGATACAATAATATTGTGGACTGGTGAGACGAGAAGTTTGAGCCAACCATTAGATCTAGAGCCAAAATTATAAATTTGAGCAATAGCACGCCTTAAATAGAAATCTCGACTTTAATATCAAAGTCATCCATGAACTGCATCGTAATAAATGGCTAGGAGACAATGCTAAACACAACTAAACTCATTTAAGAAGAGCAGTTTAGAGATTAAGGAGCAGATTCTCCAATAAATTCTCCCTCACATTAAAGGAGATGAATGATGAATGAATGTATCTTTTATTCTTTTCATTTAACAATTGTTCGCAGAACAGGGAAGAGATAAGTGGAGAGCTAAATGGACAAGGTACGGTCATCCGAATGAACGAACATCTGTTAGCTGTAAAGTGAAAGACACTTCCGTGACATGCATAGCGAAAAAGCCATTTGTGACTCAGAAATAAACAGCATCTTGCAATATGTTGCGAAAAATCTAGAGGAAGATGGCCATCCGTTTCTTTGAGACGTCTATCACCAAGGAGGAGGTAAAACAAGCTCTAGATTGGACAGCACCCAATCAGTCACCCGGCATTGACGGACTCCCGAAAGAATGGTACAGTCATTTCTGGATCAATGTCGGAGATGACCGAGTGTACTTAATCAAGCATTTACCAGTGGAATTAAGAACGCAATCACAGAAGTGGTTATTATTCTCATTACCAAGTCACGGACATCAAGGTTATACCATCGAAGAACCTGGATAGCGACCATCGATTGCTGGTAATGAATCTGAGAGGGACTAAGGAGAAGAAAGGGACTGAGAACCAGGAAAGACGTATAAGGATATGGAAACTGAAATAAGGAGATAGAAGGGTCGAGTACCTCAAAATGGTAAAGGAAGGAATTCCAACAGATGAAGAAAGAGGGGTGGAAGAGGGATGGGCTAGATTTAAGAAGACACTAGTAGGTGCAGCAGAAGCAGTATGTGGGAGGACAAGTAGTAGGAAGAGGTGGAAGGAAACACCATGGTGGAATGAGAAGACAAAAGATATAGTAATGGAAAAGAATAGAGCCTTTAGGAAGTGGTATCAAAATAGGACGGTAGAGACAAGGGAAGAATGCCAGGAAAGAAAGAAGGAGGCGAAGAGAGTAGTGGCTGAGGAGAGAAAAAGTGGATGGAAGAGTGGACAAAGATGATGAAGGAGGATAGTGAAGGTACAAAAAAGGTCCTGTATGGGATGGTAAAAAATAAAAATAAGAGGCGGAAGGATCCTACGGATTATGTTAGAATGGTGAACAAAAGGGGACAAGAGATAGAAAATAGAGAAGAACTGAAGAAAATGTGGAAAGAATATTTTGAAGAACTCCAGAACCCAAATGGAAACCACGGCTAGGAGGAAGAAATCGGGGAAGAGGAAGATGAACTGCAAACAGAAAAGAACTTAACATGGAAAGAAGTGGAAGATGCAGTGAGGGAGATGAAAGGAGGGAAGGAACCGGGGGTGGATGAGTTGAGTGTGGAGATGGTGAGAGCAGCAGGAGAGGTGGGGATACAATGGTTGTACTGAGTGATGAGAACAGCATGGAAGGAAAGGAAGATCCCAGAGGACTGGAAAAAGGGAATAATTGTCCCGATCTTCAAGAAAGGTAGTAGAACAGACTGCAGAAACTATCGGGGAATAACACTGATGAGTCATTGTGCAAAGATATTTGAGAAAGTCTTGGAAAGGAGAATTAGGACAAGGATAGAAGGAGGGATGAGGGAAGAACAACCTAGCTTCAGAGCAGGAAGGTCCACAGTGGATTTGATTTTTGCTGTAAGGCAGTTACAAGAACTGCACTATGAGTATGGAACAGATCTACTGATGGCCTTCCTGGATATTGAGAAAGCATATGACAGTGTATGCAGAAACAAAGTATGGAAGTCCCTGGAGGATAGAGGAGAAGAAAAATGGACTATAAGGAGGATACAGGAGATGTACAAGGGAAGCGTGAGCTGTGTGAAAGTGGGAGCAGAGAGATCAGACTGGTTGGAACAGAGAAACGGCCTGAAACAAGGAAGTGCACTGTCACCGTTACTTTTCATTGTGGTGATGGATGACATAATGACCCGAGTGGCACAAGTAATTGGGGAAGGAAATATGAAAGCAATGGTGTTTGCAGATGATTTGATGATTTGGGGAAACAAGGAGGAGGAGGTACAGGAACAGTTGGATGTGTGGGCAGGAATAATACAAGGATTTGGGATGAAATTTAGCATAAATAAGAGTGAGATGGTGATCACAACAAGGAAGAAGGAAAGAACCACAACGGGAATAACAATTGGTGGGGAACAGCGGAAGAAAGTGGAGAGTTTCAAGTATCTGGGAAGCCTGATACAAGATAATGGAAGAAACGATAGAGAAATAAATGAGCGGGGGAGACAGGCAGAAGCATTCCGGAGGAGTGTCAGAAGCATGTTATGGAGCAAGGATGTCCCTCAGAACAGCAAAAAGATCATATATCGGACGTACTATGTCCCTATCCTGACGTATGCCTCGGAGACCTGGGTTATGAAAGGAAGGGAGAAGAGCAAAATACAGGCCAGTGAGATGAGGTTCATGAGAAGCAGTATTGGAGCTACAAAGATGAACAGAATAAGAAATGAGAGGACCAGAGAATTAATGAAGGAGGAACCATTACAGGATGGTATAGAGAAATCAAGACTTAGATGGTTTGGACATGTAAAACGAATGGAGGAGAAGTGGATACCCAGGAGAGTACACGAGACGAAGTGGGAAGGAAAGAGACCGAGAGGGAGACAAAGGGACAGGTGGCTGAAGGGGGTGGAAGAAAGCGTGAAGAAGAGAGGAGAAGACTGGACAAGGGTGGTGGCTGAGAAATGGTGGGAAGACAGAAGACGTTGGAGAGACTTGTGTTCCAAACAGACCCGGCCAGTGGCAGGAAACTGTGCAAGATGATGATGATGATGACCAAGCAATTGAAATGTGTCTATATCACGGAATGCAGACTCATTAATACATATTAAATACCGATTATAAACTAATGGCCAGAGTGTTGGCTAACAGAATAAGACGCATTCTTTCCTGTTTAATTTGAACGGTACAGACTTGTGCAATTCCTGGAAGAATTATCATGCATAACCTTCTGGCCTCTCGTGAATTTTATAATACACTAACCCACCGCTAACAACCTGGCAGCTGCACTTGCAACCATCGACCTTAACAAAGCCTTTGGCAGAAATGCCCACAAGTCTTTGTGGAAGATATTAGAACACTTTCATTTTCCAGATAAAATCATGGCAATTTAGCAACGCGTATACTAAACTGCTTCCTCTCGTGAAACTATTGAATGGTTTTCTGTCATAGAAAATTCCAGTCAAGAAGACAAGGATGGCCCCTATCAATGGCTCTCTTCATCTTGGCGTCGGAACCCATGGTCAGGTGGATGAATAAAGTGCTAACAGGACGGACGCTAAATGGAGAGCATTTCACAAATGAAGGCGGAGTGGTAATGGCCCCTCCGACTCTTGAGTCATTTTGTATGGTCAGTGGAGCGCAAGTAATCTACAGAAAGTCATCCTTTTTGCTATTGGGTCCAGCTGAATATAGGAACTACTCCTATAATATAAGTATTCCCACTGTCAACGCATGCAAAATATTAGGCATAACTTTCAGTCGAGATATTGAGGAGACTATCTAGACCAACTGGATAGTTGATTAAATATTCTACGGTTCAAACTGAAAGATAAACGTTTATCACGGCTTAATATTCTGCTAATACGCTGGCACATTAATGTGCTTGCTTTGTTAAAACTGTAGTATATCGCGCAAGTCTTTCCTCCACCACATATAATCCGTGAGCGCATTGAAATGGCGATTTAATTCTATATTTCGAAAGTTTATCATGATAGAATTCGACGGGAACTACTTCAACTACCGGAACAGTGTGGTGGCTTGGGACTTCTTGAAATTGAACTGATGTGTTCTTTACTCTTCTTGAAACACATTATTACGGCGGGACAGTCCAGAGCTGATCCGTTCGTTAGTGCAGTTTAAAAAGTACTTGACAAAAAGAACTTTACGATGTACACGTCCATTTCAAACCTTGTTCTTGAAATACCTAGTCCTCTTGCTAAAATATATAACAGAACAAATCTCAGATTGTTCCCTTTGATGAAACTAAAAACAATATTGCTTTCTATTACAACTCAAAATTTCACTCTCAATCTGCAATTATACCACCCAAATAAGGCCTGGAAGCATATACGGGGCAATGTGTGCCACAAAATGCTAGCTTTAGAATGGCGAATGCCTGTATACGCCTGCATCAATGCAATCATCCCCACTGGTGAAAAAAGAAGCGACATGAACAAGTTGCTGATGGCAACTGTCCTGTGTGCGAATGACTGACTGCCTCATCCACCACATCACTACATGCGACAATAGCGTTGAGATGGACGATGAATACTATTAATCGCATCAACGGACCATCATCTACGTGTGACATGGAGGGCAAGATATTGAACTCTGTAGTCAGGGATGTACATGGTGCGGCGAAAATAATATCGTACTGCTAGCAGTTTGAGCAATCTACCTTTATGGTTACCGACAACCCCTTGTGACCACCTCTACTGGCTTCCTGTATCACCTGAAGAAAGAACGCTGGAAGCTAGTGCAGCGGAAATGTCTGAACACTGCTTTTGGAAATTATGTCCATCAATTCTAAATATAGGTATGTCAGCATTTTGTTTATTATTTTTATTATTATTATTGCTTTTGTTTGTATGAAATCAAAGTGTTCTTTTCTTCAAATACTGCAGTGAACATTGGTATAAACTTTGAACGTAACATTGGAAAGGAAACTGTGTGTAAATTAATAGGAGTTTGTGTTTGTAAATGAATGTGCTAAAAATAAGAAGCTGAATTTGAAGGTTATCTTCTGAAGCTCCTATTTCAGTTGGCAGCCCAACTTACTCAGTTGCATGTATGGGTTGTACCCTGTACAGTGTATGACTCAAATTGTAAACTGTTCTTTGGGCATGGTGCTGCCACTTAGAGCCGAAGAATGGCAACTCCCAATTGATCAGCTTCTGCTCAAGCTTAACATGGTCTTTAATCCTGACTAGACTGAGATATTTCTGCGTCATAACCATAGAGTTACCAAGTTACTCAAAATGTCCAGTATGTAAAATATCGGATGTCGATTTGACATACAACACGGGGCTAAGTATTTAAATGCTAATGGAAATGGGAGTGCGAAATTGCTTGCCAGGAAACAAATGATGCATCAAAGGAAGTAAAAAGTAAACCGTTGATGGTTTCACTGCTCTGTACCAAGGTCTGTGGCATCATCAGCATGGGAGTAGTGGTAACACTTACAGAAGAGCATAAGTTAACCAACAAAGGATGCATTAAAATATAATTTTGTGTGTGTTCCATGAATTGACGATATACTGACCCTGAGGTTTACATTAGGTGCTAATTTACTGATGCTATTGGTGGTGGTTATTGTTGTTTAAAGGGTGGAACATCGTGTTAATCTGCTCCATACAGGTGGTATACATACGAGTAACAAAGCAAATTCGATTGGTTTGATTAATGTGGGAGATTATTTATCACTTGGGTCTCTGTGCTGATTTGTAACTCATTGGGTAATTGCAATTTACACATTGAGAAAACTCAAATGAAGGAAATGTTTTCAAATAGTTATTTGAATCATACTACCCAACGTCTTAGTCCAAGTCTCAAACTTTGCTTTCCTCTACTGCATTTGTGTCCCTTATGGTGCTGCATTAACTCTTCAAAGCACTTGAAATTATAGCAGTAAATGCATGATAAATGTATGCTGCTGTATTCTGCCTTAATTTCAATGTCATCTCCATAATCCCTCTTGACCAAGCAATAACAGGCCACACGATGATTTTTTTTTATTGCTCTGATAGTCATAGGGACAGACAGGAGGATATCCACCACCTGCAGTAACATATCGTATCTTAGTAGCTAGAAAATTCACAAGACACACCAAAATCGTTCACAGTACTCACCGAGTACCCATATGAAGGGACAATGTATATCTCAAGTTTTCATTATTTTTCTAAAAAATAGACTGGGAAGACTGAAAAGATTTATCTTGCAATCTATGGCAGCCTAGAACTGTTAACTCGTTTCTGCAATGTCTCCAAGAACTGCAGTTGCTATAAACTTAACTCGTTAAAATACTTACTGAGAGAGTCATGTATTTTGCTTTCATTTTCGTAGAATATTCTTGTGTTTCCGTCCGCAAGCTGGACAAAGTTCCATGAAGCAAGCCAGGTTACAGTATCAGTAGCCACACGAGGCTTTACAAAGTCTCAAGCTAATAAACGTCCGTCACCTAATGTTGTTTGAAAATATTCCTCACGTGACAGTTTTTCTTTCTAAAAGTTTCAAAAGCAGTATAAAATCAAAAACAGTTCTACAAAGACAAGGGTACTATGTACTTTTTTCTGCAATAAACCTAGGCCGATATGCACGGCAGTATTAAAGGTGCCGGGACGTCTTCAATAGACCGAGTACCGCTTAGTTTAAATGGTTTTTTAGTCCACGCATGGCGAAGATAGTTCCACTGTCTTTAATAGTTGCAGCCTCCTGTATTCAATAGCATACATTCTTATCTAGATTTGGCAACGTCACACAAATAAACATGGCACTGACCTCAGAAAGAACATAGCAACTAAACGGGGAGGAAGGGGAAAACCAGTTCCGCCCAGTTAACACCCGGGGTAGTCGACTATAACTGGTGCCTAAGGAAACACGCAACTGCTTCAAGTTCCAGTTAAGGTGACAGCCCGATAAGTATAAGCCTGTATTATTACAGTATAACCATAGTTGATTTTGTATAACCATATAATCACCCCTAACAGACAAATTCCGGATTTCTATCACTATTTTAGAAGTTCACCTAACACTAGATATACCACATTTAGCATACACCGACTGTTGCATTACCAACACCGCAACTAAATGATTGTACATATTGTATATATTTTTCACCTGTAGTCTCCATCATAGATGTTATAGCCTAAGTGTAATGGATCAGATGATGATCGCTTGACGATCGAAACTGGTCATCCTAGTGTATTTATTAAACTTATGTAATTTATTTCAGGATTAGGGCATAACCCAGATCTATTTGGGTACATTCGTGTTGACCGACAGAAAAGCACCAAACTTTTGTTTTGAATCCAAATGTGTAACATTCGAAAACACGACATGCAAGAAACAAGATCCCCGCTACATGAATTTTCAAAATTCCGCTCCATTTCCTTGCTGTCTATTACTTCTAAGCCTGAAATGTTGTACCATGATACAAAAATAGTTTTATACGGTGTATTTCAACACAGTGGCAAGCACGAAACCAAGATATCAAACACGTGAATCAGCAATATTCAATTCGATTTTTCTGAAGACTTATTTTCAGGTTTAACCCAGAGAAATTTTAGCATGAAACATAAATATGAGTCGCCTCCGTAGCGTAGTGGTCAGCAAGGTTAGCTGCCGCCCCGGAGGTCCTGGGTTCGATTCCCGGCTCTGCCACGAAATTTGAAAAGTGGTATGAGGACTGGAACGGGGTCTACTCAGCCTCGGGTGCTCCAAATGAGTAGAGGGGGTTTGATTCCCACCTCAGCCATTCTCGAAGTGGTTTTCCGTGGTTTCCCACTTCGTCTTCGGGCAAATGCCGGGATGGTACTGTCCCCGATAATCCGGATAGTAGGCTGTCAGATATCCGCCCCCTCAATCGGATTGCCAATAATCAATCGCACCGGCACAGCTACATCAATGAAAATGGCACTGACAGATACTACCGAGATTAGAGCACAGTAGTTAACATGAAATTATTGTGGAACACACCAAAATATACGGGGGTTCATACTTACCTTTTACTTACCTATTCAATTTAATCTCGGGTCTGGGTTTTAAACTGGATCACTTAATAGTATGCCCTCACAATAACCTCCACCACGATATTTAAAATGAACCAAGTCGGAAACAAGAAAATTTAAACTGCACAATAATTTATTTCACATAAAGAGAAAATAATTAAACAAAATTTAACAACAAAATATACGTTGCAATCAGAAGCCATTGTCAATGCAACATGTCCTCCTGTAGGACTTGTAGACTTCACATACAAAAATTCAGCTTTCTCTAGCTCAAAAGAACGTAATAATAATAACAATGCACTTTGGAATGGATAAGGTAGCTGGGACGAGACATATAGCATTTGTTTCCTTGTTCATGAACTTCACATTTTATTTATAACCGCAAGGCTGCTATGTAGATGACCTTGGCCTCTAGCATTCAGTTATCTGGCCACCTGCGATACACCCTGCACCGTGTCGCATGCTTGCTTCGTCAAATGGACGCACCTGTCCAGCCAATGTTAGCATATGCTAGTTACCTCAGAGCCTAGCTCCTTTTCAAAACACTTTAAATGTTCACATCTCAACTCAAATATTATCACGAAAATCTTTTAAATGCTCCGTTCAAATATCAATGGATTACTCTAATAATCCCAAATCTTGTTTAATTGTATAGTCCAATTGTTGAACTAGCGTTGTTTAGAGTATAATAACGAAATCGCTTAATGTTTATAACAAAATGTTCATTAATTATTTATAACATTTTAAATTGTTTATAACATTGTCAAACGACAATTAAAAAATGTATACACGCCTCTATTAATCCCGTTCGTTTCAAATTATTAATAAAGATATTTACATAGTTATTTACATTATTTATATTATTTATATTAGAAATACATTAAACCACACGTTTATCCGGTTGATAATTACTTAAATCGTGGTGATATAATCGACCAATGAAGGTTAGTTATATTTAAATTTTAGATTCAGGTTTAATAAGATTTATAATTATTATTTGTGACGGTAACCTCCATTCAAAATCGTTATCTCAAATTATTTAAACACTCTTGTTAATTTTAACAGTAACTTCACATGAACAATTTTCAATGGACCTGAACAATACACTCAGCGGAAAAATACCTCGCTCAAAACGCACAAAATTGCACCAAAATTGCCCCATAATTCATCATATATCTCATTATATATGGCATCAAAATCTTCCACAATACACACAAAAACCTCCACTTATAAATTCATCATCATCATCAACATTACTGTGGGAACCTCCTTCACTTATTAAAGGGCATTATTCATTAGCGACTTTTACACGTCCACTGAACTAACGATTATACATCCATAGTTCCTCTTTAAAAATTCTTATATTCATCAATTGTATCGAAAACTGTTATTATATTTAACCTTCGTGGGTTTCATTCATGAAGCGATATGAAGTAAAAATTTGCCAGTCACAAATAAATTTAATAGCAAATACGATTAGACACGCCTCCCTGGTCTATCAAAATTGAGATTAATATCATCAAAGTATCGCAGTATAAAAATACTATCTTCAATCAAAGTTCATCTAAACTGCATAAATAATCGAATAGAATACAATTAGACTGTGGACTGCAAACATTATTGTTCCAATCTAGAATTGAGAAAAACTCCTATCAGATGTTCATTACTATAGTGTACTCAATAAATCGTAATCAAAGTTCATATTTCGAAAAAATTGTCTATAATGCAATGGTATTTCAGAATTGACGATAAATGTCTATGTTGCAATCATGTTCATAAAACGACTAGTATTTCCAAGATCGTCGATAAAGTAATAGATTTTAACGCTCTAAAATCTTTTAATCATTCTTCTTTCTTGAGGATGACAGAATATTGGTCAAAGTAATTTACTGAATAGAATTACTTTAATAAAATGACACGCTGTCTGAATTCAAATTTGCCATAGAAAATCGTTAACTTTACAGTCAAATCGTGACTACAAAAATATGCAAATTACTGAAAGAATATATAATATCAGTCTCAACTGATCCAAAATTATATAAATATGCCAATGACATAACAATGTCTCAATAAATCGTAGAAAAAGGCATAAATCAACAAAGTGTACAGAGTACAGAAATATCAAGCAAGAATATGGAGCAAAATATATGGGACAGAAAATATGGGAAAAATGGTTGCTCAGATATCGCTAAATGGCTCAAATAAATCAAGAAACGTTCACGACTACCTTATCTGTTGATTGAAGTTCTAGAGGAAAATTTCCAAAGAAGACTGCTGTTGGTTCCATTTCACCACCGTAAAGATGTGCTCCGACCTCGAACCTGGAACCTACGCCCTCGGAGAATAGAATAGTTTCCTCCTCCAGAAATTGCACTGCTCCGTGTAGACGATAGACATCCTTCTGGCAAAACTCTTCTGTGTGAGCCGGGTCCACCCTGGCCTCTCTTGAAAGTTCCCTGAAGTTCTGGTAGAAATTCGCCATGAAGTTTATTGCAATTATTTCCGCAGAAATGTTCATAATTGTGGAGTATGAAGATATTTCCACTGCCATTTGATGTAATTCAGCGATGGATTACGATGCATGAGTGTAGTTGGATGTTCACTACATGCTCGCTTTTGTAGAATGACGATTAACGAAGCTCCATGCTGCTATTTCACTCCATTGATGTATGTCCCAATTGCATTAAAGTTTTAGTCTTCCATCTCCACCTCCGTTATAATAATAGTCGAAAGTACTGCCAGATTATATAGTTCCATTGTAGAATGTAGCGTTGTATCACCAAATGTAATCTTCAGTATCACGGTTGCAATACAAGTGTCAGCCGTAGCGTAGAATGTGGTATTATAAAAGTGCTTCTCAGGTGTCGAGAAAATCACTTTTGTCTGCAGTCTTAAAATGCGAATATCTTCCAAAGTATAATAGTGAAAATGTTCAACTTTCGTACACGCCTCAATATTGTAATGCACAATTGAATTAGCATAAATGCAGTAGCTAACTCTTGATAGATAATCTTGTAGACTCGTTTATGTGTGCGCTCCAACTTCGCCTAGTTTTAGTAACCGTAAAATTGTACTGCTGCACGCTCAATGCTTGTTCGATGCTGTGGGCTCTACCACACTTGCTAATGACGACTTGCTTCACTTAAGAACTCGAAGTCTGACAATATGAGAATCAGAAAAATGAGCCATGAGAGCCTCCTCTCTGCTGTGCAAGGCCTTTTATCAACTTCTTAAGGGGCGTATCCATCCCTACCATAGCTTGTTCCTCCGTCATTGCTAGAAGTTCTAACTTTGGCTATAATTGACGGATTTTCAAATTTCAAAAACTCATAATTAATTTCTTCAAAATTCCAAATCAATGCCATAACTGAAAATAGTTTTCCACAATTCTGCATGCCAAAAGTAATTAAATATGGTAGTTTCAGTAATCTCCGTCTCCCTCCAAGCTATCATTCATTGGTTCGAGCCTCTCCTCCAATAGCGTAACTTCTTCCTCAGCACAATTCCTTGCTTCCCTGCGACTGCGTCGTAAATCTCAGATCCTTCTCGAACAAAATCATGACGTCACCAAGAATCTCAGCTCATCCAGCCTACTTGCATGAAGTCTGCGTCATCCGTGCCTACGTCATGAATATACACGTCACAACTATGACGGCCATAACTTTATTCACATATGCCAATACAGCCACCGTGGTCTCAGTATAATTCAATTTACGGGGGCAGTACCTACTGTAAGGCCACTGCCACCTCCTCCCCTCTTCCTAGCCTATCCATCCCAAAATCTTCCCTTCCTATCCCTCATGAGGCCCCTGTTCGCTTTGCAGGTGAGGCCGCCTGGGCGAAGTGCTGATCACACCTCCCCAGTTGTATCCACCCCGACCAGATGTTCCAAGCTCCAGGACACTGCCCGTAGAGGCGGTAGTGGTGAGTTCCCTCGCTGAGTCCGAGGGAACCACCAACCTAGAGGGTAAATCGACTAAATAAAAAATAAAAAAACATAAATATGAAACAAATTGATTGAAATAATTTTTAGTAGAGTGACAGGCCCGAAACCAATAACACGGCCAAATCAATTTACAAAACACTTTTATCCTCTCTCTCTTTCCCTCTCTCTCTCTCGAAAGAGAGCGAGATAGGCGTATTACAACTAAAAGTCTGAACTTTTGTACCATGATAGAGGATTATAAAATTCGACCTTGGATCTTATGTTCGGAATTGTGACAAACACTAAGCGAAGATGGCGGCCGTACACCCTTTCAAAATTCAGTTCCTTTTTTTTCCTTAGGAGTGTGAAGATACAGTAGATTCACTGCCCGTCGTTTACCCGGACGGCCAAGGTTTGAATTTCGGTGACAGGTGAATGCAATTTTCACCTAAAAATCACGTGGTGACTGGTAAGGCATTCTTGCATCTCCGGCCAACACTCAAATGAGGTAGGTTTACTTTGGTGACCCCCAATACATTTTGAAAAGCCACAGACAGTTACCTTCTTGTACTTCAGTTTTCTCAGGACCTACGGCCGTCATATTGGTTTCGAGCTTGTCACTGTAATGCAGTCCGGCTCTGTGGCTAAATTGTTAGTGCGCTAGGCATTGGCCTGAAGTGCCCCGGGTTCGATTCCCGGCCAAGCCATCAGGAATTTTAATCTCCTGGGGTTAATTCCCGTGGCTCGGGGACTGGGTGTATGTGACGTCTTCATTCTCACTTCATCCACATTACAACGCGCAGGTCGCCCACGGGCGTCAACTAGAAAGACTTGCACTCGGCCTCTCCGGAGGTCACACGATCATTATCCATTACTGTGATGCAAATTATTTGAAGAAACTTATTTTATATTCATCTTTTATGGTAAAGATTTTCAGGGTTATAGCTGCAATAAGTCTTGAAGCTGAAAGATTGTACCATGACAGAATAAAATTGATAGTTGTAACATTTGGAAACATGACGAGCAAGAAACCAAGATTGCAGTCGAGTGAATTTTCAAAATTTAACTCCCTTTCCTCGGGAAGTATTGCATCTAAAAACATAATACATTTAGCCTATGTTCTTCGTATAAAATATATTGCTTATGCGACCACCTCTTGTCCAGGATTGTGTAAATATGTGCGTGTGTGTCCCCAAATGAAATCAAACCAATGCTAAAAATTTCAATGAAACTTGGTAATGACAATCTCATTCAATGCGATCGTACCTTTGAAATGTTTAAAAGTGCCATCAACCCAATATGACGGCTTCGCGAAACATTTCACCTGCCTTCAATACCACCGAAACAATTACCGCTATCAAACTCCAACTTTTCATGATGATAGAGGGCACCAATATAAGCTCTCTAGTGTGATTGTCAAACCCCTGGTTAGCACAACACCATGTACGCCATGTTCATGCGAAATTAACATATTTAAATGAACTTTCTATGCGTTTTAATCATCCGAGTGCAGTAAAACTTGACAGAGTAATTTTGCATACAAAGTTTAATGTAGTACCGTCCAATGTAATTACACTTTTATAAGAAATTGAGGATGGTGGCAAGGTGAAAACTTTTAAGTCACGTTTTTTATTTCTTGTGTCCTAATCCAACGATCGTAGTGAAAATTTGTAAATGAATTGCCATAATTATCCTCATATACTGGTTTATAATTATGCGGCCTGAGTATAATTCAATCTGACATGTTTGCTATGTGAAATTTTCATCAGATCTCTATATCAACGAAATATTCACAGCAATCAAACTAAAATTTTTATGGTGTTAGAAGACTATTGAGTACTGTACATACAGTACCGGTATAGGTATATGTGATTTCCAAAACCCTGATAAACACATAAATCACATGGCAGTCACGCGAATTCCAAATATTTAAAATAACTATTTTTACGATTTGACTATCTGAGAGCATTTTAACTTGACACAGTGGATTTTAGCCTATTTTCATAATATGAATATATAGGCTTATGAGATGAGATTGTGTGTGTATCTGTATGATCTGTGTGTGGGTGTCCTCCTAATTAAATCTAAACGGCTCGATTGATTTCAATGAAACGCAGTAAGAACATAGCAAGTTTTCGTCCAACCCTGACCGTGCCATTCAAACTTAAATACGTTTCACCAGTCCATCATGGTGGCCGCGCGAAATATTTCACTTGCATTCTATATCTCCTAAACTATTACTGATATCACCCTGAAATTTTGTTTGTGATAGAGAATACTAAGGCAATTTCAGTTATGCAGTTATATGACACTTCAAAACTTGTTAAGTACAAATCCATCATGGCGGCCAAGTGAAAATTAAATATGTAAATGGCATTTTCTCGCGACTTAATAATTCGAGTGCAGTGAAACATGGTACTTTAGATGCTCAGATAAGATTTAATATATTGGAGTCGAATTTAATTCAATTGTTTTCAAAAATTCAGGATGGTGGCTGTGCGAAAGGTTAAAATTAAGTTCTTATTTATTGTGGCCTAATCATGCGTTCAAAGTAAAAGTTTGCCTAATACACCTACGTAATAATATTCATCTATTGGTGCATAACTCTATGCCCTACATATTGTAGCCTTCCGTCTGTGGTATGGACTTGAATTCGAAGGAAAACCAAAATGAAATCATTTGGCCACTCGGGTCGTACTGGGTTAAAAATTAGAATCACATTGGCACTGGTTCAAGTATGGGGATTATCAGAATTACTACAATGAAAGACACATACGCTGGGTGGATTTATAAATAAGAAAAAATAATTTAATTACTGAATAAATGCCTATAACAAACTTCAATACAGTATACACTAATTAATACAACTCACTTCAAAAACATTAAAGGTTGGTCTCGAACTCACGACTATAACTACTTTCCCTGTATATAACAAAATTTATCTGCAACCCCTACAATGAATTCTCTGCAAGACCTATAATCTCTTCAATAACATACGACCTTCGTCAAGAAATCCAGTCTTTCTGATCCACAAATTGATACATATTGAATAGGACGCTCCACACAGACATTTATTACTAAACTAAACCATGGGTCGCCTACGTAGCGTAGCGGTCAGGATGGTTAGCTGCCGCCCCGGAGGTCCTGGGTTCGATTCCCGGCTCTGCCACGAAATTTGAAAAGTGGTACGAGGACTGGAACGGGGTCTACTCAGCCTCGGGTGGCCCAAATGATTAGAGGGGGTTCGATTCCCCCTCAGCCATCCTCGAAGTGGTTTTCCTTGGTTTCCCACTTCGTCTTCGGGCAAATGCCGGGATGGTACCTTCTTCAAGGCCACTGCCGCCTCCTTCCCTCTTCCTTGTCTATCCATCCTAACCCTCCATTACCTTCCCTCATGAGGCCCCTGTTCGCTTTGTAGGTGAGGCCGCCTGGGCGAGGTGCCAATCCCACCTCACCAGTTGTATCCCTTCCGATTCGATGTTCCCAGCTCTAGGACATTGCCCGTAGAGGCGGTAGTGGTGAGTTCCCTCGCTGAGTCCGTGGGTTCCACCAACCTGGAGCGTGAACGACTAAAAAAAAACTAAACCATTTCATTACTGCTTCAATCAGCCATCGTTTGCTTTAATTTGCCATCAGTTATTTTAATCTGCCATAATTTAATTTACTTAAAACCAAATCTCAGATTTAGCAGAAATTGTTTATTACTAGCAATGTTTATCAAGGTAGCTAAATGTTCATTTAGATGAACAATTGTTTATTAGAGCCACAATTGTTTATTAAAATTGTATTGTTTAATAAGATTGTAATTCTTTATTAAAATTGCAATTGGTTATTATGATAATGCAATGGATTATTACAATTATAAATGTTTATTTAAATTGTAATTGTTCATTTAGATTGCAATTGTTTATTAAAATTTGCAATTGTTTCCTAGAAGTACAGTTGTTAATTAGATAGCAACTGTCTATTAAGATTGTAACTGTTTACAAAAATTGTAATAGATTACGAAAATTGTAATTGTTTATAATATTAGAATTCAGATTAACAATTGTTTATTAGCTTTGGCAAATTTTATATCTTTAGCATGTATTTATTTGAACAGCCTTGTTTATTAAAGGTTTAATCGTTTATTAATTCAATGTAATTGTTTATTATGATTAGCATTTATTTATTTGAACAGCAATTGTTTATTAAGATAATAATTGTTTGTTTAGATTAACAATTATTTATTAAAACTATAATTGTTTATTAACATTAACATTTAGAATAGCAATTTTTGATTAGCATTGCCCAAACTTATTAGGATGATAATTGTTTATAACATTAGCATTAATTTTGTTGAACAACAATTGTTTATAAAGATAATAGTTGTTTATAACAATAGCTTTCATATAGTGGGACAACAATTTTCTATTAGAAATATAATTGTTTTTAACATAATCATTTAGATTAGCAATGTTTATAAAAATGGGCGATTGTTTATAACATTAGCATTTGCAATTGATTATTAGAATTGGTAATGTTTATTAAGATTGGCAATTTGAATGGCGATATTTAATTTTTCTTCTTGACGGCCTAAATATGTCTATAATGAGTAACTTACTACTATATTTACGAAATGACGAAGTTCCTATCAATGCGACTTGGTCCCTAGTTACGTTGGTACACTTAATCTTACTACACACTTTATGATCCCTGCCCTCTAAGGCAATTATTCACATGTACAACGGTATAACGAGTTAATCAACTATTAACTCATTACAAATGTATTATGAATTTTTGAACGTAGATTTGTTACCACCTTGTCAATAAAATACACACTGATCATAAGATAAATTTTATTGTTGCCCTAACACACATTAATGAAATTCATGTAACACTTATCTCACGCTAGTCGGAAAATTCGCCTTGCATTAAACATCTATCAATTACGTTAATCGGAGTCAAATACCTCCATGTTTCAAGTACAAACTTGTGGGTATACTTATAATAGCGTCTACATGTACGACGACATGGAGCAAAATATAAATATAAATCAAGAATCAAGAATTTCAATCACACAAATAAATTCATTATTTTCCAACCACTTCAATTTCGGTACTTCATTAAACAACTTGACTGCCGTCTATACAGCTCTTCAATAACAAATAATAGATCTTCTACTAGAATGAATTCTAGACTGTGGTAGATACACCCAGGGATGATTGTGGCACTTACCTGGTGGTTCCGGTGAATTATTTCTTCTGAGTACTCTTTACCTTACTGTATGTGTTTATAGTGCATTGAACTGTATTTCAGGGAACCCATTCAAAGGATTCACCCCAGAATTTTATTCTCATATGAGGTCTTACTTATTGCCTCCGAAGTATAGGCGTGATTCAACCGCCTCTTTCATCTAACTTTTGGGGGTCAATTGCCTCTTCCAACAGATCTACATAATTTATATCATCGCAGTTAGGCACCCTCAAAACACATACGCTTATCTCACTTACCTTCGTACTCAATCAGCCTACTCAAAACCACTTAAATCACTTGATTGATTAAGCACAATAATACTCTGACATGTACCCCCATCTTTCCACGTCAGAAATATCTTAACAACCACCATGTGTTCAACCATCATTCTTTTATCTTTCCAATAACATCTCATCTTAAAGGACTCATTTTATATACTTTCGGCAGTCAACTCTCCGTCAATATTAGTGTTTCATTATTTACCAAGTCGATTGTTATTATTATAATTTATATTATTATTATTCTTGACATTTGCTTACCACAATATCATTATAATTATTATCCTTCACTGCTGAAGTTAATGATATTTTGCTAAGGAAAAGATTTGTCCACACCAATTCAAAGCACTTTTCTCTCCGACTTCTTTTAAAATATTCTCATTCCTAGGACGAAATAGCACTTTCTTTGTCGCCAAATATCCGGGATAAACCATCACATTTATTATATAGAATCTGATATAGGCCCTGGAATCTGGATTTATATCGTGATCTTTGCTCCATTAAAACTGGATCTGTGAACTTCAGACTGTCATTTTCTTAGAGTTCATGACTTCAGATTCCGATTCTGATGTTAGATTTCAGAATCGTTCGTTCAAAATTGTGTAATTAGCTACGCGTCGGTTTAGAATCTGCAGGTAAATTGGGGATTGATTTTCAGTGGTTGGCCTTGCTCTTCAATTTGGCCCTGAAGAGAGCATGGCCAATTTGAGTCCCTAATAGCGTAATTAAAGTAATAATTACAGCCATATATTCGCGTGGGGGCGTGGTGGTGCAGCGGTCAAGCTGTTGGCCTCTCACCATGGTGGACTGGGTTCGATTCCCTGTCAATGCATGTGAGATTTTTGAAGTGAAATGCCATGTCCTGTGGTTCCGATTCCACGTAAAAAGGAGGTCCCGTGGCTAATAATCACAAGATTTATGGTCACGTAAAACTACAATCTTCCTTTCCTTTTATTTGCTCATAAGTAGGAGTGTATTTTATATGTATTGGGCGTCTTTTCCCTTATATCTAATTGACCTAGATAACATTGTCAGTGTATTTTACTGATATTCACGTGCTGTGCTTGTCAAATAACTCCACCTCCCGCACTAGTATTGGAGGTTAGGTAAATCCCCCTTTCATATGAGCACGGAACGCTAACTACCCTGTGTTTATATCTGTTGTCATTTCTTGCTTGTGTCTCGAGTCTGTGGCCACTAATTCCTTCCTTCAAACTTAAAATGTTGAAATATAATTTCCTTTCGCTGTACATTATATGATAATGCAATGGATCTATTTATCCAGCCTAGTTCAATAGGGTTCAATATAGAACAATCCAACATGGCGATCATCCGACATATTTAGGTGGTTCTCAATCTCTACGAATCTATTACTGCAACCAAACTCAAATTTTGTATGTTGTTAGAGGTTATTAGCATACACTCACCTATGTGCCTCTCAATAACGAGATGAACGCAAATCTCGCATGGCGGCGACGCGAAATTTGAATATTTATATGGATTTTTATTGCGACTTAGTTATCTCTGCACAGTGAAAATTAGCAAGGTAAATCTTCATTTAAGGTTTAATATACTGGCGTCAAGTTTAATTCATTTTTATGAAAACCTTAAAATGGCGGTTGTGCAAATTTTTTTTAATTAAGCTTTAATTTCTCGTGTTCTAAACAAGCGATATAGGCTAACTGTAGGTTGATATAATTAGTCACGATTTTAATATTCATCGGCTATCACATTATTCTATGGCTTATTTATGTAAAACAATCCAACAAGAAGCCCATGTCATATATTCACCAGTTCTCAATATCTCCGAAACTATTCAAGCAATCAAACTAAAAATTGGTATGGTGTTAGAGGACTGCTATCTATGGAAATATATGTGAAGTTCCAAATCATGAGAAGCACAAAAACAACATGGTGGCCAAATTAGTATCAAATATTTAAAATAACTTTTCTGTCGACTTAATTACCTGAGTTCAATGATACTTGCCACAGAGAAACTGTATTCTGATTTAAGTGGAGAGACATTAATTTAATAATGTTCAATTGTTTTAAAAATTCAAGATGGAATTAGTTGGAAATTTTAGAACTACTTTTTATGGATTTCTCGCATATTATTCAGGTGATTGCACAGAAGATTCGTTTGATGGCCTACACCAGAGCTCAATTCCTTAGCGTTAAACGCCTCATCGTGTACCTTTGGACACATATTTTCCAGTGCTGGAGGTGTGTTGGAGCGGACTTTCTTGACGAAAGATTACGCTTTCCTTGCGTTTCTTATACAGGGTCTTTCATATAAAGTAAGAACGCCAAGCGGCGGGTTTGTTATCCGCTAGTGTGGTGGCCTTGACCGAGCTTGGAGCGAGCCGTGGCCCCCTGTTCTAAGCGGGTGTACAATCCTCTATGAAATATTACCTTATAAAAGTTGCTGGAAGTGTCGTCCTTCCTGGGTTATACAGGCATTGAATCTGGTAACCACATTTTGGCTGACGCGAGTGAGTCATGCCACTGCATTTTTTCTGATTTTTTATTTTGTGTTTTTTATTGAGCACTGAACCAGTAGTGTCAAAGTTATTTACAATTACGTGAATATGTGCTAGTGAAGGTGGCACTTCATCAGGAAATTGCTGAACAAATGCATCACGTACCCACCGAGCCGAATCGTAATTAAAATAAATTTTACATACAAAAATACGATGTTGCAATGATAACTGTCTCACCATGTTAGCAGCTGAGGGTCAGACTGGCGACTGACAACACCTGCACGCTTATTGCAAGGTCAGGTTTGTACTATGCGCGCGCTTTCAATACTACAGCAGGGGGCCGTGGCGCGTCACAAGCTCGGCCAAGCCGGCTTCAGCAGCGAATGACAAAACCGCCACTCGCCGTTCTTACTTTATATGAAAGACCCTGTATACAATGACTACAAAGTATGGATATTGATTTTGATATTCTTGCACTGTACTTTATTGCAAAGTAGGTAATGTATTAAAACCTATTATTACATCGCATGGAAAATGCTTTCAATAGGAGGATGAGTTTTTAATGGAAGAGACCAGTAGAATATATGACAATAGGCTATTTAATTCTTTACGGAACTACTTGCTATTCGTAGCTTAGTAAACCACGTGGCCCTCCTGCACAGAATTTTCTACTTATAATGGTCCTGCATGCACTAATAATGAGTGGGATGTCTATTTCCCGATGTTCACATGGGTACCACCGAATGCAGGCAGGTTAAGTTAAAATCCATAGAGATAATTACCGGATGGCACGTCGCAGCAGGTTCAAGAGTTCTATCCGTCTAATGAGCCCCATTGCACTATTAAGGCTTGTTTTCAAATTTATTGATGTAGGCTAGTGTTTGGTACAGCAACACTGCAGTTGCTGTCAACATGTCGACAATGGCTGGGGCTCTTAACAACGACGACTACACAGAAGTAACTTTAATCTAAGGAAAATTTGTTCGTTGAAGCTCGCAGATAGTATACGCAGGAGTTTCCAAATAGACGTCTGCCCTCTGCACACGAATTTTGCCGTACAAGGCTGCAATTAAGAGCTAATGGATTTTTCAAGGAAAATACCAGCAGGGCTACACCGTCTGTGACAATGCTGACGTTATGCAGAATGCATTGCAGTACGTTGAACGCAAACCTTTACATGGTATAATGAACTTATTCTTACTATGATTTTTTTTTGTCGTGTGGCCTACTGAGAGTCCGAGTGCAGGACTTTCTAGTCGACGCCCGTGGGTGATCTGTGCTCTGGGATGAGAGATGGAACGGATGGAGAAGAATGAAACTGAGCAAGAATGTGGACGGAAGCAGCGTGGCCTGTCAAAATGTACCGTCCCAGCATTTGCCTGGTGTTGAAAATGGGAAACCACGGAAAACCATTTCAAGTACGGCCGACTGGGGCTCTCAAACCCACGCGTCTGCCGAGGCAGCAGAGAGCTTAGTCCCATAACCTAACGCTGCGCTTTAGCGAGCGTAGCCACTGCTGTCGGTATCTTACTGTGATGAAAATACTATCAATGAAAATAATATAGTAAATCCTGCCTTCAACAGAATCGAAATGGACGCGCAACTTTTTCCGTTAAAGAGAGGTTTCCGGTTAACGGAGATTGGCTAAAATAATTAAACCATGAAGATCCATGCAATCGGCACACTGAGAAGAAATAAAACGGTGTACATACCGTATTCAATATTGTATTTACATATTTCTGCTACAAACTAATACAGTACCGTATCGCTTTTACTCTCGTGTTAAGATCAAGCACAACTCTTGCTTTCGAAGTTATAATGGCTGCCACCGAACTACTGTATGTCAGTAATGTAAGTGCTCAGTTAAAAGCTGATTGACGAGGGCCGAGACAAGTATTATTCAATACTTTAAAACTTCACAGTTGTCAGGTCGTGTTGTGCAATAGATTACAACACCTACTAGGCCAAAAGTGTATTCTAAGCAAGTGGAAATATCCGATTCCCTTGTCAGGAAGCTCCAGAAGACGTGAACATAAAAGTTGCGGGGTTTAGAAGAAAGGCAAGCAGATGAAGGTAATGCAAGCAGGTCCATCTCGCGTAGCGGGGGGGAACCTGTCCAACTGGCTTTCATCCTCTTACAAGTGACCCTTAAAACATTGTTGCCAGACTACATTCACAAACAGCCTCCAACAATATGATTGCAGTAACATAGATGTTTGGGAGAACCACTCGCCGTACCAGCCTAGCAAAAAGGAAACTGCTGTACGGCGATAGCTCCTCTGAGAAAAGTAACCATGTATATATAGAATTCCAGTGCATGCTCTAATATGCATTTCTTTTTATTTTATTTTATTTATTGTATTGTGTTGTTCTAAATTGTATACACGTACATAATACCATTACTCACGTAACTCACAAACACTTAAAAAAACAAATCAACCTTATGACGAGATCCAAATTGCGAATCTTACTAAAACCACCAAAACGCACTAGAAATGTATTTTTTTTATTTAGATAAAATATTAGTGCATACATGTAAACCTCAACACAGTGACCAGGATCTGATGATAGCCGCTTGAAGATTGAAATGCGTAATCCTAATTAATTGTCCCATTACAAGAGTGATCATAAACGAATCATGCATTTTTTCCAGGAAGGTTCTATACTTATTCTACTATATACATTGTACTAACCCAATCAATGGGCAAATTGAAGAACGTAGATGCAAACAGCACAAGTCCACTTTTGACCATAAATGAGTTGAGACCGGAATAGAGTTCTTTAGGCAGCTACGCATTTTGAACAGTGATAAACGACGTAAGTTTCCATGAGGAAGTCCTTATAATTTTAGGAAGGAAATTAAGGCAATTGCAAAACAGCACCTCTTAAAGTGCCAAAAGCAATAGACATAATGAAGTATATGAAGTATATAGAGCAGTGGTTCTGAACCCATAGAAGTCGGCGGACCACTCAGCGTGTAATTGAATCATGTACGGACCACCCCTCCTCCCCCCCCCCCCCCTCACCCAATACACCATATCAGTTGTAACCCTTCCTCAAAAACACTTAATTTAAAGATATTTTAATTCAAAACCTGATAGTCATCGCCGCGAATACATTCGGACGATTCTCGTTCAACGCACATCGTTTTCGAAATCCCCACTTATTGGCCACTTTTTATACGTGCTGGTGGACTCTTTTTTCCGCGGACCACTCCCGAGGCACTCGTGGACCACCGGTTAAGAACCACTGATATACAGTAGAGAGTGTCCCTAGTGAGATTAAGTTATCGTATCAAAAACCGATGATGAAGTACGGAAACCTTACTAGAGATAAGACAGAGAGTAGCAGTGAACTTGGGGACACTGACAGTGATTAGAAGTTCATAAATAACAATATATTTAATATATTTTGCTCAGAATCTTTGTTAAGTTATTTCAAAAGGTCATTATATTTCTTAATAAATATAGAGAGTTGCAAAATGACACACGACCAAGTATTCTAAACTGGGTGAATCAGCTCCCCTAATATTATTGTTTTATGCAGCCCAACTGACGTGTTTTGCCAGGATGGTCGATATTTGTCTACTTGCATCCCGTATGGTACTATTGCACTGCAGGCATATCCCACAAACGATACTGAACACTATTATCTTTCCCTCGATTATGTAATTCGAACGGTCTGCGGTCACAAGCAGAGAAATATTGACCTTCATAAAACAATATTGTTGGGGGCAGCTGATTCACCTGGTATATTGATTTAGAAGAATTCATTAGATATACAAAATCAATACCCTCACACAACATTTCTGGGAGTCATTTCTAGCACTGGCAAAAAATCACAAGTCTGTATACGTTTAATAATGAAATAACAAACAAAAAACTTTTCTCAAAACTGTGTTCGGTGGATGTGAGCTGTTTTGCATATGACTTCTTCAATTCATGTTGACCGACTGAAGAGTAATAAATTATGTCATTAAATCATTTTTTGGCTAAGCCACAGACCTTTTACTATACGATTTTCCCATCTTTTGGCACTTCCTGTATTCTCTGCTGCCGGGCTATACCCCAGCCTCCCTGTTTAGCTGTTAGCCAGGGAGATAATATGACTTCTCATGACCGAAACTGAAAACTGGAAACGTTTGTTTTCTGTACCACTGTTCCACCCACCGGAGATACAATTTTAAGTCACTCCTTCTCTACTTGACAATAATACATCGACTGGGACAGCAAATGTGGCTAATCACCAACACTGAATTTATTGTTGTTGATCCTTTAGGGGCATTGCGACATCGTGGCCACGTAGACCCGTGTACTTCGGGACGTTTAGAAGTTGCCTGTGTCACTGTGATGTCTGCATTATTGTGTGTGTTTTTAATTGAGGTAGACTTTGGGTAGGAAGCTGACGTGGCCTAAAGTTAGGTACTATCCGGCATTTGACTGGAGTAGAACTGGGAAACTATGGAAAACCACACAGGATTGCTGAGGGAGGAATTTAACCCACCACTTCTCAGTGTTTGCCTCACGAGGATGAGTGTACCTCGCTCCAAACCTTAGACTAGAGTGAAGTTTTTGGCAGAGCCATGGATCGAACTCGGGCCTCCACGTTGTCAGCCAAGAATGCTAGCCACTAGGCAACGAGGCACTCACTGGATTAGTTAGAACCACTGTGGGTATATTCGAAGTGTTGTGTTTCCCACAATCATATTGATACAACATTGGTTGATTGGTTAGTGATGAATTTTGGGACTTGGAACATCCTGGTCAACAGCCTGTATTATTGGATGTGTATAAGGTTCGTTCGGTACGTTTTTTTTTAGCGTATGGCTTTTAGTGCCGGGAGTGTCCGAGGACATGTTCGGCTCGCCAGTTTTGTAGCTACTTCGAGACGGACACCCAATGGGTGAGCTACAAGTACCGTTGGGGAGGAAAGCTGGAATGGAAGGGTGAGGAGTTGGAAGGTAGCGGCTGTGGCCTATAGTTAGGGACCAACCCCGGCATTTGCCTGGAAGGAAGATGGGAAACCACAGAAGACCATCTTCAAGGTTGCCGGCGGGGGGATTCGAACCTCCTCGCCTCCCGGATGTGAGCGACTGCCAGCAGTCATGCCGTAACGACCTCGGCTAACTCACCCGGTGTTCGGTACGTATTGCAATGTGTGTAACTGTAATTATTATGGCGAAGAAATCGTGTAGCTGTCCCGGAACTTATAAGTTTTAGGTACCATTCGATTTACTTGCAGAGTGTGTGGAAAACGTCTGGGCAAACCACACCCAAGATAGATACTGTCATCATTATGATTCAAATCTTCGTTTTATACGGTAGCTTCGAAATCCCCATTGCAGCCGTGAAGAATTAGTTAGCGCTATCGCCTAATCTGCTAGCAGTGATTTCATCGATGATACAAGTAGACCAGAGAGTCCATCAACTGCACCTACCCAGGTAGTTGAACTGTATGCCTGCATTTAATACGTGCATCTTCATTGTCCCTAGCGGCTGGCCCAGGATTTTCTTCCCCGAGGTCTGACAATCAAGTGTAGAATTTATCAACACCTACGCGTGGTCTCCACTTAATACGTTTTACAGTACAAATGGAGATTGTGACGTGTGCCACGCCACTTTAAGCTGACATGAAAATAAACCCCTAACCTACTAAGGTTTGCCCATCCCTGCTTTCCAGTTGAAGCTGAGCTTCGTAATTCCCTTCACTTACCGAATCTCTGAAGAACATTGTGGCATATGCCTCCAGTTGAAATTCAGGACTATGAACACTTTGTAAATGAAATCTTCCAGAATATAATATCGCACTCGCAGTCAAAACACGCGAGGTATAACTTCGGACCTGATGTACACTGGTTCTGCAATTTAGTGTTTCCTAACCTCAAAGAAAGGCATGTGGTATTACGCATTTAAAAATTCAACTTTGCCTGTATCGATTGTTTCGATCCCGCCCATCGCGAGATGTATCGTCCGCTGCGAGATGACACGAGACTAGCGCATAGCGGCCGACCAGTGTGACCAACCTTCACGAAAGTGAACACGGAAGTGTCTTGCGGACTATGTCCAAGAAGCCAGGGAATTTTAGTGTGCGTGTGTGCTACGACTGATCTATTCAAATTATCGTGCCAATTTGATATATGTTGAACGTTCGTGCGTGGGATTCTCTCTCTGCTTGCTTGACTGTCATACAGGAAACATCTCCGGGGGGTTCGGATACCCCCGGCTTATAGGACAGGTATCAGCCTTCCTCTTGGATGGCTTTAGTTGTAGTTTAGTTTGGTTAAGTATGTAGTTGTATTTTGAGGATATTTCGGGAAGCGTGATATTTATTTCTTCTTGTCCGTTGCAATATTTTGGGCTGTGTTTTGGTTTTCCCTCGTGTTTTATATTTCCAGTTGTTATTTACCTCGTGGTAATGGCGCAACGTTTTGAGCTTCGGTCGGATAATGGGTTGAGGTGTTCCCCACTGTTTAATATCTAAATTGTTTATCAAATTTTAGCCTACTTTTCACATTTTGCAAAAATGGTGAAATAGTAGACTTATGAGATCGGGCAAATGTGTGTCTGTCTGTCTGTCTGTCTGTCTGGCTGGCTGTGTGTGTGTGTCCCCCTATCAACTCCTAAACGGCTGCAGCAATCGAAACAAAATTTGGTGTGTACCTGAATATCTCACGGCCATATTTGAAAATGATGTCAGTGCTACCAACTGCTGAAAATTCGCAATTGAAATTTGAGCTCCATGTTGGATATCTTGGAAGGTATGAATGGGAGCTATTTCAAAATTGGCACACGTATAGATAATAATATTGTAGTTTAATTTCCAGGATGCCATACATGTCAATGTTGCCAAAATGATTATAAGCCTTCTGATAAGTCCAAATTTTAAATGCATATAACTTCTACACTATCAATTGGATTTCAACCAAATTTCGTATGTGCCATGTGTACATAAACAGATATGACTGATCGTAATCTTAAGTACCACCAGGGCTGCCAACTGTTAATAAATGCTCTCAATTTATTTTATACAAATACCCATATATCAGAAAGTATGCAAGTCGACAGCTTTAAACTATGCACATGTATAGTACCTGACATTCTATATTAATTTGGAGTAACTTATATACGTCAGTGCTACCAACATGATTCTAAGCCTGCTGAGAGTTCCAACTTTAAATACATGTAACTTCTATACTACCATTTGGATTTCAACTAAATTTCGTGTGTGCTATGTGTACTATAACAGATATGACTACGCGAATTCTTAAGAGTAACCAGGGCTGCCAACTGTTAATAAATACTGTCTCTATTTTTGTTACCCTAATATCAATATATCAGAATGTATGCAATCCAATAGCTCTAAACTTTGCACATGTACAGTACTTGGCATTCTACATTATTTTGGAGTAACTCATATAGGCCTACGCCAGTGCTGCCAACAAGATTCTAAGCCTGCTGATAGGTCCAATTTAAAATGCATGTAACTTCTATACTAACTAATGGATTTCATTCATAATTGACACAACAATAGATCATATTATTTCAGATTATTTCTGACCAATACATGTATGTCATTGTTGCCAACATGATTTTACGCGCGCTGATAGATCCAATGTTTAACTGCATGTAACGTCCATGCTATCCATTGGACTTCAACCAAATGTTGTATTCTGTACGTTAAGAGATGGAACTAAGAATATATTCAATCACCAGGGCTGCCAACTGTAGTTCTCTATTAGGCTACATTATGCCAGGTATACAGTATTTCGAACTAATTTAAAAAATTCGACATTACCAACATAATTTCGTCATTATTCTAGATAGATCCATATAGATTAATCAATGGCATGAATCTTAAATTTTAAGAAAAGTAGGCTCTTTAGTTCGTCATGGAACTTCTTGTTCTTCTTCGGAAGCTTGATTTTCATAGTGGGAAATCTTTTCCTGTTTTTGGGCGAGGGTTTTCCTTGTTGCGCAACCGTAAGGCGTCTGTTCGGTTTGGTTCTAAATTATTTATTATCTCCTGTGGCATCACGCTTCCTTAAATTTTCTCGAGTGCAGCCATGTAGATATTTTTATTAATTTTAAGGGGTCCCTGTCTGCGTTTCGTCACCTTACGTCCACGGGGTGTTTGTAGGTTACGCGACGTTTTTCTCATGGTTCTCCTTCTTTTACGCCCCTTGTGCGTTTCATTTTGATTTTATAACACATTCGTAGTACTGTTTTACTTATGGGATTAGTTTAAATCTCAGTATTTCCAGGGTGGCGTCCTATTGTGCAACTATACCTTGGGGTACCGTTATCCTCTGCCATTTTAAGAGAGTCTTGTTCGTGTCGGGGCCCATGGCGGTCGTGTGACACCGTCCGCTCCGTTTTCTGGAGTCTGTCATTTGTAATGTAGTCATTTCATTTTATTTCTGTTCCTTTTCCTTTTACGTTGTTCTGGATGTGTTGGTACGTGTGTTTGTAACAAATTTCCGTTCCGTGCGTAAATTGTAAATTTTATCCTGGTATTGCGCAACCATCGCGGTGGCATTTCATGTTATTATGTTTGTTCTGAGGGTTTGCGTGCACGTGTTCCCAAGTCCAAACCTTGTGTAAATTTTAATTTGCTAGAAATGACCTTGCTGTTATGTAATTCTTTGTGAGATTATCGTCCTTCCAGCGTACCGGCTGGCTTCCCCTTCTGGGTGGTTCATAAGTATGTTAAGTGGGGTGCCTACTTGGCGTTACCGACATTTGTTACCATCTTCTTAAGAACATTTCATTCATTCGTGATAAGTGCTTAAAAGTGTAGTTCCTATCTTGTATTTCCCTTTTATTTAAAATAAAAAAAAAACCTTTTATTTTGATAATTACTACTTTATTTGGCCTTAAACGTCCCATCCCCGACTTTCAAGACAGCTGCGGTGGAATGACCCTCACCAGGTAAGCCTTCCACATTCCAATCCTGTGGACAAATCGACGTGCCTGCTCTCTGGTACATCTGGGAGCTCTGCCCGGGTACGTTGTCGACACCGACCGCCAAGCGAAAGCCACCAAGTCCCGTAAAGGCTTTTCTTTGGGTCGCAGTTGGTAAGTTTTCCTTCGGGTTGGCTGGCTCTCTAGGGAGCTTTACTGAGCTGGAGGTAAGGAAGAGGGAGAAGGGCAACATTTGGGGAGATTACGCCATCGAGGGGTGCAGAGATGCTCTGAAGCACTGTTTATTGTGCGATAACCCAGTCATAAGTAAGGTAATGTTGAAGTGATATCCTGTTATGTACGCTGGAGCAAGATGGTCTCAACATTCTGGGTTTCATGATTTCGGCTATTTGCATGCGGTGGTTATCGTCCTGTTCCATGATTTTAAGATGACGTGGAACTTCAGGAATATTCTAGATAGGTCTGAATCACAATATTAACCATTTTGAAGTTTGATATTAACACTGAGAGGGGTCGTCAAAATTACCACGTAACTGTGCTGTATGACAGGAAATTTTTACCTTATGTCTTAGAATGAGGCATTGAAAGACAGACGGTCAGTTCTAACTCTGAAATTATGTACACTTACAACGAGATTGGTCAAAGTATTGTGACTGCATTTAATGCATGCAACGTTTGTTGGTTGTTGTTGTTTTTGATGATGATGATGATGATGATGATGATGATGATGATGATGATGATATTTTGTCTTAAAGGGGCTTAAAATCAAAGTTACCGGCTCCCGTGCAACTATTCAATGCCAATTTAAGTTTTAACTGGATCTCGAGAATGAACCTATATTTTGGGCTACTTTCAAGGACCAATAGCAGATATACTTGTTGTTACTTCTCGATATAAAGTTCGTCTCTGGTTCACAGCTCACCAAGTTGATAAAGTAATACAGAAGTGTGAGATGGAAAAAAGGGAACGACAATAATACACTTCAGGCCACGACGAGTGTCTTGTTAGGGAGTGTCGGGAAAGGCATTGCTTGCAATAAGACTTAGAGAATAGTGAGGTATTGATCGTGGTATTCAGGTCGAGGGGAACTTAGTCAATTATTTGCCTGTAAGGTCGTATTGGCTTCGTCAAATTCTGGATATACACAAACTATCATTTCCTTCAGGATGAACACGATAATATGCAATACTGAATAAGCGTGCCATTGATATCCAAGGTAATAACCGCCAGATAAAGAGACTAACGTGTGATGCGACATGAACCCCATGAAACCAGTGGTTTAATTGCTGTGGGAGGCCCTATTCAATTCTTGTTAATTCTATACAAGGACATCTTCTGGAGCTACAAAGCAGTAATCGATCATCGTCATTTGAAATGAAATACCGAATGTAACAAACTAAAATTATGGCACATATATGCTACTTCATCATGCCAGACACAATAGATGTAAAACATGTAATAAAACTAATTCAGGATCAGAACAAACAGTGTTGCCGACAACCTGTAGGATGTAGAAAACCTTGCAGTATGTCATGCTACAACTGATATTTAATTAAATATAAGTTCTATTGTTAAAAGGGGACCAATATAGAACATACGGAACACGAAGGTTTAGTTGGATCCTGATATACGAGAGAAGTTCCGAAAATAAGTTTCGTAATTTCTTCCCAGGGAGCTTTGATTGCCAAACTGTTATACACCATGGCATCATGGACTATACACCTTCAGTAGTTATTTACATAGTCGCCACCGACATTGATACACTTTTCGTAGCGTGCTAACGTGGTTTGTAGAAACCACTCTTGTAAAATTCAGTGTCCTGCGATGTAAGGAATTGTCGCACAGCCTACTCCGGTGTCAGGTTTCTCTGAACCCATCATGCAGACACTTTTCGCTAACTCAACCACATCATGGAGCATGCGATCGGCCAAGGCACGACCAATAAGCAGTGTGAACGCCACGTCTGCCACCGTAAGCGCTTGTCCGCTGACACCACGTCCTGTACTCGAGGAATGCTGTTTTCATTCGTGGATGTGAAGGGACACCCAATTCGATCTTAATCCTCCACATTCGGCCGTCCTTTACTAAACATGCATCACCAGCGACCGACCCAATGATATCGGTACGCCGGGCTGCTGCTCCTATCTCTTCGTCGGCGTTCTGCGCATGCGTCATTCCCACTCCACTGACGCTCCTTCCGTCGTTGAACCAGCCACGGATGTGGATTCTTATGGTGATTGTTTGTGTCATGTGGTGTAGTATCTGCTCGTGCAATAAAATGACTAAATGTCCCCCGTATAAGAAAGCCTCCGTGTCATAGGCGGCAGCACGCCGGCCTCTCACCGCTGGGTCCATGGTTCAAATCCCGGTCACTCCATGTGAGATCTGTGCTGGACAAAACGGAAGCAGACAGGTTTTTCTTCGGGTACTCCGGTTTTCCCTGTCAATATTTCATTCCAGCAACATTCTCGACTGTCATTTCATTTCATCTGTCATTCATTTAATCATTGCCCCAGAGGAGTGCGTCAGACCTCGGCAGCCGGCACAGTTCATATCCTCGCCACTAGATGGGGGCTTCATTCATTCCATTCCTGACCCAGTCGGAGACTGGAAGCAGGCAGTGGATTTTCATTTTTTCCCCCGTATAAGTAAATCAAACTTGATCACTGCTTGAATAATCAATTAGTTTTGAATGAGAGCACCGAGAGAGAAGCTAGCACACTAGAAGAAGTTGCGAACGAAACATTTCGTCATGGAATTCGACGATAGCTCCAGGCCAATGCCTGCAAAGGTGTGAGATCCTCTCCGCACGGAGGTGCAATCTGGGTATTATAGAAGAACACTGCCGAGTTCACACATCCCCACAGCGTGGCGTTCTACTGAGATCTTCGTTGAAAGTGTTATTTACCGTAATTATTACTAGGAAATAACATTTGTGCCGTTCGCCAAACCTTATACGTTTGCTTCGAACTGCATATTGTGACTCAGTATTATAACGTTCATTAGCAGTACAAGTAAACGCTACTCCATAGGTGGGCTCATTAGACGACAAAACATACGGAAGCTACCGTCAGTAATATCAAAGAACAATTTGGAAAATCCAAATAATATTTATGAAGTGGCACACTAGAACAGTGCTCGTAATCACGTTGACGATAGACGGCATTACGGGAATGGCAGGGTTCTTTCTGCGACTATGAGCTTCAGATAAGAATAATAGCTCAACTCATACTTTCATGCTGAGGACTTGATTATTTTAATATATTTGAGATAAATTTTTTAAATTACAAGTATTAGAAACCGCTCCAGACACAGTTATTGGATACTGTTATGGTAGAGATTGGTTTCTTTGTTCTTAACTAAACGAATTCGATTAATGGGTGAGGAACTTGATATGAACATTTCATTTCAGTTTGCAGAGGAACTATTATTTATGTATATCACTATCCGATCCTCAACTATCATTGGAAACCTTCTTTAGCAAGGCTATATAATTTGAAAGGTACGCCACGTGTTAATATCTAGTAAATAGATGTATCTCATTATCTGAACTACCATCTTTATAACATATTTCGCCTACGAAATCTTTCAGGATGCATTATTTCTTGGTTAACGTTTTGGCAATTGTCGTTCAATGTTTACTGAATAGCTCGGCCTGTACCTCTCTCATAGATAGAGCACAAGATCTTCAACGAAGGTGATGCCGGTAAAGCAACCTGGATTTTCCAAGACCATCATAGTTGTGTCTGTCAGCTGTGTGACGTTTTAACCATAGAACTGGAAATTTAGGATCATATGAGCTCATGATTCATGATCTCTTCCCTTTTTTTTAAATTTTCTTTTTAGAGACGTATTCTGTTTCATTTCTCTTCGTCTGTTTCAGATTGACCTGTGGTTATTCACTGTCAGTAATTTTCTGAACATAACCATTGTCCACCCCACAGCACGTGCTTGCACACATTTCAAAAAAAACTATTCAAGAATATTATCCAGAACCTTAAACAATAATGTGGCTGACGTAGCATGCCGGCCCCGCCGTGTTGGGGTAACGCACCTGCCTCTCACCCCGAAGCCCCAGGTTCGATTCCTGGCTCCGTCAGGGATTTTAGAAACTGATGTGAGGGTTGGAACAGGGTGCACTCAGCCCCGTGGGGACAATTTCGTTGCTGCCTAACAGTGAGGCCGCACCCTGGTCACGAAATCCAGGATTAACGGCCGAGGGGACCGATGCGCTTACCACGTGTCACCCCAATATCCGCAGGCCAAATGGCTGGGCAGCGGTTGCTTGGTAAGCCTAGGCTCTTCATGGGCTGTAGTGCCAGGGGTCATTATGGGTGCCGTGGCAGAAATGAATTATTGTTATTATTTCTAATGTCCATCCTCAGTATTACTGTATCATTTGTGTTATATAACGAAACACGTAATTCCTCTGAAGAATACCCGGTACATTAAATACAGTAGCCTACGTCTTCTGTCATATCGCGTTTGAATGTCTCTTTAGTTCGATAGAATTCATGACATCTTAGGCCTAGCGAGATTTCCGACGGGTCACAGGAAGATTGCCCTCCTTTACTTGAAATCACGTTTTCTCAAATCCCGACTCGCGGACATGTTTCATGATATTAGGAGCTTTTTTACGTTTTCACATGCTGTCCCTAAGGCGAAAACTAAGAGAAGTGCTAATGGGAATAATGTACATCGGTGGAAACTGAACAAGAAAGATCCCATTACCTTTACTTAAAAATCTTTCAATGGGAATTTGTAATGCTGTATTACACTCATAAGATATGCTTACAAAATCGACCTCTCTGATTTCGATGAAACGTTGCATGCAACATCGTTTGAAGTTCAGGAGATAACTGAACCTTAAAACTGAGGCTGATATTCACAATTCACGCCGTTAAAATTACAGATTTTAAATGTCGACGCGTGATGCCGATGTTCCTACTGCCGGGCTGTGTGCTGAGGAATGAGTGGTGTGGGGAGGGGCATCCGGTTCTAGCGAGCTAAGTCACGGGACATATTTACATTCGAATGGATCTGCATAATTATTCTTTATATAAAAACGTGCACATTTGTATATGTTGTTCCATTTATGCCAAATTCAGCAAGGAATCAAAACGTACTTCTCTTGCTTTATTTTAAAGCTAAGTGATCTGCTCCCTGCATTGGTATGGGTACTGTGGGTCTCTGTATCTTAATCTTATAATGGGATTCATGGTTTGGTAGAAGTATCCCTCCATTCACCTGGAGTGAGCGTGGAAATCCCACGCCCAGGACGGCTTCTATTGGCGCCAGCATTGAAGCCTTGGATGGTGAAACGTACAGCTACCTATTCCAGTGCTGGAGCTAACTTGACTATGATAATGGTTGAAGAACATTTGAAGTTTCCTTTTACTACCCTTAATTTCGTATTTTACTATTGAATTCATGGTTATATTAGCAACGATGCCTTACCATTTGCCTGTACCAACATTTTGGTTTGGCACCATGCCCAATGACTTAGCTTGCTAGAAACGGCTTACTTTACCCTCACCTTTCCAGCCGAAAAATACCGCCTGTGCAGGCAGTGACAGAAAAAGAGTGCGGACATCAATATCGCAGGTCATGGAGCCTAAAGTTTAAGGTTTAATCACTTCCTGAAATTCAAACGATGCCACACGCCCAGTTTCATCGAAATCGGAGAGGTCAATTTGGTGCTCCCGGTTGAAATAGAAAATTCAGTCAGTTACGTTTCAACAGAACATAATACATTCGCAAAAATCAAATGCTACGCAATACCTCAGAGTTTTGGAGACCGAAATAGTTCACAATTCACAAAATCAATAAATAAAGCAAAATGAATGGCATTGCTCTTCAACTGAGTAATTTATTTCTCGTGTCATCCGGGAATTATCCACGAACTTTAATAATATATGAGAGCGTAATCATTTGAATATTTCATCAACAAGTTGAAGTTCAATATAAGTACACTGCAGAATACAAAACTTCCTACTTCCTGTTTCCATTCTTAAAACTGTCCGGGTTCGATTCCCGGCCAATGCATGTGAGATTTTCGAAGTGAAATACCATGTCCTGTGGTTCGGATTCCACGTAAAAAAAAGAGGTCCCGTGGTTCATAATCACAAGATTCACGGTCACCTAAAACTACAATCTTCCTTCCTTTTTTCATTCTTAAAACTGTACTAAGCTCTCACAGGCTGAGCTGATAGAGCACATAAGTAGTGATTAGACTTTCACACATTCTTTAACAACCACAAAGCACAATGCCACCATGGGGTTGATCCCCACTTGCGGATATACAGGCAGCGTTGTGAGGAGGCATTCTACCAAAACCATGCTTCCTAGAACCGTACACGTAGATCCTCCAGCCTCTGGGTACGTGTTTCACGGTGGTGTAAACGTCAAAATCACCATATCTCATAGGTAATCAGTAGGGGACATATCGGCAGACCTTGCTGGGCAAGGAATGGTGTACACATCTTGCAGAGCCTGCTGAGTGTGTAATGTTAATTAGTGCCCCATGTTGATAGCGACAAGTGTAGCAGTTTGGCTGCCCCTAACTGTTGGGTGATAAATGTTACAGTTTACCTTTGCCTAAGCTATGTTGTTTTAATGGGCGCCAAGACCTCAAAGCAATGTTGAAATCTAAATTTGTATTTAACAACGTCTAGCTCTGGTAGAACACCCTCAAGAATCTATTCACACAGATCGTGGTACGATTTGATCATTAACCCAACAAACAATTGTATCAGGAGAAGGAATTGGTCTATATTTAATGCTACCTACTGAAAGCAAAGATTGCATTGTAAAAGAAATGAATTTATTATATAAAACAAGTATAGCAAAATTAAAAATAATAATAAGTTTAAAATTTAAATTGGAGCGTTGCGATTTTAATATTACCGATAGAAAATTACGTGAAAACGGAGTCTGATAAATTATTGATTTTACTCTTATTCCCAAGCTATGAAGTTACTGAAATATGAAATATAAAACAAAGAGAAATGAGAGATTGCGTATTTCTGCGTCATTCGCGCTTACCACTGGAAATTGCCAAAGCATTTCCCTCGTGCTGGATGATGCTGTGTGCTTCCCACAGTCTCCTGGACGTCGTCATCTCCGTCGATATTTGATGATATACTTGTAGATTTTGTGACTTTATGGTCCTAAAAACGGAGCCATACCCTCGTACAACCAAACTGGTTAAGTTTTAAACAGATAGTTCTCCACTCCACGGAACATCGGAGCGACACACACTTGCAACCGAACTAGTCAAGTCTTTCACAGAATGTCCTCGTTCCACGGCGCGCCGAACGATATATGCACACACCGGCTCCCCACCTCGGTACCGACTTCCAGCTTACGTCGTCTCCACTGATTGGCTGCACCCTACGCGCTAGTTCCCCTTCTCTGGCTAATTACACACGGCACGCGGATGATGAAGTCGATTTCCGTTCCAACTATCCGCCTTTTCTTGACGCTGCGACCCAAGCTTGCGTAATACTTCTTGACAAGAATCAGCCCGTATCTGAATTTCCAGTGAGTCATGTCTCTCATAATATCCTAACTGACGAAACTCCGTAAAATTCCGTAATCACATAATTTTCTATGATATTGTCGTTCGTAATAATTTGCTTGATAGCGTTTTCTAAGACATAGAAAACCTATCTGTATGCTTATAATTTTTATAAAATGCTCCGAAAAATATCTTAATAATAATTATAATAAATTAATAATAATAATAAATTAACATGAAAACTTCTCTTGGCTGAACAATTTGCCGCGTAAATAAATATAGAATGGCTTCCTACTGACTTATGCCAGTGGCATAAAAACCCCTCGAAAAACACGTTACATATTCGCCTCGGATCATCGGATGATTTACCGTGACGACGGTCCATTATCCGATTATCCCCGACACGTTAATAAACCCCATCCAAAATACATATTACATAAATGAAATCACCCTAAATTACAGATATTGAACCCTAAAATCCTATGCTAATATTTCAGTGTTCATATTATTCTTTTCTTTGGGCATAGATTTATGTTATTTGAAGGAAGTTCTGGCTAGCTTGAGGGAGGCCGTGATGTTCTGAGAGCCGAGAGATGTCACAATACTGGAGACGTGAAGTCTGGACAATCTATTTTTGGCTCGCATCTTGCGAACAATGAAACTGAACTAAGTCGTCATAAGCTTGAAGGCACAATACAGAAGTTTCCTTGTATAAGACAGCCAAGGTTGAATGCGCACTGGATCTTCGCGCTGATTGACGTCACAAATAGGTGTGACCACGAACATAATGCTTAAAAGGATTTGAACTTGTGACCAATGAAAGGCGAATGCTTAGGGTGCAGCGAATCTAGAGGTACCCACGCGACAGTGAATTAATAGATCCTACGATGCAATATTCTCCGCAATAGTATGGCTGTAATGTGCGAATTTTTACAAGACTTTTGATATGTGTTCAAACGTGATAGGACAATTTTATCGATTTATTGAGGAGCGGATACCTCCCCTCCTAAAGATTTGAGTGATTGAATTAATACTGGGAGCCGAGCAACACGGAAAAGACACTTGATTTTATGAAGCGGACGGTGAAGCCAGGCCGGGCTGTAAGAGCGATTACTTTTACTTGTGCTAGTGACTAAAACTTAGTAAGTTGTGTGTCGAGCAACATATTGATTTTAGTGAGTACTTAAGTGGTTCTTACACCACAAAGTCAGGGCAAGTCAGCGATACTGCGATAGGACTCTTGTGTGAATTTAGTAGCACAAATAAGCAGTTATATATTTTTGATATTAACCATTACACTTTCATTCAGCGCCAAGATGACGACCGACGGCAGAAGGAACATGGTATCATCAGCAACGACTTCAAGAGTTGAAATTATGGAAGGCTAGGTCCATAATACTGGATGATGACGAGGTCAATTCCATGGCATCGGACTAGACACAGATGTGTTGAGTAAAAATTTGAATTAATTCATTTTGATGGGTAAAAAAAATCGCGTATAACTGGAAAATTGTATATTTTGTAAATAACTTTGTTTTGTGTGCGAATATGTAGATTCTGCCGGCATGATATTTTAAATGGCGATACGTGACAATTTTGCTGATTCTTTTTGCATTTAATATTCTATTGGCATTTGCTGATGTTGATCTGTTATGATTAGAGTACAAGTTCTTCAAGTTGTTGTGTACTTGAAAAGCCTAGTACTTATGAGGTTAATTATCACGGAAACATTAGATAAGCGGTGACAAGTGGGACTTGATAATATTAATATCAGGTCTGGTTTGGGAATTCTGATATTTACGATCGTTATGCAAACGCAGTGATTTTGTACTTTGTAATTTAAGCAACAGTAGTTGCACGGGAGGAATTTCTACCTCACCGTATTTGATGTTTCATTGCTTCAGTTCTGATCTGTGGTACCAGTTGGGTCTTTTTGACAAGCTATATTATGTGTGTGTGCTACGGTGTGATTCTACATGAGAGCTGGAGGGGACGTGATATCCAGTGCCGTTGCTAATACTTTTCAGGGTACGTGACCTATGGGGCGTATTTGCTGAGATTGAATCTTGATATCCCAGGTAGGGATTTTGTGTTTTTAAGAACGATGAATTTATTATGTCGCGATTACAGGAGCTGCGAGACTTCTACGAGGATTCAGGCTTTGGGCTTGAATAATATTATTATGCACACACATGGCACCGACTCAGCGCTTGTTTGACCTTGGACCCAGAATTGGAATATTCATTATGCATCCGGCATTGTGCTGAGATATTAGGCCCATAAATTGTATAAATGTCTTGCTTAACGATGCGTAAATACTTTTATTGAATTAAGGGATTAGATGCCCACGCCGCTTTGTCTAAAGATTTTTCGTCGTATTAATCGGAGTGTTTTTGTGCTTTGTCCATTTGGCCTTGCATTTCATGTCAATTATTACTGTAAGCATTCTTGTTGTGTGACCGGCGTCGGCCGTGTGAATTTAATGTAATTATCGGGACGCATTCGGCGGTTCTTTTGTTTGCCTTGTCACGTAGTGCTCTGTTTTGAGTAAATGGCATAAGACCTGCTCACAGGCCGCTTGTAATCTGTAAATATCAATTCGTGATATTATGTGTTTGTTTTATAAAAGGGTTAGTGCATGCCGGCATAGATATTAATTTGTTTTACCTTTCTAATACTTTCCAGTAGTGACGTGATTAATTTTCCCACAGACAGGAGTTCACGGCCCAGTCGTATGTAGCGCATGGAAGTGAATTCCGGTCTAAATACTCAACTAATCAAAGTGTAGTTCGAAAAACGTATAGCGCGGCACATAATATTGTATTTTATTTCAGGTATTTTTATTTTGTTTGATCATTTTGTAAAATTTTGTATCGTGATGTGTTAGATCACGTGGGTTTAAGGCTGTCTAAGCCAAGTGTTTAGATAATTCTATTTAAACTGACATGCAGATCAGTTATTCATTTTTATTAGCTGTTGTGGTGAGTGGCAATTTTGTCAACACGGGCAAATGGAGCTTCCGTCTCTCAGCTGACGTTGGCAGATCGCCAGTCCTCATACTCGCTAAGTGGGTTGATGAACTCCCAGCTGTTACTCCTAACAGACGGTAGGGTTATCAGCACACGCAAGGGAGGATATATTTGTTCTATGGCTGATTCAGTATTGAATTGTATTTTGTTTTAACCTGTCGTTTTAATTATTCATAACATTAGAACCTTATGGACCCTGGAAACTTTATGAGAGGCATGTTCTATAAACCAATAGTGACCGATCATGACCCCGCAGTTTTCTCGTGTAATGTCATCTCTTCCAAAGGGCACAATATATACACTCATAATTTTTCTTTACGCACTTTGCGTCAAAGATTGTTGTCACTATGGATTGCACTTTGCAACCAGTCCAATGTTTTTCATATAGAATAGTGTTCCACGGATATTTCCGCCTCTCAAATTTCTCTATGTTGGAGAAATAGACATAATTAATGTGTGAGCACTATGTATTTATGTCATATCACACGCATTGAAGGTGTTCTGATATATTTATATCACCATAGAACTTCCTAATTTCACTGGAGGTCCCTTCCTTATGGTGAAATTTAATCTCATTTATCACTGAGCACACGATCACACTATTGTGGCAGCGCCTCGTGACCATAATACTTAATCTCTCTTTATAAAAGATGAAATTAATATTGACTTCTGAAAAAAAAAACAGTAAATGCGCATTACATATAACACCAAATATTTCTGTGCCGTAATCGCCCTGTCTTGTTAAGTTCCCGTAGACCATATTCTACGTAATACTAGTTCTCAACACAGACCAGTTCTCCTCACACAAATGAAACCATTGTACAAATTACCTTAAACTACACACTTACAAATCTTACATGGCGAGACCGTAAACAGAAATCCGTGTGCCGTTATGTATGAGTTTCATGAAGGACTGTCTCGCATTCTGATGGCCCATCTTTTGTCCCGTGGACGCCTTAAGCAAAAATACCCTGTCCAATCGCTCACCCATCTCTTGGGGACAAATGGGAATTCACCAGCGCTACCAAATTCTGGCTTTGGTGTATCGAGACATTTTAGTGCTCAAGAGCATCCGACAATCCCGTCATATTTCCCTGTACCTTAAAAACTCTCATTTACTTACATACTACCCCCCTGTGTGACTTCTGATACGCCTGCCTGGAAGACCATCTCCTCCCACGCACCAAATACCACACTTACTCATTTGATAGGCTGGCTCGCCAGCTAAACATCCTCACTTTATGACACATACTTTCGGAGACTATGTATATTATACGTCCCGTATAATCTGTTTCCCTCACTATTCTCCAGTACATATGCTGTTTTCCCAATACGTTTGGAAACTATAAATGTGCCCTCGTAGAGATAAAAGAACTTGGACATGACTTTCTCTAGCTTATTTGACTGTTTCGGCACTCTAAGTAAGACTCTGTCTCCCGGCTCGAATAGGTCAAATTTAGTTTCTTTTTGTTGGCTAATTCTCTTTTGTGCTGACTTAGATAAATTCTGTTTCGCCAACTGGACAATGTAATCCATCCCCGGTTGCTTACCCTCATTTAATCCCAACACCCTCGCTAGTTCATTTTGTGGTCTCTTTCCGAAGTGAACTTCGTATGGCGTCAATTTCGTGCTCTCATGCTGGACAGAATTCAGCCAAGTCTCGACCTTGGGAATATGTCCAACCCAGGCCGCATGCTTGTCATGCACTAGAGTCCGAAAAAGACGAGCCACTTCCCTTAATGGACGCTCTGCAGAATTACCCTGAGGGTACCTTACAGAGGAATGAACGTGTGTTATACCAGCTTCCTGCATACTGGTTCTCCATTTCTTTGCAGTAAACTGTGGTCCACTCTCAGATAGTATCCTGAGAGGAATGCCAAACTCAAGTACATACTTATTAATGATCAGACGGCTACATGCTAGTCCCGTGGCTTTCCTTAGCGGATATAGCTTGACATACTTACTAAAAGCGTCAATAACTATAAAAATGTACTCGTAACCGTACTGTCCTTTAACGATTGGGCCAAATAAATCCACACACAGTAGTTCGCCGGGACTACTGGTGAGAACTGCAGATCTCTCCCCCACTAAATATTTAACTGGATATTTACTCCTTTGACAGGTGTCACACTTAGCTAAAATCCTCCTAACATCCCCTCCCATTTTACTCCAAATGAAGTCACGACCAATTTCATAGAAGACCTTGGCAGCACCAAAGTGTCCTAATTCCCTATGAATGAACCAAATTAGATCCTCCCGCAAAGTGGCAGGAACACATATTGCCCACCGATTATTCCTACATTTCCTTGCAAGAAGCCCATCCTGCATCCTGTACGTGAACCGTCCTACTTTCACATACTCTTCTTCACCTATTTCCAACCTAGCCAGTGACTCCTTTAACTTAACGTCATCACGTTGCTCCACTAGCATATTTCTCAGTGTCTGTAACGATGCCCTGTTGCTACTGTCCACACATGCACATATTAAAATACCGTCCTCTGCTTTAACCACAGGATAATCCCTACATAAATTAGTGTCCCTCGATAGCATGTCTGCAAGAATGTTATCTTTACCTTTAATATATTTTACTGTGAATTCGTATTCCTGCAGAGCAAGAATCCACCCACTAACTCTGTTAGAACTGAGTTTACAAGTTCTCATATACAGTAATGCATGGTGATCTGTGTGGATCTCAAATTTCCCCCCTACTAAATACATTCTAAATTTCCCTAAACTGAAAACAATTCCTAAAAGCTCTAACTCAGTAATCGTGTATCTTTTCTCTACTGCTGTCAGTCCTCGCGAGGCTAAAGATACAATGCACAGATTACCCTCATCATCTTTCTGACATAATACTCCAGCAATGCCTATATGTGAAGCATCTGTCATAACCATATATTCCTTATCTTTTAACGGATATTTCAGCACTACAGCTTTCTCAAAACCTTCCTTCAGCGCTCTAAAAGCCTGATCATGCTTGGACTCCCATCTCCATCGAGTCCCACTTTTAAGCAATTCCCTGAATGGTTCTACCAACCCTGAGTATTTAAGAACGAACCTCCTGAAAAAGTTGCAATTTCCCAGGTAAGTTTTTAACTGTTTAACATTCTGTGGCACCTCTGCGTTAAGTATCTTATTAACCCTACTTTATTCTGGTGTTACACCTCTACTCGACACTCTATGACCTAAAAATGTCACTTCTGACTGACAGAATGACGACTTAGACAGCTTCAAAGTGAACCCTGCCTGATCTAACTTCTGAAAAACTATATCTAAATGACGTAGATGCTCCTCAAAACTGCGTGAACTAATTACCATATCATCTATGTAAATGGTTACAAACTCTCCTGTGTCATCCCCTAATGCGATGTTTAAAGCCCTAATTAAAGCTGCTGAACTACTCTTTAACCCATAAGGTGTTCTACAAAATTGATAAAGGTTATATTTATGACTAAAAGCTGTAAATGGTCAATCTTCGTACATAAGTGGCACTTGCCAAAAACTGGAACTCAAATCTACACAAGTGAAATACTTCTTCCCCTCAAATGTTTGCATTAATTCCTCTATTGACATAGATTTCAGCTGATCTGAACTAATTCTACTGTTAACCAAACGAGCGTCTAAACAAATACGAACCGTGCCGTCGGTCTTGGGTACCGTGATCAAAGAATTAACATATGGACTGTTAGAGTGCTCAATAATCCCATCTTCAAGCATCTGATTAATTTGTGCCTCAACTGCACTCTGATAAGCGAAAGGTACAGGATATCTATGTCCTGTGAATACTGACCTATCAATAACTTTCAATGAATGTGTATAGCAATTGGTCATACCAATGCGATCCTCAAACACTCTCCTATTACACAATAACACATCATAGAGCCGAACAAACTGTTCATCCTCTATATTTCCCTGAAATGCAGCATCACGTAACGAGTCCTTTAGATTACCGTTCGTAATCACACTGCCCACAAAACATGGAGAACCCCGCTCTACGGCTGGCGATATCTCATTTAAAGTACAAATCACACCTACAATACTACTCCTCTGAATATGGTCATTGAACGCTACTTCTACTTCAGAATCTCCCCATTTAAATTTCAAACTCCCTACATCATAACATAAGTTACCAGACACTCTACTTAGCCACTCTGAACCCAAGATAACACTGAATACTAAATTTGAAATTACAAGGCAAATCTGCTTCTCTACATGATTATTAATTTTAATGTCTACTAAAACTTGCTTAGAAATTACTTTAGACCTCTTCCCAACAGCTGTGATAACAAAAGTGCTTTTAATTGGCATCTCCTCAAAATTTACTCCAGTTTCTTTCATTTTATCATAAAATGCACTACTTATGCAACTCTTCATACAACCACTATCAATTAAAACATCTGTGTACGCCTCGGACACGTTAAATTTAACTATGGGGCTCTTACTAACCACTTCCTGAATAATACCTTCATCAATTAGTTCATGTAATAATTCATTTCTTACATTTAGGTCATAGGGTTCCTGTATAATTGCATGGACAGGGCATGCTACAGACTGAGATTCTGACCTTACTTCGCAGCCTGGTTCTCGTTTAAAGAACCGCTACAGCTGGCCGTAGTACTACTAACCACTGAACTGGTCTGGTTGTTCTGGGCTGTGTTGTCATGGTTTGGCTGTATATTACTACCACTAGGCTGTCCTCTTCCTTGACCCCTATTCTGGTTGTAATTATTGTCATTATAATTTCTCCCTTGATTTCCCCTGAAATCATTGTTTCTCCCTTGATTTCCCCTGTAATCATTGTTCCTCCCTTGATTTCCCCTGAAATCATTGTTCCTCCCTTGATACTGATTACCATAGCCATTTCCTCTGTTCTGATTTAGCTGATTATTATTATTTCTATTTTGAGCGTTGGCTCCTTCGCCACCGTTCCCTTGAACTTCCTGATGCCTGGCTTCATTAGGCCTATTATTATTATTACCCTGGTTCCTATTGAAATTGTCCTCATAACCCCCTCTCCCTAGTGCATCAAATGTGCTTAACAAATTTTCTACTTGTGATATAGTCTTTACATTCTGGATACAAGCAGCCTCCTTGATCCTATAGGGAAAGTGCCTAAGTAGCAACCTTACCACATCACTTTCCTCCTTCAAGCCATCCAGATATTTACACACTAATACCTGCCCTAAAAAGTATTCGGTCATGGTGGAGCTTCCTTTAGGCTTATATCTACCACACACTACTCCCTCACGATGCTGCGACTGAATAACCTCATTCCAGAACTTTTCACAGAATTTCATTTTAAAATCATTGATATCAGTAAACTTGTCTCTGTAGACAGCAAACCAATTCCTCGTTTCCCCCACAAACACTTGTTCTAAAATTTCAACTACCTGGCACCACTCAATACTATCATTTCCCAACCTCTCCCCGAATTTATTTTCTATAGTGTTCATGAACTCCATTGGGCACCCCTGTCGCTTGCTGAACTTACCCAGTTCTACCTCCCTGTGTGTGCTATTCACACAAACTGGCCTATTCTGACTATTTTCTTGCCTGATCCTAGCTTTTAATTTTAACTCTAATTCAGCGATTTTCTCCTCAGCCTTCCTCTCAATACTGTTTACTGTTAATTTAATGTTTCCTTCTGATTCTTCTACTTTATCATACCGTATAGCTTTGCTTGTTTCTCCTCAATCTTGCTAATGCTCTCTCTATTACTCTCTCTTAAATCATTTACTTCTGCAACTATTTGTGAGTGGACTTTCTCAATTCTACCCCCCAGCTGTTCCTTAACCTCTTTAGTAGCTACCTGAATTTTGTCAATTTCTCCCCCCAATTGCTTTTTGACCTGCTGTGTTTCCAGTTGCATTAGTTTTTTAAATTTTCAGCCTGTGTACTGATTCTAATTTCCAACTCCTCCTGTACTTTTCCTAATTTTCTGTCTACATCTGCAATAATCTCTTTAGCCTTTTCTTCCATCAACCCCCCTGATCTCACCTCTAATCAGTTCGAATTTGTCACTCATTTCCCTACTGTTTTGTTCTAATTTAGCATTTAAAGTTTCAGTACTCTCTCTATTTTCCTTACTGTTTTGTTCTAATCTGGCGTTTAAAGTTTCATTACTCTCTCTATTTTCCCTACTGTTTTGTTCTAATTTAGCATTTAAGGCATCTGTACTTTCTTTATTTTCCCTACTGTTTTGTTCTAATTTAGCATTTAAGGCATCACTACTAACTTTGTTCTGATACATAAACTCGAGAAGTAAAGTTTTTAATTCTGGTTGGCCGCCTACACTCCCTGTTTCAGTATCGGGATTTACCTCCGCTACCCCGGTACTACCATCACTCGACATACTGCTCGTATCATCACTCTCCCGTTGATGACCATTACGTAACCTCATCTGTGTTTCTTTCTCATCCCACATAATGATATACACTGATACAGACAAATAACCCCCAAAATACAGGCACAGAAATATATACCCTTCTCCTTCCACAAATGTTATTAGGTTTTCAGCCCCAAGTTGTCGGCGACAAGTGTAACGTTAATTAGTGCCCCATGTTGGTAGCGACAAGTGTAGCAGTTTGGCAGCCCCTAACTGTTGGGTGATAAATGTAACAGTTTACCTTTGCCTAAGCTATGTTGTTTTAATGGGCGCCAAGACCTCAACGCAATGTTGTAATCTAAATTTGTATTTAACAACGTCTAGCTCTGGTAGAACACCCTCAAGAATCTATTCACTCAGATCGTGGTATGATTTGATCATTAACCCAACAAACAATTGTATCAGGAGAAGGAATTGGTCTATATTTAATGCTACCTACTGAAAGCAAAGATTGCATTGTAAAAGAAATGAATTTATTATATAAAACAAGTATAGCAAAATTAATAATAATAAGTTTAAAATTTAAATTGGAGCGTTGCGATTTTAATATTACCGATAGAAAATTACGTGAAAACGGAGTCTGATAAATTATTGATTTTACTCTTATTCCCAAGCTATGAAGTTACTGAAATATGAAATATAAAACAAAGAGAAATGAGAGATTGCGTATTTCTGCGTCATTCGCGCTTACCACTGGAAATTGCCAAAGCATTTCCCTCGTACTGGATGATGCTGTGTGCTTCCCACAGTCTCCTGGACGTCGTCATCTCCGTCGATATTTGATGATATACTTGTAGATTTTGTGACTTTATGGTCCTAACAACGGAGCCATACCCTCGTACAACCAAACTGGTTAAGTTTTAAACAGATAGTTCTCCACTCCACGGAACATCGGAGCGACACACACTTGCAACCGAACTAGTCAAGTCTTTCACAGAATGTCCTCGTTCCACGGCGCGCCGAACGATATATGCACACACCGGCTCCCCACCTCGGTACCGACTTCCAGCTTACGTGGTCTCCACTGATTGGCTGCACTCTACGCGCTAGTTCCCCTTCTCTGGCTCATTACACACGGCGCGCGGATGATGAAGTCGATTTCCGTTCCAACTATCCGCCTTTTCTTGACGCTGCGACCCAAGCTTGGTAATACTTCTTGACAAGAATCGGCCCGTATCTGAATTTTCAGTGAGTCATGTCTCTCATAATATCCTAACTGACGAAACTCCGTAAAATTCCGTAATCACATAATTTTCTATGATATTGTCGTTCGTAATAATTTGCTTGATAGCGTTTTCTAAGACATAGAAAACCTATCTGTATGCTTATAATTTTTATAAAATGCTCCGAAAAATATCTTAATAATAATTATAATAAATTAATAATAATAATAAATTAACATGAAAACTTCTCTTGGCTGAACAATTTGCCGCGTAAATAAATATAGAATGGCTTCCTACTGACTTATGCCAGTGGCATAAAAACCCCTCGAAAAACACGTTACAAGTGGAGTGAGTTGCCAGGAAACGAGAATAATAGCATTGATTTTGCTTGCACAAAAATAACGGGGAAAATCACTGAAGTTCATTGACCAATCACTGTGCTGTCTCCGTGCTGAGTCTGTGTATGAATGACTATGCATATGTTAGGTGACCAGGAGTCATAAATGTTTGCTCACCAATCCATAACAACTGGTGTCCATTGCAGGAGAGTTGCGTTTCCTTCTGAGGCCACTAATCCTAATGTGTCCATAATATGTATTAAGATTCAGGTGGGAATGACCAGAGAACAGAATACTTCGACACTCCTCTTTTCAATTTTGAAGTTTCAGGCACCTTTGACGATGCCGAAAATCCAAAGGTGAACGGCGCAGTGGATAAGATTCATCAAACAGTGACGAACAGTTCTTAGTGTGACCGGTAAATCAATTGAAAGCCACAATGAATCGCAGAATCTCTCTGGATGAGGTGTCAAAAGTTCTATTAATTTTTACGCTGGCGTGGTGACTCAGTAGTTAAGCTGCTTGCCTCTCACCAAGGTATTATATGTTTAGATTCTTGATTATTGCGTATGAAAGTTTCGAGGTGAAATGCCAGTCCTGAGGTTCAGATTGCATGTAAAAAGAAGTGAGATTGCTGGTTACGTAAAGCTACAAGCTTCCTTTATTTCACTTGGTCGGTTATGGTGACCTTGTCTATCTGTAGTGCGCCTGGTATGACCAGTACCTACTCTAGGAGGCGTAGGTACTGTACATTATATTCACACATGAATATCACAGAAAATAGTAATGTAATAATTTAATTTAATTTAATTTAATTTATTTATTAAATACTATTTATGTTACATTATTGTGATATGTCTCACGAATCTGATGACAGTACAGATTATCTGTGAGACATATTAATTATTATTTACAACATATATATAGATTATATTTCAATACAAGAGTGCATGCATTTTTTTTGTAATGTTAATGATAAAATATTAATGTAAATAATTAAAGATACAAAAAATTACACTATGGTAGTTATATTAATAAATTTATCTTATGAGTTAATGTTTGGTTAAGTAATATTTTTTAATGCGACTTATAGCTAGTTGTTTGCTGTTAATGTTTGTCAGTCCATGTGGTAGTTCATTAAGTAGTGATGGTATAATATAATCTAGTCTCTTGAAACCATAGCTATTTATACATAAAGGTTTAACATGTTTAGTACTTGTTATGGCTCTTGTTTGTATGTTGTGAGAGACCTTATGCCTGAATCTTGGATCATGGTAGTAGAGATTCAGTATAGTAATTTGAAACAACTCTTTAATATTAAAATAAGGGATATCAGTGAAATATTTAAAGAACCTGTTTTGGCTATTTTGAAGATTATTAATTAAAGTTGTGTTTTGATTTCCCCAAGCTGCTATAGCATATCTTAATTTTCTTTCAATCAGAGCACTGTAAATTGTTTTGTAAGTTTTCCTATCTACATAAAAACGGAGATTGTAGAAGGTGTAGAGGTTTGCTCTTAGGTTTTTTATTATGTTTACTGTGTGTGTGTTCATTTTAAAGTGTTCATCAAGGGTAATTCCTAGGTATTTTTGTATCGAAGTACTATTTATGAAGGTGTTACATTTGCAACCTGCCAGGATGTTTTGGTGTATGCATGATAAGCTGTGGTGCGTTAGTTTGTATTTTTCTTGTGTGAAGTGATCCACTCTGATGTGCATTATTTTAGATTTGGTTGTATTTATATACAAATTATTGTCATGACACCATCTTGTGATGTTATTGAAGTCTTCTTGAAGTCTATCAAAAGCTGTTTTAGAGTCTTTATGTATGGTATATATAGTGGTGTCATCAGCATAAATAAATATTTTACTGTGTTTAATGGCTTCATTCATGTCGTTTACGAACAGGTTATATAGTGTAGGTGAGATAATGCTGCCTTGAGGGATACCTTGTGTTCCTTCTACTGCGTCACTGATAGTGTTATTGACCATAACTGCCATTTCCCTGTTTTTCAGATAGCTTTCAAATAGATTGTAAGTCGTGCCTCTTATTCCAATATCGTGTAATTTTGCAAGTAGTTTATTGTGATTTATTGTGTCAAATGCTTTAGAAAAGTCAAGAAAAAGTACCATTATGTGATTGTTCTTATTTAAGGCATTATTTATTACATTGGCAAATTCGGCCAGGAGTAGTTCAGTACTTTTCCCCTTCCTAAAACCGTATAGGTGTCCCTTTAAAATATCATATTTATTTAGGAAATTCTTCAATCTCATATCCAAGCATTTTTCCATAATTTTGTGGAGGATTGATAAAATGCATATTGGTCTGTAGTTGCCAAAGTCTAAGTGATCGCCATTCTTATATATTGGTTTAATAATTGTGTATTTCAGATATTTTGGTATTATGCCTGATTCGAATATCTTGTTTATGAGATGTGTTATGATTGGTATAGTTTTTTTGGATGTTGCCTTTATGTCTTTCAAGCGTATATTGTCTACCCCAGGCGATTTGTCTGTTTTTAATTCCTTAATTATGTTTTCTATTTCATATTCATCAGTTTCAAGTAATGTAAAGGAATTCATTAATGTGTTTCTATTTGATTGCCATATGTTGATACTACAGTTATGAGCTAGGCTGTTTATTTTTTCACTAAAGGTATTGATGAATTTATTGACTATCACTTCGTTAGTATAATGTAATATTAAATGTTTGTTTATGACTTCATTGACAGTTTGTGTTTTCCGACCTGTTATATCATTAATGACTTTCCACATTCCTTTATTATCGTTTATGGAACTATTTATCTTATTTTTATAATATTGATGTTTTGTTTTGTTTATTAGCTTATTTAATTTGTTTCTGAAAGCTTGTATTCATTTTTTATTGTAATATTATCCTTGTTTCTGAGCATTGTTTTGTAAAGTCTGTCTCTTTCCTTACATTGTATTTTTAGGTCATAAGTGAACCATTGTTTGCTTTTTCTTTGTTTACGAGTTGTTATGTAAGATGCTTTTTGGTAGATTTCCTTAAATTTGGTTGTTATATTGTTATATATGTCATTAGGATTTTTTAATTCAAGGCAATCTGTCCAGTCTGTGTTGTTAAGGCTTGTGTGTATTATAGTATCGTTCATTAGCGTAATGTACGATTCATTATCTTGTAATTGTGTCTTAACATTTTTTGGCCAAATACCTGCATATGTTATGTAGTGGTCAGAGATATCTGATTGTATGACTGCAGAAGTATATTGATCTAGTCTGCTACGATAGTATATGTGATCAATACATGATCTCGAGTCTAAATTTGGATCATAACGAGTACATTGAGTGATAAGTGGTAGGAAACCATGAGTTGCCATAATATTTGTATATTTGATAGCTGATAGACTGATGTCATTAGATAAAGTATCAATGTTGATATCTCCTAAAATGGCGTATTCGCTGTACTTACTAGTGTGTTGTGTTATATGTGTCTCCAGTTCATCAAGAAAGTCATTTATGTTAGTGCTAGGTGGTCTGTAAATGCATGTTAATCCAATCTTTTTGTTCATATTAAGTGAGACACCGGAGGAAGTAGACGTGTGCCTGAGTGCTCCGCAAAAAGTTAAGTATAGCAAGGAAATGGTTTGCGACCGCTGTCAAGAAGGACTCCCAAGTGATGGTGACTATGTATACTGCACGGGATGCAAAGGGAAATATCATTATGAATGTACAACCGTAACTGTACGTACGTGGAAAGGTATGGCCAAACAAGCTAAGGAGTCATGGCGGTGTCCACAGTGCCGTAGATTCAAGAAGTCAACGTCAGCACCTGTTGTCGCAAGCGGTGGAATAATGACCCTACCAGCTGCTGCCAACACTGATGACACAGCGACTCCACCTTCAACACCGGACACGGAGACAATACACGCTTCGGATATCAAAGGTATGTTTTTAGAATTAAAGAAGCAGATTAGTGAACTGAAAAACCAAGTGAGTGAAAGTGTAAAAAGTGCCGACTTTATTGCGCAGAAATATGATGAGTTGATTAAGGAAACTAAGTCAAATGCAACTCTTCTGAAATCACTTACAGCAGAAATAACTATTTAACTATTTAACTATTTAATAATAGTAATAATAATAATAATGATAATATTAATAGCACCCAATGTGTTTAATTTACTGTTCACTGCTACTCGTTTCCAGAGACTTCAGGTTGTCATAGGTTTATCCAGAAGAAGCAGCTGCTATTGCACATAATTTCCATCAAATACGATTGAACCGAGCCGGTATCAAACCTGTGATCATGGACTTTCAAGTCCAGCACATCAATTCATGTGCCACTGAACTCAACTGATATTGGAATACATGGTAGAAGAATGTTGATCCCAATGTTACTCGCAAATTTAGCCATCAACCACGAGCGCGGCCTGAGCTGGCGGCCTAACAGAGACGGAGAGAGACCACATGTAGGGAAATCGTGGTTTCCGTTGCTTCCGCTCACTAAATGTTGCATGACTGACAAAAAGGTAGAGTTTTTGAAGGTCCCTTAAGGCTTTCCAGTTAGCACCGCAAGGTTGGGATAAGCAATTGAGAATGTTTATAAAGGTGTAAGTATCCGCTACTCATAGCAAAATCAAGCGTCACCTGTTCGAAGGGATGATGTACTATACCAGCTTTCAGTAACTTCCCACTGAGGACGTCTTTTTTCTGTAGAAACGTTCATAGTCCCCACAAATGAGCTTGCAATACACAGATTTATCAAATATTTCTCTATACAAATAATTCCACGGGTGGAACTAATTTTCACGCTTAGTACATCGAGATTAGATTCCTGAGCACATGACCGAGGATCAAGAGATCAGTGTATCAGCATAGTAATTCGACAGCAGATTTATGTTTGGAAGATGTTTTTAATTAGAACAAAATTTACGTCATTTTACTCTAGAATTTGGAACAGTACAAATAACTCCAATGAGTTTCTAGGTCATTTTACGGAATCGAGCATTTTGATTAGTTTGAGACGTGAGGAAGGAACTACAAGGAAACTTGGACCAGAAAGTCTGCTTTCGCCTTGACATGAATATTGATGTTGAAAAGATGCCGTTGAAATATTGGCTAATATCTTGAAAACCAAGTGAACTGTATATCTTACTATTGTGAAATATCAGTGTTTCATGTGGAATTAAGAGTGACAGTATTCCTGTATTATTTCGAAAATTACAAAGTAATGATACGTGTGGAGTGACAATGTGCGAGCATAAAGTGCACCTGAAAATTAGAAAAGCGCTCCAATATTGCTTAACATGAGAGAATATATCAGTAATAATTGTGTGTAACACCATGGAGAAATTTAATTACGTTAGGAAGGTGGATTACAGTGATATAAGCAGATTTACAAAGTTGAGCTTCGAACCGAAGTATTTTACTTACCACGAAGCTACAATGAGTGCGGAGTGAGAATTATTAAATTTATTAATTGTGTTCAAGTGAAGTTGTCTGTGAATATCGTGAAGGCAGTAGAGAGCAAAAGTCATCCTTTAATTAACTGGCGACTTAACTGCAGTACTGTGAAGCGAACATCATGTTAGGAATGGATATTCAACGTATCATTTTGTTCCTTGATAAACTAGAAGATAAGAAGGCGAATTAAATCATCATAGCAGGGGATAAATGTTGCAAATAGTCACATGAAATTAAATTTTGACAGAAGAGGAATGTAAGACAGTCAAACGGACAAGATGATGAACAACCAGGACACTGAATATAGAGAACACTCAATGCATTCTTTGTAGTAACTGACGTGAAGGTATTTATGTTGGCAGGCTGAGTTCATTATGAAAACTGTACATAAATAATTATAGATAGGGAAATGTATTTATTTAGTTAGAATTATGGATGTAGATTTATAAATGTAGAAATTACACGTGAAAGACTAGTGTAGTTTAGATTTTGATTTAAAGCAAGCAGGTTCTGGATATATTATTTTGTTCATCATTGTGGAGGTCAATGCGGACTACAGGAGCCACACACTTATATGAACAAGTAGCTCCGCGAAGAACTAATTAGCCTATTTCCAAATGTCCCACTATTTACTCTTTCATTGAAACTCTCCTGCCTATTAAAAGGATTGTCCTTGCGATATACTAAATACCTTTTGGTGCCCAACCTACGTCTTAATCATCAGAATTACAATGAGAACTTATGTGCTCGGATATATAGCATTCAATATCGGTGATTAAGACTCTTCCCTCTAGATGGCATCTTTCTCTAACGAGTCACTGGAATTAACTTTTAGAAACGTCAAATGCACGACTTCTATGATTTACAATAAGCAAGAATTTAGCGCCATCAGTTAATAATTATCATCGCCCAGCATGCGAATCATCTTTTCAAACGCCTGCATAAGATACGAGGGAGAAAATAAGGTTTTAAAATTTCAAACTGACGCATCTTGAATTTGTGTTAACAATTGAACATCATTAAAATGTCTCTACACCCCATTCTGTATAAACATTCGCTGTGCCAAGTTTCATTGCACTTGGGTGATTAGATCGCAAAAAAAGTAATTTTAAATATTCAATAGCCACTTAGCCGCCATGAGGTTTTTGTGTTTCTCAGGATTTGAAAAGTTACATATTAGTCCATACTTAACATTCCACTAACAACGTACAAAATGTCAGTTTGATTTTTAAGTAGTTTTTGAGATATTGAGAACTGATGAAATATATAGTATGAATCCCATGTTGGATTGTCTTATATAGCCTATATGCTATAAAATTAAATGACATCAGATAAATATAATGCTCGTGACTCAATATACCAACCTTCATGTACATAGCTTGGTTAGGACACGAGAAATATAAACGTCATATTAAAAAAATAGCACAGTCACCATTTTTAAGTTCTCATAGATATTGAATCAAATTAGACGCCAATATATTAAGACTGGAATGGAGATTTACCGAGATACTTTTTACTTCACTCGGATAATGAAGCCGCGAGAAAAATCCATATAAAGTTTTAAAATTCGCGTCACCGCCATGTTGGTTTTGTTTTCATCAGGTTTTTGAACGTCTCATATATGAGCTAATTTTTAAAGCCTCTATTAGCATACACAATTTCAGTTTAATTATTGTCATAGATTCGCAGATATTGAGAACAGTCTTAATATTTCGGATGATCACCATGCTGGATTGTTCTATATGTAGGCCATAGAGCTATGCACAATTAGATGACGTTTATTGCGTAAGTTCGTTATTCAAACGGCCATGATTAGGATACCAAAAATATTAACTAAATTTTAAAATTTTGCACACCCGCCAACTGAAGGTTATTAAAACAATTGAATTAATTAGATTCCAGCAGATTAAATATTGTGTAGACATGTAGGGTTTTAGGTTTCACTGTGACCGGTTGAATAAATCTCAGGAAAATATCATTTAAATATTTTAACTTTGCTTGGCTGCCATGTTGGTTTTGTATTGAACATGTTTGTAAAAGTCACATAGGCAAACGGATCTTCGTATTTTCTATCACCATACTAGATTACAGGGTGATAACAGTATTAGTTTCGGAGATATAGAATGCCGGTGAAATACAGGGTCATCGAAAAATAATGCCTAGATTATAAATAATTGCTTAAAAACTATTTTTAGCCTTAAAATTCGTGAAAAATATAACATTTTTTTTCGTACGTTAGTAAGTTTCAATGTGAGCTCTGTTTGTTGCTTTGCAGACGTCTAATGTGTGTCAATGTGTGGTGCGGGTTACTTCATCACCAAGTTATTAGACCTTTCGTTTTTGCTGAAAAAACAATTAAAAGCCTAATTTACCACGACTTGCTTGAACAGTTTGTTTTCGCTCAAATAGAAGAAATCTGACAACAGATTCGACAGCGTGTCATTTTTATGCAAGGTAGGACTCCGTCTCATTACCTTTGCACGGTACGCGATACACTCGACGCACGTCTGCAGAGTAACAAACGGAGCTCACATTGAAACTTACGAAGGTATGACAAATATTGATATTTTTTCCACGCATTTTAAGGCTAAAACCATTACATTACCTCTAATCGTTTTTTCTAGCAATTATTGAAATCCAGTCATTATTTTTCGATGGCACTGTATTTCGTGAGGCCGCAATATGGGATTGGTGAAACGTATTTAAATGTGAAGGTCACATGGCTTCTCAATGTAGTGGTGTTAGTGGAGACAAAGGTCGTGTTCCAAAGGTTATTTAAAATATATCACATGGAAAATCCTTCTAATAGCCGGGAGTGTTTTTAATGGAAAAGACCAGTAGGATATATTGTAACCATAAATCACGGAACGACTTGTTTGTTTTACATTTACATGGACTAAACTCGAAAATGCCAACTTATCATACCAGAAAATGTCTAATTTGGCGTACGAATTGCGTCTTAATTACGAAACAGTTTATAGACAGCTATTGGAAACTCTTACTGAGCAGTTCATCCTGCTCCAAGAAGTGAATTCTCGTCATTCATGATTATTTAGTTAGACTCCAACTAAACCGTTGTTCTGTACCTTCCGAGTACTTCTATAGATTTCGTCCAGGGCTGGCATGCGAAATTAAATTCATGGCTGTGGGGACGAAAATAATGTAATTTCGCCGTAAGCGCGATATTCGGGATCGAAATGATAATGATTGTCGGTGCGTAATTAAATCAAAGCGAAACTTAATTCGAAGCGAAATTAATTTCGTTCCAGACTTTTAATTTTGCCCCCGGCGCGAAATTAATTTAGTTCCAGACTTATAATTTCGCTCCCGGCGCGAAATTAATTTCGTTCCACACTTTTAATTTCGCTCCCGGCGCGAAATTAATTTCGTTCCACACTTTTAATTTCGCTCCAGGCGCGATATTAATTTCGTTCCAGACTTATAATTTCGCTCCCGGCGAGAAATTAATTTCGTTCCACACTTTTAATTTCGCTCCAGGCGCGATATTAATTTCGTTCCAGACTTATAATTTCGCTCCCGGCGCGAAATTTATTTAGTTCTAGACTTATAATTTCGCTCCCGGCGCGGAATAAAGTTCGTTACAGACTTTTAATTTCGCTCCCAAGGCGAAATAAAATTCCCAAACGGCATTAAGTTTCGCTCTCCGACGTGTATTTAAAATGCATGAAACATTTAATTTCGTTGTTGAAATTAAAATACAGTATATTCGTTTCGAGAGTTAAATAATGTTCTGTACGATGTTCAAAGTCCTGACGTCTGTCTGTTAAGTAGTCAGCCCGAAGGCTGGTTGGATCCTCAAAAAGTACCGCCGGTAGGTTATGTGGGTAGATACCCACAAACACTCAAGGCAGCGCTATAGTGAGGCGTACTAGACAAGATGGGGGGTGAGGTAGATTGCCATTGCTTTCCTCACTGAGTCAGAACAGCAGTACTAACCCTATGAGTAGAACCCTTCACAGCATCCACAGGCACTGACTGCCCCGAATTTCATTACTAAGCACCACCCATACCTCAGTAGCTTCCATATAATCACAGCCATGTGTAAGACTGAGACAGCGGTGAAAAGCCACATTTTACTCTAGCCCGTGCCAACAGTCAAATGCAAATGAGTCGTCAAGTTACAAAACTCGTTTATTCAACTTGTGAATAAGGATCATTTTCATGAGAAACGTTTCTCTGGACTTTGCCTCACGTATCTTTTGTGTTTGTTGTTTTCTACTTTTGGTTGGTGTTTTTGTGTTTGCTTTGTGCTTTTGCTTTTGAATTTGACTTATTGCTTTTCTTTCTTGGTTTTGTGTTTGTGCTCTGCTTTTGCTTTTTTGAATTTTGCTTTATGTTATTTGTTTTTTGTTTTCTGCTTTTGCTTTTGTTTTTGAATTTTGCTTTTTGCTTCGTCTTTTTTGTTTTTGTTTTGTGTTTGTTTTCTGCTTTTGCTTTTATGAATTTTGCTTAGTGCTTTATGTTTCTTGTTTTCTGATTTTGCTTTGTTTTGTTTGTTCTGCTTTTGCTTTCTGCTTCGTCTTTTTTGTTTTGGTTTTGTGTTTGTTTTCTGCTTTTGCTGTTTTGGAATTTTGCTTTTTGGTTTGTGTTTCTTTTTTATTCTGCTTTTGCTTTTGTGTTTGAATTTAGCATTTTACTTCGTGTTTTGTGTTTTTGGTTTTGCATTTGTTTTCTGGGAAATCAAAATAAAACAAAATCAACAAAACAAAATAAAAACTAAAACAAAATAAAACAAATAAAACAAGACAATTTAAAACAAAATAAAACGAAATAAAGTAAAACAAAAAATAAACAAAACAAAATAAAGCAAAATAAAATAAAACAAAATAAAATGAGGTAAAATAAATAAAATAATTAAATAAATAATGTTACGACATGATCCTTATTCACAAGTGGATTAAACGATTTTTGCAACTGGACGACTCAAATGTAGTGCACGGGGTCGTTGGAATGAGGGAGATGGCTACCTGGGAGGCTTGTCGTAGTATAGTATCTATGTGTGCAGTATATGCGTCGACCGTCGTCTGGTTATCAAGTGGGAGATGGTCCGCACGGAGGTTATTGTTGACGTAGGCGCGGTATTCCTGCCAGTTTGCTGTGCAGAAATTCTGGACCATCCTGGGAGGTGGTAGTGGGGGAAGAGGGAAGTTGAGTAAAACGGGGGCATGATCACCTCCTTTGAGTGGCAGGACAGACACGTCAAACAGATGGAGGAGGGAGTTATGAGCAATGACTGCGTCGGGGTGGTATTGGAGGATGGACGGGTAGATTCTGGGAGATGGACGAGGGTGGCGTCGATGTGACGTAGGTAGATGTCTAGGCTATGAAGTTCTAGGGCCGAACGGGAATGAAGGTTGAGGTCGGCCATTAGAATTAAATGGGGGAAGACTTCAGACACGTGGGTAATGCAGTCTTTGGGGATGGGGTGGTAGGGACGAATGTAGAAGGTGGCTAGGCGTAGGACGCGGGAACAAATAAGGCTTTCGGGGAAGAAAAGAAACAGATTTCATTTCAGAAACAAAATGAAATGTTCCATGCATTTTAATTTCAGGCCGGAGGGGGGGACTAAATGCCGGGAACGAAATTGATGGTCGTTAACAAATTTTATTTCGCGCCGGCAGTGAAATTAAAAGTCTGTAATGAATTTAATTTCGCGCCAGGAGCGAAATTAAAAGTCTGTAACGAATTTCATTTCGCGCCGGGAGCTAAATTAAAAGTCCGTAATGACTTTAATTCCGCGCTAGGAGCGAAATTAAAAGTCTGTAACAAATTTAATTAAGCGCCAGGAGCTAAATTAAAAGTCTGTAATGAATTTAATTCCGTGCCAGGAGCGAAATTAAAAGTCTGTAACGAATTTCATTTCGCACCGGGAGCTAAATTTAAAGTCCGTAATGAATATAATTTCGCGCCAGGAGCGAAATTAAAAGTCTGTAACAAAAATCATTTCGCGCCGGGAGCTGAATTAAAAGTCCGTAATGAATATAATTTCGCGCCAGGAGCGAAATTAAAAGTCTGTAACAAATATCATTTCGCGCCAGGAGCGAAATGTTATTCCATTGAACAATTTCATTTCGCGACGCTAAATTAAATTGATAATGCATTTCGTTTCGCATGCCAGCCCTGATTTCGTCATGCAGAGTGAGCAAAACTGAGAATATCTAAGGGATGTAATGCCCGGCGAAGTGATAGTAGAATATATCAAAAAGATGTAGGCAGGTATGGGTGCTGTAAATCAGAGTTTAGTTTAATCAAAATTACGCGTAAATGGCTGCCAATGAAGTGCCATGTCATTCAATGAATTACCACCCTGTGAGGCAGAACAATCACAATTGAGTGGAAAAGCTTATCAGCCTCACCGTCATCAGACAAGTAACTATTCGGATATGGCAACAAAACCGTCCGTTGTGCTTTTTTGCTCATGTGACTGCTTGTGTAGCTATCGTGATAGTTCAGTTGGTAAGAGCATCGGGTCGGAAATCCTAAGATCCCACGTTCGAGTCATAGTCACGGCAGACATTTTAACTCTGTATTTAACAATTTGGTGGCTTGTAGGTTTTGTACACAACGCGACCTAATAGCTGAAAAGCTGTATTTCATAGAAAGGATTGGTCCTGTTTCAACACCGCAAATTAATATCATGTAAACTACAAACTCAAATCAATCAGAAAATATGTTTGAAAATGGCATCCGTACTCGCTGTAAAAACGTCAGATATCCAGAGGCAATTTGCACGGATGAATGATCCAAAACGCCATTCTGAAGATAACGCAAACGACCGTGAAAGCCTTGAGCAGTATGTTGATAGTGTTTTTGTTGATAATGTGACTACAGAGAGAGTTGATTGTAGAATGAATTCTTGGTTTCAAGTTGTTACAGGAGTCAGGCAAGGCTTTCGCCGTTACTGTTGATTTTGTCCTTGGCCCTTTTGTTGAAAGGCATAAACTAGCTGGGTGGGATTTATTTAGATGGAAACCCGGTAAGCAGTCTGGCTTATTCTAATAATCTGGTTGTAATAATAGACTCTGTCAAAAAGTTACAAACTAACATGTGAGAACTTGAACAGGGATGTAGGGAATGTGGTATAAATATCATTTTTCCAAACATGAAGATTATATCCTTAGATAAGAAACAAAAAAATTAGAATACCAAGTAGGAGCAACTAAATTGGAGCAGGTGGATCATTTTAAGTACATACAGTAGGCTGTGTATTCTCTCGGGAATGAAGGAGAGAATGTCGAGATGCAAAAAAGCTGAAGCAGTGAGTTTTCAGCTGCGATCTACAGTATTCTGCAAGAAAGACGAAACTCTCCCTCATGTGCCCCTATCCAGCATTGCAGATAAGGAATTTTAGGCACATAAAGTATGGACGCGAATTATGAAGCAAGCGTGACTCAGGAGTTCCCCTGGTCAAGTATAGAGTGGCACGCACGGCTGAATCTACGAAACTCATAAATAGTAAATAATTATTTATGATTTGGAGACTTAAGATGTAGCAGAATTTATAGGCCATGAATATTGGAAGCCACTGGTACAAATTTTACGAAACTCGGACCACAGGAAGTGAAGATATAAGCATTTCAAGAATACGAGTTATTCACCGCAGAAGAACACAGCATACATCAAGGGTAAGCGCACTGGAGTGGACAGCGAAGCACAGTAAGTGGAACAGTGAGTCAGTGGGCTGGAACCATCATCTCTGAAGAATATGAAAGCTGAGGTCAGTCAGTCTTCAGACAGTACTACAGTCAACAGTACAGTATTCTTCGAACAGTCATCGGCGAGCTTTCTCTCGATAATTTGCAACAGTCAGCCCAGACTCAGACACTTACATTTCTTCGGGATACCAGTCTGCATGGTCAAATATTAGCCAACGAACTGGGGCCATCTGTTAACTCAGATCTGTTAGGAGAATATCCTTAGCCCAGGTTTGGAATAGCATAGCGGGGCCAGTCTGTTTTACAGATTTGTGTTGAAGCATTCTTCATTACCCGACAACAGGATTAGCCAACGACTGGGACCAACATTCCCTAGCGTGTTGTGTGGAAGCATATTCCTTACCTAGATAGGTTTAGGTCCTATGTCAGGAAACATCGAATTTGAACCTTTGCAAGACAGTAAGATTATCAACTTAAAATGTTTATGTCAAAACTGTACTGAAAATTATTGCTGAACTGAAATCACGGAGTGAGTGGGGTGATACCTTATTTTTTCGGTAGCCCGAGCTATAATGCCGGTGACTCGTGGAGTTGGGCGTGCAGATTATGAACAAGTTATCGCGATCGTGAGCATGTGTTGCTAAGTGGAGTGCGAGTAGAATGGAAGCCGATACGCGACAGAAGACGTGAAAGTGTATTTTTGATTAGCTTTATGCACTTGGAACGTTTCTTTTCTACGAAATATCAACATTTTCTGTACATTTGAGTGAAGCCAACCATTAAGTATATTTACGCATTTTCTTCTACGTCTTCTACGTTTGTCATGCGTCATGCTATAAGGAACCGAAGTAGTAGGTCACCGAATTTTGATTTTTTTACTAATATTTGAGTAATAGGTCATCAGCCTTAGATTATTTTCATCTTTAATGAATACTAGGAAGGAATTAACTTTTTTGAATCGACATTTGCACCTTTCAAATAATTCATTCCAGGCCTACATTTTCGTATGATAATGAATAATAATTATTATTGAACAGTTTATGAACATTTTCTTTAAATACTTGAGAGTTTGAATATTTAAATTAATTGCTGTGACCAGATAAGATCGGATAGTAAAATACTGTATAATTTATAGTTGAGTAATGCAGTAAATAATGGGACAGGACACGGAAGGTATTCAAATACTGGATGAATTTCAATGTATAACGTAGGGACTAAAATTGTTTATGCAGTAATAGAAGGGTAAACAGTAAAATGGCCGAATATCTTATGAAATATATGTAGAAATACTTTGATCACAAATAACTATGTGATGTCAGAACATTACAAGTTGTTTATGGAGCAGTGAGGTCCTTGAATCAATGCAGGCATGTGACTTGCTGGTGTTGAATTAATTATATAGTTGAATTGGTTATGCAGTTAGTGAACTGAAATAATAATAATAATAATAATTGAAGTTTTGTGGACATAATGCATAAGCCACAGCGAATAATTGCCCGATGTGTTCAAAAATATAATGTTGTTGAAATAGTGATGTTCTGTTAAAAGAAGAGTAAGACCAAATGGTTGCCCAATATTGTATTGTATCTGGTTATCATCAGTAGAATTCAGTTCATAGTTCTGATCAATTTTACCCACCTCGTTTTCGAAGCCGAGTTTTGTGTGAAGTTGTTGGAAGAAATCCACAGTTAACTAATACGTGGAATGGTTGAATATTTTGTGCAAAAATCCGAGATCTTATTAATTTCAATCTGAAAAAATGAAATCTAGATATTGCTGGAAATGCAATAAATTAAAATTTTAAGAAAACTGGACAAATAAAATAAATTAATAATTAAAGAATCAAGGAAAATTTAGAATTAAACAATAAATTGTTATAAATTAAGTATATGATTTATGCGGTTGAATTAATAATCACATTTTTACGAATTTATTTTAATAATAATAATAATAATAATAATAATAATAATAATAATAATAATAATAATTGGTTGAGTGAAACAACTAAACAAATATTATGTGAATGAATTATTTAAACAAGATTAAGTCCATTGTGTTGAAAATAATTTCTGACAATTTAACTAAAATAATTTTCCAGTGAATTATATATTTAAAATATTTAAATTTGAATTTGGTGATAGAGGTATCGCACAGGAATGCAATCTTTGTGTAGAAATATTAATATTTGAAATTCATGTTCTTCAAATATTGATATTGAAAACCTACAAGTTCAAAATCGAATTAAATTTGCAATACCAAGTAAAACAATGAGTAAAAATTCCTACGATAGATGATTATGGTGATAAACCATAAATTAATGAAATTTTGATTCTATTAAGAAGTCAAACATGTGATTTATGTGGCAAGTTTGAAATCAAACATAATTCTATGACAACGATTAGTGAAATTCCCAATATAATGTCGACGAACACTGACAGTCTTTTGGTGAATAATGATCTTGATTGAATGACATTGATAATATGCAACAATCATGTGAATAATGCAACACAGGCGTCAGACGGACTGATAATGAATCTGAATGGCATGCTCTTACTTGTAAATAGTTTAACACGGTACCAAATGGACTAATATTTTCTGGTTATCGATCAGTGTTTTTCAAATCAGTGAAACAATAGTGTTTTTTACTGCGTGTGGGATTATTCTTAGCAGTGTTGATATTTCTTTTCGTGTGTGGAATCTTTTTCCAATTTTCTCTTCTTTTCAATTTAATGTCATTTTAAGTAAATAAAATGAGTTATTATAAGAAATTGTGATATTTTCATTTCCCCTTGCTCATCCTTATTGTTGCATCGAACCGAAATAAGGGAATCCAGTCTAGTATTTATTTTTGTTGTTGCTTAGCCCAGATAGCCCTGAGATAGTTTTTGAGTCTCGTGCTAAACTGATTTCGGCAATATGCGTATGTGGTCCTTGGACTTCGGTCTAAACGGTCACACTACATCACTCAGCATTTAGTCCGACCTCGTTGCATTGATGTGAAAGTGAGAGCTGGATAGACTCAGGATATTTCATACATAACCTAGAGGTAATTGATATAAGGGTAGCACAAATGATTGCTGGGAAAAATGGATCGGAGAAATGTCAGGAAGGTACTCGTAATGAAGATTTAAAGGCTAGGTTAGAAATGAGCTTGTTAGATGAAGCCGTTCATATGGGCCTGGTCAGATGGTGGTGACATGTGAAGAAAAGTGGTGTACAGTAGGATAGCTTGCATAGGGGCTTATTTATTGGTTGTTTTAAATTCATTTGTCTCCTCAAATAGTTAAATTTTGCACAAACTATGTCATTTACAAAGTAACAGATCGGCCTTTAGATTGCTTCATGACTGCATCAGTATTCACCTCAACATAGTGGGCGTGTAGCGGAGTAAGTGAAGAATTAGCGTAGGGTTAGAGGAGGTAAAAGTCCCTCCCGCAGGTGTGTTGCGTAATCATGAGCTGATTGACACTGGAGAGGCTTTTATTGACTTCCCGTCTATCAAGTTATTCTGGACCGCTGTATAAAGGACGCCCTCTCCCAATATTGCCTCGTTATTGGCCTGTTCTCGAAAAGAGAAAAATTGTTATTTAAACTACCAATCTAATTAATAGCACAAGAGCCACTCAATATTTTCGCTTACCTATTATTGCCTAATGATTCACAGGTCAATTTCAGGGAGCCATTTCCTGCAGATGTATACTTTCAGCTACCTGCCAGACATTCGAGAGAATTATAATAATCTCGTTAGAAGAAGGAAAGTGTTACTCTGAAAAGCTGCAAGCTCTGTATCATTTCAGTACCATATAAATTAACTGTGCTCAAAAGACTTTGTATATTCAGGATTCGTGGAGTTTCATCATGCAGCATAAATGTTTAGTCACAGTAAAGTACCGATGTTATTCATGAAAAAAAAAACAACTCACTTACATTGGACTTGAAGAGTCATTTAGAAATTTGAGGCACATAGTTTCGCGGAGACATTCACTGCACGTAGACAAGAAAGAGACAATGTAGGAAAAAATTTAACATCAGGTACAGGATACTGGTAGTTTTTGCTATTAATTATAAATTAAAGAGGCAGAATGTTGTATTAAATGAAGTTAATTTATGAGTACAGTGAAACCCCTCAAATCCGAACCCCAGAACCGAAATCCCGGCTAATCCGAACGAGTTATTTTCGACAATTTCAAGTTTGGAATAAAAAGAGAAACTTATTTTAGTCATAAAACAATTATATATTCTACAACATAACGTTATTTTAAATAATTAGTTGAAAAATTAACAAAGAAGTACAGTTAGCACACCTAACAAAGTGTAAATGTGCCTAAGCTACATAGCCTACTTATCTCATCCAGGATTGAAAAACGGAAAAGTTGGTTATTGTAATTCCTTAAGTTAATCACGTTGCAAAAACAAATGAAATAATAATAGAAATACACAAAATATCACTTAATCTTTCACTTGAAATCAGTTATCTTCAATTGTCGAAGCGACGAAATCATTTCCGCGGTGGCAATCGTGCGCCAGCGTCGCATAAACATGACATCGTTTGGCGTGACTACTGCGTATTGTTCTACGAAGCGCAATGCGATGTCAAGAGCAGATGCAGCTTCAGTATAAGTCACATTGTTTCTCGGAGTTTCTTCTTCCTCACTGTCGCTAGCTCAACATACAGTCTTAAACCGTAACGAGGGCTGGTTATTATGTTATGGATATTTTCGGCTAATCCGAACAAATTGAAATCCGAACAGGCTACATCCCCAATTAGTTCGGATTTCAGGGGTTTCACTGTATAACCATTTTAACAAACGAAAATAGTTTCAATCGAATTAAGGGTGCCACAATTTATATTTGAAAGTGTCTAACTTGGCGACAGTCGACAGTTCACGCCAGATCTACTCTTTTTTTTTGATTGAAGAACGTGCCCCGAGACACAGATTAGGCTTTTTCTTGATATTTTTCCTTGTGCGTTGCTGGTCTCTGAGCCTTGTATATACCTCTCATAGATCACAGACCACCTCATGGTGTAGCGGATAGCATTCTTGGCTTTCACCCTGGAGGCCTACTGTCTCTGCCAAAAATGTAATTCTGGTCTGAAGGCTGGAACAGGGTACACTGAGCCACATGGGGCAACACTGAGAAGAGGTTGGTTTGATTCCAACCTCAGCCATCCTGGAAGTGGTTTTCCGTGGTTGCCCACTTCTACTGCAGGCAAATGCCGGGTCGGTTCGTAACGTAAGGCCACGCCCGCCTCCTTCCCAATCCTAACTTGAATTACAAATGCGCACACTAATACAGTCATGAAAATATCACAGGATATCAGACAAAATATCCACGAACACTCAAGTACACGGGGATAAATAACCACGATGTACAAACCCCTCAAACGAAAGAAAAACCACCTTCAAGCGGCCATCAACAGATCCTGATCACTGTGTTGAGGTTTAAATTTTGCACTAATAAAAATCTACTATTGTAGCTCGTCTTTGGTGTTTATAATACGATTAGCAATTTGAATCTCGTAATACGGTTGGCTTGTTTTTTGTTAAAGGTTTCATGAATTACGTGAGTGTTATTATATATGCACGTGTATACAATTTAGAATAACACAATATAATAAAATAATGAAATAGTATTTACTAAAATATCATGTACTAGAAATTCTATTTGTAATGTTTACTTAACTTAGTAGAGTTATCACCGCTCAGCAGTGTTGTCTTGTCGCCCGGCTCTTATCTAGTATCTGTTGATGGCCGCTTGATATTCGAAACGCGTAATCCTAAATTTACCCATTATAATAGTGATAAATAACTAATACATGTTATTTTCTCCAAGAGTGTATTTAAAATGTTATACATTGTACCTCACCCACTCATTGGGCAAATTCGTATTGACCGACTGAAAAGCTACAAATGACAGCTTTTATAGGCAACACTGAATGAATGGCTTCAAAAGTTTACATTCCTACCAACATATATCTTCTCCTAATTAGTAGTGGCCAGAAACATCTATCCTCGCACACTCGTCTTAATACCTCTTCATTTGTTACCCTGTCTACCCATCTGTTCTTCATTCTCCGTAACGCCACCTTTCACACGCTCCTATTCTTCTCTTTTCTGCTGCGAAAACAGTCCAAGTTTCACTTCCATAGAGTGATACGCTCCAGAAAAAGACTTTCAAAATGACTATCTAATACACCTAAATCTATATTATACAGGGTGTCACAAAAATGCACGTAACAAATTTCAGGACACATTCCTCACACGTAGACGAAGAAATTATATTATGAACATGGGTCCGGAAACGCTTTGTTTCCATATTACAGCTCATTGTCTCCAACTCATTAATTATGGGAAACACACAAGAACAGAACTTTCGAATCACGGGGAACATGCACTGTTGGTTACATCTGGTTACGTTGTCATAATCGAAGGTGCGCCGCCAGTGTTTTGTTTTACATGGCCCTGTTTCCATGCGACTTACGGCATTACTTGTTTACAGCTGTGCGACAAAACATGTACAATGGAGCACCTCCTCATTTTAGTGTTAATGTCAGTCGGCTTCTAAATAACAGGTTCGGTGACAGATGGATAGGTAGAGGTGGACCAATTTCCTGGCTTCCACGCTCTCCGGACCTAAACCCAATGGACTTTTATTTGTGGGGTCATTTGAAACCTCTTGTGTATCGAACCCCAGTACAAGATGTTCAGAGTATCCGTGCCCGTATTATGGAAGGTTGAGAAACCATACGCAATACTCCAGGGATACTTCAGCGAATCCGAGATTTACTACGACAGCGGGTTGTTGCATGCATCAATGCGCACGGAGGGCATATTGAACATCTCCTGTCAGCAAGAGTTGCATATGGTATTGACTTCGAATTCAGCCCCGCTTAAGACTTTGACTGAGCCGAGGTTCGAACCGACTTGTGAACCATGGGAGAGAAAAATTGGAAATTTGGAATTAAAACAATTTAATATTTATATATGCATTTTGGGAAGTGAATGATGCATAATGAAACTATCTTGGAAAATTTTGGAGCATTTTATGGAATTATTATTTGGAAATATCCTGGTGAATGAGATTTTAACTAAGGAAGAGTCAGATCATTCGAGGCTGGAAATTGAACAAGGCTTCATATTAGCAAGCAGAAAACCAGTTTTGGTTGGTCAAGGCGACAATAACAAATTATGCACACGACCCGCTGATAAGAGGCTAGATCCAGGAGCTTCTATCATGATATTGCAACAGCCAATCAGATTGAGGCACATACATTTTGTGGGAATCGCTTTAATATAAATTTGGCTTATATAAAGCGATATGAACACTTCTACAGGTGTAGAATACAATATGGAATTTGGTTAAATAGAAGTATAAATTATTGGCTAGGAGAGAAACTATGAGTTTATTTCAATTAAAATGCATCCGTGTGGGAATCGCTTTAATATAAATTTGGCTTATATAAAGCGATATGAACACTTCTACAGGTGTAGAATACAATATGGAATTTATTTGGTTAAATAGAAGTATAAATTATTGGCTAGGAGAGAAACTATGAGTATATTTCTAGTAAAATGCATCCGTGTGAGGCTAGCAGTGCAGGCTAGTTTTGACACGCGCGCCATCGCAGAGAGGGAAGCCAGGACTCTTACTCAGCTTCTTGAACCTAGCGGACGTTTTCTGTCACGCGTCCAGCAGAGCATTACCATGTTAAAGAAGTACGGACGACAGACGAAGTAGGACGGTTTGGAGATCAACCATTCGCCGAGGAAGAAATACGAGAAGCCGGTGAAATATAAATGCACTTGCTGCAGAAGTGAAAAGCATCTATTCAGTATCGAAACCATTAGAAGAAGACTTCGTTACAATAGCACTATTCATCAGCGAAGCGATAAACAGCAGCATTGCTTACTACAGCTATATTATTGCAGCATTCAACATTCTACAGTGCAATATCAAAGTCAAGATGACCGTAATAAACCTGAGTAAGGGAGGACGAATTTATTCAACTATTATTGAGAAGATTATAATGAGCAACTAAACAAATGGAAGGAGGTTAGTCTATACCATAGATTGGAGATTCTGAGTGATCTAGAAGACCGGGAATCGATAAATCTACAACTGCTTATCAACATGCAGTGTTCTGAGATGACTTCCGATACTACAAGTGAGATGTCCATTACCACCAGAAAGAGATATCAACCCAGGACATTCAGATCTACATTGATGATGACGATCTGCTACACGAGAAGAAGAAGATGGACGCATGCAGTCGTTTGAACCAAGAGATCCAGATACCAGGTCGCTGACCGTAAAAAGAGAAGACTTGCCGTTAGCCGAGAAGGACGAGCTGTCTCGCAGGTGTTCGCAGCACGATCCAGACCGGGGAGCGATCATATGGTTGGCACACGCTTGGCCGGAACCCGTTTCCAACGCAGACGACTCGTACCAGCAGTTCGAGCTGAACATCGAGCATATCTAATGAAGGTATTCACGACACCAGAAGCCATCAGAAAGGTAGAAAAACTGAATGCCCTCAGATCTGTAGTTTTGCAGTAATATTTGTTGTTATTGAGGGGTGACCAACTTCTTTGTAGATATTCTTATCTTTATCCTATGTTTATTGTAGCTAAATTTTAGAGATTCGCTGCAATTCTTTGATACGTATACGTGTGTCGTTTCAGACGTAATTTCTTTCATTTTTGACCTTTGATACTTCGTTTCTTATATATTTTGAAGGAATCGTTTTTAACATGCTCACTTTCGAACGAAACTCGTTTTATAAACGAAAGCTTCGATAGTAATATATTTCGAAGGGAATGCTTCGATAGAAACATATTCCATTGGAAATACTTCCCAATAGTAAGAATATTTTTAACGTTAAGATTGCTATTGATAGTTACAAATGCGTAACAGCGACAGAATACATTTGTATAATTATATTGCATTTATAAAAGAAAGCATTATTGTAAAATGCTGTAACATTGTTTAAGAAACATTATTATATCAGAATATAACTGGAACACTTATTTATAACAATATGGAAGTTATACTATTCCAATTACAGAATACAATTTATTTGACAATGATATAGTCATGGACGATTGTTATTATGAAAGTACACTATAAAATAGGATCATCTTAGGGACAATTGAGGTCAAATGATGCCTAAAGTTATTAACAATTTCTTTGGAAACATTGTTAAACTGAAATGACAGCTGACAGGAGATTTGTTAGTGTACCTGAGGTCTTGTATGTCATAAAACAAGCATAATTATGAATAATTTTATTCATTTAAATGTACACCAGATGCGTGAGGATATGTATTTATATTTATCAACTAGTAAAGACGAGCGAACTACGAGTTAGTATTGTTTATATTTGGTAACGTGGAAAAACAGTCTATTATGGAACTAAGTGAACAAAAGGGCTATTGAAAGATATAAGAAATACTGTGTGAGGTGAATTGTAGTGAACAAACATGTAATTGTTGTTAAAAATGCACGAGGTTAAATAATTTAGAGGAGATATGTAGTTAGGAGTGCACTCTGAACGGTAGTATACAATTGTGTATTAACCTAGTAAAGTCACTGATTCTTCTACAAGTTTGTAGCAAGATGGGTTTCTTATTGAAGTAATGCCGTGCGGAGCAATGAAGTTTGTTGGTAGTAATGAAAATTCATTCATTCATTCATCCGTTTATTTGCAATTGGGTGTGTGATCCCCGGTGGCAAATTAGATATACATAACAAATAAATAACTGTACATAACAATTCACTGACAATTAAACTGGAGTATTTACACAAATAGTCAGTCTTTTCTTAAACACACCTATATGTTTGGGAAAAGGCTCTAAGGCTGCGGCAGGTAGAGAGTTCCAATTATCAATGGCACGGTTTACGAAAGAATATTTACCATAATTTGTTCGCTGTGGTCGGCCCTTAACTTTGAAAGGATGATCGCTCCTACCCATGTAAGTAGGCTTTTCCATACGTTTGCTAAGCTCACCCCATGCTGGTTGATTTGTATACGTGTTGTACATAGCGCAGAGTCTAGATTTCATCCTCCTAGCCTCAAGTGATTCCCACCCAAGTTTCTTTAACATACGGCTCACACTGCTCCTGGGATTAAAGTCACTGAGCACACATCTTGCGGCCTTTCTTTGTACCATTTCCAACTCATTTATGAGCCCTACTCGATATGGATCCCAAACCGCCGAGGCGTATTCCAGAATAGGTCTTACAAGTGACAAATATCCTAATTCTTTAGCAGAGGTATTACTTCCTTTTAATACCCTCATTACAAAGTGCAGGGATTTGTAAGCTTTAGAAACTACACATCCTTTATGACTACTCCATTTCATATCATTTATTACGTAAACGCCCAAATATTTGCAAGAATCTTCTTCTACAAGTATTTCCGAGCCAATGTTATATTGAAAATCTTGCCTTCGCACTTTCCCTATTTTTATTAGACTATATTTTCTTGTGTTTATTTTCATTTTATTTTCAATCGCCCACTTATAGACCAGGTTCAGGTCATCTTGAAGTACTGCATTGTCTTGTGAGTCATGTATCTTTCGACATATTACACAATCATCCACAAACAATCGACTGTCACTGGGAATCCCATTTGGTAAGTTTGGAGCGTAGCAGACGCTGTTTATGAATATTGTTCACCGTATTACGAGAGAAGGAAACGTATTGCCATGTGGAGCAACGAATTGTTACAGTATGTGTAAAAAGCACTGACATGAGGGTTAGTATTTGTATTGTTCATGTCAGAGAGTATCAGTATAAGATCCACGATGTATATTTTGAGGCTTTTTAACTAGTTTCGCATCGCTCTTTATCTTATTGCATTTTACTCATTGACACGACATATTCTAAGCTATATTTAACGTAAGTGTTCGATATACAAGCTTTACTTATTATGAAAAGTTACCAGAGATACCTAAAAATGTATTGTTGTGTGAAACATTGTTCATAGAACTGTTTTTTAACAGAGACACTAGAGGACTGTGAGATCGCGACTGATAGTGCGAATAGTATTTTAATACCGTGTTAAACATAGAATGGTGTATATAATGTATATATTTCAACTACATTTAATTAAATTATTATTATTATCTTATGTATTCACATTTTACGCACGTATGTGTATAATTCATTTTTTTATATTGTTAACTTAATTTATGATGCTTGAACGGCTGATGCTGATCAGACTGCTTCAGTGACAGAGTCACAGTGTGATTATTAAATGCGTAAACATTTTATTAATTTATTAAATACTTACATTTTTGAATTGACATTGTTTATGAACATTTATAGCACAGATAGAAGGACTATCTGACGTGTGATTTATTTTATTTTTACTTGCTTTTATTTCTATTGGTGATCGGGAGTTTATTGTTTGTAATTTATAGTAATAAATCCCAGGCACTATTTTTTTTTGTTTGCCTGTTCGTTTTTTATAAATCAGATCACCTTTTCATTTTGCAATCGAGATGCGATAACACTGCGAATTAGTTACTAGAATTCACGTAGTGCCAACTTTCACCGTTCACGCCCGAGATCCGAGATTCTCGTCCTACCATCATGTTATGGGTATTTTATTTCTAGTAAATGTGTAACTAACCAGCAGTGTTGTTGCATGGCCGGTATGTATCGAGAGTTTCCTAGTCATTATCCTAGTAGGGTAGTGTTGGTTTATCTGGCTGGGTATCGACCTCCCTACAATCCTTTTCCATCTCAGCGGATATAGGCTATGACTATGCGGAATTCGGGTGCAGTATGCTAGTACGTTCTGTTCTTGTATGTATCCCATGATTAATGAGTTGGAGACAATGAGGTATAGGATGGAGACAAAGCGTTTCCGGACCCATGTTCATATAACATAATGTCTTCGTCTACATGTGAGGAATGTATCCTGTAATTTGTGCCGTACATTTTTGTGACACCCTGTATATGTCAACAGATATATTTCTGTAGGAATCCTTTCATTGCCTGAGCCAGCCTACTTTTTATATCCTCTTTGCTAAGTCCACCACTGGTTATTTGCTTCCTAAGTAGCAAAGTCTACTACTTCCTTTACCATTTCACCTGAAAATTTGACGTCAATACGGGTTTCTGAAATTAATTGACGAAATTTATATTCGGAACACCCCTCGTATTCATATGGAATCGTTACGGCATGGCTATAAAAAGCAATATGTGTCAGTTAAATAAACATGTGTCGTGCAACGACGTGCTTGCTGTGAAACTCAAGGGAGTGGTGCGGCGTGGCAAGGGAAGGCTTTCCTTTAATTAAGTCCCTATCAGCACGGCAGCAGATCCTAGCAGTGAGGGGGGAAGGGGAGGCGAGATATTCTTTGTCCTCATGATGAAACACATCGATCGCAGTGTGGCCTAGTGCATGCTTGCTGTTCATCTGAAAATTGTTTCTAGAATTAAAATGTGTAATCCATTGTCATTCAATATGTTAAAAATTGTATGAGGAATATTCATCAAACATTCCGTATTATCCAGCATGAATATGGCATTAATGAACGTGCCTTTAAAAGATTAGCAATTACACTGATATCCACGAATGATCTTGGACTACTACGATAAAAGAAATCTGAAGTAGCGCTTACTTTTATTCACTCCATCCCTCAGGGTATGTCATGTGTAGTGGCTAGCATTCGTCGCTGTCACCGCTGAGGCCCGGGTTCGATTCTGGGCTCAGCCATGAAATTTAATTCTGGCCTGAAAGCTGGAACTGGGTACACTGAGACTCGTGCGGCAACAATTCGAAGCGGCAGGTTCGATTCCTACCTCAGCCATTCTGGAACTGGTTTGGCGTGGTTTCTCACTTCTACTCCAGGCAAATGCTAGGATGGTACCTAACTTAAGGCCACGGCCACTACCTATTCGCTTCCTACCCAAATCCTACCTCAATTACAAATGCACACACTAGTACAGACATCAGAGTGACACAGGTTATAAGAAAAGTTCCACACACACCGAAGCACACGGAGCTACATGACCACGATGTTGTAAAGCCCCTGAAAGAAGTAACAGCAACAACCGTATGTCATGTAATCCACTCAGGTGTTCACTTTATGATGGAAGTTGGATATGCAATGAACTATCAGACTGACAGATTGCGTGTTTGAGAATTTCGGCTTCATAAGCAGATTTTTGTTTGATTTTTTATTAAAAAATTAGCGTAGGCTAGTAGTGCCGGGAGTGTCCGAGGAGTTGTATGGCTCGCCAGAGTTTGTAGTTGCTTCCATGCAGATACCCATGGGTAGAGCTACATGTACCGTCGCGTGTGGAGTGTTGTCTCGGGAGGAAAGTGTGAATGTAAGGACGAGGAATTGGAAGGTAGCGGCTGTTGCCTATAGTTAGGGACCAACCCCGGCATTTGCCTGGAAGGAAGATGGGAAACCACAGAAGACCAGCTCGAAAGATGCCAGCGGGGGGATTCGAACTTCCTCGCTTCCCGGATGCAAGCGACTGCCTTCAGCCACGCCACAACGACCACCGCAAAAAAATAATAAAAAATAAAAATAAAAAATAAACAATGTTCGATCTTTTTATTAGGGCAACTTACCATCACTGCCGAAGATGAATTCTTCGTCTGAAATATATCTACTGGTTGAGTAATAAATGTCACGGGGACTGGGAGCAACAGCTGGTACGGCACTTGTCCCTCGGAGTGAAACCTAGCACAGTTGGTTGGCACGCTTATACTGGATTGATAGCGATCAACTTCAAGGTTAAATTAGTGCTCATTGACGTCTCTAAAATCACTGACAGTTAAAGGGGCATCCTTCTTTAATATTATTATAATTATTATTACTATTACTCAATATTTAATATTTTTCAGTCGGTCAACACAATTGTACCCAATTGTAATGGGTGGTTCCCTCATCCTGAAAAATTTACCTGAGACTAACACATAGACCGCACTTGGATGACCAGGTTCGATCGTAAAGCGATCATCATCGGAACCTTTACACCTAAGCTATTAAATCAATGACTACAAGTATGGGTATTCATAATTACAGTATACACACATAGTTGCAGTAGTGATTAAACTAACACAACTAGTTAAGACATGTGATTTTTGTTGAGATACTGATAGTGGTGATGGGCCTTCAAGTTTGCTTGTTTAATGTGATTATGTGAATGTTATTAGATTGTCAGTTTATTGTGGATTGTGCACTTAGCTGTTAAAGTGATGTGTAGCCCGTTCCCGTTCTGCTGCCGACACCGCTGCCTACAGCTCAAACATCCGAATTGCTTCAGCTTTCCGTCACGGGAAAGTCCATGACGAAACTTCACATTAAGGGCTTTCTTTTTCCAATTCCTTATCCTATTCTCGTTAGTATTCAGCTCATTTACTGGCGAGTCTGTTGATAAAATATGGAGAGGTGTATAATTACCATAAGGTAAAGATACAGAATGATGCAGAGGGAATATTCCGTGTTTGGCTTGGAAGAACGCTTGCAGCTTTGTTCTATTTTTTTGTGTCTTGAACGCGGGAATGTAATGTTCTCGGTTGCTTATTTATTTATTTATTTATTTACTTATTTATTTATTTATTGTTCTTATAACTGGCTTACACCTAAAAATATGAAACTCATGTGTTGTGCATACATGACATATGTCTATGAAGTTATAAAACCATCTCAAGTTTTGTTTTTGTTGAACGTTTGGTGACACAATTCTTAATACTAATATTTAAACATTTAATTCTGTTTAAGGGAATGGGTATGTAGAATACAAGAGTCCAAGTGATATGGTAGCAGGAACCAAAGAAACATACGTATTACTTAAAAAACCGAGTTTGTGTCAATTTCAACGTTCATAGTATAATATGTATTGCACCTACAATCGGTGAATGTTTGTGATGCTCAGTTGTATTTCTTAGCCAATAAAATATACATCTAGGCCGATTTGAGGGAGATTGAACACGTTAAGTAAATAATATTAATCATGCTGCTTTATGCTAATAATATGTTTATGTTCGACCTTCACTATTATTTGTCAGAAAACTGTATCATAATGATGGTCATTATAACACTATTTTTCATTATGAAACAGTTTCCATATGCTTGCGTAAATTAAACTGGTGAAAATCCAAATCCAATTTCTACACAGAGCGTTGTTTTCAAACGCAATCGGTGGCATTTTTACTGAATACTGGCGCTCAATCTGCACATATGGCATTGAAGCACACAGAGCGCATGCGTCGGTCGATCAGAGAGCTTGGAAATCAGAGATATACTACCCAACGCAGCATCCGATCACAAAATTCTAGTGACAATCTCAACAGATATTTATGAATATTTATGTTAAAACATATAATAAAGTTATAATTATCGTCGAACATAAACAGTCGTAGGCAACTCGCCTATAATGGTAATTAAGACACTGGTATGGAAATTATAAAACTCGCATACGCTCGTTTTATAAAGATACTCGTGTCTTAATTATAGCCATTATAGGCTCATTGCATAATGTACTATAGTTGAGCCAATGAGGTTATGTTACTATTGGTTTCTCCTACATGTGGTATCATATCTATCAATGTATGAGCGCGAGATTGAAAAAGCGCATGATGTGCTGTCGAATATGTCTAAGTTGAATTTAAGAATAAATTGTAGTCTCCGTAAAGACATGTTGCTGGTCTTTCAAGCTGACGCCCGTAGGCAACATGCGCGTCGTAATGAGTTCAATTATTATTATTATATTATTTTTCAAGAAATTCTTTTTCGCAACTGAACCAATATGCCGTTAGTGACCACTCCAATTCGTTTCTTAATACAGTTGTTTTTATCGAAATTATTCAGACATCCGTTTTGAAGATTGTCTTCAATTGTCTGAAGGAGAATGCTATTTTAATTCCAATTTTTAAGTCCAGGAGCAGAACTGTTAACTGTTAACTGAATTTGACAACACATTATTTGTTCACTATAGGTATTAGGCTGTTACATTAATACAAACTAATTGTACTTCGCTACACTAGGAAACAGTTCTCTGTTCTATGATGTTTACAGGCTTTATTACTTAATATCATACGGCTGCTTGATGGAGGAGAACATAAAATCATCATCTGATATGAAATATTATTTATCATTGAGTATTTCAAATAGGCTACTGAAGAAGTAATAATCAATAGTGTGCTGGCGATAATTTAACAACGTGATGGTTGAAATGGAGGGTAGTTAGCACACCGATCAAGTTTGAAAATTTTAAATTAAGATACCTAAATCTACTTCGATTCAGAAATATGTTTCTCATTGTGAGAATTATTCAAAATATGCAAGTAATTAAATCACACCAGGTGGAAACTAATTCACGGTACAACTTGAAATATACAGTCATAGATCAAATGCAGAGATGATTCCCTGCCACTGTTACTCACCTATCAATCACAAGTCAACTGTACAAACTGGCTGAATCTATACTGCCCACACCCCTTCTAGCTAATATTTCACACATTGCTTTTGTAATGGTATATTTTCACCCTTCTCTTGAACTTAAACCGTTGCCCGTTCTATTTGTCGACGTCCTGGAAAGCTCAAGGTGTATAACACTCCATGTAATAACCGCAGTTCCCAGTAAACTGTTCCTCATGATCCTGACGTAGTGGCTAGCATTCTTACGGTCATCAAGGATGTCGGTACGTGACGTCTAGCAAATACTGTACGTATTTAAGGTATGTTCAGGACCCTAAATAAACAAGGAAATGCATCACATGAATGTTGTTTCGCTGTTTGGTATCAGGCAGTTAAGGAGTTTGTAAACATAATTACAAATCCTTATGTAACATGTAGCTAGTCCTGTCCCACTGAAACACGGCCACCACATTAAGAATGATTCAACGGATAACATGTAACTAGTCTTACCATACATACTGTCACAACTTTTGAGATTGGCTGTACTTTCCCCCTTGTAAGGGCCTCCACATTCCTGTGTTGTAGCACCAGCTATGAGTCATTCTGAGTGCAGCTGCAGTAGTGAAAAGTTCTGTGTGTTCGTTTTTAAGATGGAATGGGGCGATCACCAAACTCGTGTAGATGTGGTGGCGCTGCACTAGGTAGGCAAATCCCCAGGTGAGATTTTCAAAATATTCCAGACACTCAAAATAAGCAAAAGGTTCGTGTACCGCACTATCCAGCGCTTCCTTGAGACTGGAACTGTGAAACACCGAGACAGAGTAGGAAGATCACGCACAGTGTGGACTCCAGAATTGGTGAAAATAGTGGCAGCTCGAGTGCGAAGAAATCCTGTGCGGAGACAGTGTGTGACGGCTTATGAGCTGAAAATTTTCAAAATGTCTTGATCTCACACATTGAACAGTAACCTGGGACTTCATGAGTACAAACGACGGAAAGGACACCTGCTCACAAATGCGATGAAGGAACAGGGGCTCAAAATCAAAATGCTTGCTGTCGCGTCACGCAGTGAATTGTCACCGAAAAATCCTTTTTACTGATGAAAAACATTTCAGTGTTGAGGAGACTTTTAATGCCCCAAAATGGCAGGGTATATGCCAGATGCTCTGCACAAGCTGCAGAAAGGCTCCAAGGATCCAGAAGGGTCCATCATCCTTCATCTGTCATTGTGTGGTGGGGCGTGAGCTACGAAGGTACCATGGACCTCCATCAGTGAGAAAGGGGTCAAAACGTCGGCCAAAGTGTATCAGGAGACAGTGTTGAGGCCACCGGTCAAGGAACTCAACAACAGCCTCTTCCATGGAGAATGCTGGAGCTTCCAGCAGGATTCAGCCCCAGCACGTAAGGCTCGCACATCTCAGGAGTGACTTGGGGCCAATGTTCCGGACTTTATTTCGACCTCGGATTGGCCTTCTGCAAGTCCGGACCTATATCCCCTTGACTACAAAATGTGGCCCAAGCTTCAGGAGATGGCTTGCAAGAAGTGACATCCAAATATTGAAACTTTAAAGTGTTCTCCTTTGAATGCAGCAGCAAATTTGCTGATGGAAGTGGTGCACAATTCAATTGATGAGTGGCCACAAAGACTTAAGGACTGTGTTGTGCCAAAGGTGGCCATTTTGTATAATGACATGTGATAATGATTTGTTACACATCCATTTAACTAATAGCATTGGGATATTAAAATATCTCAAGCCATTTAGTGCAAATTTATTGGAAACTTTATGGTAAGAGTATGTAGCAACTGTAAGACCCTGGTGGACTGATTGCTGTTTTGGTTAATTTATGACTACTACATTTTCATGATGTTGTGCCCTATGAAACCTCACATAGTCAGTACAGCTGGATGGTTGCATAATGCTTCATTTCTTACCTCACTTATGCAGAATGAGAACTTCTGAACCAAATGAAGATTGCATTCAAATCATCTCTTTTAACGGAAGACAAAAGACATACAAGGTTTCAATATCAGCTATAATAGTACGGAAGAAATAAGTAACTTACAATCTATTAAAAAATGTGCGTGACGAATATTATCTGAGTGTTACAAATGATTCCTAATTTTGAGTGCTTACAACAATCAACAGCCTTGGTATGGTTTTGTTTTGCAGTAAATTGTTGTTTTTAACGCGCTACTTCGTGTTTTGCCGGCATCGGGAGATCGCGAGTTCCCATGCCACCTCAGACGTCCTGAAAATGGTTTTCGTTGTTTCCCATTTTTGCCACCAGACAAATGTCGGGACGGCTCCTTTCGATAGGTTCACGGCCGATTTCCTTCCAAAATCCCTTCCTTGACTCGTCCTGAAAATAATATAAATGGCCATTGGCTGCAGTAATAAAAAATATAAAAGAAGAGTTGCAAAATACACAAAGCCATATTATTGGAATTTGATGCTGTTTCTGACAAGAGCTCACCACACTCTATACATACGTCAATTGTTCAATGACTGAGCATGACAAACAAAGCGAAATAGTACGTACAAAGAGATGTTGATTTAACTGCAATAAACAGTTTACATTAATGCTATTGGGTAACATAGTTGTAAAGACCATAATCTGCCTCTGTAGTGGAGAAACGTAATCATGTAATGATATTTTCAGGGTCATTTGCTTAAGTTCGTCATCACAGAAAATTAATTTCTAACGCAGAGTGATGTGAGAGTACGATTTGACGAAGGTATTTCAACAAAAATTGGGTACTACAGGCCTACAAAATTCCTCATGGAATCATTCTGAACGGACTAGAATGGTTTCATACCATGGTATAGTGGCTATAATCAGCTCAAGATCACATCGAACTAACCTACGATTTTGATTGACTTAGGCCTAATATGCTTCGATACTCCTGAAACCAGGAAGGCTTCATTCTAAGTACTGTGTAACTGATTTACCTTATTAAAAGAATCTTCTGAAAGGATGAGATTAATTTATGAACGTCCGTCAAGCTTTAATTATTGCTTCCTGATATTGAATACTTCTGGATGTGGAGAGATTTATACCACCTTGCCCTCTCATATGTTCAATGAGTCGGTTCTCAGCAGACCATGACGATATAAACATCTTTTCCACTTCAAATGGGGTGACAAATTGCATGGTGGAGGGCGCAAGGGTAAAAATTGTATCAGAATATATCAATAGTGTGAATTACCGCACGTTCAGAGAGATATACGGGGAAAGTTACGAAAGTATGTTTCGTAATTTTATTGCACTAGTAGATGGTACACCAGGTGACATAAACAATCACCATAAAAATCTACACCCGTGGTTGGTTTAACGATGGAAGGAGCTTCAGCAGACGGGGAATGACGCATGCGCAGAACGTCGACAAACACAGAGGAGCAGCAGACCGATGTGCCCGATATCATTCAAGTACAACTCACGATGGCAGACAGACGTGTGTTGGCAACGTGGTTGCCAATGGACGTGCGTGCTGTTATCCGGTATGAATGCGCTCGTGCGACTAGTGTCTCGGTCATCCATGAACGCTTACAGACAGTGTATGGTGAAGCGGTCATGCCTCGTCAAATGGTCAATCGCTGGTTATGCATGTTCAGAAAAGGACGGCAGAGTGCAGAAGATGAAGATCGAAGTGGGGTCTCTCCACATCCACGAATGAAAACAACATTGCTTGTGTACAGGATGTGGTGTCAGCGAACAAGCGCATAACGGTGGCCGACGTGGGGCCCACACTGCGTATTGGTTGTGCCCGGGCCCATCACATGCTCCATGATGTATTGGGTTATCGAAATGTGTCCGCAAGAAGGGTACCGAGAGACCTGGTCCCGGAACATAAGAGCGCAAGAATGGACATCAGCCTCGATCACTTGATGTAGTACGCGTGAGAGGGGAATGAGTTCCTGTTCAGAATCATCACGGGCGATGAGACATGGATGCACCACTTTACCCCAGAATACAATGCTGCCTCAATGATGTGGAAGCAGTCCAGTTCACCAGTGAGGAAGAAATTCCTTGCATCGCAGGGCACCGAGTTTTACCAGAGTGTTTTCTTCAAACTGATTGCACGCTACAACAAGTGTCTCAATGTCGGTGGTGACTATGTCGAAAGTTATTGTAAAGTGTATTGTTCACGATGCCATGGCGTATGTCAGTTGGCAATGAAGAGTTGCTGAAAAAAAAAAACGAAACTTATTTTTGGAAGTTCCCTCGTATTTATATAAAGGGAGGGATCAAGAGAGAGAGAGAGAGAGGCAAGGTTCACCAGAACTATTGCGACAACACTATACGGAGTAGTCTAAAGTCCGTCCTAACAAGGAGACGCAAGAATAGTCGTGAGAAGATGGTTTACAAGGTTTTATGATTCAGTGACATGTTCTGTAAGTTATTCTCACTCATTCAGTGTCCACAAGCAATGGCCGAGAATCAACCCCAGGTCAGCTGACCGGAAAGCCACTATACTCTTCGTAGACCATGGTGGCCGAACATATGGAATACGTTTGCGAGCAGCAAAACCAACGGCAGCGGTCATGTGCTAATATACAGTATGGTTTGTGCCACTATGTCAGTTCTGTGCAAACTAGTTGCATTCACCTCAATAATAGGCTACGGTATTATTTCAATATTCCCTTCATTCTAATTTGTAGTTCATAATTTAATAATTCATAATTTAATCTTTCTAAAGAGTATGCCTCGTCATAAAAGATACATATACATACAATATTTCATCCAAATATTTCAAAACAATTACAGTTATGAAGGAAAACAAACTTTCAAACTTAAGTTTTAGGGAATGAGGGCCAAACTTACCAGTGGGAGGAAAAGGCATAAAAACTCTCTTGCTCTAAACACAATCGCCTCCTGTTGACATTGTCTATCTCCTGACTTAACAATGCAAACTACAACCATTGCTGTGACAGTTGATTTTCGTATTTTCTGAGCACTCGGTGGGATTATAGTATCAAGGAAGTGCTGCTAATGCAAAAAAGAGGCAAAAAAGATAATTACTACTATATAGGATTGAAACAAAAATATATAATTTGAAAGGATATGGAAATTATTTTAGTTTACATTGTAACCACAGGCGTCCGTCTCGTCGCGTAGTGGCTCATTATTGGCTGACACCACTGAGGCCCGGGTTCGATCCACGTTTCTGCCAAGAAATTTAATTCTGGTCTAAGGGTAGGAACGGGGTACACTCAACCTCGAGAGTGGTCTCCCGAGATTTCCCACTTCTACTCCAGGCAAATGCTGGGATGGTACCTAACTTATCGCCACGGCTTCTTCCTTCCCAAATCCTACCTCAATTACAAGTAAACACATTAGTACAGCCATCACAGTGACACAGGTTATCAGACAATTTCTACACACAGACAAGTACTCAGGGCTATAATACCACAATGTCGCAACGTCCCTAAAGAATCAACAACGTTAACACAGACATTATGAGCTTTCCAAAACAATATTCTTCCAAAATGTTCTATATTTGTAGAAACTACGAAGGAAAAGCATAATAATGTGAAAAAATCATTCAAAATTTAAAGAAGAAAATATATTAATTTTGGACTTGTAATTTGCAATTGTTAAAACTGACTTCAAAAGGAAAAGTACAGTACCATGACGAGCGTGTGAAATTTAAATTCTACAAGAAGACGTGATGCAGACGGATAAAGAAGTCAACTACTTGTTGATTTTCATTCACATTTGCATAGATGTATCTCCTTTCTGAAATGATCTTATGGTTGCAGGTGTACAGCAGAAGCAGTGGAGGCCACACTAATGATAGTTACGTTCACTCACAGAACCCCGCGTAGTAGCCTTGCACATTATTCCTCACCACCACCATGATAGGCAGCTGCAACAAATCCGGGAGATGGAAGCTCGAATCCTGGCACTGACAGCAGCTATCCAGAATATGGGTTATCTATACTCCCATGAGACGAATGACGGGATAGTTCCTTATTTCATGTCCCTGGGCACCTTCCCTTAATAATTGCAATTTCGTACACTACAACAGTCACCAAAGAAACAGAGGTTATCATATAAATTGAACACGTTCCCAAGTACACGGGTCTGATGACCAAGATGTCCCAAGCCCCTAAAACGAATTAACGACAACACAACATACACTCACGGAGTCATGCAGACTCGACTGGACGCTGAAAGGCATGGCAGTCCATAATCAACATGAATGATGAATGTCATTCGCTGTAGTCTACGTGACGTATTAGGTCATTTAATTAAGAGAATGTGAACTTCCGTTGTCGGGTGAAAAGAAACACGACAAGGGCCACTTAATTTTAACATGTGTGGAAGGGTATGGAGAGCACTTCCACTGTAAGAGCAAAGCGAGGAGCTCTGTGAAATGAATAGGCTATCGAGCAGGTGTGGCATCCGTTATTCCGTCAACAAGCCGCAAGGGATGGGTCAAATTGCCTGCAATATTACACGAACCTCTCCTTGCTTCGTCTTGCTTTTTCTTCCTCAAGTGAGAAAATTGCAAGTGAGGGCGAACTGAATGTCCTCGCCAACACCCTCAAATGTCTCGGTTCTTCTCACTTCATTTACGTTCCAATTGAAATTGATTCTACGGAATTTGTGAACTGAATTAATTGCGTGACAGAAATTTCTTCCTCCATGATCATCTATGGGGGACATTTACAATGTTGTTTGTGTGTTGTTGCCTCGTGTGACTCATATAGTCATTTGCTTTATTATCACATTGTTTACAATCTTGCGTTCTTAACAGTGTTCAGGAGACCTAACGTAAACTAAACCTGAAATATGTTATGAGATACACTGCATTAATTTGATGTTCTTTGTTCCTTGTGGAAAACTCAAGGGAAGAATGTACAGATCAGATCTAAAAGAAAATTCAGTATCAAATAACAAGAACAATCCGCCAAATTTTAATTAGAAATGCAATGTCCCTTTAGTATTGTTTAACATTACTATGCTGTATGATGATATTTTTAGCTTTATTTTCATTTATGAAACCAATAGGCTTATGAGGTCACCTTTTCTCCGTGTGTGTGTGTATGTGTGTGAGTGCGTATGTGTGTGAGTGCGCGTGTGTGTGTGTGTGTCATAATAAAATATAAATTACCCAAGCGATTTCAATGAAACTCGGTAAGTACATACTACTACCTTGTCCGACCTCGACCGTGCGTTTTAAATTGTAATACGTTTCAACAAACCAATATGGCGGTCGCGCGAAATATTTCACTGGCATTCTATATCTAAGCAACAGCAACTGATATCACCCTGAAATTTTGTACGGTGATAAAGAGTACTACTACAAGTTCCTCGGACACTCCCGGCACTAAACGACATACGATAAATAAATAAATAACCTATGAGACTTTCAAAATTCTGTAAAGTACAAAACCACCATGGCAGACAAGCGAAGTTAAAATTCTTCCGTGTTCCAATTTCTTGGTGTGTATCCTATGCGTTAGTTTGCTGTAATGTCACGCCAGCTTGTTTATTGTTGCATTGGAGTATTGTTAGTCAGGCCACGCTTTGTTATCTTTGCGAAGCTGGCGTGTGCTGGAATCCGTTTGGTTGGGCGATTGAACGTTTATGTTGGTAATATATGTGGAGTTTTAACCAAGTTTCAGTAGTTTATGGTTTTCCTATATTGTTGGGGTATAACTGCCCCCCTCCGTCGAAAATGTCCCATCTCGAGCATTGTCCGTGAGGGGTTGTGTTAGTGCGTCCATGTTGTGGATGTTGCAGGCGATGTTGTAGATTGTCCTTTTCTTCTGGCGCCGTTATGGTGGAGTGTGTATCTTAGATGGGGTAGGTGTATGGGGTGTTTGCGTTTAGAGTGTATCCAGTCATTTTTGGAGTTTACAAATTTTACATGTTGTTTTACACAAGATTGTGATTTTTGAATGTGAATTATGATTGAGGGATTGATTGCGAATGATACGTATAAATATAAATGTAAGCCTACATGTACATATGGATGGAGATATAAATTTAGGTGTAATTTGAATGTCGTTTTCTTAATGCTACTTTCTGAACACTATTTTTATTATATATTATATTTATATTATATTTATTTTATTTATGAATTATTATTATTATTATTATTTATTATTATTTATATTATATATTTATATGTGTGTGCGTAACGAGTACTGGTGTTTAAGTATGATTTTATGTCGCGTCAAGTTATTTTACGTGTGCAAGATCAAGATAGCAAGCGTGCGTCTGACTTCGGGAAATGATTTTCTCTGAAGGTCCTTGATTCATCGTGTAGGCTATGTAGTTACAACTTGGTACTTAATAATGTTATTTCGGCATCAAGGCACTATTGTCTAAATAGCAAAAAAAGATTGGCTCCGGTGTAATATTCGTTTAATGCTGTTTTGTAATACTAATGTGTGTGTTTATGTGTATGGTCTGTGTGTGTCTTTCTGTAATTTTAGCCCATTTTCATTTTATCCGTGTGTGTGTATGTGTGTGCGTATGTGTGTGTGTGTGTGTGTGTGGATGTGTGTTTGTCCCTAATAACGTCTAAACAGCTGGAGCGATTTCAATGAAACTCGGTAAGGTCATAGTACAAATTTGGCCGACCCCGACCGTGCCCTTAAAATTGTATAGCGTCTCACCAATCCAACATGGTAGCTGTGCGAAATATTTCACCGGCATTCTATATCTCCGAAACTATTTACGATATCACCCTGAAATTGTGTACTGTGATAAAGAGTACTACTAGAAGTTCAGCTATGAGACTTCTAAAAACCTGTAAAATACAAAACGAACATAGCGACCAAGCGAAAGTGAAACATTTTAATAGATTTTTCTCGCGATTTTACCATATTTGCGCAGAGCAATATGGCACAGTAAATGTATATACACATTGTAATGCTCTGGCATCTAATTTAGTTCAATTGATCACATAACAAAAGTTTGGTGCTTTTCAGTCGATCAACACGAATGTACCCAAATGAGTTGGGTTATACCCTAATCCTGAAAAAATGACATGAGATTAATAAATTAATAGATTAATTAATAATTCTCATGTAATTTTGTTTAGGACTTGGGTATAACCCAACTCTTTTGGGTACATTCATGTTGACCGACTAAAAAGCACCAAACTTTTGTATACTAAGGCAACACTGAAATATGACTTCAAACCCCATAATGTTCACATAGCCTCAAGATGGCGGCTGTGCACAATTTTAAAATTAAGTTTTTATGTCTTGTGTATTAACCATGCGATCAAAGTGAACGTTTGAATAATGAACCTAGGCAAAAATCGTCATCAAACAGGGCATAACTCTATGGCCTACATATACAAAAACCCAACATGGCGACCAACCGAAATATCTAGACGGTTATCAATATCTAATAATGTAATTATGATAGCCATCAAACTGAAATATTGTATGTTGATAGAGGCTATGAACAAAAGTTCACCTATGGGACTTTCGACAACCTGGTGAGCACAAATGCAACATGGCGGCGACGCGAAATATAAATATTGAAATGGACGTTTCTTGCGATTTTACCATCCGAGCGCAGTAAAACTTGGTACGGTAAATGCTTCCTATACAAATTGTAATCCGCTGACATCTAATGTATTTCAATTGCTTTCATAACCTCAAGATGAAAGCTGTGCGAAATGTTAAAATTGGATTTTCATATCTTGTGTCCTAATCATGTGATTGAAATTTGAATACTACACCTACATAATAATCTTCATGTAATAGTACATAACTCTAAGTCCTACATCTATAATACTCCAACATGGCGACCATCCGAACTATTTAGACGGTTCTCAATATCTACGAATCTATTACAGCAATCAAACTGAAATTTTGTATGTTGATAGGGGCGATTAACATAAATATGATTTATGAAAATGGGCTGTTTCTTCACTGAACTACTTGTTACATTGTGTAAACGGCTTCTGTACATTCTAATGTTTCTTTTTTTATCCATCGTGTGTTTTTTGGACTTTCATCTTCTCCTTCTTCTTCCATTTCTTGTCGTCCAGTGCTATTTGCTGGAAAGAAGTCATGTGTCGTTTCCTTATTTCTGCAATTAGAATGTTACGTTAATTTTCGTGCATATTTTATGGTGTTCACAAGGTGTTTTTTGTCCTCCTGAAATGAATTAGCGAAGGTGATTATGATGGTGTTGCTAGTAATCTAATAATGCAGTAATAACAATAATAATAATAATTTTAATAATGATAGTCCTTGGTGTGTTTCTGTTATATATATTCATAACTATGATAATGATGCTAGAAATTTTAGTAATAATGGTAGCAATAGTAATATGGTTATGTTTGTGATGTATAGATATTTTCTTCTTGTAGTCCGTAGCTTAATTTCCTCTTATACACTAACGTGGCAATGTGTTGTATTAATGGGTATACATGTAGACATGGTGGACGAATACATGAGCATGGGTCTGGTACGGGGTGGCGATAATTATGGGATATAACTATGGTATTAATCAATATTGTACCGAGGTTACTACAGGCGACATGATTTCACTGGTTGTAGATACTGAGTAAGATCATTGGCCTCCTCAGCGGGGGGTCCCTGGCAAGGAGTAACATCCTGCAAACCCTAACGCTGGACCTTGAGCGGGTATCGTGACGCGTCGGCAGGTGGCGGATAGCCGGCACCTGTCTGGTAGCGACAGTTGACCACTGACGAGCCGGACAGGTGTTTCTCTGAATATATTGAATAAGAGATCGCGGACCACCTCCCCAACCCCAAGGTGTTAAGTGTGGCTTGCCTTAATCCGTGTCGAAGGGGTGCATGGCACATGGGTGATGTGTCCTTAACGGAGCCTCAGGGAAACTGGGCGACCTCCCTGAGAAAGCAGCCTTGCTCGGACAACCGGAGCTCTGTCTGAGTGGACTATTTATTTCTCTGATACTCGTGGGACCCAAATGGAGAACCAAGAAACAACCTCAAGCGAAAGCTCAACCAAGACATTACAAGGAATGGACTCGTCCATAGACGTGTCAACATCAGAAGACTCCACAATGGAGGTGACTGAAACAACTCCAGGAGAGGTGGCAGTACCAGGTACGTCAGGAACTGGGATCAAACCTAAGAAACTCTCTGGAGCACAACGGAAGAAACTAATGAGGGAAAGGAAGATGAAAGAAGGGACTTGGACGGAGAAAAAACCGTTCAGGAGCAAAGAGACCTCAACCTCAACTCAAAAAAGACCACTCTCTGAATCAAGCACCCCAAAGCAGCGAGAACCTAAGCATCGAAGGAATGAACTATCTCAACCTTTGAGCTACAGGGACGCTGCTAAAGGTATCAAGGTAGCCGTAATGGCAAAAAACCAACAACTTAACCAGGAGAAAGCAGAACTGGTGAAAAGGAAAATTCTGGAAATGTTGGATGACAACCCTGAACAGGTGTCACCACAATTTCTAGATAACAAATTCTCACAGGGTATCCTTTGGATGACCTGTGAGAATGAACAAACAAAACACTGGTTATCCGGAGCTTTAGGCAGACTTGGCAGCCCTTGGGAGGGATTGGAGTTACAAGTTGTAGACTCCAAAGACCTTCCAAGGAGGTCAAGGGTCCTAGTCTGGGTACCAGTAACAAATGATGTGGAAACCATTAAAAAGAGACTGAAGGCACAGAATTCTGGACTTGAGGTAGGTGAATGGCATCTTATGAGCCGAAAGGTGACCGAGAAAGGCCAAACTTTGGCATTCTCGGTGGACCTCGACTCGTATGAAAAGCTAGAAGCCAAACAATTTAAGGTCTTCTGCGGCCTAAGTCAGGTAACCTTTAAACCACTAAAAGGTAAACCCAGACCCAAGGGCGCGAATGAGAGTGGTCCAGATAAATCTTCAGCATAGCAGGGCTGCCTCGGCAGCACTGTGTGTGATGATGAGAGAATGTGACCTGGCTCTCATTCAGGAACCCTGGGCTGTAAAAGGCAAAATAAAGGGACTGGGAGGAGTTGGAGGCGAACTGATATTCAGTCGGACAAACCAGACTCCCAGAACCTGTATACTTGCCAAAAAAGGAATCAAGATACTGCCGCTGATGGATTTCTGTTCCAGAGACCTCACGACAGTAGCTATCCAGACATCTTCAAAGGAAGGGACAAGGAAAATCATCCTTGGATCCGCATACCTTCCCTATGACGATAAGCAGTTACCACCTATCAAGGAAGTAATGGACTTGGTAGCAAGGTGTGAAAAAGAAGGTGAACACCTAATTTTAGGATGCGACGCCAACTCACACAACCTGGCCTGGGGTAGCACCAACAACAACCCCAGAGGTGAGTCCTTGTTAGAATTCATTCTGGAACGTAATTTGAACTTAATGAATAAAGGAAATAAACCAACCTTTGTTAACGACATAACTTTCTCTACCCCCTATTTAGGGAGTAGAGTAAGTGAATGGCATGTATCTGAGGAAGTAAGTTGTTCAGACCACAGATATACAATATTCGACATGGCGGGATTAGAACGACAAACAGAATATTACAGAAATCCCCGGAGAACTGACTGGGGCAGCTTCAAAAGAGAACTAGCTCAGAATCTCAGGGGAATAAATAAAAACTTCAAAAGTACAGAAGAAGTTGAAATTGTTGCAGAACAATTACAGGAAGCAATAATTTCAGCCTACAAAGAAACCTGCCCTCTGGTAGCCAGGCAGTCCAACAGGAATATCCCCTGGTGGAGTAAAGACCTAGCAGACCAGAGAAAACAGGTAAGAAGACTGTTCGACGCAGCAAAAAAATCAGGAAAATGGGAGGAATATAGGAGATCCCTTACTGATTACAACAAAGCCTTAAGATTGGCAAAGAGAGAGTCTTGGAGAAGGTACTGCACGGAGATAGATGAGACTCCGGAATGTGCCAGACTTCAAAGAATTCTCTCTAAAGAAAGCCGAAGCAGCATAAACTCACTCCAAAGAGATAATGGAGAATACACCCGAACTGCGGAAGAGACCATGAAAGAACTATTTCATGTACACTTCCCAGGGTCGGAAATCATAGAAGAACCTCCCGGAGGCTGGGGCAGCCTGGAACTGGAGTTTCCATATTGGAAAACTGACAGGAGAGACTAGGAAACAGCTAGGAAGGTGGTTAACTATGAAACTCTAAAATGGGCAATCTTCTCATTTAAACCATATAAATCCCCAGGAAGTGATGGAATAATGCCCATCATGCTCCAAGAAGGCTTCCAAATGCTTGCAAGGATTATGATTAAAATACTTAGAGCTAGTTTAGCCCTAGGTTATATACCAATGGGGTGGAGACACTGTAGGGCGGTATTCATACCTAAACCTGGGAAAGTTATAGACCGGGCAAAGTCCTACAGACCTCTCACACTCATGTCTTTTATTCTAAAAACTCTAGAAAAAATGCTTCACCGACACATCAGGGATGATGCATTGGCTGAGAGACCTCTGCACCGGAACCAGTATGCTTATCAAGCCGGTATGTCAACAGAGACAGCTCTTTTCCAAGTAGTACAAAGACTGGAAAAAACTCTGGAACAAAAGGAGGTAGCGTTGGGAGCTTTTCTGGACATAGAAGGAGCCTTCGACAATACCTCCTTTAAATCAATGATCACTGCTGCCCGAGAGCGAGGACTAGATGAACCCTCCTGCAGGTGGATCGAAGCCATGCTTAAAAGCAGAGTGATACACACAACATGAATGGAAAGCAGTCTGTCTGCAAGGGTTACGGGGGGATGTCCTCAGGGAGGGGTCTTATCCCCTCTGCTGTGGAACCTCGTTGTGGATGGACTGCTTAAAAAGGTAAGTCAGCTAGACTTTAATATCTTTGGCTATGCTGACGACATCGTCATTATAGTTCAAGGAAAATTTGCTAACACCGTTAAGGAACGAATGCAAATGGCACTTAACGTTGTATATAATTGGACAGAAAATGAGGGACTTAAAATAAGCCCTCACAAAACAGCCATTGTCCCATTCACCAGAAGAAGAAATCCGAAGGAAACTAACTCCCTGCTTCTAAAAGGTGAAGAAATTAAAATGAAGGGAGAGGTTAAATACGTAGGAGTAATTCTTGACTCCAAGTTGACCTGGAACCAGCATTTGAACAAAATATACAATAAATTTGTAACCTCCTTCATGACTGTGAGGAGGATGTATGGAAATACGTGGGGACTAAAACCTAAGATGATACACTGGTTGTATACTAGGGTACTGAGACCCTTGATAACATATGGTGCACTGGTATGGTGGACCAAGGTGCAAAATAAAACAACTCTGGTACAGCTGGGAAGAATTCAAAGACAAGTCTGCCTAGCAATTACCAGAGCATTTAAAACTACCCCCACAGCGGCTATGGAGGCCTTACTAGACCTGGCCCCTCTTGACATTCTGATCAAAGGGGAAGCTAGGATGGCATTACATAGGCTGAAACAGGGTAAAGCTGGAAATATTCCTGATTCACAATCAGGAATATCATCAATAACAAAAATTGTAGAAGATACCATACTTGAAATGCGATCAGACTACACTCCTACACAATACAACTTCAATAAAACATTTGAAGTAATAATTGAAACAGACTCTTGGAAAACAAAACCCGAGCATCCTGAGGAAACTTTGATCTGGTTCACAGACGGGTCAAGAGACGACTCAGGGGCAGGCTCGGGAGTATATGGAATGATACCAGGAAAACGCATTAGCTTCCCCCTGGGAAAATATCCCACGGTATTCCAGGCAGAAGTTTATGCAATACTACAATGCATATATGAAAATATGAAAAGATCTTATATAAATAAGAAGATTATTATATACTCACACAGCCAGGCAGCACTGAAGGCTTTAAAAAGCCCTAAAGTGAACTCAAGACTGGTGGAAGAATGTCTTAATGCCCTAACTAAACTGGGGGAACATAACAGCGTCAAACTGATATGGGTCCCAGGACACAAGGGCATTGAAGGAAACGAAAAAGCCAATGAACTCGCCCGGAAGGGAGCGGCAACAATCTTTTATGGACCAGAGCCGGCTCTAGGAGTACCTAAATGCTCCATAAGAGAAGCTATTAAAGACTGGATCAAAAAAGAACATAGGGATAGATGGAAAACTAACCCTGATATGAAACATGGGAAAATGTTCATCAATGAACCATGTAAGAAAACAGCTGAAAAATTACTCAAATGTAAAAAAATTCAGGTAAGATACATAGTGGCTCTTCTCACGGGCCATGCTCCCGTGAAAAAGCACCTAAACAAAATGGGCATAATCAAAGGAAACCTAGACTGCAGACTTTGCGGGAAGGAAACGGAGACAGCCCATCACATAATCTGCTCTTGCGAAGCTCTAGATCGCAGAAGATTCAATCTTTTTGGGAGACCGACAATTGAACCAAAAGAAATCAAAACAGAGTCCATCATGGGACTGTACCATCTTATCAAAGACACAGGGATAATGGACTGGTGCTGAGTACACAGGGCAGTACAATAAGCCTTTAGGCTGCAGTACATCCGGAGCTTAGCTGACGGGCCCTTGGTATATTAAAAAAAAAAAAAAAAAAGATCATTGGCCGAAAATAGAATGGATGGTAACCAAGAAGATCATGGACAATACCATAACGCGCCGAAGGGATTTACCACAACAACTTGCCCCTATACGCGATAACGTGGTCGGGACTTAACAGACGCAACCATGATTCATCGCTGAGCATTGTCCCAGACGAGAGCTAAATAGGCCTACATCCCTTTACTAGTTAGATGACCAATGTAAACAACATTTGAAACCTATATGCAGCAAACTATGTGAGGTTTGTGTTTTGCAGAACTGATCCAGAAGTATTTTACACTCACTGAGAAAGAAAAATAGTTTGGCATCGGAGTGAATGGTCAGATTTTTGACATAATACATTTCTCGTGCACAACTTGGGTGGGTGACGGCTGCTGGAATATTTCCTTCACTTTTTCTGTCACTGGTTTGTCTTTGATCGTGTCAAAATCATTCCAGTGTCTCTTGAGCAAGACATTTCGGCAATGCCTTCTTATTTTTAAATGTTACGGTGGACTACGCTGGGCTTACAATCGCGCAGGTCTTCAGGAACATCTTTTGAACCCTCTGTAAAGCTGTTCTTGTTTTGTTGGTTAGTTAAGCTCTCAGAAATACTTCCGAACTGTAGTGTATGTACATTGACACCACTTATAAAAATAATATTAGTCACCTTTCTCATTATCCCTTATTTTGAAAATTGCAAAAGTGAATGAATGATCGTTTTTCAATTGTTCAATTCGATACCTCACTTCCCTAACAACATTCATCCCACTTACTGCCCGTTCTATTGCAAGCGCGTTCCAAATACCTATGCAGAAAATTAGTTGCAAATAATATTCTACTTTTAAAATAGCTTTTAAAAGACTCTAATTCTGGAGGCACTGGAACAATAGTAGGGGAGCAGTGAGAGTTCAGCCCCACCCATTTTATTTGTACCCGACTGTACATGTTAAAATAATTAATATCTCTCGAACGCATAGTCCGATTTTGACAAATGAGGTGTCGTTGGACTCGAGCTTACGTCCTCTTTCCTATGGACCACTCGTGATATTTTTGAATTTTTTTTTGAAAATTTTTGTTTTCGAAAGTAGGTGATAGTTTGAAAACCAAACATGATAGAATGTTGTGCAATAGCTTAAACGAACGGTCTGAATGTCCTTTATTTTTTTTATAATAAAACGTTTTTATTTTTTACATTTGTTTGAAAAAAGTTCAATTTAAAATTTTTATATTTTGGAAACTAAAGAGATTATAAAAATATTTGTTTGACATAAATGAATGGCCCTGACCCTGTCCACCCCGAAAATAAATTTCAAGTCTCTCGGACTAAAACTGTGCAGTAGTGTCAATTGGAGAGTTCTGAGCCACCCCCTACTTTCGTATAAACTTTGGGCGATATCTCCCAAACGCGTGGTCGGATTTTAACGAACGAGGTATTGTTGGCGTTGGGATGACGTTCTCTTGGCTAAGCAAGTGTGTTGGCATTCAAAAAAATTGAAAATGTTTGTTTTTTTGGATTGGCACTATTTTGGAAACGGTGAATTGGAAAAAAAAAGTTTGTTTGACGTTAATGAAAGGTGGGTATGCCCTCTAGGAGGACAGCAAGTTTCAAGGGTGTAGGAGGAAAAAACAAAATAGCCTACTTTCTCGCGAACATTGGTGATCATTGGCGAATGGATGGTCGGATTTTAACAAATGAGATGTCGTTGGACTCGAGCTGACGTCCTCTTTCCTATAGACCACTCGTTATATTTCTCAAAAATTGTTTGAAAAATTTTGTTTTCGAAAGTAGGCGATAGTTTCAAAACCAAACATGATAGAATGTTGTGCCATAGTTCAAACCAATGGGCTCTAAGACCTTAAGTTTTTGTAAAAATTTTTTTTACATTTTGAGATTTTTTGAAAACCCTTAAATTATGAATTTTTACCATTTTGGAAACTAACACGTTGACAAATAAGTTTGTTTGACATAAATGAAAGGTCCCTACCCCCTCTACCATGAAAATAAATGTCAAGTCTCTAGGACAAAAAAACTAGGCATTTTTATTTTATTTTATTTTTTTAAATAAAAGAGTGTTTGTAGACAGAGAGGCGGTAGCGCTTGACACATGTTCCAACGAGGCTATGACTGAGCATGGTGAATACTGGAAATGGCTATTTCATGGCAAAACGAGGGGTCGCTTTTCGATATTTTCCTATGACGAACGAATGAAGGCGAATATTTCGAAAATCCCTCATGACGATCTTTAAACATGTTGGTAAACACTGACCAGTAACCAGACAAAATTCATAATGGTATGAGGGGAAGTTGTTAACAACAGAACTTGTTTTTTCTATGTCTGACTGGCAGCCAGAATGGGAAAACAGAATATCTGCTCGAGAGGCCTGCTTGAAGCTTGGCTGGCTGAGTGACAGAATGTGACATGTTATCGCGATTCATTAATGTGAGCGAATGGGATACCAGGCCAATGGAAAATTATAGTGACGTAGAGGTCACTTGGAGGTCGAACAATATCGCAACGACGTCGGAGAAATTATGCAGTAAGCGAGGATAACTCCCCCCCCCCCCTACCATTGCCATAGCCAATTGCAGGGCAAGAGCAATGTTAACAGCTATGATAAGAGGGACACAGGGCGAGGGGCTGGGCGAGGAGAGGAGGGCAGGTGGTATTAGAGTGTTGATCATGATATGACACGCAGTCAGTCATTACTGTTTTAAACACTGCAGTGTACACATAGGCTGTATCGTATGTGTATAAAAGTAATTGCATTCGTGTGCTCAACCCCAGTTGGTTACTATATTGGATACATTATATATTTGAGGTAAGTGTTGAAATAACACTGTTTAGTTTATTTTATGCTAATCAATGATTAAATGATTATTGGTTTACCATTTGATTGATGAATTGTTTTTTATTTTGTTTGTTTTAGATAATCTATATACCTGTTGTGGGAGAGAGAAACCCCATTCCACTGAAGCCTAGGAAAAGGGAAAAGCAGGGCTTTTTACAAAGCAAGGTAAGATTTTTTTGAAAATGATATATATAACCTGTTTTTTATGTTTTATTTTATTTATTTTTTGTTTATGAAAGATGCTATTTGGAATGGATATACTCATGGTGGTTTATCCATTCATCTCATCTCTCATCCCGACGCGCAGGTCGCCCACAGGCGTCGACTAGAAAGACCTGCACTCGGCCTCTCAGTAGGCTACACGAAAAAAAATTTTTTTTAGAGTGTTGGAAAACGCTTGACCACTACAACCACTGCTGTGTGTTTGGGACCAGTGTTTACCAGACAGTCTGCGGCTGGAAACTTGGGTGAGATTGTTTTTTTTTTATAAAAATGATGTATTTTGCCACTGCTAGCGATAGCTTAACTTGGGAGCCCCTTGAGTCCTGTTTCATGTCACGTGACAGCTCTGGACGCGTGGTGAATGTTAGTGTGAGTTTAATCCCAAAAGACTTCGTCGAATCTTGTTTTGAAATTTTTAAAGAACAAATTTGTACAGCGCAAAGGTTGCATATGGCTTTAAAGTTCAATACATAACTCGAGTGCGATTCCATATATAAAAGCAAGGACGGTGAGCATAAAAAACATGTTATATTGGCAGTAAAATGCAAGAGCTTTTGCTAGCCAATACTCGGAACGAGTGGTATCAAAGCCATGTGGTCAATGCCTTGCTATCAAAATGTGATCGGCTGCAACAAGGACCTAGTGGTTTAGCGTTAGACAAAATACATTACCTACAAATCAACATTTGTCATTTCAACCCGTTGAATGCTGGGTCTAGCTTTATTGACATACCACCAGCAATAGCTTTGAAAAAGGCGGTGTTGAATATTGAGAACCAGGACAATGATTGTTTTCTGTGGGCTGTCGCTGCCTATTTGCAGCCAGCTCAAGATCGTCATGTTAACAGACCAGCAAAGTACAAGGCCAAGTTTGATGAATTTGAAACAAACATTAAATTTAACTAGAGTGTCGTTCCCTATGGACTTAACCGAGATCCATAGGTTTGAACAAGATAACCAGAACTTTTCGTTCATTGTGTATGGCCTTCATCGTGATGAGATTGCGGGTCCTCTTTATGCCACAAAAGAACCGAAACGACATCACATTCATATTTTATATTTATCTGTGAGCTAGGTGAATCACTATTGCCTCATTAAAAGCCTGAGTAGATTGCTAAGCAGTCAAGCGTCCAAGCATAATGGTAAGAAGTACATTTGCGACCGTTGTCTGCAATATTTTACAACCCCTACACTTTTGGAACGTCATAGGATAGATTGTGTTTCTCAGGAAGCGGTGAGACTGATATTGCCACAAGGGGACAAGGCTGTGTTAAAGTTTAAGGACATTCATAAGCGTGACACTGTTCCCTACGTGGTGTATGCAGATTTTGAAGCACTCACCACACCCATGGCGGGATGTGAACCACATCCCACCATGAGCTCAACCACACCCAATCAAAAACATGAACCTTTTGCCATAGGATGTAATGTGGTGTAAAAGGAAGGAAGCTTGTAGTTTAACGTGACCGTTAATCTTGAGATCATGAGCCACGGGGTAATGTGGTGTGTGCCTATGACCCCACACAATCCGTTTACAAATACCGTGAGGGGCCAGATTGTGCCAGATGGTTTTTTGGATGAACTTGTAAAGTTGGCCGAACATGTACTGGGATTACTGGACCACCCAGTACCCATGAACCTATCTCCAGAACAGCAGCAGCAGTATGAGCATGCCACGACATGTCATATTTGCGAAAAGCCACTGATCAGTGCTGAAGACACCGTTCGTGATCACTCACACTTTACGGGAAAGTTTCGTGGAGCTAAGCATAGTAAATGTAATTTGAACTTTTCAGCTCCTCGTTTCATCAGTGTCTTTTTCCACAATCTGACAAATTATGACACTCAGTTTTGGATTCGTGAATTGGCTCTTGTCAACAAGGGCTCGTTTACCGTTATCCCCCCAAACCATGAGCGTTTTACAGCCCTGACATGGCGGTTGAGCAACTTTAACATTCGATTTTTGGATTCTTTAAGTTTATGGCATCCTCGCTAGACAGCCTTGTGAATAGCTTGGATGAAGAGGAATTAAAAAATACCAGAATGCATTTTAATGATCCTAAGCAATTTCAATTGAGCATTCGGAAAGGTATATTCCCGTATGATTTCTGCAACAGCTGTGACGTGTTAAAGCAAACAAAACTCCCACCACAAGAGAGATTTTAATCGAAACTAACACGCAGTACCATTTCCGATGAAGACTATACACATGCATGTCAAGTTTCGCGAGTGTTTGACATGAAGGCGCTAAGTGAATATGCTATGCATTACCTAAAACTGGATGTATTGCTGCTCACCGATGTGTTTGAAAAATTCCGTAACTTGCGTAAGCACATTTATGGTCTTGACCCGGCTCACTATTATACGAGTCCTGGGCTCTCGTTTGATGCCGCTTTAAAATACACTCAAGTGGAATTGGATTTACTCACTGATGTAGACATGGTTCTATTTTTTGAAAAGGGCATTCGCGGTGGCTTTGTGTCGCATAACCAGCGCCATGTCGAAGCGAACAATGTCCACATGCCTGATTATTCACCAGACAAACTAGAATCGTACTTAAGGTACTATGACGTGAATAATGTGTATGGTTACGCCATGAGTCAGCCTTTGTCCTATGGGAAGTTTGCTTGGCTGACAAACAAACAAGTGTTAGAATTTGATGTGATCAAGGCTAGCCAAGAAACAGGCCGTGGATTTGTCCTAGAAGTAGATATTGAATATCCCTCATCCTTGTATAATCAACATGTCGATTTACCATTCTGCCTTGATAAAATGGTTCCCCCTGACAATAAAGTGAAAATTGAAAAACTTATGGGCACACTTTACAACAAAAATCGGTATGTGCTACATATCCAAATATTGGTGCAATGTCTAGCCCAAGGCTTGGTGTTGAAGAAAATCCATAGGGGTATTTCCTTTGCCCAAAAGGCATGGCTCAAGCCATACATGCAACTCAACACAGAGCACCGACAAATGGCAACACAGCAGTTTGAAATTAAGTTTTCCAAATTAATTAACAACTGCATCTATGGCAAGTCCATGGAGAATGTCCGCAAATACCGCGACATTAAATTGGGGAATGTCTGGGAAGGACGTTACGGTGCCCGGCGGTACATTGCCAAGCCAAATTTCAAATCGATCGACATTATCGATAAGGATTTGGCTACTATTGAAATGAGTAAGATCAGCGTGACCATGGATAAGCCCATTTACGTGGGCCAAGTCATTTTAGACTTTTCTAAATCGGTCATGTATCGATTCCACTATGAGTTTGCCAAACGCCATTTTGAGGACGTCTCTCTTTTGTATATGGATACGGACTAATTTATTTACCACATTCACCACTGCAACCCCTATGGCGTCATGAGGCAGCATAGTGACTGGTTCGACTCCTCTAGGTATAGCGCTGACAACGTGTTTCAGCTGCCCATAAAAAACAAGAAGGAAATGGGCGTTTTAAAAGATGAATGCGGTGATTCCCTTATGACGGAATTCGTAGGTTAGGCCTCGAAAATGTATGCTTATCGCACACTAGACTGTAAGGAAGCCAAAGAGCAAAAGGTGTAGGCAGGGCAGTGGTAAAATCGCTACGTGTAGACGATTACTTAGCGGTTTTACGCACTGGCAAAGCTATGCCCCATACACAGTGCAGGATACAATCCAGCAACCATCATTTGTATCTTGTGGAACAGAGAAAACGCACCCTCGCCTCCATGGATAACAAACGTGTGTGGACTGATGACTTGCTCACCAGCCTGCCCTGGGGTTATGACCGCAAGGAGAAGGAGGTGTGATTTCACTGTTTGTTCGATTAGGGACAAGGCTTTTTGTAAATTGTAGATATAGTATTTTGTAAATATTGGTTTTTGTCATTGTAAATAGTATTTTTTTTACAAATAGTGACAACTCACTTTTACCTTACGCTCTTAAAAAAAGTTCTATGCAACCTTATTTTTATTTTTTTATTTTAAATTTAACAGAGTTGGGAATTGGAAATGGTATATAGTTTGATTCTTTTAAAGCTGTACGAAGTTGTAGTTTTTGTAAATATAAAATAAGTAATATATTTTTCAGTAACTTTTTTTGTAATGTAAATCGTAAATGGAAAACTAAAAAAAGTTTTTTGGGATGAATGTGCATGTGGAGAATGTGCTTTTGGGGATAAATAAAGTGGTTGTGTTTGTTCCCAAAGACAGGTATGGTTGTGTGAGTAGAGTAAAATCTGGTGTGTCTATATGACCAGAGCAAACAAGGTGAGGTAAGATGAGTGGGGAGGGGGAAATTGTCACTTATATACTCATTTTGTTTTCAATAGTTTTTTTAATGTAGCGGTCAATAGACATTATTTTTATAAAAGCAGTCTTACCTGCACTAGTCGTAGACCTCGACGTTTCTCCAAACACACATAAACTCACTGCATCATCATCATCATGGTCAAGCACTTGCATTGTCATCATTGACAAATCTCAACTTTTGACATACGCCAAATGGAAAAATGACAAAACAACAAAATTGAAAATCCATGCATCGATATCACCAAAAACGCAAAACTTAAGACACACATTTTTTAAAACTGAAAATGCTCATGTGTGAAATATAAAAATTCAAAAACATAAAACGGACATTTTTTGAAAAAGTTTCATCAACAAAATGGAAAATCCATATCATCAAGAACGCAAAACTTGAAACAGACATTTTTAAAAACTGTAAATTGCAAATTGGCAAATGGCAATGTGTGAAAATGTGAAAATGAAAAATCAGCCCATCAACATCATGATTTTTTTTAAATTAAAATGAAACATTGTGTTCTGGTAAACCTTTGTTTTTTATTTCATAACCATAGGGAATTGACAAAAGAAAATAGAATACAAACACATCCCAATTCCTCACTCCTCAATTCCAAATGTTCATGTTCCCGCATCATCAACTTTCCTTTCATAGCACTCATCACAATCAGGGCTGCCATCCTTTCACCCACTGAGGCATCACAGGATGTGAAACGTTGTTTAGATTTTTTCAATAACAATTTATCTGCCACATGTCTTAAACCAGGATGACTGTGGCGATAAGATAGATCATGTTCTTTGCATGCTTGATCCAAAAGATTAATGGGTACATCACCACGCTGCAAAAGTTTTTCGAGGCGAGTTCCAGGGCCACAAAAACGATAACCTGGAAGATGGATTTCAAAAGGTAAGTATTGAATCACTTTGTCAATGACGGCATTGCCAGTACAGGTCTGGCATATCCTTTTCCATTGATGGTGAAAAGGTTTGGTCTTCCTCCTCCTTTGTGGACGATGTTTGCGTTTGTTGTTGTTGTTGCTTTTTCTCGCCATGACACCCGTGGAATGATTCAACAATGTCTTTACACGGACTTTTATGACCGTGATACAGTTTCACTAGCTGACAAGTCGCGCACTGACGCATAGAGGGTATTTTTGCCATGGCTACTTGCTTATGGTGATCGTAATCCGTACAGAGTTGTAATTCACTCAACACAGGGTCCTGAGTCCATGATTTTGGTACATGTTGGCAGATTTCTTTCACCGCGTTGGCGGCCACATAATATATGAACGACTTGGGCAGCGCCAAGAGCTCTTCCTTGGTAAAACTGTCTAGTTCCTTTTTGCATACAAAGAACTTTCCGATGGCTTTGTCCGTAGCATTGCCTTTCTCCATGGTATCACGTGTTGGAGATGTTTACACGTCGCTTGTAGAAATCTCACTGGCGTCATTCACAGGTAAAACTCCCAGCAGGCATGGGTGATTAACCATTTTTTTTTTTTTTTAGCGTATGGCTTTCAGTGCCGGGAGTGTCCGAGGACATGTTCGGCTCGCCAGGTTTGTAGCTGCTTCGAGACGGACACCCAATGGGTGAGCTACGAGTACCGTTGGGGAGGGAAGGAGGGAAGTGGCCTATAGTTAGGGACCAACCCCGGCATTTGCCTGGAAGGAAGATGGGAAACCACAGAAGACCATCTTCAAGGTTGCCGGCGGGGGGATTCGAACCTCCTCGCCTCCCGGATGTGAGCGACTGCCAACAGTCTTGCCGTAACGACCACGGCTAACTCACCCGGTGGTTAACCAATGAAAGAGATGCAACACATGCGCTAGGGCTGTATGGGTAATGTTGCCACGGGAACAATTAGTATCCATGAGCGTTTGCAGGGAGGGACAGCCCAGGTCCATGAGGTCGATACATTGACAGTAAGACGCCAAAAATGGTTGCAACCATTCACGTTTTTCCTTACCTTTCACAAATACCACATTGGCCGAGGAAACGTGTGCTTTCATGACCACGTCCAAATATTTATAGGAAATGGTTCCTTGATTCCAGTCTAGTTGCTTATGATTTTCAATCCACTGGGTTTGTTTACGATCTTTTTCACACAACAAATCAAAAGCATGGGGCGGTTTAAATAGCAAATGCGTAGCTTGCGATATCCAAAACATTGTACAATCGATAATGGCCACTTGTTTAAATATAAATTTGTTGTCACCAATTTTAAACCCTTGGCAATCCACAATGAGTGTGCGCAACATGTTGCCGCTTGCCTGGACCAAGTTCAACTGACGACTGACTAACCATTGGCCACTAAGGTGTGGTCATGACATGGACTTACCTGCCATGCTAGTTTGAAAAAAAAAGACGTTAGGGGAGGACAGGGGACATGAAAAAAAAAAGAATTTAAGAATTGCATCATTTTATTATCATAACACGTCTTACAGGCTTTTGACATTTTGGGATAAGGAGGATACCAACTGATACAACAATATAGTCTCTTGTGTTTGTAACGTCCATAACACCGATGATGTCCCAATGTCTCTAAACTAGGCGTTTTTGACGGTGAGCTGCTCGCCGAAGCACCTTTGACACCATACAGTCCACACGTATCGTAACTTGTTTTTTTTTCATCACTCAGAGGTACGAGTGAGGGATAGCTTGAATGACAGGGTATATTTCCCACCTCCATTCTGCTCAGGTAGGGGCAGGCAGGTGACCAGCGCTGATGTTCCTGCATGGGTTCATCGCTCTCTTGCCATTGGTCTATGATGATGGGACAAAAGGCACATTTCACTTCATCTCTTGTTTTTAAATAGTAGAATCCAGCGGCCGCCAAGGCTTGAGGGTTTATGAAAGGCACTGGCCATGTTGCAAAAGTCTTGAAACGTTGTTCCTCAGAGTTTAAATTCACGGATGTGACTTCTCTTGATGCTTTAAATCAAGACATGACTGAGCGGCTTGATGTTGGTTGACCTGTTATTTATACACTCGTCACTTGGTTGGACAGTGGATAATAGTTGACTTGTTTGTGATGAATAATCAAACAGTAGGCTGTCGTATTGGCTGGTACATTGTCATGCGTTTCAAACTCTAGTCGAATGTCAATATTGGATGGCTTGACAGACTCTTCCCGGTAAGAACAGTCAAAGACATTCAGTGGCGTCCTTGCCTTAAACGCTTGGGGTAGCAGCATGGGGCCGTTCTCTTTTTGATAAAACGACCATCAAAATGTAGAAAACAAGTCGTACAGGGGGCCAAACTTATTTTTTGAAAAATCCAAATCCAGTCCTTCATAGGGAAACACGGCTCCGTTGAGGAAAAGACGTGAATTTCTCAATTGCAGGTGATCAAATTGCGTGGCATCTTTGGTTTGTTGATACTTGCGATTCGTTTGAAAACCCACGATCATGTAGAGAGGTCTCTCTGTATAGCGAGCTGTTTTTACAGACCAACTGTTTGTGTTGGTGGTGGGCAATAGCGGGTACTCATGGAGTGCCCAGCTTCTAAATTCCATGGGTAGAGGCATATCTCTCTTTACCATTTTGAGTATGTCCAGTTTTTTGCTATCGTCAAGGGTCCCATAGCAACTTTCCATAGCAAGCGTTGTAGTTGAATTTTTGAATCTATGGGGACATTGTCAGCTCCCTTGAGTGCATTATTATAACTCCTGTCTCTCTCCAGATAAAGCACTTGCCTTGCGTTGACCACAATGCGCTGGTGGTCTTCGGCAAAGTCTAAAATCAGTTTAAGAGGTAAATATCCAGTAAAGGTCCCATCGGTGTGTACCATCCAGTCATTGGTCGAGTCAGGGCACCAACCTGCCATGTAAAGTGTTTAACCTTCTTCCTCACTGTAAGAGAGATATAGTTTCATGGCACTGGAAATACCCACATTTCGAGTGCTATCCACCACGATATCGTTAATGACATACCGCACCTCAGAAAACACAAAGGCCAAACCATGGTTGGCCAACTTGGATGTGGTGGGTGTAGAGCCATCGGCTTTGGTGAGCCGACCTTCAGTCTGAATGACACTTTCATGCGGTAGGGTGTAAATATCTAGGTTGTTGATAACAAATTGAATTTCATCATTGTTATTGAGTCCAGGTGTTTGAGCTTGATAGGAATGGAGATCAATTCTTACCACCCCTGGTTGCTCCTCGATGTGATTCGCTATCTCTAGGATAGAATTCATCATGAGTGTTGACGTGGTAACCCAAATGCTGTAAAATCTGCTTGTCCTTAGATATTAACGTGTATTCACGTGGCAAGCAACTAACACCATTCCTAGACGGTGTTGTTGCTTTATACACAAACTTCATAGTGGCTTTAGCACCAACTTGTAAGTCACTGGTGTGGTAGAATCTAGATCAATGAGTTGTTGCTCTCTATTGATCAGTCTTAATGTTATATTACTAATACCATCGACAGCCCACAGAATGAAAAGGCACCACTGGAGGGTTTTCACGAATAATATAGCCATTGGGCGATGTCACTATAAAGTTATAAAGCGAATGCGATGGTTCTTGATTGGTGTACACTTGGCTAATCATATTACACGTCACCGAAACATGATGGTCCTCAATGAATTTCACTTCATGGTCTGATTCATGTTCTATGTTGGGCTCCAACACGCGTGGCTTATATCCTAGTAATGGACCAATGGAATCGGGGCGTGTTTTCAAGTCAATTTTGAATGTGGAGAAAATACTGCAGCGATGAGTGTTGGTATTTCCTACAAGTTCAAACTTGAACGATCCATCGAGAAATGACTTTAAACCATATTCATTGATCAACACCACATAAATGTGTTCATAAATATCATCGATCGTGTATCCATCAGAGTTTAGGGTGAGCACAGAATCATCATAGTAAAACATGTTGTTCACATTTTCACGTATGTTGTATATTCGATTGTACGTTTCAAGAGAAACAAGTCCCAAACCATAAGGTCTTTCACTCAATTCGATAGGCGGGTAAAAGTCTAGGCTGACTTCGGGTCCACGTCCATGCAGTGTAAACGTTTTACTTTCTGCCGACATACTGTTGACGTTTTTGCTTATGCTGTGTCTTATATAAATAAATTAAACACAAACGTCCACACTGTTGGCTGTTAAACGTTTGCTCACGTTTCACATTATAATAGATCTTGATCCTGTTTCCAAAATAGGTCACTAGTTCCATGGACGGGGGGCAAACTCCCAAAACTGTCAAAGTACCATACGGTAGATCCCTCTTTTACATAAGCTACATAATGCGTTCCTGGTCCTCGGTGATCATCCAAATTGACAACAGCACTTTCCTGTTTCCAGGGTCGTGGGGGTAAATGGTTTCGCATAAACACACCTCGAAAATGAGAAAGCTTTAGTTGTTTAGCATAGCTTTCCACTTGTTGATGCGTCAGGGCATGTCTTGCTATGGCTGAGGTAATTTTTTTTTTCATATTTCGAAATGGTAAAATCCCAAATCCTTGTTGATAAAAGGCTGGCTTTAAATTGGCTTTTCTAGCCCCCATTGCAATCGCTTCCATCGTTTCATTGTGTCGCTGACTTTCTTTGAGTTGTTGCTTGCCCTGCTGCGTGGCTTTAATGGTTTTCGCCACTGCACTGGCACCGCCCAAAAGTGAACCCAGAGCAGCCAGACCGGCAAATAAAGCAGGTAAAAATCCCGCTCGTTTGGGGACGGGAATCACTCGCCCTTGTTTTGAACCCGGTCGCCGACGTTTAGGAATAACATGTCTCTGTGCTGCTCGAAGGGCTTTCCTTATGGTCAATACATTATTTTTTATTTTTTTCTATAGCAACGGCTTGTCCACGAATGTCTTAAGCCCTGGCTTTGCCAAGGACAAAGTACTTTTTTTTAGTCTTTCTCACCACATAACTTTGTTTCACCATGATGATAATCACCAACAACCTTTCACAAGAAAGTTTAAATCACAACTAACGTCAGATTGTTATTTCATGGCTGTATATTCCACTTCCACATAAAGTGGGAAATCGTTTATGGTTTATCCGGCTCGCTTTTCATCCCATGTCAACATGAGATGAAAGGATAATTCGTCACCTGCATTGACCATTTCATGGTTATGGGGCAACATCCTATGACCATTTATCTTTATTTGTAAATGGTTCTCATCAGGTATGGCATATTTGATGTGAATGGTTCCATCATAGTGTAATCGATAGTGGCTTAAACCCGAAGCAAGCACATAGGTCAAGTGCTGGTCATGAACTAGCGGTAAATGGTTTCTCTCATTCACAGGTTTTTCATTTGTCAGATACACTAAAAATACAGATGGGATAAATTTATATAGCCTTTTCATTTCATAGGTCACGTAACGCTTGGTACAGACATCGTCTTCGTCTTGTGGGTCTTCCACGTGAATAATCCGATGGTGATTAGCGCTATAGCCATTCACTGTAAGCTGAGGCACTTTATCATAAAACTCATACACTTTGTTATCCACATACTTTTTTGTAGTAACGTCTGTAGACACTTGAGGATGTTTTACATGGGTTAACCGCTTTCCCTTAAAGTCATAATCTCCCTATTTTTACGTGGCACTACAGTCCTATCCACGTAGTGTTAATTAGCAGGATCTGTTTCTTGTTTAGGATCATGTATGGGGACAGACCTAGCTTTGGTCATTAACGCACGTCCAAAGACATCCATCGTCAACCTGTAGTACCAGTCTACTGTTTCTATGACAAGGCTCGGTGTCCTGTATATAGACAGCCTGCTAGCCTGTCTAAGCCTTAGTTGAAATGAAGATTATTAAGCAGCAAGAGTCATTCCCCGTGGGGGACATGGTTTTCCATCCCTGTCCAACATCACGTGAACAACGCCATGGTTCACTGTTTCCATCTTCCATTCGCTGCATCATTGTGGGACCTTCCGGCTGTGGAAAGACCAATCTTTTGCTAACACTCATCACAGCCCCCAATGGTCTGCGTTTTCAAAATATTTATATATTTGCAAAATCTCTCTACCAACCACTCTACGTGTTTCGGGATCAAGTCATGTCTGGATTACAAAAAGAGAATATGGGTTATTTCACATTTTCCACGCAAGAAAATGTTATTTTACCGGATGAGGTAAAGCCTGATTCACTCATGATTTTCGATGATGAATCCACTGAACGTCAAGGCATTATTTAAAGCTATTTCAGCATGGGTCGACACAAACATATCGATTGCTTTTATCTTGAACAAACGTATTCTAAAATGTCCAAACAGTTGATTCGTGACAATGCCAATGTCATTGTTTTATTTCGCCAGGACGAGAGGAACAGTCGTCACATTTATAATGAACATGTGAATCCGGATATGACCTTTCAAATGTTTACTGAATTGTGTGGCAAGTGCTGGAACACTCAACGTCATGCCTGTTTAGTGATTGACAAACAAAGTGAACTCAACCAAGGACGGTATCGCTTAGGGTTTGATCATTTTATTGCTATTTAAGGCCCTGTCTCATTCCCTCTCAAGTCATTTGGCAAGACACCATGGCGTTAGCAGAGAGTCAATTGAAAAAGCATATTATTAGAGCAAAAAATACTATTCGCCAAAGGTTTCGTCAATTGAAACGATCACGTGCAAATCATGCTTTGTTTATTCAACATCATTTAGCACCTCCGCTAAAAGCCATGTTGAAACCCTCTTTCAAGACATCTGAAACGCTACCCACTGTTTCACAAGCCACTCAGACGCTTCACGAGGACCCTGAGGAAGAGGAACAGGAACAGGAAGATTTGACTAGTGTTAGCGAAGTTGAGGATGACGAGGAACAAGTGTTTACGCCTCAAAAAAGGCCGCACCCCTTGCAGAGTTTTTGAGAGAAAAGAAATCCTTGGCCATGGTCGAAACACCTTGCCCTTCCAGATCGTTTCCGTTTTCACAAGTCTTGGCCACCCCTCAAAATAAGACTCAACTGAAAAACATTTAATAAAATATTATGGATCAACACTAGAACCCTATCTCATTGATCTATTTATTGGAAACACAGATACCACGCATGGTGTTCGCTATGAGGATGATAGTTTTAAAATTGGGGATTCATCCATTAAATTTGCTCGTACTAAAGCTGTCATTACGAACATCAACTATAAATTGACGCCAGGTCTGTTAAAGCTGCTCTTCTCTCGAACACCCTCATTCCATGATTATACGTCATAGGACCTTGGCAAATATATATCTATTTTATTGGATACCCATGCCCACAAAAGACAGTATGATCCAGCTCAACAAGTGAATGCCAATATATCTCAAAAATATAAAACCATCATTGTAAAAATATTTCCCACCAGTCAAAGTACTCGTCGTAAAGTGTGCGCTTCGGGAGTGACATTTAAACCTTTAAAACCCCTTGTGGATGTTACCTACTGGCACAATCCCAATAAGCTCATCCAGCGGCTACAGTTGTTGAATGCTTCACGTCAAACCGGCCATACCGGTCACGATTGGGAAATCCAAGAAATTGAACAAGAACTTCGAAATGCCAAAATTATTGTTTAAGCCCTCACCCATTAAAATGGGTATTGCTCATGAGTTGCATCACCCAGCTAGGCGTCACTATCCGCGACTCAAGGTGATTTCACGGGGTGTGGATGAACTTTGGCAAGCAGACCTGGTTGAAATGATACCCTATGCTGGCGTTAACGACGGTGTACGCTATATGTTGACCGTCATTGATGTCTATTCCAAAATGGCCTTTGTTGAACCTGTGCGTCGCAAGTCTGGTCCACTGTTCACCAAGGCCTTTCAACATATTATTCAACACTCCAAACGTCAACCTCAGTTGCTACAAACCGACCAGGGGAAAGAATTTTTCAACAAGGATTTCTCCAGTTTTCTCAAATCTAAGGATATTCACCATTACACCACGTACAGCAATCTCAAAGCCAGCGTGTTCGAGCGCTTTAACCGAACATTGAAAACCCATATGTGGAAAGCGTTTACCGCTCAGGGCAGTTATCGCTGGTTGGACATGTTACCTGAGCTAGTGCCACGTTACAATGACACCAAACATAGAACGATTGGGACCAAGCCACGTCTCGTGACCAAAAATATTCAGCGACTAGATAAACTGTTTAACCCCATAAAAACAGCCGATCGTAAACGTCACCGACTGAAAATTGGGGATTTTGTTCGTGTGAGCAAATTTAAGTCTGCCTTCAATAAGGGCTACACACCTCAGTGGGGGACTGAACTATTTCGAATTCGTCAAGTCAATTTGGACAGTCCAGTCACCTATTTACTCCAAGACCTCAACCATCAACCCATAAAAGGTAGATTTTATCTCCATGAACTTCAGAAAACAGCATTTCCTAAGCATTGTCTTCTGGAAAATGTGTTGAAACGAAAAGGAAATAAACTATATGTCAAATGGTTAGGATTTAACTCTACGTTTAATTCTTGGATCAATAAATTACATGTTGTGTGAACCTATGCACTTTTTTATTTTTAATTAATTAATTTATTTATTTATTGAATCAAGATGTACGAAAGCTCTGTGTACGGCGCTCCACGCTTCATGCATGTCCATACATGTTTCTCTTTCTCTCTCCACACCCGCGTCTCACTCCTTCACTCCATAATGACATACAACTCGTTCAGCTATTGGCTGTCATGGGTTCCCCCATTCCTCCCCTCACCTCTTCTCCGGCTCTCAGGCCCCGCCCCCTCACCACTCTGCAGTGGGTCACGTGATTTCCTGTTTTCTCTCTTTGTGTTCCCCCTTTCCCCTCTCTCTCCCCCTTTCCTCTCTGCGAGGCCCCTGCCTGCTGCTACTGCTCAGCTCACCTGGCTAGCCGTTATCACCTTTTTACAGAGTTGCCACATGGTTCCAACTGCTATCATATGACAGCAGTGTTGTCAGCTTTACTGACATTCCATTCTGTTAGCCGACTAGCCAGGCACCAAGCGGGTCTCTCGAGCAGATATTCTGCTTTTTTTTCGTTCTGGCCGCCAGTCAGACAGACATGCATACAAAGCAAGTTCTGTTGTTAACAACTATAAAAAGCCTTGCTTTTTATTCGTCTCATAGCATTATGAATTTTGTCTGGTTACTGGTCAGCTATGGTTAACTGTAAATTCAGGGAAGACCAAATCGCTAAGACTAAACGTAACAAGCGATAGGAAGTTTCAAATAAACGGAAGAAACCTAGAGGATGTTAAAGAATTTACGTATCTTGGTAGCATCGTTTCTAAAACTGGAGGAGCAGAAGAGGACGTGAGCAGCAGGATCAAGAAAGCAAATGCAGCCTTTATCCAGTTGCATCCTATCTGGAAAAGCAATGAGATTTCCACACGTACTAAACTCCGAATATTCAATAGCAATGTAAAATCAGTGTTGCTATACGGATGTGAGACTTGGAAAGTAACAAAATCTATCATAAAGAAAATCCAGACCTTTATAAACAGATGCTTACGAAGAATCTTGAGGGTGTTTTGGCCAAATGTAATATCCAATGAAGAACTATGGAATCGTACAAACGAGAAGCCCGTGGATTTACAGTTGAAGGCAAGAAAGTGGAAGTGGGTTGGACATACACTGCGCAAAAACCAGATGGCAAAAGAGAGGCAAGCCCTGAGTTGGAATCCTCAGGGACATCGCAGAAGAGGAAGACCGAGGGAAACTTGGAGGAGGACAGTGGAGAGGGAAGCTGCAGAAGCGGGGAGAACGTGGGGAGAAGTGAAGGCAATGGCGCGCAACCGAGTCCGATGGCGATGCTTCGTTGAAGCCCTATGTTCCAGCGATGCGAACAACAGGACTTAAGTCAAGTCAAGTAAGTCACTGGTCAGTGTTTACCAACATGTTTAAAGATCGTCATGAGGGATTTTCGAAATATTCGCCTTCATTCGTTCGTCATAGGAAAATATCGAAAAGCGACCCCTCGTTTTGCCATACATCACCCCGTTGAAATAGCCATTTCCAGTATTCACCATGCTCAGTCGTAGCCTCGTTAGAACATGTGTCAAGCGCTACCTCCTCTCTGTCTACAAACACTCTTTTCTTCTTCTTCTTCTGCTTTTACGGCCCCATTGAACCACTTCAGTCAATCATTTCTTGTTCCTCTTCTTCAGTAAGTTTCCTTTCCGAGTCGCCCAGTAGCTCTTCATTCGCTCTGATCTTCTCAGGCGTTCCTCATCTGTAAATACCCTTTTTACTGTATTACGTTTGGCTATTTTAGCCTTAAATCTTATTTTTATATATCTCAGTTTTTTAATTTTGTGGTTTTGTTTTGCAAGTCATCCAAGGTTATTTCCTATTCTTTCATATCTTCTCTAATTTCCTTAATCCATCCTACTTGTTGTTTCATATTCCAAGGTAGTCGTAGCAGGCGGAGAGGTGATACTCCGACGTGGCGGGTCCCAGGTGGCGGATAGGGGGGTCCACACCGGCTTGCCGGCGGACTTGAGCAAAATAAAATAGCTCTCGCGGATCAAACACACAACAACCTCTACGGTTAACAACCGCAGTTGTAACTCGGAGCTTGCTCCATACAAGATTGACTACCTTTGAAAGTCAAACATGGAAGGAAATCTTTTAAGGGATAATCCACCTAGACTGCATTCGGATACGGTGGGCAGTCACCTGAAAGATACCCTAGATGAGTCGGAGCATCTAAAATACCCCCGACAGATTGAAAACCCAAATTTAGACTGAAGATAGGACAGAGAAACTATATAGCAACACACAATATAAATTCCATCATACAGCCAGGAAAACTCAAAATTTTGACAGACGAAATGGATCGCAAAGGGATTCTAATAACCGGGCTTCAAGAAATGAGAAACACCGATCAGGAACCAATTGAATCACAAGGGTATAGAATTTACAAGGGAATACCAGGAAAAAGAGTAAAGAAGCAATGTCCACAATTCGGAACAGGATTTGTAGTCAATCTCAAAATAATTGAATCCATCATAGAATTTAAAGCATTGTCCCCTAGGCTCTCGACACTAACTCTAAAAGCTTCAAATAGAACATACACCATTCTAAATGCCCATGCCCCAACTAATGATACAAATAATAAGAAAGAACACAATGATGATGTGGAGGGATTTTGGGAGCTTTTAGATCAGACAGCAACAAACATAAATAAAAGTCACACCAAAATTTTAATTGGAGTCTTCAATGCCCAGTAAGGAAAGGAAAAAGGATAAATAGACATAATAGGAAAGTGGCCAGCACAGAGAAGAACAAACAGGAATGGCATAAGACTGGTGGAATTTTGCAGGAACCATGATATGATCTCCAAATCAACTTACTTCAAGAGAAGACAAATAAACTCAAAACTTGGAAACATCCAGATTGGAAAAAAGGTGAATGGCAACTAGATCATGTTTGTATGGATACGAACTATCACAGGGAGGTCTACAATGTGAAAGTTCTGAGAGGAACAGATACTGGATCGGATCATTACATGATAAAGATTAAAATTAAATTTACCTCGTTGACAAAGAAAAAAAACCACCTAAAAAGAAGAGAACATACGACCCTCAAAAACTAACAAATAACAAGGGATACAAAGAACGAACTAGATATATTAAAATAACAGATGATCAAGAGGGAATAGTTCCCGAATTGAAACAAATAGCTGAACAAGTAGCCCCAATAAATCCAAGGAAGAAACACCAATGGTGGAACGATGAGTGTGATAATACAGTGGAAGATAGACATCAAGCCTGGTTACGGTATCAGAGTAAAAAAAACAGATGAATCACACTTGGATCTCATAAAACAAAGGAAGATAACTCAAAAAATAATACGAGGGGTTAAACAGCTATACCAAAAGGATATACTTCTGATGATCGAAACAAATAGCTCGAAAACAAACTCAAGAGATTACTACAAAATTTTTAGCAAACAACTACAAAGATATGAACCTCCAACATTAATGTTAAAAGACAAAAATGGCGAGTGAGCTCATAGTAATAAAAGAAATACAGAAATTTTAGCAGAAACATTCAACAAGTTGCTAAATTGCGAAGATCCACCAGAACTGCTTCAAATAAATACAGACACCACTATTAAAACACCATCAGAAAACATAAATCCACCCACAATCCAAGAAGTCTACAAAGCGCCGAGAGAGCTCAAAAACTACAAAGCGAGTGGAGAAGATCACACATTTGCAGAATTGTGGAAATATGCAGCAGAACCAGTAAAGATTTCATACACCAATGCATAGTGAACATTTGGATCAAAGACGAACTGCCAGACCATTGGACTACTGCTATAATACATCCATTACACAAGAAAGGAGAAAAATCAAATCCTGACAACAATCGAGGAATTTCCCTTTTGGATATCACATATAAAATCATGTCACGAATTCTATATAATCGTTGTAAAGATCAAATAGAACTGGAAATAGGAGAATATCAAGGTGGATTTCGGCCATGGCGAAGCTGCCCTGAACAGATAATCACTTTAAAATTAGTAATGGACTACTACAAACGTAGACAAAAACAGCAAGTAGACCTTCGAAGACTTCAAAAAAGCTTATGATTGTATACATAGATCTTCATTGATGAAAATACTAAGGAATTTCGGACTTCATCCCAAATTAATAAAAATTATAAAACTAACTCTAACAAACACCAAATCTAAAGTAAAATTAAGACGAGAAATATCTGAACCGTTTACGATAAAAACAGGATTAAGACAAGGAGATGGTTTATCGCCTCTACTTTTCAATTGGGCTTTGGAATATGTAATGAGGGAATGGTACAGGGAAAATCCTAGGAACATAAGAATTGGAACCAAGAAAGATCAAATAGACTTAAATTGCTTGGTATTCGCTGATGACTTAGCGTTACTGGCTAATAATATTCAAGAAGCCAGAAATCAAATAATAAGCCTACAAAATATAGCACAAAAAATTGGACTTCAGATATCATTTGAAAAGACAGATATAATGGTAGCAAATCCACTTGTAATCAATCACATAACAGTAAATAACAATAAAGTTAAAATAGTGAAGCAATTTAAATACTTAGCAGAAATTATAACTTACAACTTGGATGAGAAACCTGCATGGCAAGAAAGAACTAATAAAATGATAAAAGCCCAAAAATTAACATGGTCTACATATAAAAGAAAATGTCTATCAATCGCAACAAAGTTAAAACATTACAAGACGGTGGTTCAACCAGAGGTGACCTATGGAAGTGAAACTATTTTTAAAGTTACTCAGAAAAACAGAATCGACAAAATTTTAAAAGTAGAAAGAAGAATAGCTAGAACATGCATAAATAAAAAATATCAGAAAGATGGACAGTGGTGGATAGTACCAAATGAAGTGGTATACAGAGAACTGGAGCCCATCACTGATACTATGCGGAAGAAACGGCTTTCTTTCTTTGGTCACATTATGAGGACACCAGAAACCAGGTTATCTAGAAAAATTGTAGTGAAACTCTTTTATTAAAAATATAAAAATAAAATAAAATTAAAAATGCATAGTTTTTTTGCCCTAGAGACTTGACATTTATTTTCATGGTAGAGGGGGTAGGGACCTTTCATTTATGTCAAACAAACTTACTTGTCAAGGTGTTAGTTTCCGAAATAGTAAAAATTCAAACTTTAAGGGTTTTCAAAAAATCTCAACATATAAAAAGTTTTATTACAAAACATTAAGGTCTTAGAGACCATTGGTTTCAACTATGGAACAACATTCTATCATGTTTGGTTTTCAATCTATCGCCTACTTTCAAAAACAAAATTTTTCAAACAATTTTTGATAAATATAACGAGTGGTCTATAGGAAAGAGGACGTCAGCTCGAGTCCAACAACACCTCATTTGTTAAAATCCGACCATCCATTCGCCAATGATCACCAATGTTCACGAGAAAGTAGGCTATCATTTTTATTCCTCCTACACCCTTGAAACTTGCTGTCCGCCAAAGAGGGCATACCCACCTTTCATTAACGTCAAACAAACTTTTTTTCCAATTCACCGTTTCCAAAATAGTGCCAATCCAAAAAACAAACATTTTCTTTTTTTTTTTAAATACCAACACACATTCTTAGCCAAGAGAACGTCATCCCAGCGCCAACAATACCTCGTTCGTTAAAATCCGACCACGCGTTCGGGAGATATCGCCCAAAGTTTATATGAAAGTAGGGGGTGGCTCAGAACTCTCCAATTTACACTACTACACAGTTTTAGTCCTAGAGACTTGAAATTTATTTTGGGGGTAGAGGGGGTCAGGGCCATTCATTTATGTCAAACAAATTTTTTTGTAAACTCTTTACTTTCCAAAATATAAAAATTTCACAATTGAACTTTTTTCAAAAAAAATGTAAAAAATAAAAATGTTTTATTATAAAAATAAAGGACATAGAGACTGTTTGTTTAAGCTATTGCACAACATTCTATCATGTTTGGTTTTCAAACTATCCCCTACTTTCGAAAACAAAAATTTTCAAAATGTTTTTCAAAAATATAACGAGTGGTCCATAGGAAAGAGGACGTAAGCTCGAGTCCAACGACACCTCATCTGTCAAAATCGGACCATGCGTTCGAGAGATATTAATTATTTTTACATGTACAGTCGGGTACAAATAAAATGGGTGGGGCAGAACTCTCACTGCTCCCCTACTAACAATCAATGTCCATATTGATGGGATCGTAATTTAATCTGCCGAGCCACATGTTCGACGGAGATTGAAGCTGCTTACAGTTCATGTACTTCATTACTTAGCTTATCTCCCCAGTGCCAGAGCCACTACCTTTATCAACCAAGCCAAGGCTCCATTAATCATACTCATCAGTGTTGAAGAAACTTGTTCAGTATGTAATAACTTTATTCATTAAGCCTCAAAGTAGATGTTGGATTCCATTTCCTATGCCAGAAATTATGAAACCAAACCCCTCACCTGGAATTATCAAAGAAGAAAAGAAGCTGAACAAGCGGTGACCCCCACAACGTTATTGGGATTATTAGGTGTAGAATTAAACACTTATTAGAAGAAATCACACGCAAGTTAAATTATGAGACAGCACTGTTATGAGATCTAATAATTTGCTTCACAATGTGGTTATATAGCCGGATATTTGATAAACAACACATGTGAAGTTTTTAAGCCAATGATTCCGGTATTGCCTGTACAAACTATCGGTGTTACTTGTGAGTCAATCAACTCAGATTTGCCGTATATGATGGGGTGAGAATACTACATATATAAGCAATTCTAGATGAATTTACATGTATTAATTAACAATACTTGACTTATCCACCTAGTGCCAGCCACTACCATTATCAGCAAAGCCAAGCATTCATAAACCATACTCATCAGAGTTGAGCAAACGTATTTAGTAGGATGTAATAACTAAATTCATTAAGACTCAAGGTAGATGTTGGATTCCATTTGTCACGCCAGAAATTATAAATCCAAACTCTTTTTCTGATATTATCAAAAAAGAAAATTGAACAAGTGTTGTCCTCCACGAAGTTATCTGTGTTGATCGACTGGATTAAATAGGTTCGTGAAAACTTGTGTAACGTGTCAATCTGTAAATAAAATAGCCACGTTACAAAAGTGCATAAGTGTGATTCATAAACATCGTACCGGGTGAGTTAGCAGTGGTCGTTACGGCGTGGCTACAGGCAGTCGCTCACATCCGGGAGGCGAGGAGGTTCGAATCCCCCCGCCGACAACCTTGAAGATGGTTTTCTCTGGTTTCCCATCTTCTTTCCAGGCAAATGCCGGGGTTGGTCCCTAACTATAGGCCACAGCCGCTACCTTCCAATTCCTCGTCCTTACATTAACACTTTCCTCCCCAGCAACACTCCACACGCGACGGTACTTGTAGCTCACCCAATGGGTGTCCGTATAGAAGCAGCTATAATACTCTGGCGAGCCGGATACTCCCGGCACTAAAAGCTATACGCTAGAAATAAATAAAAAACATCGTACATCAATTAAGCCTTAGTTAGCCAGATCTGAAGATGATCGCTTGACGATCGAAACTTGTCATCCAATTAAGTACTCCCAATTTGTGTGCATAAAAGCGTGTTATTTTGTGTTAAATGTCAAATGTAACATTTCTTTCATGTTAGGGTGTATAAATACTTGTTTTCCCGCCTAATGTTATTGGGCACAATTTGTGTTGACCGACTGGAAAGCTTTATTTAATAGAACTAAGCACCAGTGAAAAACGGTTTTTATCACTTAAACTACGTTATATTGTATAGTTTTCTTGCCGCCAATTACTTCTCCCCGTTTTGCCTTACATCGTTTACACCTGACAGCAAACCTTGCAATCTCCAACTTCCTCCTCTTTTCTCCGTTTATCCGAACTTACTAAGTCGCTAGAATGCCCAATTCGATCCTACTTGCTGAGCCAACTAGTTTTACTGTTTTCCTTCCATAACTCCCCATGATATTAATAGCACCTTATCGATTACCAAACGTTTGCCTGTTCGCTTCTAAGGAGTCTCTGATCTGCCCAAGTGTTGTTCAAAACATTGTTAGTAGGCTTCCAGAATATAGAGGTGAAACAGGTTTCTAATTTTACATACGCCAGGTCCAGTGGGTTTCACCTTAGGGAACAAACCGATGAGTTGGCTAGTCCTAGCCTCCTGATCACAATGAGGGACACGACTCGGAAAATGTCAAAGATGCCCACTCTGATTCCATGGTAACCATTGTCACGATTGTCAAGTCACTTACTAGTCCACACAGCCGTTACCCGTAGTTCACGAGCTAAGACTGACTACAGTTACAGTACCTACACCTTAAAACATTATTATTTTTCATTATTATTCTTATTAGTATAATTACTGAGTCTTACAAACCCATATCCTATAAATGACCTCAAAGTACCACCCATCTCACTTCAACCCACTTCTCCATCTAGATCGGTATTTCACCATACCATATCTTACGTAACCGCTGACGCTCGTACTCTCTTCTTATTATAGAGTATCTTATATAAAACTGCCCCTGACAAACAACGAATAACGTCAGAAAGCTTTGTCAAAAGGAACCCTTTCAGAACAATAATGTTGAAAACAGATGTTGGGATATTATACAATATGTTAACGATGAAAAGGATGCCAAATGAAATTTTGTTGTGAGGCGGATAATTATCTTACTATTATAGAGTATCTTATATATAAACCCCCTGACCAACGACTGACGTCAGCAAGCTTTGTCGAAAGGAAACCTTTCAGATCAACGTCAGCGACATATGCCCGTTTTAAAACAATTACGTATTTCATTCTTCTGTTACCAACCAACCTGGAGCATTACAGACGCCCTTTTAAACACGAACGATAGGCCTATCCCTGCACTATCTAAAGCATAACATACATGAAAATGCAAAAGCCCTAACTTACGCCCTTTCAAAAAAGACCGATTCAAATGTTGAAATGAAATCGTGGGATATTACACAAAATATTAACGATAAAACTACGCCAAAAGTTTGCATGGGTATAGGTAGAACAACCCATCAATATGGCAAAAAGTGTTAGTATGTTAATATATCTGTCATGACCAGGACTAAACCTGGAACCTTCAGATTCCCTACGTAAATTATAGTGAAAGGTCATGGAAGTAAATATAAATAATAATGAAAAATGAAAATCCACAGCCTGCTTCCAGTCTCCGACCGGGTCAGGAATGGAATGAAGGAAGCCCCCATCTAGCGGCGAGGATATGAACTGTGCCGGCTGCCGAGGCCTGACGCACTCCTCTGGGGCAATGATTAAATGAATGACAGATGAAATGAAATGATAGTGGAGAGTGTTGCTGGAATGAAATTTTGACAGGGAAAACCGGAGTACCCGGAGAAAAACCTGTCTGCCTCCGTTTTATCCAGCACAGATCTCACATGGAGTGACCGGGATTTGAACCACGGACCCAGCGGTGAGAGGCCGGCGTGCTGCCGCCTAAGCCACGGAGGCTTACATAAATAATAATAATAATTATTATTATTATTGTTATAATTATTATTATTGTGACATGCAAAGCCTGTCTCAAACATTATTATGCATCTATTTCGATGTCTTTGTACCATCTGCCTTTTAAAGTGCCCGCTAAGATGCCTTGGTTTGGCTAATGACCTCGAGATGGCAGCGCCTATCGGCACTACAAGCTGTGGGTTGTGTCTTCAACCGCTAGAGCGAGACATAGAACCGCCTCTAATCGAGACACATTTGAAAAAGTATATTATTCTACGTCATTAAACAAAAGACTATATATGCATCATGCCGCCAAATTACTTTAATGGTGTCGTGTGAATATTATTTTGATATGCACATTGTCACAGTATGTGGCTCATTTGGATTGGTCAAATTTAAATAAACTTGGTGCTTGATGGGAGTGCTTGTCTGCTCTTGTCCTCCATCTTGTGAATTGGGACTTGGAACACGTTAAGAAGGTGTGTCCGAATAACCAAGTTGTGTATCGCCAATGACCGGATACTTTGGAGACCAATTCGGGTGTTACTTCTATGGATATTTCTGTGCATGAGAATTTGGGAAAACCGTGTGAAGTTTCTGGTCGCCCTACTAATGAAAATCTTGATAACCCTTTGAAAACTAAATCATCACGTGCTACTTCTGTGTATGTCCCTGACCAACGTAACCTCTCTGTGAGCAATGTCGTGGCAAGTCATCCTAATTCTAAACCTAATGTGAAACATGTGAGGCGGGTGACCTCGTCATCTAATTGTAATCGTTTTAGAGTGAATAATGATTTTTGAATTTCTCCTGTGGCTAAGGGAATAGCCCCGTTTATTGAAATATGTGTTAATGACGAGCCCGTTTCTGCATTGCATGATTCTGGTAGTGTTGCCTCCTTTATAAGCGAGGTCTGGTTTTTAGTTATGAAGAGTGTTTGCAGCCTACCTGAGTTAGAGCCTAACAATGAATCTTTTATTTCGGCAAATTGTTCAAACATAAATATTTTGGTTAGTATGACAGTCAAAATCCATATTCTAAATTTTTCTTGGAAGTTTAAATTTTTTGTTGCCAGAAATCTTTCTTGGTCTGTGGTCATTGGAGATAATTTCATGTCCCATGTTGGTATGCTTCTTGATTTTGGTGCTCGCAACTTATGGTTTAAGTTTAATCCGCAAATTAAATTATCGTTTTAACCCGGTTTTATCTTCTCCTGCTGTCAATTCAGTTAGTGAACCTGTGACTATTGAGGATCTCGAACTGGAAAATTTAACGAGACCTCAAAAGGATGCCATAAAGAGGTTGTGTCAGGAGTATAGTGATGTATTTACTGACAAGTTGGGTGTAACCCATTTGATGGAATACAAGATTGAGCTAACCGATTCTGTGCCGGTGCGTTCCAGCTCGTATCGCCTTGCCCCGCCCAAGATGGCTGAACTTCGGATGATTATTGACAAGATGTTGGAAGAAGGTGTAATCCAACCTTCTATCTCTGCCTACTCATCCCCTGTTTTCCTTGTGCCAAAACCTAACGGTGGTTTTCGGCCTGTGGTCGACTATAGGGCTCTTAATCAAAAGGTTGTTTTACAATCCATCCCTTTGCCGGATCTTCACACATGCTTTAGTTGGTTTCGCAACGCGAAGGTGTTCACGATCCTCGATTTGAATTCTTCTTACTTCCAAATTCCCCTCTCTCCGGAATCCAGGCATGTTACTGCCTTTTTCACTGACTGGAACTTGTTTGAGTATGCCCGAGTCCCGTTTGGCCTATCAACCGGAGCCGCTGTGTTGAGCAGACTCCTGGACAAGGTGTTTTCTGAAATTAAATTCAAATTTGTATACCACTATCTTGATGATGTGGTGTTCTATTCTGAGTCCTTCGAGGAACACGTTGATCATCTGAAGGTTGTACTTGATCGGTTGTGTGACGCTGGCCTTACCGTCAACTTATCCAAGGTTTCCTTTCCCAAGCCCAAAATTTCCTTCTTGGGACATATTGTTTCCGAATCTGGTATATCCGTGGGCCAGTCTCGTACTCAGGCCATCAGAGATTTTAAACCGCCCAAGAACGCCAAGGGTGTTGCTCGTTATTTTGGAATGGTGAACTTCCTTCGTAAGTTCATCAGTAACTTTGCCGACCGTGCTGCTCCTCTAAATCACTTCCGTAAAAAGGCTGTGTATTTTGAGTGGGGTCCCTCTCAGCAAGCAGCCTTCGAAGATCTAAAGCTTTCGCTCTCTAACGCACCTGTATTAGCCATTCCGGATTTTGGGAAGCAGTTCATCGCGCAAACTGATGCGTCTGGTCGAGGTGTTGGTTGTGTCCTACTGCAAGAGTCTGATCTGGGTAGGCAACCCATTGCATACGCTTCTCGTACCTTAACGGACGCAGAGACGAAGTATTCCATCTACGAACTCGAAGGTTTAGCAGTGTTGTTCGCCCTGGAAAAATTCCGAATGTATCTTGAGCACACTAAGTTTCTTCTCGAGACCGATAACCAGGCCTTGAGCTGGATGTTAGGGAAACCCCGTAAAACTGGTAGGATTGCTAGATGGGCGACTAGGATCCTGTCATTCCAGTTCACGGTCCACCATATTTGTTGGTCTGAAAATGCGGTAGATGATTCATTAAGCCACATGTATGAGGAAACATCCGAAGAGGAAATTCAAAAATGTGAACTCGTAAACCTTGTATCAGCTGTAAATTATGTCAATGTTGTTCTCAGCAATTTCCCTATGTCTTTTGAAGATGTGAGGAGATTTCAGATAGAAGATCCCTCCTTATCTAGACTAATTGACCGAATCAATTCTGGGGAAGTGATCAAGCCCTACTCTCTAAAGGATGGTGTATTGTGCTGTTCATCTCGTCATGACCGTCTACCTAAAATTGTGCTCCCGTCGGTCCTCATTCCGGAAATATTTCGTTACTATCACGAATCTCCTATTGGTGGCCACCTAGGAGTATTTAAGACCCAAGCTAAGATCAGACAGTTTTTCATTTGGCGAAGCATGGATGGCGACATCAGGAAACTCATTAGAAATTGTGCTTCATGTAATATTAGCAAACCACCGGTTTCTACAAAGGTTGGCCTGTTGTCATCCGAACCGGCTTCTAGACCCATGGAGAGGCTTTTCATCGACCATGTTGGCCCGTTCCCTCGTTCTGGTCGGGGAAACCAATTTGCGCTTGTTTTCACTGACGGTTTCACCCGGTTTAGTTGGATATTCCCCACCAGACAGGCTACGACTAGTTCCGTCATAAAGTGTCTTAATTCCATATTTTCATATTTTGGGCCATGTCAGTTCATTGTATCAGATAATGCCAAGTGCTTTGTATCACATCAGTTCCGTCAATTCTTATTTTATTATGCTATTTCGCATGTAACCACCACTCCCTATTATCCTAACCCGTCTCTCGCTGAGCGAGTCAATCGTAATCTCCGTTCTGCTATGATCGCTTTCCACCACGAAGACCATTCCAAGTGGGATTCTAATTTGTATTGGCTCAATTTCGCTTTCAACACCGCCGTGCATGAGAGCACGCAAGCCACCCCTTTTTCGTTAATGTTTTCGTTTATGGCAAATTCTCCGTTGTCTAATCTGTGGAACCTGCACGATCTCCTGCCAGACAATTTCACGCCCGAGGATAAGAGGGCGAAATTCGACAAGGCTGGAGAGTGTATTAAGATCTCACATGACCAACTTGCCAGGCGATACAGTGCCTGTCGCAAGCCGGTTGATTTGGAAATTGGGGATGTTGTGTACGTCCGCAATTTCGAGCCCAAGGGCGTTAGTAATCTGCTATCTAGTAAGTTGACCCCTCGCTTCAAAGATCCCTGTTATGTAGAGGCATCCTTGACTCCTGTTACTCTTCTTATTCGAAACCCTAAGGCCAATAAAATATCCAGAGTGCATCTGTCGCACATAAAACGAGGTGGAGAGATTTGTAATGAAGAAATGGTACCATAAAATTGTAAACTGATATTTTGTATAATGTAGAGTATCCCAAACCTTCATTGAAGCCTACAGGCATCCGTTCCTTCTGGAATTTTGAATTGTATTTGCACACTCTGCAGGGATACAGCTTGTAACTGTTAGGTAATTCTCATTTAATGGTAAAATTTTAACATCGTGTAATAGCCTACCCTTTGTAAAATTGTAACTGATTTTGATGTTCACGTAGAAGATGCTTGCATGTAAGTAAGACTCGGTGGGAGACCCAACTCATGGTGATCTTGTATACCTGTTTCCTTGGGAATTTGAGTGGTCATTCCTCTACCGTAGCTCCTTCTCAATGTATCGTCGTTCAACTCATGTACTCTAGAAAATTCTAACTAGTCTGTAAAAACTTAACCTTGGTAATGAACATTTCTTCTGTAAATCTTGTTTGTTCAATGAACTATTGTGAGCACGGATCTAGGGCATGATCAGGATTTTCTTCATATAAATTCAAACTTGTTTCTCATATGTAAAATGTATTAAGAATTAGTAATTTCTGTAAACTTTTATTTTTGAAATAAGATAAACGACTGTATTGTTTATGGCTGCCCACTCGTCGCATGGTATCTTGCTCATTCCATCCACCTACTTCTTCAAAAGCTAACAACATTGGACTTATTGAAAATTTACCTAACGCGTCTCGGACTCTGTAAGCACTGCAGGTGCTGGTGTAATGCGTTTCTGAAGAATTTTGGACACATTGAGGCTGTTAACTAAGTGGTTTGCAAAGTGATCAATTATCCCTTCACTGATAATCTGACCCTGCACTCTTCCTAACCAAGACGATGCGGTTTTTTCCATCAATGGGAGTTAACTGGTGAACATTATCTTCTGGAAACAATGTTTTGTGAATCGACTAGTTATGGAGTACTACCTATGCCTAGGCATGTTCGTGAATGGTGTTCACGCTTAAGGGAGGGAGACTGTGACATGCAAAGCCTGTCTCAAACATTATTATGCATCTATTTCGATGTCTTTGTACCATCTGCCTTTTAAAGTGCCCGTTAAGATGCCTTGGTGTGGCTAATGAACTCGAGATGGCAGCGCCTATCAGCACTACAAGCTGTGGGTTGTGTCTTCAACCGCTAGAGCGAGACATAGAACCGCCTCTAATCGAGACATATTTGAAAAAGTATATTATTCTACGTCATTAAACAAAATACTATATATGCATCATGCCGCCAAATTACTTTAATGGTGTCGTGTGAATGTTATTTTGATATGAACATTGTCACAGTTTGTGGCTCATTTGGATTGGTCAGATTTAAATAAACTTGGTGCATGATGGGAGTGCTTGTCTGCTCTTGTCCTCCATCTTGTGAATTGGGACTTGTAACTGATTGCTGATTTGAGAAATACGCAAATTTTGGGTTCTCGTCTCCGCTAACTTGGGGATATATCCCTTTAGTTTGATGAATATGAAGAATATGGTGTACAACTATCATATGTGATATTCGTGAACGTGTTTTTTCTGCCTAAATATGGAGATAAGATGTATTTGTTTGCATCTCAACGTGTTCCGCTGGCAGCCATCTTAATTTTTTTGGTGATATAAATCCTTTAAGGATATCTCATTAGTGTTTTAAATATTAATGTCTCCCCAAAAGGCTTTATTAAGGTATGTTTTGATGTTTTATTTATTTTAAATTGTTGGAGTTCCATATTTTTCATTGTGTACTTGTGTTTTAGCTTTTTTTGTCTGAAGGTTGGCTAGGCCTAAAAATGTCACCACTGAATATGTAAAATTTTGTTAAATAATATTAGTCCGAGGGACACATCTATTTTTTTCTTCTAATTTTATTATTTGGTGTCTTGCTAAGGCGTTTTCTTCTTGTTATGTTCTGGCACTGACCAGACTAGTCAATTGAGTAGTAGGCATAATTTTGATCATTAGTCGATCGGTTTTTATTTTGATCCGTAGCCTTTTAAAATACTTTTTGTTCTCGTCATGTCTAGAGTTTTTTATATCTTCCTGTTTTCTCACTGGAGAAGAAATTATTTGTGTGTAAAATTCTGCGTTTGATGCAAATTCGTAATGATATACTTTCAACTGTTCTGGTCGCCATGGTAAATTGTTGACAGTAGTGCATTGTAGGTTTTGTTTTTCTGGCGTGTGTTTGAAGTGCACGTTCGTGGGTTATTGTGATGTTGTTTAACTTGTTTTGGTTTTAAATTATCCTTTGGTTTTCTTTATTTGGAGTTTTCTATTTTAGTACTCCTGCGTGTATCTTTCGGTACTGTGTTTATGGTAAAGTTTGCATTATTTACTTCCTTTTGATTCTCCGTGGACCTCATGGTTCAGTTGAAAGTATGTCAGGTGCATGTTAAGTGTTTAATTTTTTTAAGGCTTTTCCTTCTCTTACTTCAGGTAATACCTCATGGTAGTTTTTATGTTACCTTTATGTATCAAACTTCCTAACAAAATAATTATAGTTGTTGTAAATTTTGTTTGGGTCTCTTAACTAAACGTTTCGTTAGTATCCCCTCAGGTAATTGTTAATTGGTATCGACCTTAAGCCTTGTTTTTATCTCCAGTGAGAATTTTAGGTGGGGTTTGTTTAAGTTTTTGTATTTTTATGCTGGCTGATGCATTTTCTGTTCTCAGGTGGAGTTGTTGATTTAACATTAAATATTTTTAAAGCAAGCTAACTGTTGTTGCATCATTTCGTCGGTGGCAGTTCTGTTGGTTATCGGTTTTTTTTCTGTAGACGAACCTGTGGGTTTTCTTCTTCTCCACCTTCCTCCGTCTTTAGGTGTTCTTCTGTTGGGGCATGTCAACTGGCGGTGAGTTGCAGTTGTGAGCGGACCTCCGAGAAAAGGTAAGTTGGCCCATCCACCCTATCCCCCAAAGCGAGTAGGTGTCAATTATTATTATAAGGGAGATTATTTTTAGAAAATGTTATATTTTAATTCAGAGATATGTAAAGACAGAAAGGTAACGTTTATGTGGTGAGGATTTCAATAGGCAAGAGAGGAGGCAGGGTCGCGAATTGTTTGCCAAATACTGTTAGTTCCTCATACCACAACCTGGAACAAAAGAAAATGGAAGACGTTTTGAAACCTTAACCTCCGCGTGAATGTCACCAAAGTGGTGTAAGTAGATTGGAGAAACATACTAAAACAAAAAGCACTGGTGAGTAGCTGTGAGGAAAAAAAAAATCACTTCGAAAAATAAACTGGTTAATTAGTAGCGTGATTGTGAAAGGTACGGCACCAGGCTATTTCCAGACTTGGAAGGCAAGTGTGTCTGAACCCCAGCATTGGCCGTCATTTGAATGGTTTTCGGTGATTCCCCAGTTTCCTCTCGTGAAAACATCCGGGTTAATACCTTCCTGTAGACCACGGTCACGTTTTCCAAAACCTTCCAGCAATTCAGAGACATTTTATTTTTAGCCTATTTTCATTTATGAAAAAAAGCTTACGAGATCACATTTTATCCGTGTGTGTGTGTATGCGTATGTGTATGTCTCTAATAAAATCTAAAAGGCTGAAGTGATTTCAATGAATCTCGGTAAGTGCATACTAATACCTCGTCCGACCTAAAACGGGACTTTTAATTTTAATCCGTTTTACCAATTCAACATGGCAGCCACGCGAAATATTTCGCTGACATTCCATATCATGGCAACGGTAACAGACATCAGCCTGAAATGTTGTACGCTGATAAAGGATACTACTAGAAGTTCATCTAATTTTTTTAAGGCTTTTCCTTCTCTTACTTCAGGTAATACCTCATGGTAGTTTTTATGACGATAGAGGCTATTAACTTAAGTTCACCTATGGGATTTCAAATAACCTGGTGAACACAAAAATAGCATGGCGGACAAGCGAATTTTAAACATTTAAATGGAATTTACTCGCGATTTAATCATTCGAGCGCAGTGGAACTTCGTACGGTTAATATTCATTAATATTTAATCTACTGACATCCAATTAAACTCTATTGTCTTGATAACCCCAATATGGCGACTTCGCAAAATTTTAAAATTAAGTTTTTAATTTTTGTGTCTTAATGATGCGATTGATGTGAACGTTTGAATAATGAACCTACGCAATAATCTTCATCATATGGTACATAACTCTATGGCCTACAAATTATTATAACAATCCAACATGGCGACCATCTGACATATCTTGGCGGTACTCAATATCTATGTAGCTCGAGGCAATTAACACAAGATCACCTATAGGTCATTCAATAACCTGGTGAGCACAAATCCAACATGGCGACGACGCAAAATTTAAATATTTAAATGGATTTTCCTCGCGGCTTTTCATCCGAGCGCTGTGAAACGGCACGGCATATCTTTATACAAGCTGTAATATACTGACGTCTAATTTAATGGAATATTTTGAAAACTTAAAAATGGCGGCTGTGCATTATCTTCAAATCTCGTTTTCATTTCTTGTGTCCTAAATAAGACCAGTAAGATATAGGCTATGAAAATAGGCAATTTTGTTCTTCACGGAACTACCGTACATGTTCATTAACAATTCTGACGTGGTTGGTGACAAGAAGGGGAACAGACAATAAAATTCTTCTGTCACATAAACCCGTCCCACCTTACCCCGGAATCCGTAGAATCGGGATAATAATCGAGTGAAATAAGCCATACAAAACAGAACATAGAGTTCTTAGTAGTTTATTCCTTCAGAGACATCGTACTGAGTTTTAATGCAATAACTAACGTATCCGTTGTTAGCGGGTAAAACTTGCAATTTGAATAGTTGTATACATTTAACTGTCCATCTCCCACCAGTGGTTGCTGAGAGGCTAGATATGTCCAGCATCCACACTCCTCGCATTAAAGTGCAGCATTCAAGCTGTGGGAATTGCTACAGTACGTTTGGTACTGATAAGACGTGACTGAATTGCTTTTTCAATAGAGAATAGGCAATGTGAATTGCTTTTCAGAATCCATGTCCTTAACTTGAATACTATTTGAAGTGCTACAGTGGCCTTACACGAGGAGCTAGCTGAACTCATTGATCTCTCCGTTATTACCAGTCGTGGAAGAAACATCTGCACTAATCTACGTAAATGATGAGAAATAACTTTTCGTATAACATTTGTGTATAAAGATTTTACTGGTTCCAATATTATAAGAGGTTTCCGCAGTTTTCTACTTTGACCGGTCGTTAAACCAACAACGCCTGTGCACGACGAGTATGACATTTCGAATAACTCCACGCCATTTTATGTATAGCTTAAATGACAAGTTTCATTTACATTCAGCCATTTTAAACGTATGCCAGTCCAAACACATCAAAAAACACTACTTAATTGAACAAAAGAACATAGGTTATAATTTTCAGACAAATACCATGCTCATACACGTAATCGATGGTCAAGGCCAAATATATTCCAAGCCCCTAATCGAAGCAACCACAATAAAAAGGTATTCTGCGCATTTGAATTACCTGTCGAATATAACTTTTCTTTGGCCACATCATTCCACCAAGACGCAGAAGAACCATAGTTCGTATGCTATTGTTTTCGTTTTTAGTAATTAATCACAGGGTATTCGGGCATCTTGGCCATCTTAGGTGGGTGTTGAATTAATATAACTTATGATTTTGTAGTGATTATGTTTATAAGGTCTTTCAAATTTGTAGTATTGATTTCTTTTGGTTTCGTTCACACTTAGGAGTTTTATTAGATTGATATATGTTAGACAATAAAGATAATAGCAAGTTGAAGTGAAGCCCTGAGTGAGGGCATTGCAGGCGCGAGCGAGCGAGGGACAGAGTGACACCATTGGTAAATCCTCCACACGTGCGCGCTACCCAGCGCCAGTTGGTTTCTGTGCAAGTCACGCCTTTCGCGGCAGCAAATAGCAGTAGATCCAGCAACATGATGACTAGAGGGGCAAGCGGAAGCATAGTAGTTCGCATATTTTCCTGGGCTTCATATGAACTCGTCGCGCTGTACACTCATGTAATATAATTATTAGAATGCAGCTTTGGGGTAGGTTCGCGTGATTTGAAATATTTTACTTGGACGGAGTAAGATGGAAAACATCGGCATACGAACAGCGCTGAGATTCGAACCATGGATGTACGTACTCTCTTGCGGTCATGATGCGTGACTTACTGCACACGACCACGCTGTATGTTGACTGTATAAAGTATATCAAGTGTTTTTGCGAGCAGAAATAAATATACGAACTGTACTACCTAAAGCTATTACAATAGAGTGTTTCGATTTCCAGTCCTTGTTAGCTGTGGAAGCTCGCAGTTGCTGACTGGTGCGAGCAATGCAATGTGATATATGCAATGTGGCATGCTTTAGATTAAACTTCTGTCCTTCCCCGGTTATCATCTACTAGTATTTTACTGCGCAACACTGAGAATACAAAATGTTATACTTTACGAACGTCGCAACAAAAGGACAATGCGATATCAGCATTCCATACGTTGCAACATGTCACATCCATTTGATGAATAACATACACGCTAACTGGGTAATCATTGTTGTGCAGAAGCATACAATCCTGTATCACTCTCATAATATACAGTAGGACACTGAAGTTAGGAACCCACCTGCATGGTCCACAGGTCTAAAGCTACTATGGATAGTTCAGTTTGCGAGACATGAGGTCCGAATCCATAACTGAGAACTGACCAAACTGGGTGTAGTTTATCAACATTCGTTGCAGGTAAATTCCTGAATTGTACCTTATTAGTCATGTCCTTAGGGTTCTAGCACTCCAAGATACAAGTAATTGCCGCACTAGCTAAGTTTGTCAGAGAGGTTTTATGAATATACATTTACACAGGTCTGTTGACCAAGCTGTTCCCTTAAACTTAAACATCAAAAACAACAAAGGGGATAGCCGGCCCCGTGGTGTTGGGGTTTTGTGTCTGCCTCACTCCTGGAGGCTTCGGGTTCGATTCCCGGCTCCGTCAGGGATTTAAGAAACTGACGTAAGGGCTGGAACGGGGTACGCTCAAACTCGTGAGGACAATTGAGTGGTTGTTTGACAGCGAGGCAGCGCTCTGGTCTCGGAGACCAAGATTAACGTCCAAGGGGACCCGACGCATCACCCCATAACCTGCAGGTCAAATGGCTGGGCAGCGGTCGCTCGGTAGGCCTAGGCCCTTCATGGTCTGTAGTGCCACGGGGTTTGGGGGTAGATGTAGGGCATGAAGAAAAGGATGCCATCTGAACAATCTGAAAGTTGAGAGTGATTACGTAGAAATCGATATATGTCCGGAACACAGTGGATTTGCCTTGTGCGTTACATGCTGGACAGGGCCAGTGTTCTCTTGAACGGTCTCACCAGCTGCATGGTTCTAGCCACGATTCAGTCTGAGAATGATTACTCCGGTCCGATCCTTTGTAGGCGGTTATGGTCCGGTCTAATGCCCTGATTTAATAGGCGTGGAGCAATCTGACTGGTTTGTCCATTAGCACTACCACCGGATAAATAAGAATATACCAAACAGATTCGAACTAGCTCTTAATTAACTGCGGTACTAACTTGCTCGACAGCGATGCACGAACAGACCTGTCATTGCACAGCAACTACTCTGCTGCTGTCCTCCTGATAGGGCCATTCGCAGTTCACGATGCAATCAAACTGCATGTCAAACTCGTACAGATTCTAGCTATGATGGCAGCAAGTAAGTGAGTTCTGTTTCATGGCAACTTTTGACAGATCCTACCTCCCATACATACTTAACAGGGTAGCCAAGCTACTGATGAAGAACATACACACTATATTCAGCACCAGACCGAAAATCCATCCAGTGAAGGAAAATCTCTACTTCCGCAGAGGAGTACACAAATCACCATATGACTGTGGCCAGGTTTACATCGGAGAGAAGTCATTGATTTTAACAGAACAAACAAGGCATTGTATTGACAGGGGATGAAAAAATTACGCTTATTCAATGTAAATAAATTAAGTCACTTAATTTAAAACGGAACAAAAACGAAAGAATCATAATTAGTACTTCTGGAGCCAAAGCTCTGTGTACTTAAGAGGATGGTGAGGAGAGTTACGGGGGTTCACAGTCCGTGCATCCTAACAGAACCAAATAGCCTACATTGATCGGTCAGTTAATACACACGTTACGCTACTTTTACATTAAAAACTAGTCAACTTTTAAAATAAAATTTTCAATATCGCAAGCTGTTAATGTTGGACTTGTTCATGCAAACCAATATCAGACCTCAACATTGGTGGCCGGTGGGCATATTTCCTGGAGTGGCACAGCAAGAAAATATATTGTTATTAGCCAACCACAGGTGAAATCATCAGTCTTGGAGATGTGTTACTTCCTTTTAGGGAATTGTGATATCTTAGTTTATCACCTCCGTGTATTTGGGAGTGTTTTTAATTGGTCTGATAGCCTGTGTTTCTGACTTTGGAAAGTATGCAATTGTAATTATTAGGGTTAATGTAAGGGTAGGCGTCTCAGGACTTGATTTAAGGTACTATCCCAACATTTGCCTGGAGGGAGTGTGGGAAATCACACTGAGGATACCCACTGTCAGTGCCGGGATTCGAACCTGCTGTAGCTCCCCATTACGGTGAGAGGTGAGAGATTGTACGCGCATGGCTACTCTTCGGGGAGGTAGTGGAGACCTTTACTAATAGTTGTTACTTCATGCAAGGGCTTAGGACATCTTGGCCATCAGTCCTGCATAGCCTACTGGTGTGTGTATTGCAGGCTTGAGGTGGAGTTTCATACAATTCGTACAAAGCTTCCCTTAAAGCAGTTGTTGTTGCTGCTTCAATCCGGGATTCAGGTCGGACATCAGTTGGGTGTGGGTGAAATCTGTCTGATAATCATATCAGACTTGGGCAAGTTCACATAAACCATTAACTGGTCATAACTAAATGGCGAAATATTTCTTGTAAATTATGGTTATATAAGAAAAAAATACCGTCAATATTTTATTCAAGGCTTAAAGAAAACTTACAAAATATAACAAGTACATTACACCAGTAACAGCAATACAACAATTTACAGTCCTACTGCCCACTTTTCCTAAAACAAACACTCATCATTCAGGTAACCGCAAAACTAACTGACCTTGTGCCATAGTTTGAAATTCGACGTTCTAAGCTAGCATATGGCCTATCACCTCACACTATCAGTCAATAAGTTAATAACTAATCAATATATAATAATGGTAATGATCTGAGACGAATGTAAATTCAATGACTAATTATGAATAAATCAATGATGAATGTAATTAGTAAACTGAGATGGTGCTCTGAGAACACAAGGGACCTGGGAATTTGGACGGCTGGCTAAGGATACAGTTTTCATAAAAACTGCCGACCATCTACTGTCAATGAAGATAATGATGATGATAATTTATTGTTGTTTTAAGGGGCCTATCATCAAAGTTATCGGCCCCTCTCAATAATGACAGTGCAGGTAATCAGCCCACTTGGTCCCTCACACGTTTTAGTCCTAATTTATTGAAGGCAAAGCAGGGAAGAAAACCAAGACCACTTGGGACGCAACCAGTACACTACAGTTGTGATGCCATTTATATCACGCTGTTAAAATATATATCTTAACATCATGCTCCGTGATCATGTAACTGACGAGCGTAAAGTTTAAATAAATATACTGTAGAATACTTACCTGACGTGGAGAAGCCAATTCACTGCGGGCAACGGAGTCAAGTTCTGTACTACTGTTTGATCCCAGATTTATAATGATGTCCATGACATCCGATACTATTTCAACTCTTTCCCAGTAGTGTGCATCCAAACTCTCGAACCATTTTTCAGTACCCTTTCCATGTTCACAGGCTGAACCGTTACTTCTGTTAATTCCTGCAGTCTCTTCATACTGAAGTTCCCATCCTAGTCATGTTCCCGCACAAAGCCCTTCACTTTTGTTCAAGCTAGTTCAATACGATTGAGGTCACTCATATACGGTGGAAGCATCACAACGATGAGGCCTGCAGTTGAGAGGAACTGATCTACTTTTTTTTTCTTCTTTCGGTCTGTCTGCCTCTACCAGGACGAAAAGTTGTTCCTTTCTTATTCCTTCGTTACAATCGATGCCTCGCTACATGGCTTTCTTGATCGAATATTGTGTTGATATTTTTCCAGCTAACGCCGAGTGGCAAGGAGCATTACCATTTATAGTTACGAAGATGGTGGAATGTTTGCAAATAGCATCTCCTTCAACCACTTCTCGAAGTTGTACTGGTTCATTTGTCCGTAATTATCTCTACTTGTAGTGCCCCCATTGTACAGAAGTTTTGAGCCATTCGCTACCAGCCTGAAACATTATTAAACGGCTGCTTGCACTACAGTTCGGCAGAACACTGGAAACATTTTCTGACTACCAACATCGCGGAATATTATGTTAATATTGCTGTCCACCTACGTCTGATCCATATAAATTATTTTATCCCATTCTCACAAAGCTCTCAATTTAACTAGGTACCTGTAGTGCCACTGAATGATTTAAGGCTTTTCAATTAAAAATTGTCTCCTTCTTGTGCAGTTTATCCAGCTATACCCTATGATTTTCGAACTCCATATCAAAGACTTTTGCCTCCATTGAAAATGTATCCTCCCTTTCACAATTGGCATCCTTTTTAGAATTGTTGGTATAACCATTTCTTGTTCATAGAATTCTTGTACTATGTTCCGTGTCACAGATTCATCAAAATCACTAAAAAACGCGTCACCACATCTAGTTTTCCTTTTCTATCCCGGAGTAGAAAGTTTACCAACGGGATCGCGTTCCTTGGCACCTAGGGATTCTTTGCGAATGTTCTTTATAAAACGGTTTGATTTATTGCAGAAATCTGATGCTCATTTTTGGCTTGCAATGACTTTGCTCTAGCTTCATAATAATATTTCTCAACAACTATATGAATTTACTGCTAGGCCTCACTACGCACAACAAAACTTCCTTTTTAGCGGATCTAGAAATTGATCCCGGAGTTACTTCAGCTATACCACATATTTCTGAATCAACTGATGCAATAATTATATCTCCAGCATTTAATTTACCTTCCTGCTTCAGATGAATTTTGGAACAAATTTAATTTGCGTCCTGATAACCACATACTGTACGTCCACAATACACGAGAATGTTAAAGAAACATCTGTTTCATTACTTACTAATTCGCAGCAACACACTGGTTTAGACGACGACCCTATGTTAGTAGTATTAGACTAGATAGGAATTCCAGGTAACACGGCAGGCCGTCGATAGGCCCTTCTCTTCCCTCCTGCCTCGCAAGTACATGGAACTTAGCCCAGAGCAGTAACATACGTAAAATACATGTGTTAATATGTCCTTGTGTGTTGATTAAAATGGTGACAGTTAAGTGTCTGTAGCTTGTATCGTTCAAGAGAAAATCGTATTTGCCAACACTGTGCTAAACGTGTTATCCTTTCTCAAGACACGACTGCTGGCGGTCGAAGTGGGAACTATTCACAATTACTGTCTGCCTTCTTAATTGACAGGTACAGTCGCGCGGTTAGGATATAACTCAGCTACAGAAGACTACCATCATTCTCCTCTCCTTAGTGACATGTGCTCCTGTTACACTTAGCTGTTCTGTTGCTGAACAATTAGAAACACACCATTCTTAATTCACCCATTATTATTACATTTTCCGTTCACAATTCACTATGTTACTTCTGTCTAACACAAGTTGCACGCGCAATACTGCGCGACTTATGTGGATCCTGCAGTGCGTCATCGCTGTGCCCCCTGCTCGTTTAGCAAGGCTCCAGCTGCTATAAACAACAAACGTTGCCGCAGCCAAGTTGAGCGTTACTCGTAATATGACTTATTAAGTAGCTCGTGCCGGTTGTAATGTAAACATTCTAGAATCTCCGCTTGGCAGGGGAATGGCGAAATGCCTTCAAAGTGCTGTGTGACCCATGCAGGATGTTAGTTAACGCTTTAGTTTAACAGTAGTAGTAGTAGAGATTGCATTCATGGCCTCGAGACAACGTGGTCAATGGACCCGTATGAAAAATGTGTGTTACTGATGTCTGATAATGTTTGTTACAGCAGTGTGTATTTGCTATTGGGGTTAAGGCTGGGAAAATAGTGGCTGTGGCCTGATGAAGGGTACCACCCTGATGTTTACTGCTAGTGGAAGTGGAAAACCACAGGAAGACGACCCCAGGATGACCGAGAGATGGCCTCAAACCCACCTATCTATTCATTTGTCCTCACGAGGCAGAGTACACCCTGTTACAGTCCACAAACCAGGGAATTATAAAACGCAATGACTGTAATGCAACAATCCCATGCATTGACAAGAAACCGAGCTTGGATTGTTCTAATGATACCACAATGAGCATACAAAGGCAGATGGATTAGAGTACGTTGCCATGAGTGGAATACTCGACCAGATCGATTGGGGGAAATGTCGCCCATGTTAAATGAGGTGTTCGAAATGTCCACCATTTATAAGTGGTAATTGATGCTCGACACCTGCGGCGAAAATATTTTGGACCCGCATCAGTACCTCGCGGTTTTCACTGATCTCGCGAGCGACTGCGAACACACGCCCGTGTGCCGTCCTACGTACCCATAGGGGATGGTTAAACAACAGCATCAATCTTCTTAGAGAGCGTAGGATGTTAAGCACAGCGGAAGGAAAGAGTTGTTTTGTGCTAGAGCCGGGGTAACAAAACCACATGTCGCGCCCAAGAAGATGGGCAAAGTGCCATTCCAGAGGTGTGGACGCACGTATTTCGAGAGGAAATAGGTGCAGCCGAATCCCCAAGACCGCTTACGTTACCCCCTAGTTCCATCACGAAACCGGGAGTGTAGACTACACTACCAATAGGAAGATGAGGTAGAATCTAAGCAGGCCAAGAGCAGGTATTGAGGTAAATAACGAAATAAAAATATAACGGAGAGGAACGTCTACAAACTGAATTACGAAGTACTGCGTGAAAACATAAGACTAATCACCCAGATTGCCGATGAGGTAAATTACCGAAGTATGGTAATGACATGGGAAAGAATAGATTACACGGAGCTGACACAGTCATAGGGAAAGAGAGAACGCTAAGAAAGTGGAGCTAGATGTCCGATGAAAATTACTCCGAGGAGGCAAACATGAAGCTAAGATAATTAAGCTCATTAAGTATCGTCGTGGATGGAGCGTACATACAGTAATTAGACAAAATAGCGAAAAATACGCATACAATTAAATACTCAAACTGATAGAAGAAGTAAGCCGGAACCATATCGCATGAAATGAATTACAGAAATGAGTGAATGACAACAAAAGATACGGGGAACGTGATAAAGACTCGCGAAAATGAAACCGAAATCAAACACGAGATACATAAATACAATCTTGAGAATACTACGATGAGGGCAGATCGCCTTGCTGGTCCAAAAACGATGAGGTATGCTGGCTTGAGTCCAGCCCAGATCGCGAACATGCCATTGCAAAGACCCGATTGAAATCGACTATATCACATACGAACCAGGCGAAGAATCCAATCATCACGTAACCAACAGAGCGTCTGGCAATGGACGATTGAAAGTGGTGTGAAGATACGTTTTTCAGCAAACCAACACCTAGACCTCATTATAAAATTAAGGGACCCAAACAAAACGAAAAGCCACCAGGCAAAGTTGTCACTCACGTGCTAGACTCAGAAGAAGGGAGGGAATGAAATTATGATGAGAAAGACATAAGAAAACATTTCCTTAACTACTCACCATGGTGTGATGTGCTTCCGTGAAATTTAACGTAGCACAAAACACGATACACAAACACAAATAAAATGAAGATAAATTTCAGTACGGTACTGAGACCGCTTGATCTCATGCTGGTGATGATTTTTATTGGTAACATAAGAATACTCCAACTGAGAAACACTGAACGCACTCCGGAAGCTTGTATCATCTTCAGGAGAACTCTTGACTTCGTTTGGAAGAGTAAAAAGAATTAATCATGATCGCAGATTTTTATCTACGATGTGCATTCTTGAGAAATATTATAATTGGTAATTCTGCATTATTAGCCACGTCAATATGATACTATTATGGGTAATTTAAGGTATATGCATCGCAGAAACGCGAGAAAGAAGGAAGTAAAGGCTAAATGACTTCGGCAGTAGTCGAAGACGGAACACGCCATGCAGAGAGGAAGGACAATCCCATATGCGTTTTAGCCGCACTGATGTGTACGTTACTAAGTCCGGTCGAGTGACCGATGAACATTTTGTTGGTGAAAAGACTAAGGCAGTCGTATCTAAGGATTGACCAAGCATCCTACGTTGTATCAGCACCGCAGTGCTTGTGAAATTGTTTCTACAGAATTATAATCACGATAAAGTGATATTTTCAAAGTACGAGTGATTTAGTGATTTTTCCTGTACGTCTCGTACATGTGCAACGCGACACCACATGGTGGAATGTGGGTCGCAAACATTTCCAGCAAAGTGAAAAATTATAGTGCTATTTAACAGCATTGAGTGCTGTGGAAATTGTTAATGCTAGAGAAATACGCCGTGTCAAGGCGGATCTCATTCAAATATTCAGAGTGATTGTGATAATAACGTGCTATTAGAATCTGTGAAAGATAGCTTCAGTGAAGCAGGCACATAGCCATTTCTATTCTATAAAGCCTGCACCGTTTAAAGCCAGTGTTGCTAAATCAATCATCAGCAGTGATAAAACGGTGTTTTTCAACCTATTTCATTACTTCAACGAGAACGTCAAAATGTTTGACGGTGACGACATTCTGATTTACGCCTGTACCACGAGGAACGAGATGATGCCGTAAATATCCCAATGGAGGAGCCATTGACCATCTAACATCAGCAATATGGAAGCCGACACTAAACTTGCGCAAACCATGGCCGAGGAAATATTATTACCACCTGGGAACACAAGGATGATCCATGAATTAGAAGCCTGGGATGTTTCTCTGTGAGAAACATGCTGCCGTGAGTTTACGTTAATTTCTACTTGTATTTGGTTCTGGTCTCGGGGGTGGATTAGTTGTAGTCAACCGTTGATATATTCAGTCATTTAGGTAGGTCTTGTATTTTTGTAGATGCCGCTGACGGCATACTTTCATTTCCATAAGCTTCCGCATTTTTGGCAGATAGCTTATGCCTTGGAGTTAGATAACTCAGAGGGGTGCCGATATGTGTCATAATTTTGTATAGTCCTTAGAATGGACATCAGCTGAGAAGGAGCAATGTTTTGTTTGATTTAACCAGCTCGAAGTAAGATTATTTTTCTTTTGATAACTTTGAGGCCCCTTTTATGGAAGGAATAAATACGCCACTGTCGGTCGTATCATTTCGATGTCGTAAAGGTTACGCATCTACCATTCTTTGTAAAATACATTTCTTAAGGTCTCAGAACCTTGATTCAAGGTGAATCAATTTAGAGAATGGGAGTGACTATAGTTAAAGCACTTGTAACCGACCATTCAACATTAAATTGTATCATTTGCAATAATAAGCCAGGAGAATGGCGTTTGTAAGAACATTTAATTACGTTGAGTGTATTGCGCACGTTATTTTGTGAACAATTCTTTTCTTTGTGACAATGGAGTATCTTTTCAATCTCTTTGAAAAGTGACATATCTTTCTTTTCGTATGCTTTCCCAAGCTACGATGCAGCTTATGTTTAGACCTCATTTTTCAAGGCAAGTTTCGAAGCCTTGTTATCCCAATGATAATGACATTGTATTATAGTGTGCACAAAGTGAAATAATAGACATTTTTGAGTGCATTACACAAGTTTATTCTACATGTTGATAGACTTTGACACGCAGTGAAGCGTGCAAGTTAACACTTGAGCTCCGTTAGGATGACACCTTTCGACGCTCAAAGTTATCTGCTTTCACCTGCAGAGCAGCACACTAGATTTCTCAAGCGGGACAGTTGACGCATGACCGCATACTTTGTTTCTGCTAGACAGATTTTTTATCGAGCCGTTCATAGAGCTCAGTCATAAATGTACAATTGCATCATTGTTATTATTGAGTATAGGGTGTTTAAGAAGTTGCATTCCCACTATTTAATTAAATTCGCAAATGTTGTAAGCGAATAGACATGGTATTTGTATACTATCAAAGTATTTCTTAATGAATGGAGCCACACGTTTGGTATTTTGGAAGGCTTATTTTCTCACTTAAGCTGATTGATTGTCTCCGTGTTTTGACACGTTGATTTATTGGGGTGGTTTCCCGTTCAAATTTTATGCCAGCAGACTCATGGAGATGACTGCTAGGGTGAATCCTTGCGTGATCCCGTGGAGGACACGATTAGATATTTGGGAATGGTATTTAGTTGGAACATTGCTCGTCAATCTGGAGATGTGTTATTGTGTTCTAAATCATATCTTTACAATATTGGAGCCGCTTAGTGCTCAATATTGCCATAATTATTCGAATCATACATCTCGTAAGGAACTGTAAAAGTCTTACGACTAGGAATTATAATTTGTGTTATTGTTGACAAACAGGTGCCAAGTGCATTCTGTTGTGTTTAGTTTTCAGTCCCTTAGCCTTGCATTGTTGGTCATTCAATAATACTGTTAAACAATGATAGTAATAATCAGAAACCTAAATCATGAAATATAATTTTTTATTAAATCGACGGGGGTTAAAACTTCATTAAATCTTAATCAACTGTTTAACTTTGATCATGATTGTTTTCATTTTGACCAATGCAACGTGCTTGAGATAAAATATCCCTAGGAGGGGAATTCTAGAGAAATACATGGTTAAACTTGACAGGAATCAGTTGCAGACCTAAGGGTGGTCAACTAGTGGATCGTGTACCACATGTTTGTTTTGACATGCTTCAAAAGCATGCCTTGTCTGAATTCGAATACACATTAGATGACGGATGGAACAAACAGTCTCCATTTCGAAGTAGGAAGGGTAATAAGAAGAATTATTGTGTGTTCTGAATTTATTTCAGTGTATTTTCCCTATGTGAACCCTACTGTTATTTTTTGTAGAGTTGTTGTATCACTATTTTGTTATGTGTATGATTGTAATGAAATGACTGTTATACTAGTTTTGTTTAATTTATACATGGACATTTGGATCCGATGTTGCTGTAATTCAAGGTTTAGCTCAGACAGATAAACATTAAATGTAAATGCGGCATGGTCTTTAGCATCATTTAGATTTTTTCAGTCATATGTGACAAGTTATTTATGGCACGATGATTCTTTCTAGAACATCGTTACCTTTTCTATTGTAATTTCAATTAGGGTTTTGTACCATTTTCCCCAGTTTTGCCCAACGTTTGTTTGTAATTAGAGCTGATCGCGAGGGTTTAATTTTATAGTTTAAGGGTTAGTTTTTTCTCTTTGTTTGTTTTTGATTAGATAGCGGATTAGCCGATTTTATGCCCTCGGATCCTAGGCTAGGGGTTGGATTTTATAAATAAACAATTCCAACGATCTTTACTTTATACTGAACTATTTTCTTTCGTAGCTTGTTTTTTTTTTTTTTTTGGGAGTGTATTACCTGGGTGTCTATGACTTTGCAAATCATGATGGGAACCTGATCCTTGGGACAGGGGAGTCTCACAGCCGGCGAGCCCTTTTGGTTTGCACTCCAATCCTCTTCGTCGGTATGTGTTCGGAGGAAGAGGTCATTTGGGAAGCCATACACGGTTGGTGGTGACCAGATGATCTCCTCAAACGGGCACAGTACGTACATCACTCCACAACGACAGAAGTTAACACAATCATGTGGAAAGGCAAAGTGCTTTCCACGCAAAACGCGGACATAACATTACAAGTGTCACACCTGGTTGACGGGCGAGGGAAAAGTGCGATGAGGTACGCTAAGTTTGGGGCCAGATAGGCAAGCGGAACGGAAATGACCAATCATAAAGTTAATAACGTACCAATAGAAATCATATAAGTGAAAGATCAACCAATGAGAGAATTTAATACACGCACCGACCAACAAACTGGGTGGTCAATTGAAATGTGAAATATCAGATGGAGAAAATTATAAAAACAAATAAAATAAATATAATATATAAATAGATTGTAAGCCTCCGTGGCTTAGGCGGCAGCGCGCTGGCCTCTCACCGCTGGGTCCGTGGTGCAAATCCCGGTCACTCCATGTGAGATCTGTGCTGGACAAAACGGAGGCAGACAGGTTTTTCTCCGGGTACTCCGGTTTTCCCTGTCAAAATTTCATTCCAGCAACACTCTCCACTATCATTTCATTCCATCTGTCATTCATTTAATCATTGCCCCAGAGGAGTGCGTCAGGCCTCGGCAGCCGGCACAGTTCATATCCTCGCCGCTAGATGGGGGCTTCATTCATTCCATTCCTGACCCGGTCGGAGACTGGAAGCAGGCTGTGGATTTTCATTTTCATATAAATAGATTACGATGAAAGAACCAAGAAAGTGTTTTTTCTAGAGTATCCACTTACCTGTGATACACCTTAGATTTCATGTGCCACCAAAAGATGAAATCTAATAGGTTTGAATCGGGGTTTCTTGCCGGCCAGCCGATAAGACCCGAGTGCCCAATCCAACGCTGTGGCCAAGTGTCGTCCAAAAGGTGGTGCATTGAGTTCGAAATGTGAGGGGGTGCTCCATCATGGTGGAACCACATGTGCTGTGGACTAAGGAGTGGAACGTTCTCTAGTAGTTGTGGTAGAATATTTCCGAGCATTTGTCAAGAAGCGAACCTGGTGATGGGAACGACACACGCCACGGGTAATTGCTCTCCGATCAAACGTGCATCATGTGAAATTTGAAGGTGCCAACCCTCGTGAAGGAGGCTCGTCTGTGAACTGTACGCGATGTACAAGGTCAGTGGGTTGATGAAGGACCCATGTACAGAAATCCATACGTTGTGCACAGACTTTCTCCGATAGGTGCTGAGCCCGCTGCAAGTGGTATGGATATTCAAAGTATTCCCGTAATGTTTGTTTGACAGTCCAATGGGACACTCCTACCATTGCAGCGACTTGGGGACTACTTCTGCGTAGACAACTCAATTTATTCACGATTTTGTGTTTTAGTTGTGTAAATTTTTCAAGTACGAAAATACAATCCCTAGTGATGTATCATTAACCGCCACGAGTCACCTCGACAGTTGAAGGGGCTTATGGCTTAATTAATGGTATTAAGGGATGTCAAATACTAGTTTGTAAGTCTCCAAATGACTGAGGATATTAATGCATAAGAAGGAGCATTTAATTTGAATACTAGTTTTTACTAAAGAAAATATTAATTTTAATCTCTGGCGATTACCTGCATGTTTACTGAAAGTTGTGGGGAAAACATCATCACGTATGCCTCATCCACCGTCACAAGAAATTCGCACTCTGAAAAAGTTTAACTCCGAATGTAATAGCGCCACTGTAATGCTGTAACGTTCCACCGTTTGGCTACACATAGCTCAGAAGATCAGGAAGAAGACTGCTCGATGACAGAATTATATAGCGATGTTTTATACACAACGTGACTTCTTAAGCAGCATGAATAATGTAGGTGTCATTATTTTCACCATTGGGACACAACTCGCTCTCAGTTAGAGGAATGGCGCAGCATTACAGTAAAACCGTAAAATACAAAAACATCCGAGTAATGAGACACTGGAGCAACTTCTACTTCTGTAAAGCAATCACAAGGAAATTTTATAGGAAACAGCAACTCTACAAACATGCACTGCACACCCATTTCTGGTCGCTTAACATCTAGACTACTACAGATAGCTGTACTCCATGTGATACATTTATGATAAATAACTACTATCGATTTTTTATTATGGATACTCGAATTTAGGCCTTAATTTCAACCAAACCAACAGACCTATTGAAAAACGAGTTTTACCAATATTTTCCTTGTTTAATTCTGCGTTACACTGTATAAGCCAATTATTTTCAAGTTAATTAATTATTTATTTATTTATTTGTGGTTGTATGAAAAATTGTCCGTGTTTTTGACGTCTTTTCTAGGAACCGCTCACTTTAAACTATATACATGGAAAACTACTTAGCTGAAGGTAATGACATTTTTATATCTGATACGCACAAGTATTGGTAGTGCAAATCTCAAGTTACAATTTTTTTCAACTACCCGATAAAAAGTTCTTATACTTTTTCTGACGTAACGTTTTCTCAGACCAGGATAAACGTACAGCAGGAAACTTGGTCTCATTTTGAAGCTCTCATTCGTGATTATCGGAAACTACGACCAATGTAAACGTACAGTGTGATGACGAATTTATGAAGAGTAATATTAATGGGAGGTTTTGTGCGTTCTGGCCCGTGCGATTAAAAGCGAGCTGGCTTGTGAAATCCGGTGCAGTGATGCCGGGTACCCTCGTCCCGGGCTGTAATTAAGGCCTAAACTCGAGTATCTATAATAAAAAATCCTATAGTAGCTAGATCTCTTATATAACATACTCTCCTACCAAGCTTCGTGTTAATTGCTCAGTGACTTCCTGATAATATCCTTGACGTACGGAGACGCTGATCTCTTGGTTGTTGTTGTTTGAGTCTTAAGTCTTTTGACTGGTTTGATGCAGCTATCCATGCCTCCTTGTCCTGAGCTAATCGTTTCATCTCTACATAGCTACCACACCCTACATCTGAGGCAACCTGTTTAACATGTTCTAACCTTGGTCTACCCCTACAGTACTTGTCCTCGACCCTTCCTTCCATAACTAAGCCTGCTATTCCTGGGTGTCTTAGTATGTGTCCTAACAACCTATCTCTTCTCTTCATAAGCAGTCGCCAGAAATATCTCTCCTCTCCCACTCGTCTTAATACCTCTTCGTTTGTAACCCTATATACCCATCTGATCTTCATCAGTCTCCTGTAACACCACATTTCAAACGCTTCAATTCTCCTCTTTTCTGCTGCACCAATAGTCCAAGTTTCACTTCCATAGAGTGCCACGCTCCAGACAAAGGCTTTCAAAAATGACTTCTCTTGATTAGGCCATAGAAAACCATTCATTTGGGACTATGCTGTTGTTAAGCTCCAATAGGGAGAAGGTTACCGAATATTTACGTTTTAAACACGGCAGTTGTTTGCTATGTTCGATGACAAAGTCTTCTGATTAGTGCTAGCTTTAAAATATATGCTTTACAATGCTCCAAATTTACCAAGTTTCACACATTGCACAACCGCAACTTGAGTAATAACAATTCTATTAGCACACCAGTCCACTATCTTGAATTTATTAGGATGTCTCATAAATGAAAATCCACAACCTGCTTCCAGTCGACCGACTGGGTCAGGAATGGAATGAATGAAGCCTCCATCTAGCGGTGAGGATATGAATTGTGCCGGCTGCCAAAGCCTGTCGCATTCCCTTAGGGCAATGATTAAATGAACGACAGATGAAATGAAATGACAGTGGAGAGTGTTTCTGGAATGAAATTTGTGACAGGGAAAACCGGAGTACCCAGAGAAAAACCTGTCTGCCTCCACTTTGTACAGCACAAATCTCACATGGAGTGACCGGGATTTGAAACACGGACCCAGCGGTGAGAGGCCGGCGTGCTGCCACCTAAGCCACGGAGGCTGCCTGTCTCATAAATAATGTCGTTTTTTTAAGTTTGGTGTTTTATAAGATAGAATTGGTATTCTTTGGTGCGCCAATGTTATTTACAGGAGGCCAAGACTAGAATTGCGTATATTGCGAGAATGTATCAGTCGTCAGTTGTTGATACACAATCACAAATGGAACTTACACAATTGGAGGTTAGGGTCCTTCTAAAGCACTACTGGAAACAAGATTACAAAGCTGCTTCCACGGTTCGAAGAATATGCGAAGTGAAAGGAGAAGGTGTCATTAGTGTGCGTGTGGTAAAACGATGGTTCCAACTTTTCAACGCTGGAGAAGAAACCACTACAGATTTGCCACGTTGTGGGAGACCAATGGGACACTGATAATACACGCAGAGTTTTGGATGAAACGTAGTACTTGTGGGCTGTCAGAAGAACTTATAGTATCAAAAGATGCCATACATCGGCAGACTAAGAAACTTGGAAAATCAAACAGACGCTGTTGATCTGTAGACCTACCTCATGACTTAACCCCTGAACTGGCTCAACGTAGAGTGGATATCTGTCGTTAGATTATCGGTAACCCCTTGGTTAGAATCGTCACATGTGATGAAAAATAGGTCTATTATCGCAACGCTGACGCCTCGAACCAATGGCTCAGTCCCCGTCAACCTGCCAAAGTCATCGTTAAAGGGATGAGTTCAGCCGCAAAGTGATGTTGTGTGTCTGGTGGAATTTTGAAGGAGTGATTCACTGGGAAATTGTTCCAAACGGGCGTGCAGTCAAAGCGGTTCTTTATTCTCATCAACTGGAACGAGTTCATGAAGTTTTGAGACGGTGATACCCAGCATTAGTTAACCGAAATAGAGTTATCTTGCAGCAGGACAATGCTGTTTGTTTTATGCTGTGTGACAATCGTGTGACTTAATGCTAGCGAGGTCTCTTATATGATAACCTCTTATACCAAGTTACGTGTTATTTGCGCAATTATATCCGTAGATAAAAAGCCTCCGTGGCTTAGGCGGCAGCACGCCGGCCTCTCACCGCTGGGTCCGTGGTTCAAATCCCGGTCACTCCATGTGAGATCTGTGCTGGACAAAACGGAGGTAGACAGGTTTTTCTCCGGGTACTCCGATTTTCCCTGTCAAAAATTTCATTCCAGCAACACTCTCCATTATCATTTCATTTCATCTGTCATTCATTTAATCATTGCCCCAGAGGAGTGCGTCAGGCCTCGGCAGCCGGCACAGTTCATATCCTCGCCGCTAGATATGGGCTCCATTCATTCCATTCCTGACCCGGTCGGAGACTGGAAGCAGGCTGTGGATTTTTCATATCCGTAGATAAAATATTTAAGTAGTTCGCCCAGCCACCACCTGGAATCACTCTTTCTTTTCCACGAGAATGCAAAGCCACTTATGCTGTTCTACCTTGCTGTTGAATGTAGTTATTGTATTTAAAATAATTTAAGAGCTATTTTCAGTTATATTCTGTAATTGAATTTGAAGATGGTGGTTGCGCGCAAAATTCAATCTCAATAGTCATCACTTTGCAAGCGTAGGTTCGTCATATAAGACTCCCTGTATACCAACTACTCGGAGCGTTTCTTCATTGGAGCATGCATTCCGGATTATAATGTTTGAATATTTTACACTGTCGCTATCTTGAAGTCATACAGCCACTAACGCTTCTCATAGGATGGTATGTTGTTGCAATGTTTAGTAGTGTTCCGATGATTAGTTTAGTGAGTACCTGATATATGCTTTGAACACTCGGGTGATCACCATTTTGTGAAGTTAAGCTGGTGGTGATACAAAATGGGGCTGAGGTAAACTGAAGTAGAGTCACGCAGAAAGTCTTACTGAATTTGTTTCAGGCTATTAGCAATTGATTCTTTTTAATCGCTTGTCCTCCAAGTTCTGCTTCACTCACGGACTCTGCGAATGATCATTCGTCTGCCATCGCAAGGACGGCGTCTGGGAGTTGAACACACTTTGGAAACATATACAACAGGAGGTGCAGACAGGGCAATCGCCCAGGTGACCGCTAACTAGGGTCTAATTAAAAAAGGGTTAGGGAAGGGATTTTGGAAGAAAGTCTTCTGTGACCTGTTGTAAGGAACCGTCCCGGCGTTTGCCAGGTGGTGAACATGGGAAACCACGAACGAAAATCATATGCAAAGGTAGAGGTGGGATCTGAACCGTCGTTCTCCCGATGCCAGCGAGGAACGAGCTAGCGCAGTAACGCTCTCGGCCACCGTGGCTGGTTTTGAAGTTGATTCACGGGGAAATAGACTGGAAAGAATGGTACACACACACTGGAGTGATCTTATCAGTATTATTAATAGTTATGAAAATAGGTTAAAAACAGTATTGAACAAGCCTTTCTTACACGTGTTAAGTCATCACCCAATATGCATGCTATATTCCAGCAAATGTCGCAAACACCTAATTAAAGCAACGCATGTATTTCATTTCCTGTCTTTTGCACTGTGTTGACGGAGAGCATTTACACGATTACCCACATAGGACCCTGCGTTGCATTGTTTATCACCATATACATCATGGGAGCGAATTCTTTGATTAACATCCAGACTGTGCCGGATGTCAGAACATAGACAAGAGTCAACTGCATTGCAGATGTTCATTAACCACAGGTTAACTGCTGGTCAAGCTTTCAATTCCTCGGACATGCCATCTAAATCTAGCACACTTGTGTATCAGTCTGTTTGAATGTTTGGATTCATTAGATCCACCCTCGGCTGGAAGGAAATGCATTCAGCAAATTTCTGGCAATCTTCCAAGGTGATCATCATATTCAAACAGCAGAGAATAGCATGCCACTACCTTGCGGGGGGATTCACAGTGGAGCTTTACAGGTCACTGTACAATGAAGAGATTTACTCTGCCATTAACGAAAATAATATGAAGTTAGGGGACCTCGTAGCCTACAGGGGTCAAATTTGTGAATTTTTGTGCTATTTAGTCTGATTACGCACACATTTCTAAATAAATCTACGTTTGCTTCCTAAAATTCATACAGTTCGTTAGTGCTCGTGAGAGGTCACCTCTAACTGTGGAGGTAACAGAGAATTATTATTTGTGTAACTTTTAAATTGATGCACCATCTAAGTGATTTCCTGAGATTTAGGAACATGTTTCTTGAAAAGTAGGAGAGCTATAAGAATGAAACATACACAACATTCTCTTCATACACAAATAAAAAAAATGGTGCACAGGTATGGCAATCTGTTGCGAAGAAGTGAAAATAATAAAATGACAAATACTGAATATTTGGCATTTATAGTAGAAACAAGATGTTCAGTAAAGAACATATAGCCAAATTTCTCCTAAATGCATGGGTATAGTTATAACTCCTTGTCCTATTCAAGGAGTATAATTGAATGTTGGTTGCAGTAGCTTGTTGAAATACATCGTGCTATACGAATATTATACTTTGTTTGATTGAATCCTCACCTGAATTATACATACACACACTAATACAGCTATCACAATAACACAGGTTATCAGACAAAATTCAACACTCGCCCAAGTACACGGGTCTAAATGACCATGTTGTCCAAGAATCTCAAACGAAACAAAAACAACAACAGCTTCCTACCCAAATCCTTCCTCGTATAAAAGTACACACACTAATAAGCCTACAGACATCACTGTGACACAGGTAATCAGACATCGTCTACACACACCCAAGTACATGGAGCTACAAGACCATGATGCCGCAATACCTCTTCATAATCAAGAACAAAATCATCATAACAATAGACTCTACCACGGATCAACGACAATGAATTTTATTCGATGTAGTCGAGTGTTGAAATATGTGGTGTTAGAAGTATATACCGTATATAATATTATCGAATGCAAATACACATTATATATGCCTAACATTTTAACGTGTGGATAGTTATAAATCCATAAATACAAAAAAAAAAAAAAAAAAAGGACAAAATTGAACCAGCTGGTATTTGATCCACGAACCTCCAGACTATGAGTCTAGGTCGCTACTACTGCGCCACATATGCCGTATGCTAGAACATAGTTAACAACTGGTTTAGTATAACTCAATGATATTTTTTTCTTGCAGTCAACTATTTCATTAGCGTTTTCTGCCGTTTCTATAAAACATTTGATACCAAATATGTATTATTTTATTCCGTACATTCCTAAAAGGTCGCCTCCGTAGCGTAGCGGTCAGCATGGTTAGCTGCCGCCCCGGAGGTCCTGGGTTCGATTCCCGGCTCTGCCACGAAATTTGAAAAGTGGTATGAGGACTGGAACGGGGTCTACTCAGCCTCGGGTGGTCCAAATGAGTAGAGGGGGTTCGATTCCCACCTCAGCCATCCTCGAAGTGGTTTTCCGTGGTTTCCCACTTCGTCTTCGGGAAAATGCCGGGATGGTACTGTCCCCGTAAATCCGGATAGTAGGCTGTCAGATATCCGCCCCCCTCAATCGGATTGCCAATAATCAAACGCACCGGCACAGCTACATCAATGAAAATGGCACTGACAGATACTATCGAGATTAGAGCACAGCAGTTAACAAGAAAATTATTGTGGAACACACCAAAATATACGGGGGTTCATACTTACCTTTACTTACCTATTCAAATTAATCTCGGGTATGGGTTGCCAACTGGATCACTTAAAGTATGCCCACACAATAACCTCCACCATAATATTTAAAATGAACCAAAACGAGACAAGAAACTTTAAACTGTACAATAATTTATTTCACATAAAGGGGTGACTCTAACAAAAATAGACAACAAAATACACGTGGCAATCAGAAACCATTGTCAATATAATCATGTCCTCCTGTAGGACTTGTAGACGTTACATACAGAATTTTATCTTTCACTAGCTTATAAAGAACGTAATAATAGTAATACACTTGGAATCGATGAGGGAATTGGAACGAAACATGTAGCAATTGTTTTCCTCTTTCATAAACATCACACTTTATTTATAACTGCAAGCCTGTTGTATAGTCGACCTTGGCCTCTAACATACAGTTGTCAGGCCAGCTGCGATCCACCCTACATCAAGTCGCATGCCTACGTCGTTAAATGGACCCACCTGTCCAGTCAGCCTTAGATATGCTCGTAACCTCTGAGCCTAACTCCTTTTCAAACACTTTAAATGTCCTCAACTCAACTCAAATATTATCACGCAAATCTTTTAAATGCTTCATTCAAATGTTACTGGATTACTCTAATAATCCCAAAACTTGTTTAATTACATAATCCACTTGTATAATTAGCGTTCTTTAGAGTATATTAACAAAACTCTTAATGTTTATAACAAACGCTCATTAATTGTTTATAACAATTACAAATTGTTTATAATATTGTCAAATGACAATTGAAAAATCTATACACGCCTCTCTTAATCCCTTTCATTTCCAATTATTATTAAAGATAATTACATAATTTATTTACAATATTTATAATATTAATATTCCCGGTCACTCCATGTGAGATCTGTGCTGGACAAAACGGAGGCAGACAGGTTTTTCTCCGGGTACTCCGGTTTTCCCTGTCAAAATTTCATTCCAGCAACACTCTCCACTATCATTTCATTTCATCTGTCATTCATTTAATCATTGCCCCAGAGGAGTGCGTCAGGCCTCGGCAGCCGGCACAGTCCATATCCTCGCCGCTAGATGGGGGCTTCATTCATTCCATTCCTGACCCGGTCGGAGACTGGAAGCAGGCTGTGGATTTTCATTTTTCATAATATTAATATTAGAAATACATTAAACCACACGTTTATCCGGTTGATAATTACTCAAATCAGGTTAATATAATCGACCAATGAAGGTTAGTTATATTTAAGCTTATATTCAGGTTTAATAAGTTTTAATAATTATTATTATTATTATTTGTGACGGTAACCTCCATTCAAAATCGTTATCTCAAATTATTTAACAGTAATTTCACATGATTAATTTTCAAAGGACCTGGACAATAAACTCAGCGGAAAAATACTTCGCTCAAATGCACAAATTGCATAAAATAGGCCCAGAATTCATCATATATTTCAATATATATGGCATAAAAATCTTCCACAATCCATACACAAAACCTCCACTTATAATCTCATCAACAACATTAATATTACTGTGGGAATCTCCTTCACTTATTCAAGGGCATTATTCATCAGCGACTTTTACACGTCCACTGAACTAACGATTATACATCCATAGTTCCACTTCAAAAATTCTTATATTCATTAATTGTTTCAAAACTGTTATTATTTTAACCTTCGTGGGTTTCATTCATGAATTGATATGAAGTAAAAATTTGCCAATCACAAATAAATTTAATAGCAAATACGATTATACACGCCTCTCTGGTCTATCAAAATTGAGATTAATATCTCCTAAGTATCGTAGTATAAAAATACTATCTTCAATCAAAGTTCATCTAAACTGCATAAATAATCGAATAGAATACAATTAGACTGTGGAATGCAAACATTATTGTTCCAATCTAGTATCGAGAAAAATTCCTATCAAAAGTTCATTACTATAGTGTATTCAATAAATCGTAATCAAAGTTCATATTTCATAAAATTGTCTATAATGCAATGGTAATTTCAGAACTGACGATAAACGTCTATGTTGCAATCATGTTCATAAAACGACTAGTATTTCCAAGATCGTCGATACAGAAATGGATTTTAACGCTCTAAAATCTTTTAATTATTCTTCTTTCTTGAGGATGACAGAAAATTGGTCAAAGTAATTTACTGAAAAGAATTACTTTAATAAAATGACACGCTGTCTGAATTCAAATCTGCCATAGAAAATCGTTAACTTTACAGTCAAATCGTGACTACAAAAATATGCAAATTACTGAAAGAATATAGAAATCAGTCTCAACTGATCCAAAATAATTTAACTATGCCACTGACATAACAATGTCTTAATAAAGCGTAGAAAAAGGCATAACTCATCGAAGTGTACTGAGTACAGAGTATCAAGCAAGAATATGGGGCAAAATATAGGACAGAACATATGAGAAAAATTGTTGCTCAGACATCGCTAAATGACTCAAATAAAACAAGAAACGTTCACGACTACCTTATCTGTTGATTGAAGTTCTAGAGGAAAATCTTCCAAAGAAGACTGGTGATGGTTCCATTTCACCAAACAGATGTGCTCCGTCCTCGAACCTGGAACCAGCGCCCTCGGAGAATAGAACTGCTTCCTCCTCCGGAAATTGCACTGCTCCGTGTATACGATAGACATCCTTCTGGCAAAACTCTTCTTTGTGAGCCGGGTCCACCCTGGCCTCTCTTGATAGTTCCCTGAAGTTCTGGTAGAAATTCGCCATGAAGTTTATTGCAGTTATTTCCGCAGAAATATTCATATTTGTGGAGTATGAATACGTTTCCACTGCCATTTGAAATAATTCAGCGTTGGACCACGATGCATGAGTGTAGTTGGATGTTCACTACATGCTCGCTTTTGTAGAAAGACGATTAGCGAAGTTCCATGCTGTTATTTCAATCCATTGATATATGTCCCAATTGCATTAAAGTCCTTAGCCTTCCATCTCCATTTCCGTTATAATAGTTGAAAGAACTGCGATATTATATTGTTCCATGTTAGAATGCAGCGTTATATCATCAAAGGCAATATGTAGTAGCACGGTTGCAATACCAGTGTCAGCCGTAGCGTAGAATATGATATTTTAAAAGTGCCTCTCAAGTGGCGAGAAAATCACTTTTGTCTGCCGTCTTAAAATGCCAATATCTTTCGAATTATAATCTTGAAAATGTTCAACCTTTCTACACACTTTAATATAGTACTGCACAATCGAATTAGCTTAAAGGCATTAGTCAACTCTTGATATATTATCCTGTAGACTTGAAAATGTGTGCGTTTCAACTTCGCCTAGTTTCAAACACCGTAAAATGGAACTGCGGCACGCTCGAAGCTCGTTCAATGCGGTTGGCTTTACCACACGCTAAAGACGACTTGTTTCACTTATTCACTCGAAAACGACTATAACATCAGAAATATATATGCGGTATCAGACATATGAGATATGAGACACATGAGCTATGAGAGCTCCTCTCTGCTGTGCAAGACCTTTTATCAACTTCTTAAGGGGCGTATCCATCCCTTCCATAGCTTGTTTCTCCGTCATAGCTAGAATTTCTAACTTTGGCAATACTTGACGGATTTTCAAATTTCAAAAACTCAAAAATAATTTCTTCAAAATTCCAAATCAATGCCATAACTGAAAATAGGTTTCCACAATTCTGCATTCCAAAAGTAATTAAATATGGTAGTTTCAGCAATCTCCGTCTCCCTCCAAACTATCGTTCATTGGTTCGAGTCTCTCCTCCAATCGCGTAACTTCTTCCTCAGCACAATTCCATGTTTCCCTGCGACTGCGTCGTAAATCTCAGATCTTTCTCGAACAAAATCATGACGTCACCAAGAATCTCAGCTCAAGCAGCCTACTTGCGTGAAGTCTGCGTCATCCGTGCCTACGTCATGAATATCCACGTCACAACTATGACAGCCATAACTTTCTTCATATTTTCCAATACAGCCACCGTGGTCTCAATATAATTCAATTTACGGGGGCATTCTCCCTTCACCACGTTTTAAAAACAGTTGCAAATTGTTTTTAAACTCTGTGTTATAAGTATCTCAATTCACTTGAACACGAAATTGAATTATTATTGGCTTACTCTTGGATAATATTTCTTCAAGTTTCCAGCGTTGAACTTGCCATAAACGACATTATTCTCATCATCGTAGAGTTCATAACAGTTGTTGCCATAAGCATTCGTAATTCTGAACGGACCCATGAACACTATTCCAAACTTGGGATAGATTTTCTTACTCACATCAGCCTTGACAGGTCTGCGTAGTAATACTAGATTTCCAATTTCTAAGGGCGCACCAAAACGTTTTCCAGCAACTCTTTTCAATCGTTTCTCTGCTGCTTTCTGGAGTTGTTCCTTCGCTCTGTCAATTCTTTGCTGCCTTCCTAGGTCGGGATCTCTAGGAACGTGGTTAAAAAGATTGTCCCACGGCCTTTCTGGGTTTCTTCCTAAATGAAGTCTCATTGGCACTTCTCCTGTGCTCTCCTGCACTGTAGAATTTAGACATTCCTCAATAAGGGGTACAAATCTCACCCAACCAGAATGATCATTCGGACAGAAAATTCGACAAAATTTCGAAAATTCAGCCATATATCTTTCTGAAGAATTCGATTCTGGATAGCGCACGCTTGAAAATAAGTGCTTAATACCAAGCCTTTCCATATCTGCAGCAAATTCTAAGGATGTAAACTGAGCTCCATGATCCGATAGTAGATATTCTGGTTTACCAGCTTTTGGAAATACAGCATGTTCCAGTCTGCTTACAACATTCCTCGTGTTAGCTTTTTGCATGGGACTCATTGTTACAAATTTCGAGAAGACATCCACGGTAACCAACAGGAACTGATTACCCTGATATCCCTTCGGACAGGGACCAAATATGTCCGTCGCCATGAGTTCATTTGGTTTAGAAGGAATCATAGCCTTAGGTTTTCCTTTTAATAGAGCGGAAGCATACTTTGCTCTTTGACATTTATCACATGAACGAATGACATTAGCAATGCTGGAACGCATGTTAGTCCAAATAAACCTTTATTTAAGAGTGTCAAGAGTTTTATCTAAACCTGCATGACCAGTTGCGTGATGAGCTACCCACACTAAATTGACAATAAGTTTAGGTGGCACGACTATTCGGAGCTTTGTATGCGCAGAGTCAGCATACTTACATACGATGTCTCCACTCAAGACAAAGTGTCGTGATTCTCTCTGTGTAGCTGCATAGTCAACATCAGTATTGTCCATGTAACCCTTAAGGAACCTGTACATTTTCCTGATTGGAGCGTGTCTCTTCTGTGACACACCGATTCGGGCTAACCTCCTAACGGTCTCTTCATCTTGCTGCTCCAATTGTACATGGTGTATCTGCACATTTTTGATAGGGTTACGTGATAAAGCATCAGCCAGTAAGTTATCTTTCCCAGGCTGATGGACGATAGTGGCGTTAAACTGTTGGGTGAACAAAGCCCAACGTGTCAATCTATCACTGGTCATGTCAGTTTGCAGCATAAACTGAAGTGCTTTGTGATCTGTAATAATGATAACCTTGTGTCCCAGCAACATTTTTTTCCACGCTTGCAAAGCTGTTACAAAAGCTAACGCTTCTAGTTCTGTCGTAAAGTAATTTTCCTCGTGTTTCTTTAACTTCCGACTCGTGAACGCAATGTAGTGCTTGTTGCCTGCCTCGTCTTTTTGGTATAAGACTGCACTAATGCCTATTCTTGATGCATCAGACTCTATATAGAACATCTTCTCAAAGTCTGGGTACTCCAGTTTGACGTTGTTTCTGAGCATCTCCTTTGCTTTCTCAAAAGCCTCGTCTGCTGCGGTACTCCATTTCCATCTGTTATTCTTCTTGAGTAAGTCATACAGAGGAGCCATAATTTCAGAGTATCTCGGACAGTGACTGCTGATGAATTGGCATGCGCCTACAAATTCTCTGACTTGTTTCACCTTAGTTGGCTTCGGGAACCTTGTGATCGCATCTACCTTCTGCATGTTTGGATGATATCCATCCTTATCAATCGTATGCCCCAAGTAGTTGATTTCCTTCTTCAAGAATTGGCATTTTCCAAAATTGACCTTGATATTGGCCTCCCTTAAATTTTCAAACAACTTTCTCAAATGCACTAAATGTTCTGCGGCGTTGGGTGAAGATACAATTAAATCGTCAATGTAGCAGATTACATTTTCCTTTACTTCGTCAGTGAGCTTACTATCAAGTGCTCGAATAAGTGCTGGTCCACTGTTGACCATTCCAAAAGGCATTCTCACAAAGACCCATGACGTCTGGTCAAATAAGAATCCAGTGTACTGCATACTCTCTTCTTCCAGTTGAACTTGGTAAAACGAAGATGTCAAGTCAAGAACACTAAAACATGCTCTCCTTTTGAACTTTCGAAGCAGATCTCTAATCTTAGGTGGTCGGTCATTTTCTGGAAGAATCTTCAAGTTGATGGTCCGAGCATCGAGACAAAGACGTATCTGACCATTACTTTTCTTCACTACAGTGATGGGGTTTATGTAAGACGACGCCTGTTTTTTAGTAATCCCGTCTACCTCCATTTTTCTGATCAACCCTCGTACTTCTTGATAGTATTTCTCAGGTATGGGGTATATTCTCTTTTGGTAAGGGGTTTCATCGGTCAGCCTTATCTTGTACTTATAGTCTTTAATCAATCCAGGCTTTTCATCAAAAATATCTTGGAATTCCTTTATCAAATCCTCAAATTCCCCCTGAATTTCTTCAAATCCTTCAGTTTTTCTACTGGGTATTTCTGTTAGATTTTCCACTTCATTGATAATGGCATTTAAAATTTCTTCCCTAAGGTCTATCTCCAGACTGTTTTTCACGTCCTGTTCTTCGATCTCTTCTGTGAACATGTACCCATCATTAAAGCTAATAATCCTATTCTTCATGTCAATAATGGCTCCAACTTTCGATATAAAATCGATTCCTAGCACAATATCGAAATGGATCTTGTTCACCACAATAAAGATCTGTTCATAATTCCTTCCATTAATTTCAAAGTTCAACAACACTTGGATCTTGCATTTCACTGCCTTGTCTTGGAAAATTCCTCTCACTTCGACGGTAGAAACAGGTAAAACTGTCATGTTTTCTCCTTTTAATAGATTTTGATAACATTCATCAGAAATGATAGAAATAATTGCGCCGGTATCCATAAGAGCTTTGTACTGTTGGCCGTCTATCAGTACAGAAAAAATAGGTAAGGCACATGGTCTTTCCTCTTTGACGATTCCCCTCTCTTCTAATAAATCCTCATCAGTTACTTCATAAATTTCATTAATGGTAATTAGGTGTGGTGTGGCAATGTATTCATGGTTTCTCACTGTCGTTGAGAAATCGGCGTTTTTTTTGTGTTACCAATCTCGAAGTTCTGCTGGCTTGTAGAAGGACCAGGATCGATCACTACATCCTGTCTTTTCTTTTGGTTTTCAGCTTCCTTCTTCCTTAATTCCTTAAGATACTGCTGACTTTCTTGCTCTCTCTCCTGATATTTGTCGGGTGTCATAACTTGACCTTGAGAATTCTGATTTCTATTCTGGTAATTTCTATTGTAGTTTCTATTGTAGCCCTGGTTATTGTAGTATCTACCTCTTCCATTGTTATAATTTCCTCTATTATTAATCCAGCCTCTTCTTTGTTGATATGGACGGTAACCTTGCGATCTGTGGTTGCGAAAGTGATGGTTCCTGTGAGGACCTACATTTTCAGTTTTTTCTCCATCAGGCTTGTCAGTTTGCTGAACTTGATCCATATAGACAGTATTGATGTCTTTGAATTCGTGCCTCTGACCTTTTTGTACCACATTTGGCATTGGACTCGTGTAGTCAAGCCTTCTCAACAATTCGTCCATACTGGTCAAATCCCTGATGTTTGACGATATGATGAGTCTTCTCACCTCCACAGGCAGCATACGAGAAATCGCATCTATCAACTGCTCTGTTGACAATGGGGGTTGCAAAAATCTCAAGCGTGATAACAGGCTCGTGAAGAAATCAGCGTACCGTGTTGGAAGAGTACCTGAATACTTCCTTGAGTATACCTCAGCTCTTAATGAATTCTGCGCTTCGATGGACCAGAATCGTTTTATCAGTGCCTCTGCAAATTCGTCAAAATTACTGAACGTATAGCGAAATGCTCTGAACCATTCAAGGGGTCCTCCAGCTAAAAATCTCTCCACTATCCTCATCTCTCTTTCTCTGGGAATGTGAGCTTCAATGAAATAGTCTTTCAGGTTCCTGATATATTCTATCGGTGTTAGACTATCAGATATTACTGAATTTTTGAGGTTTGTCCTCGAAGTTCCGGATGACTGTCACATTTCTCGGATATGAATCCATGTAATTCTTCCCACTATCACGATATCTCCATTCAGGTTCAATATTCCTATCCTCTTCTTCTTCCCGGAATCTGGATATACGTTCCTCAGGACTAATATCTCTTTCTTCTGTAGCGAGGTTACATCGTCTGACGTAATTCCTATCGTCTTCGCAAGTCAAGCCTTCTGGATCCTTATCCGTGATTTCCGTGATGACTTTCCTGATTAACTCTTCTTTATAGGTTTCCATCATGCTGGCTTCTCCTAGTTTCAAATTCTGTAGTTTGCTCGTAGTTTCATTAACATCAGAGACAACCTTATGAATTTGCTCCTCTAACGCGGATTTTAATGCTTGCACGTCCTGACCTATTTGCGTTCTATCCTCTACCTGCTTTTCGGATATCGAATCCATCCTTATACTCAAATCTTTCCTAATTTTCACTACCTCATTATTAATGTCTACTTGTGTACTGGCAAGTTTTCTTTCAATTCGTTCCTGAATCTGAGTTACATGTTCCCCACTTGACCTATTCCATTCATCTTTCCATACCGTTACATTTGCAGTTAACATTTCCGCAATATCTACTTCGATGTCTTCCTTAAGTAAACGATTATGATCTATTACTTGGGTTCTCATGACCTCTACATCATACTTTAATCCTGCTAAAGAAGCTGTTGTCCTAACAGACTCGTCAACTAACCTAGTTGTTAATGCACTAATGTTACGAGTACAAAGTGTTTTTGAAGTTTCAATTTCTTCTCTTACTTTATTAACATCAGTTTGAACATTAGCAATGTCTACAAAAACAGTGTTAACTTCTACTTGTATCTTAGTTATATCGCTTTGCATCTCATTTACATCGGAATGAATATTATTAATGTCTACTTGAACATTTGACACATCGGTTCGGACATTTATAATCTCTCTTTGAACCTCTTCTACTTTATATTGTAGAGTAGCAACATTATTCCTAACAACAATTACTTCAGCTCTAGCACATGAAATATCACCCCGGACATTAGCAACATCAAGATTCAACATAGTAAGATATTTCTGTACCTTAGAAACATCAGTCTTAACATCAGAAACATCTTTATGTACATTGGATAAATCTTTATGGACATTGGACACGTCTGTGCGCATGTCAGTTACAGCATTCTCGACTCCCTGGGTACTGATCTGTAAACGCGACATATCATTTTCTAAGTTTGCAGAACTGGTCTGAATAACTTTCAAATTTTCATCCATCATAGTAGACAAATTAGCAGACAAATTACTAGCATTCTCCTTCATCATCTCCTGCATTCGACTAGTATTCCTAACTTCCATCTCCTTCATGCTGATATTTATGCTAGCTTTCATCTCCTCCAACATTATTCTCAGACTTTCATCTGCCATTTCAATATTATTTCAATAATAAACTGCTTTAGGGACATACATCAAACAGAGCAAAATAACAACATCTGAGCAACATCTTTCACCAGATATATAAGTTTGAGCAATTTTCTGTCTTAAATCTAACTTATAATTACCTTATAATTAACCTTCGTAGACATCATATGTTGTAATAAACTCAAGCACATGTTCAAATTTCTTTGGTTCATTTTAAAATATCCTAACACAAATAATTTACATTTACAATCCAAATAGTTTAATTTTATCTTTAATATGACGAAACATGTCATAAGCCGGTCAAATAAAATAAGATTCCAGATCATAGGCGATTTTTCTAAGTTTCCAGCCTATTTAACCTCACTCAAGTTGTATAAGATCTGATCTTTTCTGAGTGTAATTTTCCTAATACAACACAACATTTAATCCCTATATAATCACACTCTCAAATTCTACAATTGGCCAAAACATCTAACAAAGAATCAACCTCTTTATTTGAGTCTTCACAATCCCATTGACATCGATAACTTGGTAATCCAATGTTATTCGAACACTCCACAAAATTGCGGTGCCAATTCTACTGCAATAACTTGGTAATCCAATGTTTTGCTGATCGAACGTGTCAATCGAGCTGATCGTGCCAATCGAGCTGATCGTGCCAATCGAGCTGATCGTGCCCCACGTTTCAGGGTCGCCAATCCTACTGTCCCCGTAAATCCGGATAGTAGGCTGTCAGATATCCGCCCCCCTCAATCGGATTGCCAATAATCAAACGCACCGGCACAGCTACATCAATGAAAATGGCACTGACAGATACTATCGAGATTAGAGCACAGCAGTTAACAAGAAAATTATTGTGGAACACACCAAAATATACGGGGGTCCATACTTACCTTTACTTACCTATTCAAATTAATCTCGGGTATGGGTTGCCAACTGGATCACTTAAAGTATGCCCACACAATAACCTCCACCATAATATTTAAAATGAACCAAAACGAGACAAGAAACTTTAAACTGTACAATAATTTATTTCACATAAAGGGGTGACTCTAACAAAAATAGACAACAAAATACACGTGGCAATCAGAAGCCATTGTCAATATAATCATGTCCTCCTGTAGGACTTGTAGACGTTACATACAGAATTTTATCTTTCACTAGCTTATAAAGAACGTAATAATAGTAATACACTTGGAATGGATGAGGGAATTGGAACGAAACATGTAGCAATTGTTTTCCTCTTTCATAAACATCACACTTTATTTATAACTGCAAGCCTGTTGTATAGTCGACCTTGGCCTCTAACATACAGTTGTCAGGCCAGCTGCGATCCACCCTACATCAAGTCGCATGCCTACGTCGTTAAATGGACCCACCTGTCCAGTCAGCCTTAGCATATGCTCGTAACCTCTGAGCCTAACTCCTTTTCAAACACTTTAAATGTCCTCAACTCAACTCAAATATTATCACGCAAATCTTTTAAATGCTTCATTCACATGTTACTGGATTACTCTAATAATCCCAAAACTTGTTTAATTACATAATCCACTTGTATAATTAGCGTTCTTTAGAGTATATTAACAAAACTCTTAATGTTTATAACAAACGCTCATTAATTGTTTATAACAATTACAAATTGTTTATAATATTGTCAAATGACAATTGAAAAATCTATACACGCCTCTCTTAATTCCTTTCATTTCCAATTATTATTAAAGATAATTACATAATTTATTTACAATATTTATAATATTAATATTAGAAATACATTAAACCACACGTTTATCCGGTTGATAATTACTCAAATCAGGTTAATATAATCGACCAATGAAGGTTAGTTATATTTAAGCTTATATTCAGGTTTAATAAGTTTTAATAATTATTATTATTATTATTTGTGACGGTAACCTCCATTCAAAATCGTTATCTCAAATTATTTAACACTCTTGTTAATTTTAACAGTAATTTCACATGATTAATTTTCAAAGGACCTGGACAATAAACTCAGCGGAAAAATACTTCGCTCAAATGCACAAATTGCATAAAATAGGCCCAGAATTCATCATATATTTCAATATATATGGCATAAAAATCTTCCACAATCCATACACAAAACCTCCACTTATAATCTCATCAACAACATTAATATTACTGTGGGAATCTCCTTCACTTATTCAAGGGCATTATTCATCAGCGACTTTTACACGTCCACTGAACTAACGATTATACATCCATAGTTCCACTTCAAAAATTCTTATATTCATTAATTGTTTCAAAACTGTTATTATTTTAACCTTCGTGGGTTTCATTCATGAATCGATATGAAGTAAAAATTTGCCAATCACAAATAAATTTAATAGCAAATACGATTATACACGCCTCTCTGGTCTATCAAAATTGAGATTAATATCTCCTAAGTATCGTAGTATAAAAATACTATCTTCAATCAAAGTTCATCTAAACTGCATAAATAATCGAATAGAATACAATTAGACTGTGGAATGCAAACATTATTGTTCCAATCTAGTATCGAGAAAAATTCCTATCAAAAGTTCATTACTATAGTGTATTCAATAAATCGTAATCAAAGTTCATATTTCATAAAATTGTCTATAATGCAATGGTAATTTCAGAACTGACGATAAACGTCTATGTTGCAATCATGTTCATAAAACGACTAGTATTTCCAAGATCGTCGATACAGAAATAGATTTTAACGCTCTAAAATCTTTTAATTATTCTTCTTTCTTGAGGATGACAGAAACTTGGTCAAAGTAATTTACTGAAAAGAATTACTTTAATAAAATGACACGCTGTCTGAATTCAAATCTGCCATAGAAAATCGTTAACTTTACAGTCAAATCGTGACTCCAAAAATATGCAAATTACTGAAAGAATATAGAAATCAGTCTCAACTGATCCAAAATAATTTAACTATGCCACTGACATAACAATGTCTTAATAAAGCGTAGAAAAAGGCATAACTCATCGAAGTGTACTGAGTACAGAGTATCAAGCAAGAATATGGGGCAAAATATAGGACAGAACATATGAGAAAAATTGTTGCTCAGACATCGCTAAATGACTCAAATAAAACAAGAAACGTTCACGACTACCTTATCTGTTGATTGAAGTTCTAGAGGAAAATCTTCCAAAGAAGACTGGTGATGGTTCCATTTCACCATAAAGATGTGCTCCGTCCTCGAACCTGGAACCAGCGCCCTCGGAGAATAGAACTGCTTCCTCCTCCGGAAATTGCACTGCTCCGTGTATACGATAGACATCCTTCTGGCAAAACTCTTCTTTGTGAGCCGGGTCCACCCTGGCCTCTCTTGATAGTTCCCTGAAGTTCTGGTAGAAATTCGCCATGAAGTTTATTGCAGTTATTTCCGCAGAAATATTCATTATTTGTGGAGTATGAATACGTTTCCACTGCCATTTGAAATAATTCAGCGTTGGACCACGATGCATGAGTGTAGTTGGATGTTCACTACATGCTCGCTTTTGTAGAAAGACGATTAGCGAAGTTCCATGCTGTTATTTCAATCCATTGATATATGTCCCAATTGCATTAAAGTCCTTAGCCTTCCATCTCCATTTCCGTTATAATAGTTGAAAGAACTGCGATATTATATTGTTCCATGTTAGAATGCAGCGTTATATCATCAAAGGCAATATGTAGTAGCACGGTTGCAATACCAGTGTCAGCCGTAGCGTAGAATATGATATTTTAAAAGTGCCTCTCAAGTGGCGAGAAAATCACTTTTGTCTGCCGTCTTAAAATGCCAATATCTTTCGAATTATAATCTTGAAAATGTTCAACCTTTCTACACACTTTAATATAGTACTGCACAATCGAATTAGCTTAAAGGCATTAGTCAACTCTTGATATATTATCCTGTAGACTTGAAAATGTGTGCGTTTCAACTTCGCCTAGTTTCAAACACCGTAAAATGGAACTGCGGCACGCTCGAAGCTCGTTCAATGCGGTTGGCTTTACCACACGCTAACGACGACTTGTTTCACTTATTCACTCGAAAACGACTATAACATCAGAAATATATATGCGGTATCAGACATATGAGATATGAGACACATGAGCTATGAGAGCTCCTCTCTGCTGTGCAAGACCTTTTATCAACTTCTTAAGGGGCGTATCCATCCCTTCCATAGCTTGTTTCTCCGTCATAGCTAGAATTTCTTACTTTGGCAATACTTGACGGATTTTCAAATTTCAAAAACTCAAAAATAATTTCTTCAAAATTCCAAATCAATGCCATAACTGAAAATAGGTTTCCACAATTCTGCATTCCAAAAGTAATTAAATATGGTAGTTTCAGTAATCTCCGTCTCCCTCCAAACTATCGTTCATTGGTTCGAGTCTCTCCTCCAATCGCGTAACTTCTTCCTCAGCACAATTCCATGTTTCCCTGCGACTGCGTCGTAAATCTCAGATCTTTCTCGAACAAAATCATGACGTCACCAAGAATCTCAGCTCAAGCAGCCTACTTGCATGAAGTCTGCGTCATCCGTGCCTACGTCATGAATATCCACGTCACAACTATGACAGCCATAACTTTCTTCATATTTTCCAATACAGCCACCGTGGTCTCAATATAATTCAATTTACGGGGGCAGTACCTACTGTAAGGCCACGGCCGCCTCCTTCCCTCTTCCTAGCCTATCCATCCCGATCTTCCATCCCTTCCCATCCCTCATGAGGCCCCTGTTCGCTTCGCAGGTGAGGCCGCCTGGGCGAATTGCTGATCACACCTCCCCAGTTGTATCCACCCCGACCAGATGTTCCAAGCTCCAGGACACTGCCCGTAGAGGCGGTAGTGGTGAGTTCCCTCGCTGAGTCCGTGGGAACCACCAACCTAGAGGGTAAATCGACTAAATAAAAAAATAAAAAAAACATTCCTAAAAGAGTCGATTCCGTAGCGTAGCGGTCAGCCATCCTCGAAGTGGTTTTCCGTGGTTTCCCACTTCGTCTTCGGGCAAATGCCGGGATGGTACTGTACCCGTAATCCACGTGGTCTTACCTGTTGAAATCCGATGGAAAAGCTGGATCGTAGATTCTGGAAGTTCCCGGCTGAAAAAACCCTAAAAGTCTACCAACTAGGATCAACCAGGGATTAGGTACGTCGATATTAAAGAATGCGATACGAAGATGCCAGTGGTGTATATATTACAATGAAACGAAACTCTTAAAAGAACTCGAACAAGAGACTCTAAAAGAAAACGAAAGTATCTCGGGCGTTAATTTTAAGCAAACTCAAGAAAAAACCACCCACTGGTCCTCCTAACGCACTCCCTTTTCTAATAGAAAACACCAGTCGTTCAAAGAATTAAAAAAAAATTAAATTCAGTTTATTAACTGGCAAGTGGTGTATGTCTGTCAATTAGACAAAAATGAAGAAAGCTTCTCTAAATCAAATGACGAAAATAGTTTCAATAAACGCCTATGATAAGGCCCCATCTTACTGCTCTAAATCGCAGTATTTAAATATCTCATTCATTGAACACATTACATGAAAAATACAATATTAAATCATGCACTGATGCTATACCCTCATTAAAAATTTATACATATCTTACATTTTATATACAGATTATATCCTTAGTTAGGATTTTGTTATTATCGCTGCCCATTTCCATTTTATTCGACAAGTATATCTCAAGGTTATAATTCTCTTAATGTGTTGCATTCAACAATCAATTAAGATAATCGAATAGTGTTACAAGTTAGAAAATAGTTTATTAACTATCCAGATGCTTCAATGAATGCAGTATATTTTGTTAAAATCACTGAAATATCAAATGTATTATATTGCATGAATTAATTAAAGTTATTCGAAAAGTGGCTGTGTCACATAAATATGTGTGTCACGATATAAGCAATCCATCTCCGGCAAATCTTAATAGGCAAGAATAAAAACGTAGGGTTACTTGAATTAATACTGGCATTTAAGAGAAACATTCGTGATTCCAATTCACGTTCACAACAACTTCCTATTCAAATTAGTGATAGCTCAAAAGCTAATTTCACTCTTACAAAACGAAATGACTACGTTAATATCTTCACATAAGACTTCGAGTACATTATACAATATTAATGTTGACCATCCAATGATGTCAAATATTCGCTTCATTAGCACAATAAATTCGTATTCATTAAATTGCAATACATTAATTCAGCTTTCCAAAGCTGTCAAGAATTTTTCCCAAACGTAATTAAACTCAAAACCTTTCAATAATTACTCTGAAGATATCACGCCTTATCGTAGACGAATATAGAAGTGTCACAGAGTACCTCTTTCCCAACTCCACTCAACAAGTTGCAACAATTTATTAGATAAGTTGTATTATCTACTTCCATAAATTATCGTCATTTAAGTCTATGACAAATTCTGTTATACTTGTTTGAACTGTTAATTTAGTTCACTATTCCTATATATATATATATATATATATATATATATGAATAATTATTTCCATAATAACTTATATAAAAATCGTAGATAGACACTAGTAAAATAGTCGGTTCAGTTTCGCCTATCCAAACTCGAAAAACGGCTTAACTACTCAGAAGAAAACACTTGAGATTTACACCATGGAAAGGAGTCTATTATCGTATCAATAGATACACGCAAACCATTAAATCAAACGATGATCTAGCCAAGAGCCTACCATAAACGAATTAAAATAACACAAGCTGAAGACTGAACGAACTAAAGTTTCAGTTTAAAAAATCTCTAATCTAAAAGAAATATGAAAGTAGGCTACAAATGCCTCGACAATCAATTCACAATTGTTCTCGCTGGACGATTTCTACGATTCCATACCCATGGAAAATAATGATGAAAATGAACTATCATTTCTAAAAGAAAGAAATGTCTACTAGAATGTCATAAGTCCAAACGAAGAGTATCACTGAAATATTTTTGTAATAGTTCAAGTGCACGTGTGTGTGGCCATCTTCTTCCTAATCGCAATTCTTATACAAAAATTTCGTCGTCTTGGTCCTAATTATGCTGCAGATGTCTTCCCAACAAAATTCAATGCTTGGTTTTATTTCCAAAATTTTCAAAAAAAACACAAGTAATGCTCTAAATAGCATTACGTTTACTGTTAACTACAAAATAAATTACACTCTCCGACCTAAATGATACAAGGAACCAAATCTAGTCTTCGAATGAATTTCATACTATTTAATAAAATATTGGTGAAAAGTGACGAACTAAAAGTGACAAAGTCTACTGTCTACAAGAAAGAAAAGTTTTCCAGCTACCTTGGGCGATGTTCTGGTTCAGATTGAAGAAAGTAAAGGAATATACATTCCTTTCAGGAACTGGACCCTCATCCCTGAGTAGTCCATGGCTGGAGCTGTAAGTCGTCGAACCAACTTCCTCCTAACTCGAAAACCACTGTCTACGAAACGGAGTTCCTACATATTACTTGTACAAGGCTCCCTCGACGTTATCAGTAAAGTAGTTTCGTTCATTTGGAGTTGTTTCTTCATTCTCATGTACTTCAAAACCACTGGATCAGAACGAACGCCTACAATCGTTTCTTTTTCTTCATTGTAGTATTTATAAGGTTGTCATTCCAAATGATCAATCCTGCCTCTGCATTGCATTCCTGTACTATCTGCTTAGCCCAACATTGCTACAGCAGCTAGATTCTCACAATAAAGTCCAGTCGTATTGTTCTTGATAATACTAATGCTTTCCTGCTTTTCAACCATATATGTAGTAGATTTCCTCATCGTGGAGTTTGTACTGACAAGTCCATGCAATAACTAAGCTCACTCGCATATATCTATTTTCTGGGTTATGCCAAACACGCCAGAAATACGAACAACCGCATGTTGCTATGAAGCAAACCGCCTGTTCGCTCCGCGCCTTGATTAGAGTACACTCGTACGACTGCGTGTTTAACGAAACTTTTCTGACAGAGACGATAGCACGTTCACTCCGTGTGTCACAAAACTCAAGTGTCCGTGATTCCTGAACTGCTCGCAGACACGCCACAGCTGGCAGTCTATCAATGATACATCTCTCCTTGTATCGAGGTTGACAATCGAACTCTGTCGATTATCATCTTATATATGCATCAGACAGTTGCAGAAATAAGTTAGTGAGCATGTCCTGTCCACGTGATCAAGAGCATGGCGGGATTGCCTATCTATCTCCTAAGTGAATGACGAGTGTATTGCTCCTCAAGCCTGCAGCCAAATTAATGCCAAACTATAATTTCAAAATACGTCTCGCTGTCGTATTAGGGTTCAAGTATACAGCAAATTACTGGCTCAGTACCTACTGTAAGGCCACGGCCGCCTCCTTACCTCTTCCTAGCCTATCCATTCCAATCTTCCATCCCTTCCCATCCCACATGAGGCCCCTGTTCGCTTTGCAGGTGAGGCCGCCTGGGCGAAGTGCTGATCACACCTCCCCAGTTGTATCCATCCCGACCAGATGTTCCCAGCTCCAGGACACTGCCCATAGAGGCGGTAGTGGTGAGTTCCCTCGCTGAGTCCGTGGGAACCACCAACCTAGAGGGTAAATTGACTAAATAAAAAATAAAATAAATAACATTCCTAAAAGGATATAACCTTACGATGTTATAGAAATATATGGTTTTACGAGCAAGCAATGGCGGCCGTTTTCATCCAAAGGCACGGCACGGACAAGCACGATATGGCACGGTAAGCCTGACCTGTTAGTCACCTATATGGTTACATATTCTATTGAAAATGAAAATCCACAGCCTGCTTCCAGTCTCCGACCGGTTCAGGAATGGAATGAATGAAGCCCCCATCTAGCGGCGAGGATATGAAGTGTGCTGGCTGCCGAAGCCTGTCGCACTCCTCTGGGGCAATGATTAAATGCGTGACAGATGAAATGAAATGATAGTGGAGAGTGTTGCTGGAATGAAATTGTGACAGGGAAAACCGGAGTACCCGGAGAAAAACCGGTCTGCCTCCGTTTTGTCCAGCACAGATCTCACATGGAGTGACCGGGATTTGAACCACAGACCAAGCGGTGAGAGGCCGGCGTGCTGCCGCCTAAGCCACGGAGGCTCGCTACATATTCTATTATAATATGCTAATATCCTACCGGTCACGTCTTTGCACCCAGTTTAAACCTCCTTATGTACGATAAGCGTATTTGGTAAGGCCAGGCCTTGTTGAATCGTAAGTTACGGTATGGCTATAATACTTGCAGGATTCATACATCCGCCATCTTGAAACTATTTGGCTGATGACCTTGTAGTGTGGGCAAAGACGCTTCCCACATTAAGGTATATTGTTGCAAAATTTGGTAGAGATCGGATGATTAGGTTAGTCGTAATTTGATTTATGCTCAGAACATTTGGGTGGCCGCCATATCGTTGCCGTCAAGATGGCGGCGATATAAAACATGACACTGAGGTGCCCTTTGTTAGTGCTACCTCTGTACCAAATTTCGTTCAAATAAGTTTCACCGTGTTTGAATTAATAGGGGAGGACAGACAAACCAAATCCCACACACACACACTCACACACAGACAGACAGACACACAGGTTTTGGCCATGTGTAGATCTCATAAGTCTACTTTCATATTTTTTTTGCAAAGATCGAAAGTAGGCTAAAAATAATCACATATTATTTAATTTAAATCTCAGACCTCATGAGTGTTAATGTACTAAATCGGCATGGCATTCTTCAACATATAATAACCCTACATCCATGATTTCTTCTTACATTGTATTTTGTAAATGATACAGCGTTGCAGTAATTGATTGATTGATTTGATTTTATTTTCACGGCTACACTTAGAGCTGAAGAGCTCCTTTACAGTAGCGCCCTACATAAAATAAGACTAGGGCTTAAAAAAATAAAACATTTCACTTACATTCACAATATAAATAATCATAGTCTAACAATTATAGTAACAAAAATATAGTAACAATACAATAATAATAATAATAATAATAATAATAATAATAATAATAATAATAATGATAATGGAAAAATTATATACAAAAGAGTGAGAGTGCATACAGACTATCAGCCCGAAAAACGAACACCATATACTGTACAAGAAAAGCTATTAAAGTAGACAGGTTGTCAGCTATTGTCCTTGTGTTATAATTGAACTAAAAGAAGTATTGTAACATAATACAGTAATCAAATGTGAGAGGTGAACTGCTCCAAGAAGCAGGATGAAAGATGTCTTTTAAAAGCTGCAGTGCTTGCAATGTTGACGAACTTATATAAATCGAAGGTGTTGAAGAGGCGTGAGGCGGTGGAAATAAAAGATTTATTGAACTTCATGGTTCGGTGTATAAGAATCTGGAGTGTTAATTTTGTGTATCTATTTTCTCGATTATGAACATTGGTGTAAAGGCATTGCAGATATATAACGGGGTCATGGTATGTAATATTTTATGTGTCAGAATGGCAACTGATAACTGCCTGCGCTCGTGGAGTTTCAGCCATTTCAGCTGCACGTAGTAAGGTGTGATATGTTCATCTCGCTTTATATCCAGAATGTACTGAACACATGCATTCTGGACTCTTTGTAATTTGATGTTCTGTGTTTCTGGTAAATCATTGTATACAGCAGAGCCATAACCAATGATTGGAAAAATGGGAGTTTGGACGAAGAGCTTACGTATGTTAGGAGGGTGTAAGAAACAGTTATTTTCAGGAGATGCATAGTTGATACAACCTTCCTTACCACATTAGACGTATGCTCTGCCCACGACAGTGTTCTATCAAATATCACTCCGAGATTATTGACAGTGTTGCTATATTTAATATTATTATCTAGTATCTTGATGGGTGGTAGTGAATTAAAGTCTACTGAATTTAGAAGTTTTGTATATCCAATGAGTATAAGTTGTGTTTTAGATATCTTCAAGATAAGATTATGATTTAGGGCCCATTCACAAAGCCTGTCAATGTCTTCATTAAACAGATCTATACGCTCACATGCAGTGTTAGGCGTGAGGTGAAAATAGGCTTGGTGGTCATCAGCGTATATATGAACAGAACTATTTCGGAATTCATTAGAAACATCGTTTATATATATCAAGAAACATAGTGGACCTAAGACAGATCCCTGAGGTAATCCACTTTATACTGATTTCCAGTCTGAGGAGGAGCTATCCGCGAGGACCACTCTCTGTGTACGCATGGAAAGGTAGGATTTGAAGCAGGAAAGAGCACTCTGAGATAAGCCAAAAGATTTCAGCTTTGCAAGAAGTATTCACACAGTCAAAAGCCTTACTGAAATCGAAAAGACATAGGATTGTAAGCTGACGCTTGTCCATAGCTGAGCGTATATCATCGCTGACCTTTAACAATGCAGTGGTGGTACTACGACCCTTTGTAAATCCAGATTGGTAAGGATTGAAGATATTAAATTTAGTTAGGTATTCACATACTTGTTCATGAACTATTTTCTCAAGCGCTTTACTAAGGGCACAAAGGATATTTATTGGTCTAAAGTCACTACAGCTAGTGGGGATTTTATTTTTTGGCACTGGACGTATGTTAGCACTCCTCCAAAGAGAGGGGTATACTCCACTTTGTAGAGATAAATTAAATAGGAGGATAATTGGGGTAGAAATACTTCAAGACAGTTAGAAATAAGAGAAATTGGGATGCTATCAGGGCCTCTTACTTTTGTACGAATTGATTTGATGGCTTTCACAATCTGGTGTAAGAAAACATACATAAAGAAGAATTTTTCATGGGCAGGGGGAGGAATGGATGTGTATTTCATGACGGTCTATGATACTCTTAATACATCACCAATTGAGGCAACATTTGAGTGATGTTCATTTAATTGTGTTGCAGAGACAGGCAACTCAACATCAGTGACTGAACTGGTACCAACTCCCAATGATTTTGCTGCACCCCATCTGGCGGAGGTGGTTTTACAGTCACTAAAGAGGTTGTATATATATATTTCTCTTTTGTGTTCCTGATTGTTTGTTTTGTCTTAATACGCAAAATTCTGTACTCTTCATAGTCAATGGTAAGTTTAGATTTAATAAATGTTCTACGAGCTGTGACAAACATAAGCTCCATAAGATACCCAGAAGGAAATCCAGTTGAAAGGGTAAATGCAGAGATTGGAAAATACTGCCGGATTTACTGTCATGAACAGCATCTTAGATGGATGGAAGTGGTACCCATAATTGAACGTTGCTTGAACTCTACAACACATGAGAGTACCAGACAAATTCCTTGTCTTCTGCACCATGGACGAAAACCAAGTAGACCTTGGAGAATCGAACTGGCTCGGGAGAGGATGCAGCTACAGGCGCAGAAACGGGAGAGAAGGAAGGCTGGCCACCGTTTTCGTGAACCACTTCGAGTCAATGACCTGGTGCTGATTCGGAAACCTACGTCATCAAACTTACCACTCAGAGTGTATGGGAAATTTGCGCGCCCATTTTCGGGACCCCATAGGATTGCCAGAGTGATGGACAACAATTGCTATAGGGTGGTTGACAACGTCACGAATGCACTTGTTGGGAACTTGAATGCCGCGAATCTGCGGAAGTATCACAGGCAAGCCCGTTAGTCAACATTGAGGAGATGACTGAAAGGATCGTTCACATGCATCATTTGAGGAAAAATATAAGCTATGTTCCCACCGCTTATATTTTGAAGGCCGCGGGAGAGATGTGACCGATCCAGTCAGGGTCAATTACCGGCCCCGGATGATAGGAGATCGAGAGGAGACCGGAGGGTCAGTATGACGTCATGGCATGACTCGGCGAGCCAACCGCTGGAGTAGGGGAATGCTCCAGAAGATTCCAACCCCTTCCACCTTTTTTCTTGAGAGGAGGACACAGGTCCGGAATGTTCAGTTAGTCAGCGGGGCATGGACGAGTATGTTATCAGGTGTGGCACGGACGAGTAGCCTATGTCACGTGGACTGAAATCTGCATCGGGAACTTGAACGGTTTACGTGAGTGGTCAGTGCTCGTGGCCATTTTGATACCAGGAGTGATCAGCAGGCCATGAGGCTAGCGTGCGTGTAGTGCCAGTGAGTTGTTTACAGTGAAGCGTGTCAGTTTGTTTGTCGAACAGTGTTCAGTAAAGTGTCACTAGAACGATAATCGTGAATTTCAAGACGATATCGGACTCGCTAGTATGTGAAGAAATAATCAGAACTGATAAACGAAGGTCCGTTAAATTCATGCATATGCTGCTATTGATATGTGAAGACGCGTGGAATATTATAAGGTACTTTACCATTTTGATTACGAAGATTAATGCACGTGGTCCAGTTAAGTTAGCGGATAGTAAGGTGTTGAAGGCATGTACTGTGGTAATAGCAAGACAAATTGTGCGCCTTTGAACGTCCGAGTGTAGACCGTAATGAAAAACTGAATTATCATGCCGACAATTTATGTTAATTAAAGGTGAATACTAGGAGGTGTTTAACATTACGAGTATCGGGGAAAGAACAATAATAACGATAGTCGAGGCGAAGCATTATCGCGAGGCCCTATATTGTAACAGACATTCATTCGAAAAAGGCATAGCAGTGCTGGCATTTAAGAGACGCAGTGAGAATGTGACGGAAGGCTACATCCACTTTAAGCTTGTGTTGAAGGACTGCAGGCCGCAGGCAACTTGATATGTCGGTCAAGGCCAGGTCGAAATAGCTTCTCGTGGAAGGGAGTGTGTCACTGGTTGAGGAAAGTGAGTACATATAATTCAAGTGAACCAGGAACTAGACGCTATAGTGCGCGGGCGTGAAAGTGCTCTGATATAGTGAAATGTAATATTGCTACACGGCAGCATGAACCTTATAACCATGGACTCAAATATTCTGGGAATCAACATGCATATTAATACGCAAATTATGCTGCACTGAACCTCTAAAGGGGCCATAATGGGGTGAACGGTCGCGACGAGATGGACGAGTGGACCTTGGTTGGGACGTCAGGAGATGCCATCGCTGACGGTGACCGGGGGCAACCAGTGGGCAGTAGTACAGTTCGCTTCACTTTGGATATTGCATCATCATGACCAGAAATTGCGTAATCCTGATGACGTCATGGGTCCTTAGAGCGAGCACGTGGTCCAGGTGGGATCAGGTGAATGGCTAATGGTTAGGATGACCACCATGCCTTGTGTTCGCATGGAGAGGACAGCAGAGGTCAGTTGTGTATCATGGCTATTAATTATTGATTGATTATTGAATTATATTTTGGTAATTGTTCAAGGAAGTGGAGAGAGTCTTGGGTGTCATAACTTTTGAATGAGAGTGTGCGACGAGGCGGTCGACATAGCCGGCTCGCTACCAGACATGTGGCAAGCATATGTTCCGTTTTTTATTGCTCGCGCCGTGTGGGCGAGCCGTGAGACCAGCCAGCTCACTCTGCACATGTGACGCATGGTAGTTAAAGTTTTTTGCTCGCCCTCGCTAAATAAGTGAAGTGTTGTTGTTAAGCTAGACTCTGTTTAAGTACAGTATATATATCACCAGAGCGTGGGAGTGGACATGTGTTACTCGTTGTCGCTATGTTATGTCTGTTTAATTTAAATGATGTTAACATTTCTTGTGTTCTGGCTTGCTTCATGATCTCAATCTGGTTAAAGTGTTTTATATGGCATGTATAACTTCGAGTGTGTGAAATGAATTTCGATCTGTTTGTTTTTAGATTCCTAGACGTCATTAGTCAAGTCTGTAATTTTTAATGCGAGAACGAGATTGGATGTCGGTTCCCAGAGCTTCATGTGAAATGTTTTAAAGAGGTTTTTTGGCGCTCTAACTTCTTAATATATATATAAGAGGAGATTGCTATGGAGCAGTAGTTAGGTATCATTATCTGCAACATCATGAGTCTGTGCGAGGGGTTGATTGAAAAGTTAGTGAAATTGCAACACATTATGTTGTTTGCGGAAAGTGCCCTGAAACAAGGGTTGCATTTTATCGTCAGTGCGACGAAAATAGAGGAGGAGGTGTGGTATAACACTTTAACAGCCGGCGAAAAGGAGCTTTTTAGCGCCGAAATATTCGAGCTGATGAGAGATCAACACCACTGCCGTGAGATGATTTTCAACGGGGTGACATTACACAATGTCAATATTATTATTGACAAGCTGAGAACCATCGGCTTGATGAATTTCAACGCGTTTGATCCTACATTGGCGGAAGAGGTAATGGCCATTAGAGGAAGAGCATATGGAAGAAGTGGAAGAAGAAGAAGAACATCGAATGGAAGAAGAAGAACATCGAGTGGAAGAAGAAGAAGAAGAAGACCAACAAGAAGAAGAAGAAGAAGAAGATTATGATGATGTTCAAATTTTAAATTAAATTAAATGGACGGTGGACAGTGGATTGAAATGTGCAGTGTAATTTTTTAAAAATAAATATATTTATTTGATCATTTGTGGTTTACATTAATTATATAAATATGAAATAGTGAAAAATGATATGATCTTCGTTCTTAAAGTGGTAAGTAGTTCTTTTTCCAACAAGCTGCGGAGAATTGAAGATGCTGTGTTGTTTGCAGAGTTGAAATATGCTGGTCTTGTGCACGGGTAAGTACAATCATTCTTTTCTTTCTTGCGTGTGTTGGTTTTAGTGAGCTGAAAAATATATATAGAGACACATTAATAATAATAATAATAATAATAATAATAATATTTTTGCGAGGAATTAAAAATAAACTTACACTGTTGTAATTAGAAGATATTTTTGTTGGGGATCCATGAGTTGTGAGTTGAATCGAATCCAAGCCAAGATACGAAGGCTCGGGTTCCTTTTCTACGTAGTACTTTGTCGACTAAGTAAATATTAGGATATTTTGTTCGTTGTAACTCTGCTTCATAAAACGCTCCGAATATCTGCAAATTTTTATTATCTTTTAAAAGATATGTTCGTGGATTAGTATTTTGAACTTTATAAATTGTAAATAATTCTGTTGTCCAATTAGCTTCGTACCCCTTAGTGAAGTGTTTCTTGATTTTTGATATTCTTACAATGTCACCGATTTTATATTTTGGTTTTCTTAAAGTTTCATTATATTGTGTTGGCAAGCTGGGTGGATTGTTTCTTTTTACATCAATAGGTTTCATGCCGATGCTGCGATGTATTTTGTGATTATACTTTACTAATAACTCAGGCAAAATATGTACCCATCGGTATGAACCTCGTGTTGTGAATTCTTTCCACATCGATTCCTTAAGAGTTCGATTAAATCTTTCTACCACGCTCGCTTTAATGGAGCTCCCAGTGGAATAATGCTTTAGATTTTGTTTCAGAGACCATGTTTTGAATCCACTGTTATAAAATTCCGTTCCTCGATCGGCGTGAAAATAATTCGGCAATCTTTTACTTTGAGAATAAACAAATTTTAAGCTTTTTACAATCTCACTTCCTTTTTTGGTTTTAAGAGGAATTGCCCATGCATATTTCGAGTAAACGTCAATAATGGTTAATAAATATTTAAATCCATTATTCCATTTTGCAAGTTTGGACATGTCCACAAGGTCAGCTTCATGGAGGTCATCGATTCCTTTGCTAATAACATGGCGTCTTTTAAACTTTTTTCTAAGCGGTGCGTGAAGTTCTTTTGCAATTTCTCGTCTGATTTCGTTCATAGTTATTTTCCAAACAATGTTTTATAACATACTGTGCATTGTTTTACAAACGTTGGAATTTTTATTCAATATATCCTGCATTTCTTAGTTCTTCTTCAATTGCAAAGATTTCGCTGTCGAGTCCTGTGTGACCTGCAGCTTTCGATGCAATTAATTTTTTAAGTCTTGATACCAATTTGTTTGGTTCATTCCAGTGAACGAATTCAATATTGTTTCCGCCTTCAAATTTCCAAATGGCTTGTGGCGCGATGTGTTTTTTTTTGACCATATCCAGTATGCATCGTAGTATTTGCTTCTTCTTCATTTTCATCTGCTGTTTTTATAATTCTATCTATGTCTTCAGTGAGAAGGGGTTCAATTATATGTCTATACTTATAAGATTGCGTTCCTCATGGAGCTGCATTGCTTGTATAATTTCTTTTGTGCACGTTTGAAACATTTAATAATTTCAAATATGAACTTAAATCACTCCTATCTATTAGAGTGGGGTCTGGTACTTTCCTTTGAATCAATTCAAGTAGACCTTCTGTTATAGGAAATTTTTCACCACCAACTTTTATCCACTTTTTATCAAAGAAAACTCGTTCGCGTCCCAAGTATTGTTTATCATTTCTTATCGTTATACCATATGTTCTATCCACGTTTTGTTTAATGAACGGATCAAAGTAGCGGTTAAGTAGTGAAATTATTTTGATGCTATCTCCATCTTCTTCGTCTGAAGTAGCAGTGGATTCAGAATCGTCATATTTTCCTTTTCTTTTTCGATTTTCTTTATTTTGAGTTGACGTATTAGCAATAGCTACAAGTTGATTTAATGAACTTGTTACTGGTTTAAAGTTAGTCTCTATATCTAATTCTTTACGTCTAACATCATTTTGAAGTGAAAGATACTTGTCTTTAACATCTTTTTTAAGCGAGAAAGTTTATCCTTTACTCGACTTTCAGCTTTAATTTTCGAGCTCTTCTCCATGACTAAACGGAAATTGTGGTTGTTTTACTTATTTATAGTATATTCAAAATCGATTTGAAGAGGAAGATCATCAGTTTTATGTTTTTTAGGGTCTCTAAGTCAAAACTGAATTTCATCTTGCTCTTCAACAACAATATCACTGCCATCCAGTTCAATCTCTTGACGTATATTTAAAATTGCATACACAATTGGAGATCTTGGTGAAACAAAAATTGGTTTTAATACGCCTTTGTAGGGAAGTTGGTACTGTATGTTATGATTATGTATACTGGTGAATGGATTGATGGTGTGTTGGAGAATTTCAGAATAAATTTCGATAAGTTCTTTTTCTTTACTTCATCTTTTAATATACCATATTCTTCTTTGGATGCAGTAAAACTTTCGAGTGGTTCTTTGTTAACCATTTGCTCAATTTTTTCCAGTTCAGTTTTTAACTTGTTATATTCTTCTTTGGATTCAGCAGCATAACTTTCAAGATCTTCTTTTTTAACAATATTGAGATTGTTAGCAACACCCTCAATACGAGTTTGTAAATTGCTTAAAATTTCTTTTAGTTGATTAACTTCAGTTCGTGAAGCAGCATAGTGTTCTACAAACCGTTTATTTGTCACATCTTGGTCGTTAACAGGAAACTCAACATTTGTTTGTTTTTGATGTTGTAGATTGTTTACAGTTTGTTTCAATTGATCAAATTCACGTTGGGAAGCGGCATATTGTTCAACAAACGTCTTATTTGCAACATCGTTATCGTATATGGGATTGTTTACGTGAGTAATTCGTTTACTCATCATATTTAAAGTTCCACCATCGTCTACGTTTAAAAAGTTTTGTTTATTATATTTAGTGATTAAGTCTTCTAGATCTTTTCGAGAGGCAGCAAAGTTTTCTAAGTAATATTTGTTTATTGCATCTAACGAATCGATTGGTTGAGATATGTTTGTTATTCTTCTATTTAACATATCTACAGTTTCATCATCTCTGTTTATATTCAAAAGAGATTTTTTAATTTCATCGAGTTCATTTGTTACATGAGTTTTAAGAAAAGAATACGTTACCGCATCTTGATTTTGAATTGGATCTTTAACATTTCTTATTCTTTTGTTACCCAAGTCGAGAGTATCTTGATCATACGGAAAGTGATCTTCTGAAAATTCTCGCACTAAACCATGAATGAATTCTACTCGTTGTAACACTTCGGTTATTCGGGTCTCAAGATATTTTTTTTATATTCGATGTATGTTGCTGCATTGCAATAAGGTTTACTGCATCATTTGCAGATGATGGTAAAGCTAAGCCCGCGAGACGTTTGTTTTGAAAGTCAAGTTCTTTTTTCTCTATTTTACAAATTGAAAAAATTAAACCTTTAAGCTCGTTAAAGTTTCGTTGTATGTCTTCTTTAGACTCGATTTTATTTAGCTCATTTAATAACTTCACTACATAACCTTTGTTGCATGCATCTTCAACATGTATTGGCGTTCCAACATTTTTTTACCGTTTGCCGTTAATACTTAGATGTCCGTCGCTTGTTGTTGTTGTTAGTTGATTTCCATATTGCACTAGCTTATCATCAACATATGATTTAGTTGCAATATCATGTCGTGAAGTCGGTCGTCCGATAGACACATTATTGGTTTTGTTAAACGATGTCATAGTTAAGTTGTTAACCACGCAAAAGCTATAACACGAATGGGCATTTACCTCTTTTTGAAGTCATATTTATAACTGAAAATAAACATCAAATCCATTGCGATATCGACCATTTTGTAAATCGCTATCTTTATCGATAACCAAAAAACCAAACTTAGAGTTTTGCCAACAATACGAACAAATATCAAAAAACTGTTCATAGCTCATATCTGTATTTACATGATCGTTTTATACGTGACGCAAGTTTGTTCCGTCTTGTTTAAAAAGAATTAAAAAATTAGCGTTATCTCTAATTAGATGTTTAGGTATACAAGAATATGTTTGACAAAGATAAAATACGTCAACGTTGTGATGACGACCTCTACTGAAATAATCTTTCATGTGTTGTTGTTTATTGCTGGCTACATCATCAAAAACAAATATAGAGTTTTTTCTAGCCATTTCTGGAGGCATTACTTCATCATTATCGGAAAAAAATCACTTTTTATTTCTTTTATGGAGTCCAAAAACTTTTTTAATTCAACATATTTACTTTGAGCAAGTGATTTAGAATAAATATAAACGTTTTCAAAACGAACTCCATTTTTATGACACAATAAATTTAGCATTACGTTTGTTTTGCCACAGTTCGATGGACCGCAAATGATACATCGAATTGTGTTCGGTAGTAAAACACCATGCTTTCTTTTTTCACTTTTACTCTGGTTTTCAGCATTAGTAAATGAAATTACTGGTAGAGTGTTTGACTGCTTAACAAACTTCAACATGTCTACGTTTACGTCTGAGAATGCACACTGCACAAAAAATCACATCACATCAACATATATTGCTTCCACACGTATCATAACTTGTATTATATGGAATAATAGTAGGATTTTTAGGATTTAAATCAACGTTGCCGACGTAAAACCGTCTTATATATGGACAATATGGCGCCCATTTTTCATGATCATTTAAAGGATTATCGTTTTCCCATCAATTTTCAATTTCAATCTTACAGAATATACATTTCACCTTATCACCATGACCAGTATAATAAAATCCTGCTGATGCTAAACAAAATTCGTTTGGACAGGGAAGAGGCCAATTGTGAAAAGTTTTAAGTCATTCATATTCGCATTTCAATTCTATGCTAGGAGAAATATTGTTTACGTAGGGGCAAGAAAAAGCCCATTTCTTATGCTCTTCAAACGGATCATCATCTTCTTCCCAATAACTAAGTTGCAGATTACAGAAAGCACACCTAACCATATCCTTATATCCAAAATAGTAAAATCCTGCCGCTGCTAACCATGCAGTGTTCGTAAAACTGTCTGAAGACCAGGTCTTAAATGTTTTTAGCCGATCTCTTTCAGATTTTAAATTCATTTCTCTTTGACTCAATATCATTTGCATTAACTGTTTTTTGGAATACTTTACACAATTAAAATACTTCATGATGCTGGTTTACTTCACAAAGAAAAGATGTTCACCACACAAAGCTAAATGCGAACTGAGATGAATCAACAAAACACGTTGGCTAATATGCATGATTTGCATGTGTGTTGGGTTGGCCGAGCGGTCTAAGGCGTTAGACTTAAGATCTAATTTTCAGAAATTGAAAGCGAGGGTTCGAATCCCTCACCTGACAATATTATTATTTTATTTACATGTAGAGTGAGGAGGTAATTGATCATTAATAAGAACTTTAATATGAAATGGTACAAAAGACCTTTTCTTCTTTATTCATTTAGAATTACAATTAATACAATTTTATTTCTCTTGAAGTAATCTCATTCTTTTTTTTAGTTGTCCAGATGAGTGTGGGTGTGTTGAGATGATCTTCTTCTTTTAGTTGTCCAGATGATTATTTTCTGTAGACAAAAAATATACACTGTGTTAAAAAGCAAACTAAAAACAAAATATGTATAGCTGTCAACGACACTAGTAGATTTAAATTAATCACCTTTTATAGATAGCGATTACAGTTGTCACATTTGCAGCGAAGATGAAACAGTTGAAATTTCCTCTTTAGATGATCTGGTAGATGTTCCCACTCTAGACGAATTCGTTGTGGTTCATATATAGTCAGTACGTTTATAGGAAAGTAGTTCCAATCAAACTTATTAAAACCTCGAAGTCCATTGTTTCGAAACTTGTTTATTATCGAACACACGATTTTCATGATGCCATCAGAAGAATTTAACCAATGTTGAACAGCATTGACGTTGAATTTAGCACAACTATTGCTTCCCATTGCTAGAGATGGTAAATGTTTTGGACAATCTGTAGGTAAACGATGGCTATGCCTCAACATTAGGTCTGACATTCCATCAATCGTATTAAGATCGAATAATGAGTCTGGGGAAACTGCTTTTAGTGCAAACAAAGAAAATTCCTGTGGCAAATTATATACAACTAAATAATCATATTTATTCTTAATAGACTCAAAAAAAGAAGAAAGAGTTTTTTCACAATATGCTGCAACCCATGTGATCACGGGGCTGAATGAAGGTATATTGCCGTTATTTAACATACAGTAAGCAAGTTCCAAACTGCCGTTTGGTAGCTTGCGAATGTCTGCAACTATTGGTTGCTTCTTATTCCACGTGCCAACATCAGTAGAAGGAGAGTTTGTTGTTGTCAATTCCATGATTGCAACTAAAGTGAGAATACTTGTTTACTTGCTTGCTTATAACTTAGCAAATATTGGTTTAGATAATTACTTCATTCGTTAATGGTCTGTAAGATATTTGACGATCATGAATAAGAACACAATAAAGAGTTGTATCTTCAGGTATATTCTCACTTGTCTCGATTTCAATTCGCACATCGACTGAAGATGTCTTCACTGCTTCCACTTGTTCGAGACAATTAATTACAATAATCGGGCAATGAGACTTAAATTCATCTCGTGAAACCAGGGTCTCTGAACGAACATCATCGATCTGATAATATACATTACGAAATTTAACAAACATGTCATATAACTCGCTGTAGTCATTTATGGCAATTTCAGAAGTTGGCATTTCATAGGGATAAAAAATTGAATTTAAAAAAACTCTTATAGATTTAATGTTTCAATGGTCAAAATAGGAAGAGCATGTGTTTAGTAAATTTCTTCTAGTTTGAAAACCTAATAAAAATTGACGTGGTTTTTGAGTTTCAGAAGTTGTCATTACAGTCCAACTATATTTAGTTGTTCTAGGAAGAGAAGGCAAGACATGAACATCCCACGATCGAAAACCAACCTGAATGGGAATATTTTTCTGCATTAGTTTTAATCTTTTAATTTGTTCTTCGTCCGATAATAATAAAACGGGAATTTTTAGATAAACTTTAAATAACTTGACCTTAGAAAGATCGTTTTCGGTTGTCGATTGCAACGTACGTGCATCACTTGACGATCGGAGAAGTATTACCTCATGCTTGCAGTTTAAAATCGGCTTTCTGTAATCCTCTGCTAATCCTAACAGGTTGCTTAAAGGAAGTATTATATGAAAACGTTTTGTGTTACTATCAACAATATTTGCTTCACTTGCTGGTGTTGTTAAAGAGGGAAAATAACCAGCATTTTGTAAAGCTGTATATTCGTTTTTTGAATATGATGCAAAGGTTTTTATAGAACTTGTTATACCTAGATGGCGTGTACGATCAATTTCTTTACCATTTAACGTGATGCGAATTTCGCTAAAAAGATTAGCCCCAAAATTTTGGTCAGGATGTGCTGTAGTAGAAGCAGCCGGATTTATATTAGAAGTAATAATTTGACCTTCTAAGTGAAGAACACCTTCTGATAATAAAACTATGTTTTCTTCATTTTGAATCGGTATTCGAATTTCATCATTATTTTCGAATTTATTAGCTGAATAAGGTTGATAAACTCTTTCTTCTCGTCGCACAACTCTGTTGTCAACCTCTCTTTTATCTGTTATGTTAAACATGCTAAACATGTTAACAGCTTCAACTATAGATAGAAACTAAATAAGATTAACAATTGCATATATATTTATATTGAAATTAAAGTACGCGATAGCCTAAAGACTGTAAGAAATGTTTGTTGTTACTCGATAACTGTTTCTTAGATTTCAAGGTGCGATGTCGTTGTTTGTTCTTTTTACAAATTTTAGCTGATTGATTTATATTATTTTTTCGAATCAGAGTCGACTTCTTTTTTTTCAAACTTTGAGTATTATATAGTATAACCATATTTGTGATTGTTTTCTAGTAAGCTTACTCAAGTAGAATGAAAACATAACAGTATTTCATTACTTTATATAGCAAGATATCGTGCTGGACGAATAATTAATTCTACAGTTAAATCTTCATCTTGCAAATCAATGAGCTGTTGAAGATGATCTTCAAGTTGCACAGATACATGTTGAATAACCTTGGTGTTCATAGGCAAAAAATTAATTGTTGTTGGTTGTACAACAATCGGGTAACCAGCAGGAACATGAGCTTTAAAATTATATAAAGAGTGTGTTGGTTTATGGTTCAAATAAGAACTCGTACCAAGCACAAGGTTGCAACATACTCGAATACTATTAACAGTGTTAATTTTAATCATATATTCAGAATGATGAGTTGTGTTTGCCTTGAACTTTCTATGAGAAAATCCTAACAAATCTGCAATAGAATCTGCAACACCAAAATCTATAGCAAACACTTTCGAATGTAGTTTACAATGATAAAAGACTTTATCATAATTAATATAAAATGATGGGAATTTGTCTTTGTCACCTAATAAATGTTCAACTAATAATTCATTAATCTTTTCACTTAATTGTTTTAACGTATAGCTAGCATTGGGTATTATTAAATTCGCTCTATCCGCTTCGTTCAACTTTATAGCCAAAACGTTATTATTCTCGCTAATTATTACTTCATTATCGATTCTATTTCGATCAATTTCAATTTCTCTTTTATTCTCTTTAGGGTAAACTTTCTTTTCAATACCTAAAGGCCCTGCTACACTGTTGGCTACAGTGAAATCAATATTAAACGGAGAAGACAAAACGAGGCGGTTGTCTCTTTTTCCATCTATATCCTCTTCCAAATACATTTTTGTTTTTTCTAAATGTTTTGGTATAAGTTTCGACAATGAGTGATAACTAAGTAAATCATCAAAAGTTGAGGCTAGATCTTCAAATTCATAAATACCCGGTGGTACCACTAAATCAATTGATAAAAAATTAGTAAAATGAATGCGAAATTTATTATTTCTGTTGGTAACATTTCGAATAGAATTAGATGTATACAATCCTGCAAGTCCTATTTCAAAAAACTCTGCTCCTACAAGATGAATCGGGTTCTCCAATGTAACATCAATCTTCGAGCCTTTACCTTCAAGAGTTATCCGTCTTTCGAAAGCCATCTTTGAAATGTTTAAAGACGGTCTGTGTTTCCCTTATTTATACAATACAAGAAGACTAAACATAAATGTCCACAAATCGAAGAAGTAATCGATTGATATGAATGAAAATTATATTGTAGATAGCAATTTTTAAGATATGTTAAAATTTCTAATGGTGGTCTTAAATTACCAATACTATCAAAATAATGCACATATTTACCACGTTTACTGAAAGCCACCCAATGTGAACCGGATTTATCCATCGGTTCAAGGTTAACAATACAGTTTTCATTTTTTCGAGGATATCTTGGTAACGTATCTCGCATAAAGACTCCTCTAAAATTTGGAATCTTTAATTGATGTGCGTATTTAGCTAAATCGAAATTACTTAATGCTTTATTTGGTATTTGGTTAATTATCTTTTGTATGCAGGAGGATTTAAATAAATGCCTTGACCTCCTTTTCCTCGCATTGCTTCTATCATTCGATTGTGTCTTTTCATTTCTTTTAGTTCTTCTTGAGCAGCTTTCGCCTTGTTTATAGCAGACGCCACCCCTGCTGCTCCGCCTGCTAGACCCCCCAAGCCCCACAAGGCTGCAAATATCGGAAGTAGGGGTAAAATACCACCTTGCTTTTTCGATGTTCTTCTTTTTTTAATCTTTTCTTGTTTTTTTTTATTATTTAAGTTTCGCTTACCTCCTCCAATTTTAGACTTAGCTTTCATTATGCCACCCACTGTTAGTGCAGCCGCTCTCTCTCCAAATGATGCGTCACGGGATTTTACACGAGACCAAGCTTTTGAAGCTAAAATTTAATCAGCCTCTCTTCTTTTGTTTGAATCTTTATGCTTTGCGTAAGCAATGTCGTGCTCTTTGCACGCTTTATCTAATATATTTATTCCTGGATCACCACGACTCAATCGCTTTTCTAATTTTGTTCCTGGTCCACAATATTCATATCCCGGGATGTGTAATTCCACGGGTAAATTATCAATAGTTTTATTAAGTACACGACTAATTAATGATCCACTTCCTGTTCGTTTATATTGAGTGGTAGAGTTGCTCCTCTTACAACGCACCATTACTAAATGATATGTAATATAAAGTAATTATACATATATATATATTTCTGGAAAATGGGAATGGTGGGGGGAGGTGTTTTTTTAAATAATACACACAAAATTTGGGTTATTATTTATTCTTTTTTTTTCATAAGCAAAGGAACACACAAAAAATTAGTAATATTAACAGCATAAAAGTGTGCGTGTGTGTGTGTGTGTGAAAGAAATAAAGTAAGTGAGATGAACTGCTTTAATCTCAATTTGTTTCTAATCATTTTTTCAGAGATAATTGACCAAACGGTAAAGTATCAATTCCGTTTTCAGTTATGTGTCTTTTATCTTCGTTTGATGAAATTGCCAACTTATTTTGCCGAACAGTAAATACAGAATGAGATTTTGAAATTATACAAACTTGAACTTTGTTGACTTTATCTCTGTTATAAAGACACTTTCGATACTCATCAATATTCATACTTTTACTCACACTCTTCTTAATGCCTTTAGCCTTACACAAGCTATTCATTTCATCACACAATTTTATTGCATACATTTTGGGTCGTAACCCCACAAATTCTTCAACAATCCTTCCAGCATTTTCATCTTTCATTAAACCAATTTCACCTTTATTTTGTCTCACAATGCCAAAAGGATTGTTTGTTTCATAGTTTCCAGTATCAAACAAATTTGAATGCTGTTTCATGAACTCATAAATATCATCATAGAATATATACATAAAACTATCGGTGTCTGTGTATAACAACCTCACATTTGATTCAGGATTTGCTAAAATAACATTGTAATGAAAGTCATTCATTTTACATTTAGACAAATCTAATATAGATGCACCAACATATACTGGTTGATTGTGAAAAATCTTTAGTCTACTCATCTCGATGACCATACATTGTTCATCGAGTATAATTCTATGTTTAAAATCAGCCTTAGCTATTAAAGACCTAGCACCACGAGCTCCATGCCATTTGGTGACCCATTTGATGTCCCTTAACTTCCTCACATTCATCAGTGAACGACCAAAATTGCATTGTTCATCAATTTATAAAAATTCTTTTCAAAATCATTTTTGGCATGTTTTCGTTTCTCTGTGTTCACATCAATATATGGTTTTAGCCATTGGCTCTGATTGAATTCAATTATTCTGTGAATACGATCTAATTTCATTCCTAGTTGAATACATTGCTTTAACAATCTATAATGCAAAACATAACGTTCTTTATTATCTAGGGTAGCCATTAGCTTTGTCAACTTTTCGGGACATAGAGGGTAATCTGAATGTTTGTCATGTAACTCTTGAGGATAAGTCAAATCTACTTCCAAAATATATCCAATTTCTGAAGTATCATCAATAGTTAAAACATCAAAGCCTTCAACATTTGCAACCCATTTAAAGCCGCCCGTTGGAAGATATTCCATCATCGCATATCCATATAAATTATTAACGTCAAAGTACATTATGTAGGAGTCTTGCTTTTTCTCATCATAAGTTTTCATATACTTATTATTAGCAATCGCATGTCGTGTTATACACTGAACATTTCCTCCTCGAATAGATCGTTCAAAAAAGTGTAACATATCAATATCTTGAAGCAATTCAAGTTGAACATTGGTTATCTTTTTCATAGCACACCAAGACATAGATGGAGCAGTGTAAAAATGAGCTGCATCAATGCCATAAGTTTCCATGCCATTCGATCTAAAATTTTCAAAGACATCCGCCAAAAGAAGTGTGTCAACTTTTAAATACAAATCGGCGTATTCTCCTAATGTTTGACAGGAAAACGTTTCCCACACCGATTGAGCAAACTCATACTCTTCATTCGATATTGTTTGATCATTAAGACTGCTATAAAACTTGGATATTTCAGGTAATTTAGTTTCGTTAAGTACATCCATACTCGTGACGTATTCATAGGGAAACACACCTTTTCTCGCAGTAAGTCGAAACTGTGCATCATCATTAAAATAACGTCGTGTTATTTGCTTTGAATCTTCACTTAACGAAGATGAACATTGATCTAGTGAACAGGACAAGAAATTATATGTATCGAAAAATCTTAACTGAATGAATCCATTCTTAGCCCGTACATACTTTGTAAACCCTTTATAACGTTCCATATTCACCGCTAACAAACTTATATTACCAGGATTATGTAACACCTCTCCATCACGTTTCTCGCAAATTTCTTTAATTATAAAATGTCCATCATAGGCCGTTAGATTATGAAATGCTATAGGCAAAACCTTTGTTACTTTGTAATTTAAATTACAACTATTGTGTGCGCTTCCTCTATATTTTCCAGTTAAGTGACAATGATCGCGTACTTTGAGTTCATTAACTGCAATCGGTTTCTCGCAAATGTGACACATTTTACTTGACAAAAATAATCTTTCTTCATTTTCGGTCATCTTTAACATTGGCTTAACCGATAAGTAATATGTTTGAAGTTTATCCACAATACTATAAAGTTCCTTTACAAACAATTCAATGCAATTATTTCCCCTAATGAGCTTGAAACTGCACAATTCACTATCGAAATTACAATGAAGGTATAAAGAAATGCTGTAAGGAATATGTTTATGTGTTAAAGTAGAGTTATGATTGTCACTATTTGGAAAACAGGAGGAAATTGGAGACAAGACGCATTCAGTGTCTGCATATATTATAAATGGAACTGTATCTTTAACTCGATATTCTGTAAAATTAACAAATCTTTGTTCATCAGTCGGCATTATGCTTTTTGCAACAGGAAACTGTTTACAGTCTGCAAAGTGAACATTTAACTCATCCTCAAGAAAATAATATGACAAACATCGTCTACATATATAAATCCTTCTGCGAGTGCTAGTGACGCTTGAACGCACAAGGCGAGCAAGATTTCTAATTAAACAAAAGTGATAACTTTCACTGTTTCCAATCTGCAACATCAATAAGTCTACACTCCTTTCATATAGTTTATCCGATACATACAAAGGTACAATAGTAAAAGTTTTTTTTCCTTTTACTTCGTTTGTTCCCATACATACCCAATTGTTTTCATCATATTGTGCTCCATACACATTTACAGAAATATTGTTTTGGTTTTCAAACTTGTTTAAATATTTCATTTCCATCGGAATTGGAATACCATCTAAATTTAAAACATCTCTGTAATTAGGATAGGAAGAAAGATGATTCACGTTTTGAGTTTTTGGATACAAACCAGCAACCACACTCCACGCAAAACAAGCTTCCTTTGTATCATACAAATTTAGCACTGCATGTTTATTGACTATTACATCAGGCAATCTACTAGTATTGGACATTCCTACTCGAAATCCAACATATTTATTTATATTAATTCTCAAACTATGAATTTTTTCTAAAGCCCACCCGGAACCATTTGCTTCAAATTCGCTCATTTTTGTCAATGTACCTTCAATGATATTCTTATTATAAAATTCATTTAAATCAGTATACTCGAAAACTACCTCATTTTTGATAGCAAAATATTTTGTTTCTGATATGTCGCGAAGCACATATTGTGCACACAAAACTGAATTCACCTTTAATGCTTGTACAGTTAACGCTTTCTTAACATACTTTGTAAACCAAATATTAGCATTCGCTAAAAATTCGCGAGGATCCAAAAACTCATTCTTAACATTTGATACTGCAAGTGTGTACACTCTAGAATTGAATGTCGTTTCAATTAACTCACAGCTCAAGAAAGATTCATCCTTTATTTGAATTGTAATTTCTTCGAAATTCACAGCTTGTTGCAATATGTGCTCACTAATAACTCTCCAACATTCAATCAACTCATCACTGTTCTCAATCAACTCGGTTTGAGTGTTTTCCCCGATTTGGTATGATACTGAAATAGCACCGTTTAGTTCACTTCGAAAATTAGAAACACTTTCAAATGCATTGTCCAATTGGTTTCTTATATTTTCACTGTTATTATGTATTACAATATCGACCTTTCTACGTTTGCTAGGAGGCGAGGTCATTGTTGGTGTTGTCTAAGCAATTGTCCAATTTGCACTAAAGTTAATACACCACCAACAGTTGGTGTACCATCACTGATGTCTAAGCATACGTCCAATTTGCACTATTGTTAATACACCACCAGCAGTTGCTGTAACATCGGTTTACCATAAACCTATAATCTTTTAAAGTATATTCAAGCCATTGTGATAAATTACTGCCTGTAATCTCCAATGAACAATGAACAGCCTCAAAAGGAAATTCATCCTGAAGTTTACCAAGCAAATTGTTCCTATACTCATTCAATTTTGTTACATCGTAACAAGTCATGGAAAATTCGATTTTGAAAACTTCATCAAATGTATTGTATCCGAAGAAACAAATAAAATGTTCATCTTCACATAATTCTTTCAATAGATATCTTAGAACTGTTTCTGTCACCTCTCGCTGTCTATCATCTGATTTGCTAACATTGGTAACGTAGACTGAAAATGTTGAAATTCCACTCGAAGATGTCCATTTGTTAAAACAAGCTTCTTTCTCATTACGACTCACCTCGTTATCATCTTCTTCCTCTTCTTCCGGTTGTTGAAAGCATACACGATGATACTCTATTAGCGGGTGCGATCGATGTTCAGTTCCACTCAGGAAATTAACAGTTTTCCACTTCATTATGCTGGTTGTTTTATTAGTTTTTTTTAGATAATCTGAAAAATTAAACAAATTAAGAAATAATTAGCAACTAAATATATCAATCGTTATATCAATCAATACATAAAATATATATATAATCCAATACTCACCAAAACATGTCGATGTGAGCGGTTCTTCAACCCAAAATACACCGTCATCAGTTTGCCTTCGAGTACTGTTTCAAAATGACTTGATGTGAGCGGTTCTTCACCCCCAAATACACCAGCATCAGTGTGCCTCCCATTGAGTTTAGTTCATCGATCTCTGATGCGCTTAATTTTGAAAATACTGCTGGTAGAAATACACTTGTTACTTCATCTTCAATGTTAATATCCACCACTATTTTTCTTCCAAACCTCGTCTGTACGGGGCGAATAATTTGGACCACATATGGTAAATCAATGACTAGTTCTGCTAGTTTCTTATTAGAATACTCAGTACAAGATGATAAGTTATTGAACTTCGTTAGAGCTTCCATCACACAATTTGTTCCTCGTCGTTGACTTTCTTTATTTCTTTCACACACACACACACTCTTCGCGCAAAAGTAAAAGTTAAACTCTTCCATGCACTCATCCATTTATATATCCTTCACCCCCACCCACACTCCAGAAACCATATGCTGCAAACTAGCTTCTAACGCAAACATTTCTTTTTTCCACTATTGCTTAAAGAAGTCAAAGATTACATTCTTAGCCAATGACGTTAAAGGTCAACTCTGTCTCACGCGAACACAGCAGACGAGATCAATCACACTGCTGCACATGGTCAAACTTGCACGGGTGTCAAATGACGGTTTGCATCCAAAGCAAAAAACAATAACAGCTGCACACCACATGTGTGGATGGGAACCGCCTCTCCGCTCAGCAAACCCGACGCGGACAAAAAAACATAACAGCTGCACACCACATGTGTGGATTGCTGATAGTAGCACACATGCTCACACTCGCATGGGTGTCAGATGACGGTTAACATCCTAATAAACAACCCCCATGACGTCAACACCCATTAACTTTTTATCATCATCGCACAAACAAGCCAAAAGGTCAACCCCTTCCCACGCTAACACGTGCACTGCACATGCTCGCTCCTGGACCATGTGCTCGCTCTAAGGACCCATGACGTCATCCCATGACGTCATCAGGATTACGCAATTTCTGGTCATGATGATGCAATATCCAAAGTGAAGCGAACTATACTACTGTGGGCGGACATGGGCGTCGCCAGGAGATCGAGAGGAGCCGGGGGCGAATACCTCTACCAGTACGCTGGGAGACCACATCGCGGAGACGCTGGAGGAACAACGCCGCCCAAATGCCGCAGACGACACCGACGCCGACGCCAGGGGTTTCCGAGAACGCCGGATCTAAAGTAAGACGTTTCATTTCCATCCTTGTTCATCAGGAAGAAGAGAACTTCTACCTCGGATAGCCGTGCCATGAGATAACCTGAGATCGTGTAACTTAACGCCATTCATAATCATTTATTCCAGATTGAACAAGAGCATCATTTTCTCATAGGGTTGTACAGATATTTTGTTGTCCTTTCTTTTCGTGTCGTTTTGACTTACAGTATCAATGGTAGGAGTAAGACATACATTTATTCTCTGAGACCTAATAATAATAATAAGTTGAAATTGGGTAACGATAGTATGAGATGCCCATTTTGCTGGGAGATCCCAGCATTTCGATTTCCGAGGTCATTATGTGAATTTAATTCTGAAAGGTTTGTCACGGATTGCATAGATTTTAATAGCAAAAGGATAGCAAAATGAATATGGTTGGAGATTGTCGAGTAAGGTTCCTTGGATAGGATGCCATATTATCATACGACCTCGTGGTCCCGATAAAGTTGATACGCTCTGTTAAGTGTGGGTTCTTGAGACATGCTAATAATGCATGATTTTTGTAATGATGTTGTGTAAAGTTAATGTGATAATTAAATATGGTATTATTCCGTCATATGTGACGAGGTTATTCACGGGGCGACGTAAGACCGTTGAATTGAATTTGTGAGGACAGGGTCCTTTACTATTGACGAACGTGTTTCGTTTATCGATGAGTTGTATATTGAATAGCGCAGGGGTGTAATTGATAGTGCGCTCTACAGTCAGATTGTTCGGATCCTCACACAGACGGTTCGACGGAAGGGTTGCGATTAAATGTTCGTTGTGAGAATGAAATACACTAGGGTGCCTTATTACGAGGTTCTTAACCTCTCCTAAACGTTAGACAATGCTATAATTTTATTACAATAACAAATATGACAGTGTGGGTCAAGGTTGTTGGAACGGCGAATATAAATCAGTAATAATAATAAGAATTAGTAGTGTAAATATGTGAGCACAATCTGGGTGTGTTAATAATTTATGATAAGTTATAATTAATTGTTGAAATGCCATATTATGTGAAGCTGAGTTGGTGTTTGAGTGTTATTTTATGTGATATGATGCTCTTTAGTTATTAATTTGCAGTTCGATAGAGGAGATCCGTCCATTGCTGTATAAGGGTAGACAGTTGTGATATACACAGATATTCGATATTTTCTTCGAGTTTTTGCCGCAGGTGAACTTTGTGATAAGTGGCCAGTGATGTTTACATGCGTGTGCACCGATAAATTAAGGGTTAATTTAGTTTTTGAAAGGCGATCTCCTTGTCGGAACTTTAAGAGAGGACACCCACGAGTTTGAATAAGTATATTTTTTTTGTTTGTTTAGGGACTATGAACTTTTTTTTTCGGACTTTGTTCCACCCTAACTCTATACTCGTGCGTGGTAGGCAGGTTGCATATTTATTTATCCTTTGGCCAATAAAGGAGCAGATGTGATTTTACGAGGGTTTTTTTCTTCTCTGTTTGTTAATTCAAGTTAGGGGGTTTTCTTTTGAATCCTGGTTCTGTGTATTTGCCATCTCAACCCGTAAACGACCCGAGACCCTTTGTCTCTGGCTCGCTGGAGCATTTCTTTTATTCTTGTCTGTATGAACCAAGATTCACGCCCTAATCTTTTTTCACCCACTCCCTTGGCCGTTTCATCTGATGGGGCCGGGATGTTGGCCGGGTGATCGCCTGTCTCATTGGAGAAACGGGCACAGTGCTTTATCACGTTTCTTTAAAAGCGTTTTGATTTCTTTACTGATCCACGGAGCAGAGTTATGTTTTATATCCACTTTCTTTTGCGGTGCATGCATATCATAGAGTTTATTTAGTAATAGAAGTAGGAAAGGCATATCTTGGGACAGCAGTGTGCAAAGACAGGAAAAATCGCACATTCTGGTGGAATGATGTAGTGAAGTCTTCTTGTAAATGTAAAATAGAAGCCGTACAAAACTGGCTTAAAACAAGGAATCCGACCGACAAATAGCTACCTAATGTAGTGGAATGGTAAAGGAGTGAGGCATGGCTGTAACCTCTCGACACTACTGATTAATTTATATATGGACCATTTGCTGAAGGGCATAAACTGGCTTGGTGGGATTCAATTAGGTGGAACCCAGGTAATCAGTCTGGCCTCTGCATATGACGAGGTTGTAATGACGGACCCCGTCGAAAGCTTAGAAGCCAACATGTTAGAACTTGGAAATGTAGAGAGTATGGTATGAAGATCAACATTTCAAAGACGAAGGTTATGTCGGTAGGGAAGATGCGCAAGAAAACGCAATGCTAGGTAGGAGAAATTAAATTGGAGCAGGTGAATAATGTTGAGTCCTTGGGTTGTGTATTCTCTCAAGATGGTAGTATGGGTAGGAAAGAGAGTCGAGGTGTAGAAAGCCAATGTAGTGAGTTCTCAGTTGCGATTTAAAGTATTCTGCAGGGAAGAAGTTGCTGTAGCGACGAATCTCTCCCTTTATCGCTTGGTATTTAGACCGACCATGCTGTATGGAAGCGAGAGCTCGGTAGATGCAGGATGTCTGATTTATGACCTAAAGGTAGGTAGAATGATTGCCAGGACAAAAGATGGGAGGAATGGCAGGATGGTAATCGTAATGAAGAGATAAAAGCTAAGTTAGAAATGAACACGCTACATGAAGCTGTTCGTATATGCCGAGTCAGATAGTAGGGTCATGTGAAGAGAATAGGGGAGGAGGGATTGTCTAAGAGAAGCAGAGGTAGACCTAGGAGGCGACGGTTAAGATTCAATTTTGAACGATTTCAAAGTGAGAGGTTTAGAAGCACAAACCTCCACAGCGCTAACTGCTATTGGGGGATCATGAAGGCGACTTGATCGGAAACAGAGGCATGCATATTAGACTAGACGCTGAAATTCAAAACACCCTCAAATGAAATTGTATGTATGCAAGCACGTAAATATTATAGTAGACTTACAAGATCTACCCGGGTCAAAAGTCCGTGTATCTGTGTATGTACGTATGTATGTATGTATGTATGTATGTATGTATGTCCCCCCCCCCCTTTCAATTGAAACACGACGAAACCGAATTAAATTAATTTTGGTACGGAGGTAGTAGTAGCATAGCGCACCTCAGGTCATATCTTACGTCACCACCATCTCAACGGAAACAAAATTGGTGGCCGTCCAAATATTCAAAGCTTAATTCAAATTACGCCTAAGCGTACCATCACATCTCTACCAAATTTTGAAAAAAAACATACCTTCATGTCATCAGGCAAACAATTCCAACATGGTGGCCGAGCAAATCGTGCAAGCAATATTACCCATAACTTATGTTCACGGAACTAGGCATTCAGATAGTTTTATATAAGGACAATGTAGGACCGTAGATATATGTGCCCTTGTACGGCAAATGCAAAAGAACTGACACTTCATACATTAGGGATGGTTGCTGGCGCGAACTACTAGATCATTAAAATCAACAACTCAGGGACGTTTTTAACAACTCTTTATTAACGACTAGTTAGTAAATTCTTATTTAACTTAAATATAAGAGTGAATGCTTAACTGCCTTGATGCATTTCACCAGTTCGTTCGGGTTCAAAATTACTTAATTATGCTTCCTTGTACACGTGCATGAGCAGATTAGCATCAGTCAAGAAGAAATATGCTGGACAGAACAAGAACCATTTAGCACTGATCGTTGTTTAGTATGATTCCATGAGAATTTCTGAAACATAATTATCAAGTAAGGGAATTATAGAAGACATTATACACGGCGCAAGCTTAATATGATATGAACAAATCATTTGGGGAATCTGGCAGTTGATTTGATAAATTGTAATAGTGTATACCCTCATATTGTTATAGCGTTTCAGACTGAGGTTTTGTTATGCAGAGTTGAAAGAAGCTTGAATCCAACCACAGATATTTTAATTTTATTTTCGTACACTTTTATCTTGGAATTGGTAACGTGTTTTATCGTATAAATCCTTAGTCATAAATATATTCTACTTTTATTATTCTCGTAAAATAGTCTCCGTGGCTTAGGTGGCAGCACGCCAGCCTCTCACCGCTGGATCCGTGGTTCAACTCCCGGTCACTCTATGTGAGATTTGTGCAGGACAAAGCGGAGGCAGACAGGTTTTTCTCCGGGTAATCCGGGTTTTCCTGTCACAAATTTCATTCCAGCAACACTCTCCACTTTCATTTCATTTCATCTGTCATTCATTTAATCATTGCCCCAGGGGAGTGCGACAGGCTTCGGCAGCCAGCACAGTTCATATCCTCGCCGCTAGATGGGGGCTTCATTCATTCCATTCCCTGACCCGGTCGGTCGACTGGAAGCAGGCTGTGGATTTTCATTTTCATTCTCGTAAAATACCGGAACGAATTCTCCACGATTTACTTATAGTCAGGCCAAATGACCAGCCACAGTTGTCGAGACCGCAAAGGCGCTAGCTCGTTCCTCGCTGATATCTGTAGAGCGTGGGTTGAAATCCCACCTTGATCTTCTTGAAAATGGTTTTCGTGGTTTCCCATTTTTCATATGGCAAATGCCGGGACGGTTCCTTCATACAGGTCCACGGCTGACTTCCTTCCCAACTCCTCAATTGACCCAAGTTAGTGATTGCCTGGGCGATCAGCCTGTCACCAACCCCAGTTGTATCTGCTGATAAAGTGTGTTCACCTCCCAGACACAATGGTAGAGAAATGATCACATGCAGAGTTCGTGAGTAAAGCCGGGCTGGGGGATAAGCGATTGAAAAATACCGAATTATTATTGTAAATATATCAGAGGTAGGATTCGAACTCCTTTCAGCTCAACATAGTGAGTTTGAAGTCTGCAGCGCTACCACCTTCGCTACGCAGAAACACCGTACTATTCAGCTAACTAAGAACCCGGCGAGAAAATGTATCAAATGACAGTCGAGGGGTAAATCTTGAATATAGTTTTAAGGGAAATGTAATTTTGATATTTAAGAAGCCTATAGATACACCAAGCCAACACATTATTTCCATTTCGTGCTTATATGGCAGGATGAAATCTGGCTTTGTGTGATCATGTTACAATACTCTAGTTGTAATGGATTTACCTTCGATGCGTATCAAAGTACAGTCGGCCCCGTGGTGGTAGGGTAGTGCACCTGCCTTGCACTTGGAGGCCCCAGGTTCGATTCCCTGCTCTGTCAGGGATTTAAAAAACTGACTTAAGGGCTGGATCAGAAGGCCTAAGCCAGGCCACGTCAACTCAGGTGCTTCGCGATCACCGGCCGGCACCGGCAAAAGCACCGGTGCTCTGCTGTAGGAGAGGAACCTGTAGTGACAGCGCTTAGCGAGGCGAGAGTCGTGCTGTTGTTGTTGTTTGGTGAATGGGGCTGGGCAAATCAGCGCGTGTCAGGCGGCGTACCGGTATGAAAACGAATAATAATAATAATAATAATGCCAATTTTGTGCACAGACAGAAATAATAGTTTTATGGTGCTCCTGATTTTCCACTAATTTTCAACATTGTTTGTTTATCTTTGGCATCGCTTTGAAGCAACTAATTTGCTGATATTTGGAACAATCGTTTTGGCACTTGTAATCCGAAGTGTAGCATCCAAGGAAGCATCAGACAAACTTGACATTGTTTTTGATCCGTTAATATTCACAATTGAAAATACTCGTGGTGACCGACTAAATACTTTATATTAATAGATCGCGTAGGTAACACTGAAAAATTGTTTATATATTTCAAAACGTGAAGCCGACTCAAGTAAAAATGAGTACTTAAGTAGTCACAGAATTTCACTCCAATCTACCCAGTCGTCAAAAATTAATAGTCATAGATTTCCTGGCCGTATTTCATTGAAGGTATATTACAATAATGGTGGTGGCAAGGGAATGAATCTTCAGGAATTCTTGTTCCTGAACGCCTTCATAAAATGAAATCAAATCACCATTGTAATAGTAATAGCGGTCTGTGAAAATTGATCGCCCTGTAGTTTTATCAGCTCAACTTGGAGACTTGACGGGGCATCGAAAAATGCATCATAAAAACTTTGAGTGCTGGTTTTACTTGTTTTATTTCTTCAAACCTATCTTCAAATTCTTTATGGAATGACTGTAACGCGTTTGTGTACTCACTGATGTGTTCATAAGTACTTACATTCAAGGATTTTATACCGGGAAAATTGTCCCAATATCCTTCTTGAAGCTTACTTTCAAAAAGCACAAATTGCAATTTGAAACTTTCAATACGGTCAAACATAGTGCTGATTAAATTATTTTTGCCTTGCAACGAGATATTTAAAACATTTAAATATCCCGTGATGTCCTTCATGAAAGCGAAGTCAGCGATTCATTGCTCATCATCCAAGTCTGACTGTGCTACCGCCACTACATGGGGAGGAAAGAGGGCAGGGAGGGGGAAAGCACCGGTGCCGCTCGGTGCAGCACTAAGTGCTTGCATTGGAGTGGCCTGGCCTAAGCCCTTCATGGGCTGTAGTGCCACGGGCGGTTATCAAATTACATAAAATGTGCTTGGAAAAACACTTACCTTCATTATCGTCCTCAAATTATAGTCAAAATATCCGTTGCTATACCATTACTGCACGCCTGAACACGTTTCCTTCGGCCTTAACTGATCGTTTAGGAGTTAAGTGGCAAGGAATGACCAGTTTGCAAAAGTTAATGAGAAATTAGCTTTTGTTCATGCATAATTAAATGTGATTTAAATACGGATGATGAGTTATATTACGTTGGTGAAAATTGACCTCAGAATGTCATTGGGAAATTAAGACGAATCATGCCAAGAGGTGATCATCATATAAGATCTCTCACTTCCGTCAGGTGTTCATTTTATCCTCCCTACTATGAAGCAAAGCAAATTTACAGCGACTCTAAATTTCCAAGATGGTGGCTGAGCGTATGATTAAAACAAAAGAGTGAATCATTCAGAATGTAATTGTGTAATTAAAAAGATACTTATTAAAAAGAAGTGTAATAAAAGGAGCCTCGCTGCAATACAATGTGCGGCGGCAATCTTGACAATATAGAATATGATAATGATTTCTTTTGATACAACAACGAAAATTGCAGTAGTGTAAAACCTTTTAAGTAGCTTTCTATGACCAAGTCAACAGAAGAGAGATTCCATACTTTCACGATGGCGTCTGGGCGTATTCTTAAGACTTAAATACATTAAAATCACCATATAGGCTACAGTAATAATATCTTAATTTACGCGAAATTTAGCGAGAGGAGTACCATACAAAATACCTCGCTACCATCATTCATAGAATATCACACTGAACATAGCGCGCAGCGGCAATCTTCAAATTATAAGATACACAATCAAATTACTCTATATATTTTAGGAGTACGGTGTCTGAAATTAGCATTTAGCGTTTACGTATATGGGATTTTACCGGCCGCGGTAGTCGAGAGCGTTGAGATACTACCTCGTGCCTCGCTGGCATCGGGAGAGCGTGGGTTCGAATCGCACCTCACTCGTCCTGGAAATGGTTTCGTTGTTTCCCATTTTCACCACCATGCAAATGGCGAAACGGTTCCTTTCAATGGGTCCACGGCCAATTTCCTTCCAAAAATCCCTTCCCTGATCCGTCCTGAAAATAAAATAAATGTCCATATTATATTATATTATATTATATTATATTATATTATATTATATTATATTATATTATATTATATTATATTATATTATATTATATTATATTATATTGAAGCCTCCGTGGCTTAGGCGGCAGCACGCCGGCCTCTCACCGCTGGGTCCGTGGTTCAAATCCCGGTCACTCCATGTGAGATCTGTGCTGGACAGAACGGAGGCAGACAGGTTTTTCTCCGGGTACTCCGGTTTTCCCTGTCAAAATTTCATTCCAGCAACACTCTCCACTATCATTTCATTTCACCTGTCATTCATTTAATCATTGCCCCAGAGGAGTGCGTCAGGCCTCGGCCGCCGGCACATTCCATATCCTCGCCGCTAGTTGGGGGCTTCATTCATTCCATTCCTGACCCGGTCGAAGACTGGAAGCAGGCTGTGGATTTTCATTTCATATTATATTATATTATATTATATTATATTATATTATATTATATTATATTATATTATATTATATTATATTATATTATATTATATTATATTATATTATATTACATGGAATTTCTACGCCCATGGCAAAATATGAAGGCTGAAAATAGCCTACTGTTAAACCTTGAAAATAAATAACTCTGGATCCAATCCCGCAAATAGGCCTATGTAGTCTCACTTGAAAATCTTTCTCTGCAGAAGGCAGTAGATAAAGTATCGCATGCCTTTAGGATGGACGTTCTCTTCTAATGTTGCAATCAATTCCTCTCAATGAAAAAGCGGAATTACAAGTATACTAAACGGGGAGTTTTCTATAGTGTACAATTCTTAACGTTCATCACAAACATGCAGTTGTGTTGTTGTTGTTTGAGTCTTCAGTCTTTTGACTGGTTTGATGCAGCTCTCCATGCCTCCCTGTCCTGAGCTAATCGTTTCATCTCTACATAGCTACCACACCCTACATCCGAGGCAATCTGTTTAACATATTCTAACCTTGGTCTACCCCTACAGTTCTTGTCCTCGACCCTTCCTTCCATAACTAAGTTTGCTATTCCTGGGTGTCTTAGTATGTGTCCTACCAACCTATCCCTTCACTTCACTAGCAGTCGCCAGAAACATCTCTCCTCTCCCACTCGTCTTAATACCTCTTTGTTTGTAACCCTATCTACCCATCTGATCTTCATCATTCTCCTGTAGCACCACATTTCAAATGCTTCAATTCTCCTCTTTTCTGCTGCACCAATAGTCCAAGTTAAACTCATTAATAAGGACAAAGTGTCATAACTATACCCATTTAATGTGACCGTTTAGTTGATGTCAACAACCACGATGACTCAACTAACGACACATAAATCGAATAAAAAGTACCGTGAGGATCAGGTGACCTTCCAAAAAGGCTAAAGCGGCACGAGAGTCCGTAGTCCACAGGGATCGTGGTACATGGTGACGATGGTCATAGACCGCCTAAGGAAAGGTTCACCTTAAAACTAGACTGAGAAAATAAACATCCAGACTCATGTAAAACACCGTGAAAATTTATTAAAATTCACAAGCCCCTAGCCTAGTTCGGAGGGTTATTATCGGCTAGTCCGCAAATTAATAAATAAACTAAGATAAAGAACAGGTCCCCTACCTGAGAAGTTACTGAAAACCCTCGCGAAAGATCTAACTCACAATGATAAAGCAACAACAGCAACGCTAGGAATATGGCACGACGCAAGTCCCTAGTTCAAGTTACAAGATCAAGCTAATATCTGAATTTACATTTAACAGGGTAGCAAAACAAATCTAGGTTAGGATGGTACCATTTCGACATTTAAATTTAACATTAATTCAACTAGCTAAGTCCTCTCAATTAACAAAATTTACGGCGATGACGTCCGTAAAAGAAAACAATTACATCCAAAAGCTAAGTGTACAGCCATGAAAAACAAACAATTTAATTATGCTTAATAACTATGTGCTAACAGCACACAATAAAATAACATGTAGGGTTTAATACACTTGACATCATAAATTAATAACGAAATAGACACAGTAGTTTTATTAAACATTCCTGCCTACACCTTGGTTTACTCTTTGTAAACCATAGTCATCTAATGTGTATAGTTACGGTGACGAATGCGCAGTTGAGACCACGTCTGACATCGCATGGCCTGAGCTCCACAAGCTACGAACTCTAGGTTCGCACATGCTTCAGGTCGCTACAAAAATGTCAACTGTCCTAGTCATTTCCTCACAAGGAAATTATCTTCAACTGCACGGCTATGTCAACATTTCCAGAATGCAAAGAACAAAGTTAGATAGAAAGAATCGTTAGTTAGGCTTGTTTTACAACAATTATGCATTTTATTATTAGAATGTCGGTTTATAGGTTTATCGTAGGTTTATGGCGAATAACATTGACAATAGCCTGGGCACGGAGTGTCTCCAACTGAGATCATTCTCCACCAAAAAGCCTCGACTCAACAGTCGGAATATAATCAACGAGTATAACAACTCGGACACACAATAACACGGGTTACCAGCGGCGCTAAGCTCGCGTTCAATAACTCTGGGATAGGCCTGTACAACAGTTACCTTCCAGTAACATCTGGTCAACGGGATCATCCCCGGACAAAGCATACAATAACATCCTGCTATAACAGGGTAGACTTCACCATCCTATAGAAAACCTTACATAACTGTACCTGTCATACGACAATACACGCAACAGAGCGTTAAACTAACAAAAACCGATCCATAAAACAAGTGATCAAATACAAGAGTGGAAACTGATTTCCATAAGCAAAATAGCAATGAAAGGAAAAGCGAATACAAATTGTACTCTGTCCTCGTCTATAGTAGTTTTGTCTCACAATGAAGCAGGCGTGCTCTAGGTCACTGGGTTACATAACCAGTTTATTCAAGGCCGGCGATTTAATCAATACAAAACCTGCACTTGGCCGGTTCATAAAAAACTTTACCATATGTTACGGATCTCTACAGAGTCCGTGTATCAAATGCACGCTATAAATCTGAGTATAGTAATACACTTCCGTCTTTCTACCAAAGACGTCTAAATGAAAGTAAACTTACAATAACTGAAGCTCTTTGCTTTAAAAATGCAACTCAGTAGTTGCTAGAACATCAAATAAAAACGTGTCTCACACGACACAAGAAAAATATGATAAATGTGGCACAGATTCACACACTAGATCTGCTTAATGATACGTTGGGAACCGCGTTCGATGCTAGGCAACGAAACATTCCTTCTAGTTGTTAGGTTCAAACATGACCAAGAATAGCTTCTGAGCTTATTCAAAATGAAATATAATGCATTTACAAACTGGTAGTTACTGTCGACTACCTAAATGATACGACCGTTCTAACGACAGTCAGGGGTGTAAGAAAGGATGGCTGCGAAGAATGCAGTCAATTAATAACCAAGGCATCTGATTGCCATAACTACAGTCAGCAAAGACTTGAAAATTACCCCAAGTAGGGTTGAACAAAATAGCCTCAAAATGACTACGATCAGGTTCAGCAAAAAGGTAGGCATTGACGTTCCACGACGTTCACCAAGCTGCACCAGGGCTGACCAAAATGTCTGACCCCAAGGGTGTCTCACTCTAAACTGAAATAAATGACATCTAACTAATCTAGTTACATCCCTACCTAGAAAAATGGCTGACACTGAGTGTGGTTGATTCACAAACTACATTAAAACTACTATACCACCAGAAACTAGAACAAAGAAGGGGTGTGATAAAAACTCACGAAATGGAGGAGCTCTCACTCAGCTCTCTATTCCACAACAAGGGTTGTACATAAACCTCTCTGGCTCTCTGGATCGGTATCCTCCTCATCAGGATTCCCATCTGGACTCCCCCAAAGACCAGGGTTCGATTTGTCCCTGTCGACATCTTCGTGGATATGCCTGGAAATGGCATTTTGGCTCCTTCCCTCTCGTTCATCGTTCTGGAAGTTCCACCATCATGCCGGTTCCTGTAGAAACGTCACCCCCCCCATACTGGGATGGTATTAGCCCATGGTGACTGCTTCAACCATGGTGAATGAAAGTCCAATCACGTGGGTAGCGAAATAAGTTGCGTGATTATTCATCCTCTCACTTCCAAAATTATAATGTCCGTCGTGACTATTATAGGCTTCAATTATAAAATACGACACAGCCTTAATCTTGCAGATGTGGATTAGCATGTGAGCTAATACTATTTTATAATGCTGCACGTGCTAGTGACGCTACTTTTGTATCACGCAGCATCCGTGAATTATACGACGTTTCAAAGATGAAATTTCCACTTTGGCAATTTAAATATCTCATACTATTATAATCACACTTATTCAGGATAATTGTAACACTATTACCTGTATATTTCCACTAGGCATCTGCCCTCCACATACGCGTGGGTAATATGTGATGTCACAGCAATGTTGTGCAATACACTATACTTGCCAATAATTATTTCCCAAGCTTCTTATTTAATTCACTGGACTTCATCGACAGTGAATATTAGTATTTGCTTGCTCGATGGCACCTTATAATCACTTTTAACGCTAAACAGCGGATATTCTTCTACGTCTCGTAGGACAAATGTAATTCCACGCCTACACAAGGCGGATTCTCAAGACGCAGTGCTCCGGTACTGGGTGTCTCTAGAAAGTAGGTCGTCAAAACGAAAACGTTGAGCGACTACTTACGTTCCTTTTTGCGTATCTGCAAGGGTATTACCTTACCTAAAGTAAAAATAAACATTCTCCAAAATGTTTTAATAATGCAGCATGACGAAATGGAATATTCTGAGTCTCGTAGGAAAGATAAAAATAATTAATAAGACCTCAGATAATAATTAGCAGTTTACACCAAAGTCAAAAGTGCGATTCACAGCTACTTCAAAGTATCGCGTGATCTCTCAGCTTCACGTGGCTTCCTGGGTGTGTTCAAAAGTACAACATCCCCTCATAAATGCTCTGTCATAAAAAAAAATCACATGAACCATAGCTCAGCGGGTTCATCTGCCTCTCTGTCGTTTCAAATAAAATGTTGGGATAACATTTTTATTTGCTTTGAAATTCATTCAAGAGTGATATTTTTTTAGATTGGCTGCATTAAAGGTTCCAATGCGTTCTCCTGTCCTAATGTCTTCTATCACATAACTTCCATTGTTTAAAGGCTGTCGGATACGACTAGGGCCATAATACAAGGATAGAAATTTCCCATATATGCGGTCTATAGGACTAGAAATTCCGGGTCTCCTTATAAGGATAAGGTCTCCTTCTACTAGTGGTTCTCTAAACCTCTGGTGTCTAGTTCTTCTCAAGCGCTTGGCAGCTCGTCTGTCCATAGTCTCTCTCGCAGCTAAAAGTCTGCTGGCATGTGATGGTTGTAAGCAAGGTGGATTTACAATCACACGATCCCATATTCTCAGCGGCATCTGGTTCAAATGCAAGACCATAGGTATTTGACCAGTGCTTTCATGTACTGTTGAATTAATACATTTTGCCATAATAACAAGGACTTCAGTCCATCGCCAGTGTTCTTCTTGACAATATAATCGACAGAATTTTGCGATAATAGACATCACGCATTCTGCTGGGTTGCTCTCTGGATGTCGAATAGATGATAAAACATGACCTATTTCAAGCTCATTCATGGCATTGGCAAATTCTGCTGAGGTGTACTGTGATCCGTGATCAGTCAACAAGAATTGTGGCTTTCCTGCCTCCGGTATCACTTGACGTCTAATCCTCTGAATAATCTGATGTGCAGTAGCTTTTTGAATCGGATGAAGCATCGTATATTTCGTGAACACATCCACCGTTACAACGATGTATCGATTCCCACGACGAGCCTTAGGTATTGGGCCATACAGGTCCTGTGCATACAACTCTCTAGGTTGAGTTGGTAGTATTGGTCTAGGTTGTTCCTTCAGCAAGTGTGACGTGTATTTGTTCCGCTGGCATGCGTCGCAAGCACGTAAACACTGTCTAACGGTGGCTCCTAACCCTTTCCATATGAAAGACTCCTTGATAGTTGCAATGGTTTTGTCTGTTCCACCATGTCCAATGGATAAATGTACCATAAGAATAACAGATTCTTGGTATCTCCTAGGAATAACTGCACGCAGTTGAGTGTGGTCCTCGCCTACAAACTTGTATAAGACACGATGATAAATCAAATAATCATCTGCAACAGCAGCAATCCTTGCATAATGATCATCCTGTGGATCCATTCTTGGTTCTAGGAAACGGATAATATGTCTGAGTTCCTCCTCACGTCGCTGTCCTTCAGGTAAATGACGAAATCGGCGAAGGTGTTCCTCGCATTCTCCCTCGATGTCTATGGCATTAACAGTAGCTTCAGGATTCCGGCTGAGGATGTCGGCCAACACATTCTCTCTGCCTGGTCGATAAACTATTTCCAAATCGAACTGTTGGAGAAACAGCGTCCAACGTGTGATCCTGTCGCTTGCCAGTCTTGTTCTCAAGATGAAGGTCAACGCATGAGGATCGGTTCTCACAATAATCCTCTGACCTAACAGAAGTTTCTGCCAGTATTCAAGTGCGTAAACAATTGCAAGTGCTTCTATCTCAGTCGTGAAGTAGTGAGATTCATATGCTCTTAAACGTCGGCTTAAGAAAGCGATGTAATGACGTTTCTTCTCATCATCTTCCTGCAGTAAAATGGCTCCTATACCAATGGCAGATGCATAAGTTTCTAGAATAAAGTTCCGAGAGTAATCTGGATATTCTAACTGAATTGAGTCCACAAGCATCTGTTTAGCTCTCCTGAAAGCTATCTCGCATTCATCATTCCAGTTCCACCTGCAGTTCTTTTTCAATAATCCTTGCAGTGGTGCAACAGTTTCGGAATACTTCTCACAATGAGCAGCAAAGAATTGGAGAATTCCTAAGAATTGTCTCACGTGTTTCACACGGGTTGGTGTTGGAAATGCAGCAACAGTTCTAATCTTTGCCGCATTCGGTCTATATCCTTCTCCATTGATTATGTGTCCTACGAATTTCACTTCTTCCTGAAAAAATCGACACTTGTCAAACTTGACCTTAAAATTTGCCTGTCGGAGATTCTCAAAAACAAGGCACAATGTCTTTAAATGCTCTTCTTCTGTTCCCGAAGCTATGATTATGTCATCCACATAACATATTACTTTCTGCTTCACTTCATGAGTCAGCTTGGCATCAAGTGCTCTGATTAATGCGGCTCCGGCATTTTTCAATCCAAATGGTAGTTTTTGGAATACATAAGTAGTCTGATCAAACAAGAATCCAGTATATTTCTGAGTATGCTCAGATAATCTGATATGGTAATAAGACTGAACCAAGTCTAATGATGAAAATATCCTTTTTCCTTTGAACTTCCTGAGAATGTCCCTAATCTTGGGCGGTCTGTCGTGCTCAGGAGCTAGGCGTTCATTCAAGGCTCTGGCATCAAGACAAAGTCTCAAGCTTCCATCTACCTTAACCACAGGTATTATGGGATTCAAGAAAGGAGTCGGTGATTTCTTGATTGTACCTGCTGCTTCCATCTCATGGATCTTCTTAGCAGCTTCTTCGAGATGCTTCTCGGCAATCGGATAGATCCTTTTCTGGAATGGGGAATCGTCCAGTAATACAAGATCATACTCGTAGTCTAATATCTCACCAGGTGTGGTGTCGAATATATCTCGGTATTCGTTCAGTATTGCCTCAAGATCCTCATGTGTGGGTGCTGATAACGATTCTGCCTCTTCGTCGGCATCTAGTGTCGCCTCAATTTCCTTGCCCTTTAATGCTTCGACTACGTCTACTTCGGATAGGAATTCCGGTTCTTCTTCAATTAGGCTCATCTGAATGGGTTCGTTCGGCTTAAACTCTACCGTATTCCGTCCCATGTCAATGATTCCATCATATTTTCTAATGAAGTCTGCGCCTAAAATGGCATCATGATGCAGGCCCTTCATTACGAGAAATTCGTGCAAGTACACGTGGCTCGAAATCTTCACAGTACACAAAATCTGGATTTTGCACGTTACAACGCGGTCAGGTATGACACCTCTGACTCTTATAGCTGAAATGGGCAACTCCGTCACCTCAGAGTTTGCTCTAAGTCTGGCATGGCAATCGGCGGAAATTACACTAATCATCGCTCCAGTATCGATGAGTATGACTACACTGACTTCATTCAAGGTGGCTACAATCTTGGGTAGACGTGTTAATTCATAATTGTGGTTCGTCGTTCGTCGTTCGTCCAACAAGTCTTCTTGGATTGGCTCCCAGAGTAATATAGAGGCAGTTACTCGGTGCTCAACCAAACAAGAATCTATTGATTTTTCGGAGTTTTTTTTTCTGTCATGGCGAGAAGTACTGGGCTGGTTCTGCTCCGTCTCCTGCGCCGAATGTCTATTTTCCCTCGAAGTAGGGTTCCGTTCTCCCTCTTCTTGGATCTGCAATTCTCTCAATTGTTGGAGGTACTCACGGCTCTCCCGCGCTCTTCCTTTCCAATCCCTGTCTGGCTGGTATCTAGGGTCTCGATTTCTGTCGTAACCCCCACTATATCGATAGTCTCTACGGATACGTCCGTGTTGCTGATTTCTTCCTTCATTCCCTCGGCGGTTGTTTTCATGACGTCGGTTGTCGTCCGTCCTTCGGTCGAATCGCCGGTCCCAATGACTTCGCCGGTCATCATGTTGATTTCGAGTATAAGGAGTGTTATTCCATTCTCTCCTGTTATAACTGTAATTGTTATCACGTCGCCCAGAATCCTCTGTGGTTTGTGTTTGTTGTGGCGTCTGGCTCACTTTATCAACAGTCGTCAGATTCATATGTCTATCCTCGCGCCTATCAGCCTTCTGCTGACGGTGTGTAGGAAACTGTTCTGTGTTAGCGTCCAACCTTCGCAGTATCTGGTCACACTGCTGGAAAGTGGATGCCCCTGCAGCGATTAACACACGTTGTACATCCGCAGGGTACTGCCAAACAATTGTGTTCACCAAATCTTGTTCGGACAATGGAGGCTGAAGACAACGGAGCTTCGCGAGCTGTATTGCGAAGTAATTCGCATAACGAGTAAGTGTATTGGAACTGTACCTTCGAGTGTACATCTCAGCTCGGATGCTCTGCTGGATGTCGCTCGACCAATATGTTCTTAATAACGCTTCCTTAAAGTCTTGGTAGCCTGTGAATGAGTATCGGAATGCTCTGAACCAGGTACCGGCTTGTCCCTCAAGCAGTCGCTCTATAACTCTTAGTTCCCTCTCTGGAGTTACCATAGTATCACGTAAGTAGCTTTCGACATTTGCTAGGAATTCCACTGGAGTAACACCGCTCCCAGTTCCCGAGAAGCGAGCTGGTTGCTCCTCTCTTGAACGAATTATGGTGACATTTCCCTGCGTATTCGCGGGTCTGAAAGTATTTTGCATGTAACTCTGCGTAGGAGTGTTAGTCTCATGACTAATTCGATTAGATGCTGGTTGAAACGGGTGAGCGTTAAAGTTCAAGGTCTGACCTTGCGCTAAATTAGTGAATTGTGACGGTTGCGGTTCCATAGGCGCGCTGGGTTGGAAATGGGTAGGCATCATTCCTCCTGATTGAGATATAGGCGTTTCCTGAGATTCTCCCATCTGTGGGTGTACGTGTCTCTCTCTTGGAGTCGTCTCGAGTCTGTCCAGGCGTCTTTCTATTACTTCAAGACCTGGGATGGTTCTGGCTGCGACTTTGTTGCCTAAGTCGTTCAATTGCAGCTCGATCCTGTCAACCTTTCCCTTGAGGTTTGTGTCTACCTCGCGTATGGCCGTCCTAAGGTTATAACTGAGATCTAACCTCTCGGTCACCGCGACTTCCTCAAATCTCTTTTGTAAAGAATCGATATCTCCTTCAACTCTGGACATATTTTCTTGGATTTTACCCACATCGTCTCTAACCTCGGCTACCTTAGCCTCGACTGTAGCTTCGTGTTCGTTGAGGTCACCTCTCAATAACATGAGGTCAATTTTGTGTTCCTCATGATGAACATCAACTGTCTCACGTAGACTGGCTACGGTTTCCGTCAATTCAGAAATGTTTCTCCTGTTGGTGTTAAGTTCCTCTTTAATCTCCATCATGCCATCAACGATAGTCTTCACGTTGTTATTAACGGCATTGGCAGCTCCTCTCATCAAGATTAAACCAACGTTCATGGTTGCCATGTCCTTCTTCACATTTCCGATAAATCCCTCGACGTGATCTAGTCGAGTCCCGAATTCTTCCCTGGTATGTTCCAGATCTGCTCTCATGTCTATCTGGACTTTATTCAAGGTTGTCTGAATTTGTGCTGTGTGCTCCTCCAATCGGTTTTGCACCTCCTCCCTAGCTCTATTCATCTGGTCGGTTAAGCAATCTACGCGCTGGTTAGCCTCCTGATGGTGTCGTATGACATCAACCCTAACAGCTGCTAAACCTGTCGTCAGATCATTTCTCGCTTCGATCCTATATGTGTCCATATCTGCCCTGACTTGAGTTAAATCAGCCCTAACATTATTTACAGAGTGAGTGTTAATCTCTAAGTCCTGTCTTACATTGTTCATAGACTGAGTGTTAATCTCTAAGTCCTGTCTCACATTGTTGACTTCCTGTCTAACCTGGTCCACATGACCACTGACATTGTTGACTTCCTGTCTAACCTGGTCCACATGACCACTGACATTGTTGACTTCCTGTCTAACCTGGTCCACATGACCACTGACAGTATTTACAGCCTGAGTATTCTGACCTAAGTCAGCAGTAATCTGTTGAAGATTGGCATTCACACCTGCCATCATCTCTCCAAACACACGACGAATAGTTTCCTCATCCATAGATAAGAAATATATGAGAAAGTGAGGGATCAATTTCTACTGGAACTTACAGCTATGATTAGTTACTTGGTGGTATAAAGCTTGCTTCATTTATATAAATATCACGAGTACAGCTGGAGTATGCAAACTAAGTGCTTCTACATTTACAAAGACAACGGTGAGCAAAGCAAAGTATTACATTTACTTAGGATGAGGCATCATCAAAGAAAATCCTATCCTTCATTTATTCAACACTAAAGCCTCACCCCATGGACTTCTATCAAACATGAATGCCATGCGGTCAATTGATCTGCAGTACGACTTTCTAAGTTCGTCCCAGTCCTGTCAATTTACCATTAATCAACATTAGGATCCTCAAAAAAAATAACATGGTACTGAGGGTCACCACGTTAACGTCGGCACATGAGTTGGGCGCCATTTTAATGTGACCGTTTAGTTGATGTCAACAACCACGATGACTCAACTAACGACACATAAATCGAATAAAAAGTACCGTGAGGATCAGGTGACCTTCCAAAAAGGCTAAAGCGGCACGAGAGTCCGTAGTCCACAGGGATCGTGGTACATGGTGACGATGGTCATAGACCGCCTAAGGAAAGGTTCACCTTAAAACTAGACTGAGAAAATAAACATCCAGACTCATGTAAAACACCGTGAAAATTTATTAAAATTCACAAGCCCCTAGCCTAGTTCGGAGGGTTATTATCGGCTAGTCCGCAAATTAATAAATAAACTAAGATAAAGAACAGGTCCCCTACCTGAGAAGTTACTGAAAACCCTCGCGAAAGATCTAACTCACAATGATAAAGCAACAACAGCAATGCTAGGAATATGGCACGACGCAAGTCCCTAGTTCAAGTTACAAGATCAAGCTAATATCTGAATTTACATTTAACAGGGTAGCAAAACAAATATAGGTTAGGATGGTACCATTTCGACATTTAAATTTAACATTAATTCAACTAGCTAAGTCCTCTCAATTAACAAAATTTACGGCGATGACGTCCGTAAAAGAAAACAATTACATCCAAAAGCTAAGTGTACAGCCATGAAAAACAAACAATTTAATTATGCTTAATAACTATGTGCTAACAGCACACAATAAAGTAACATGTAGGGTTTAATACACTTGACATCATAAATTAATAACGAAATAGACACAGTAGTTTTATTAAAAATTCCTGCCTACACCTTGGTTTACTCTTTGTAAACCATAGTCATCTAATGTGTATAGTTACGGTGACGAATGCGCAGTTGAGACCACGTCTGACATCGCATGGCCTGAGCTCCACAAGCTACGAACTCTAGGTTCGCACATGCTTCAGGTCGCTACAAAAATGTCAACTGTCCTAGTCATTTCCTCACAAGGAAATTATCTTCAACTGCACGGCTATGTCAACAGTTCCAGAATGCAAAGAACAAAGTTAGATAGAAAGAATCGTTAGTTAGGCTTGTTTAACAACAATTATGCATTTTATTATTAGAATGTCGGTTTATAGGTTTATCGTAGGTTTATGGCGAATAACATTGACAATAGCCTGGGCACGGAGTGTCTCCAACTGAGATCATTCTCCACCAAAAAGCCTCGACTCAACAGTCGGAATATAATCAACGAGTATAACAACTCGGACACACAATAACACGGGTTACCAGCGGCGCTAAGCTCGCGTTCAATAACTCTGGGATAGGCCTGTACAACAGTTACCTTCCAGTAACATCTGGTCAACGGGATCATCCCCGGACAAAGCATACAATAACATCCTGCTATAACAGGGTAGACTTCACCATCCTATAGAAAACCTTACATAACTGTACCTGTCATTCGACAATACACGCAACAGAGCGTTAAACTAACAAAAACCGATCCATAAAACAAGTGATCAAATACAAGAGTGGAAACTGATTTCCATAAGCAAAATAGCAATGAAAGGAAAAGCGAATACAAATTGTACTCTGTCCTCGTCTATAGTAGTTTTGTCTCACAATGAAGCAGGCGTGCTCTAGGTCACTGGGTTACATAACCAGTTTATTCAAGGCCGGCGATTTAATCAATACAAAACCTGCACTTGGCCGGTTCATAAAAAACTTTACCATATGTTACGGATCTCTACAGAGTCCGTGTATCAAATGCACGCTATAAATCTGAGTATAGTAATACACTTCCGTCTTTCTACCAAAGACGTCTAAATGAAAGTAAACTTACAATAACTGAAGCTCTTTGCTTTAAAAATGCAACTCAGTAGTTGCTAGAACATCAAATAAAAACGTGTCTCACACGACACAAGAAAAATATGATAAATGTGGCACAGATTCACACACTAGATCTGCTTAATGATACGTTGGGAACCGCGTTCGATGCTAGGCAACGAAACATTCCTTCTAGTTGTTAGGTTCAAACATGACCAAGAATAGCTTCTGAGCTTATTCAAAATGAAATATAATGCATTTAGAAACTGGTAGTTACTGTCGACTACCTAAATGATACGACCGTTCTAACGACAGTCAGGGGTGTAAGAAAGGATGGCTGCGAAGAATGCAGTCAATTAATAACCAAGGCATCAGATTGCCATAACTACAGTCAGCAAAGACTTGAAAATTACCCCAAGTAGGGTTGAACAAAATAGCCTCAAAATGACTACGATCAGGTTCAGCAAAAAGGTAGGCATTGACGTTCCACGACGTTCACCAAGCTGCACCAGGGCTGACCAAAATGTCTGACCCCAAGGGTGTCTCACTCTAAACTGAAATAAATGACATCTAACTAATCTAGTTACATCCCTACCTAGAAAAATGGCTGACACTGAGTGTGGTTGATTCACAAACTACATTAAAACTACTATACCACCAGAAACTAGAACAAAGAAGGGGTGTGACAAAAACTCACGAAATGGAGGAGCTCTCACTCAGCTCTCTATTCCACAACAAGGGTTGTACATAAACCTCTCTGGCTCTCTGGATCGGTATCCTCCTCATCAGGATTCCCATCTGGACTCCCCCAAAGACCAGGGTTCGATTTGTCCCTGTCGACATCTTCGTGGATATGCCTGGAAATGGCATTTTGGCTCCTTCCCTCTCGTTCATCGTTCTGGAAGTTCCACCATCATGCCGGTTCCTGTAGAAACGTCACCCCCCCATACTGGGATGGTATTAGCCCATGGTGACTGCTTCAACCATGGTGAATGAAAGTCCAATCACGTGGGTAGCGAAATAAGTTGCGTGATTATTCATCCTCTCACTTCCAAAATTATAATGTCCGTCGTGACTATTATAGGCTTCAATTATAAAATACGACACAGCCTTAATCTTGCAGATGTGGATTAGCATGTGAGCTAATACTATTTTATAATGCTGCACGTGCTAGTGACGCTACTTTTGTATCACGCAGCATCCGTGAATTATACGACGTTTCAAAGATGAAATTTCCACTTTGGCAATTTAAATATCTCATACTATTATAATCACACTTATTCAGGATAATTGTAACACTATTACCTGTATATTTCCACTAGGCATCTGCCCTCCACATACGCGTGGGTAATATGTGATGTCACAGCAATGTTGTGCAATACACTATACTTGCCAATAATTATTTCCCAAGCTTCTTATTTAATTCACTGGACTTCATCGACAGTGAATATTAGTATTTGCTTGCTCGATGGCACCTTATAATCACTTTTAACGCTAAACAGCGGATATTCTTCTACGTCTCGTAGGACAAATGTAATTCCACGCCTACACAAGGCGGATTCTCAAGACGCAGTGCTCCGGTACTGGGTGTCTCTAGAAAGTAGGTCGTCAAAACGAAAACGTTGAGCGACTACTTACGTTCCTTTTTGCGTATCTGCAAGGGTATTACCTTACCTAAAGTAAAAATAAACATTCTCCAAAATGTTTTAATAATGCAGCATGACGAAATGGAATATTCTGAGTCTCGTAGGAAAGATAAAAATAATTAATAAGACCTCAGATAATAATTAGCAGTTTACACCAAAGTCAAAAGTGCGATTCACCGCTACTTCAAAGTATCGCGTGATCTCTCAGCTTCACGTGGCTTCCTGGGTGTGTTCAAAAGTACAACATCCCCTCATAAATGCTCTGTCATAAAAAAAATATCACATGAACCATAGCTCAGCGGGTTCAGTATTTAATAGAAAATAGCTACATGTTCTTAACATCTTGTTTTGTTTGCTTCACTGATAGCTTATTAAGCATTCAATGAAAACAGGCGTTGATTCACTTGGGAGCATGCGACTTCGTGGTCATCAGACCCGTGTATTTGCGAGTATGTATGATTTATCTGAGAACTTGTGCAAATGTTGTATCTATGTGTTTGTTTGTAATTGAGACTGAAGGGAGGCGCCACCATCCCAGCACGTGCCTGGACTAAAAGTGGGATGGCTGAGGTAGGAACTGACTCCACGAGACTGAGTGAATCCTGTTCCAGCCTTCATACCAGAATTTAATGTACGTTATTGGCAGAGCCGTGAATTTACCCCGGACCTCCATGGTGACAGCCAATAATGCTAGTCACTACAGTACGAGATGGATCAGTGTATTAGATGGATAGTTTCTGCAAAGAGGAAAAAATGCTGACGAAATTTGTAAACGAGTGATTTTAAATCGGTGTGTTGCTGATATGAACAGTATAAAATCATAAGAAATTATAAAGTGCCTTTATACGCAAAGATAACACTGCTGTATATACAGTTTAAGTAGACCTACTACATCTAGTTAGGCTTGTAAACTAAAGACGCGTGTTATTTCAGTTAATTTGAACGGCTTTCTACTTCTCACTGATTGTCTTAAACCGGATCTTTAAGCTGCCTTTGTAGTCTGTCGAGTGGCTGGAGATTGAAGGGCTCCTAAGAATGCTTTAAGAACGTCCTTCTCTTGATGGAGAATTAATTCCTTCGTCCCACAACGCTTGAGCTCCATCTCTAAGGTGCCAGCCTCGCATTATGAAGGTAAAACAATGGATAAAGCTATTACCTGGACTTATCTTAGCCAAATCTACAGAAAAGCCCCTCAGAAGTCAACCGTTACCAGAGCCGTTTCCAGAACGTAAGTCGGTAAAACTGGGATAATCAGCTTTATCAATTGGTGACAAAGTAGCTACTAATGATGAAAGAGGCACTGAATAAGGATAACTGGGATAGTCTAATGAACATAAGCCACCTCTAAGTTTAGTGGCTAGCGTTATTGGCTGCCGCCTACGGGGTCCTGGGCTTCAATAAATGTAATTCTGGTCTAAGGGATGAAATGAAATGCACTCAGCCTCTTACGGATAACTGAAAAGAAATTGATGCATTTCCTATCTCGGCCATCCTAGGTGTTGTTTTCCATGATTTCCCACTTCAACCTCAAGCAAATATTAGGACCAACTAAGACCACAGCCGCCTGCTTCCCAATCACAACTCCAGTTAACCACAGCCACAAACTTAACACAGGTTATCAGAGAAATTAAACACAAACATGCAAGTGAATGGGGTTCACATATTCGATGTTGCAATCCCCTACATGTAAAACAACAATAACGACAACAACACCAAACAGAACGGTGTAATCTATTCCAATTACATTTGGAATAATAGGGTAATATTAGGCTTAGCCTACGTATAACATTGCGTTGGCATCAGCTATTAAAATTTTATAGCTTGTTGTTGATTAATTTAGGAGTGTGTGTGTCGACTTTGTCTGATAACCTGTGTTATTGTGATGGCTGTATTAGCCTAGTTGTAACTCAGATGACAATTGGGAAGTAGGCGGCCGTGGTCTTAATTAAGGAACAATACCAGCATTCGTCAGAAGTAGAAGAGCAAAACCACGAAATACCACTTCCAGGATGGCCTGTCTGTCCTTATGTCTGTGAGTGTGTCCCTCCCCTAAAAACCCCTAAATGGCTGTAGCTATCGAAACCAAATTTGGTACGAGTGACGATCTATACCAAGACATTTCAAGTCTATATTTGAACTGACATGAGTGCTTCCAATTGCTGAAAAATCACAATTTAATCGTTCAAAAGTTATATCTGTTTACGTTATCAGATGCAATTGAAGAGATATCTCGTATGCATTTTGGAGTCAGTGTCCTCTCTTGGCCCGTCTCGTTTAATTTACCAGCTCTCATTACATTGCAGTGCTTTCACAGAGTAGAAGTAGCTAAATACGACATATCCCTTCCATTGCATTTGATGACGTAAACAGATAAAACACGTTAACGATCCAGCTACCAACGTCTTCAGACTTCATTCCTATCTATTCCAGCAAAGATCAATTGAAGAGCATTGAAAGTGATATTGATGTACTAAACATTCACTCACCAATTACCAATTTAAAGTAGTCAGTTAATTTTCATGAAGTGACTGCTTTAAAACGATGTACTGTGTGAGGGAGATGTTTCAAGCGTTTATAGCGGTAATATAATTGATTCTTTACAGATTTACCAGCCTCATTTTATGCTCCCTCTTACCGAGGAGGAGTATCCTGTGAATCGAGGACTTTAGGTATACATCTGCCACATCAGAGATGAGGTTTTTGACAAAGTCATTTAAATGGATCAATGAGCTTTTTTTTTTTACCAAAATCGAAAATTTATGTCAAAGAACCTAATTGTATTTCAGTGCATATAATACTGTAAACAACAAGAAGTTCCGTGACGAACTAAAGAGCCTACTTTTCTTAAAATTTTAGATTCATGCCAATGATTAATCGATATGGATCTATCTAGAATAATGACGAAATTAAGTTGGTAATATCGAAATTTCTAATTAGTTCGAAATACTGTATACCTGGCATAATGTAGCCTAATAGAGCACTACAGTTGGCAGTCCTGGTGACTGAATATATTCTTAGTTCCATCTCTTAAGGTACAGAATACAAAATTTGGTTGGAGTCCAATGAATAGCATGGACGTTACATGCAGTTCAACACTGGATCTAACAGCGCGCGAAAAATCATGTTGGCAACAGTGTCATGCATGTATTGGTCAGAAATAATCTGAAATAATATGATCTATTGTTGTGCCAATTTTGAATGAAATCCATTAGTTAGTATAGAAGTTACATACATTTTAAAATTGGACCTATCAGCACGCTTAGAATCATGTTGGCAGCACTGACGTATATTAGTTACTCCAAAGTAATCTAGAATGCCAGGTACTATACGTGTGCAAAGTTTAGAGCTATTGGCTTGCATTCTTTCTGATATATTGATATTCGGGTAACAAAATAGAGAAGCATTTATTAACAGTTGGCAGCCCTGGTTGATCTTAAGAATACGCATAGTCATAGCTGTTATGGTACACATAGCACATACGAAATTTGGTTGACATCCAAATGATAGTATGGAAGTTACATGTATTTAAAGTTGGACCTCTCAGCAGGCTTAGAATCATGTTGGTAGCACTGACGTATATAAGTTACTCCAAATTAATATAGAATGTCATGTACTATACGTGTGCATAGTTTGAAGCTGTCGGCTTGCATACTTTCTCATATATATTGGTATTTGGATAAAAGAAATTAAAAGCATTTTTTACAGTTGGCAGCACTGGTGGTTCATAAGAATACGTTCAGTCATATCTGGTTATGTACACATACAACAACATACGAAATTTCGTTGAATTCCAATTGATAGTGTAGAAGTTATATGCATTTAAATATTGCACCTATCAGTAGGCTTATAATCATTTTGGCAACACTGCCATGTATGGCCTTCTGGAAATTAAACTGCAATATTATTATCTATATGTGTGCCGATTTTGAAATAGCTCCCATTCATACCTTCCAAGATATCCAACATGGAGCTCAAATTTCAATTGCGATTTTTCAGCAATTGGTAGCATTGACATCATTTTCAAATATGGCCGTGAGATATTCAGGTATAGATCTTTACTCCTACCAAATTTTATTTCGATTGCTCCAGCCGTTTAGGAGTTGATAGGGGGGGACACACACACAGCCAGACAGACAGACAGACAGAAGGACAGACAGACAGACACACATTTTCCCGGATCGATCTCATAAGACTACTTTTTCCTCATTTTTGCAAAATGTGAAAAGTAGGCTAAAAATATAGGCCCGTCAGGATGCGTCTGCATGAACTTCCGACGTCCGTTTGTAAGATTCATTCAAAGACGACTATGACTCGACAGTCCAAGTGCTAGTAGTAGCAGTTGACAAATATTCATCGCAGTGGTCACTGAATGGCAGAGTTCTTTAAAACCAGCTGGATCATATGGAAAACGATTGAACTCCAGAACGTTTATTGTAAATTATCATGGTTCCCAATTGACCGATTAGCAAATAAATAAATTAATGAATAAATAAGTAAATAAATAAATAAATAAATACAGAAATAAATCAATAAATAGGCTTCATAAATAAATACATAAATGAATAAATAAATAAATATTATATTTAGTAATGAGTATTGCCTGTGAATTCCTCCGTGCCTCACGTTCGTATAAATGTTACAGAATCTGTCCTAGCATAAAGCTCAGGGATATAAATTACTACTAGCCCCTTCAAGCATTCCGGCGGAAAGGTAACTTGTATCCCGTGCACGTAAGGTTACATTTCTTTCCATTCTCGCCCGAAATTTATGTACGGTGGGTGTCCACACGAACAACGGCAGACAAGGGGGGAATGGAGAAGGTGGAGATGAAGGGAGCTCACCAAGGCAAAGAAGTGTTGGACAACATACGGTGCTGACAGCAGCCCATCCCCTCGCCAAGCTTAAACAATGCTGGGTTATAAGCACTCACACAAAATGCTGCTTGCTTTGGTTCAACCTCACGGACAAAACCTCTTTTCAGCATTGCAGCGCTTCTTCGACCTAAGAAAATGTGGTTTCATCGTGAATACAACAACTGTACGAATTGTTTGCAGAAATGAAGCTAATATTAACATACAGGGTGTTACTCAAATAAGGTAGGCCTATGTATTCAACCGGCAACAGAAGGTACAGTACAAAGTTTCAGACGGATATAAGTGTTTTTGCTTTTACTTTTAAACTCCTTTTTAACAAATTTACCACTGACCAACTGAAGCATAACGAGGAATTAGAGGATATAAAGATGTTCTGACGAATGTTCATGAGTCCAAAACGTACGTAAGTGTGATAAAATTAGAGTGGAATAAGGAAAAGGATAAATTTATGATGATACGCACCTGTGATTTATTTAAACATCTGATATTAATATACCGGTAAACAGTCACAGCAAACTTTCCTTATATGCTCAAGAGTGATTACGTTAGCTGTTTGTGGCATACCTGTAACTGTCGAGGCGACAATTTCAACTATCTTTACCATAAAGGATATACTTCATATTATGGGAAGGTGTTAGCCCCCATACTAATAATGTTAAATTGTCATACTTTGTGACCCGTTTTCTCTGGAACCGTTAGCCCCACGCAGCCTATGACAAATTTGGTATGCTCTTATGGTGACACTTTGTATGTACACTGAGTTTGTTTAAAGAAGTTCTTAGTGAATATGAAATTTTAAGGGATATTTTTCTGCAGTACACAATTTTAGTACATTTTTCATCGAAAATTTATCTGTAACATCCATACAACTGCAAGATGGGAGTTAGGAGTAACTCAGTAGATTTATAATTAGTATCATTATGTATTAATAAAAAATCATTTTTCTATGATGAGAAGTTTCTATAAAAATGGGCCATTTATACACAAAATAATCAAAGTTTTCAGAAAAATGAACTGAAAGTTTTAACAAGTATCAGTGCATCCCTGCAGCATACTCCGGGTTGCCATCATCATCATCCTCATCCTTAGTCGATCTACTTTTCTTCTTGTGCTTCCTAGCTTAGTTAGTAAGTTATTATTGTTTAAGAGGGCGGAACTACGAGGTCACCTGCCCCTCTTCCTAGCTTCTTTAATATAGTCTTCCATATCCTTATCAGCTCTTTTAACTCTTAAACTACCGTATCAATTTCTTTAAGCGCTCTCATTTTTTACCGGGTTCAACGTTTAAATGTTTCAAAACACATATCCTTCCAAAATTGCCATCATTAGAGGTAAATTCAGCATCAAATACACCAATGAACTGAGTTCCCAAGGCAACAAACACATTCTAAGGGATTCGAGTCCACACAACATTGTTGAAAGACTCGTTGGGGTTTTGGGTCTTGCCTTGCAAACATTTCTTTGGATCAGCAAGAGCCATGTATAGTGCGTCTCTACATTAAAAGACAGTATGGAATTAAATGTAGTAGTTGCCTCTCACTTGCACTCGTATGTCTGGCAATTAGCTTCATCCTTTTCTACCCCGGCGATGTTGCCATTTCCCAATAATTGAAAGTGGCAAATCTAAGAAAATGTTTGCGTGGTCTGATATAGAATTTTCCGCTCTTTATGATGATGTAAAAATAAAAGCCATAAATAATTAACACATGGCCCAATTTTCACAATCACGATATTTTAGCGCGAATCTATATTTTTGCAGATATAAAACTTATCACGCCATAGATAATGAAATAATGATCGTAACAGATCAAGAATTTATTTTTAGATTGCCTGATGTTGGTAGAAGATACCCTATTTCTCAGGGCAGTAATTATTTTCATAATAATAAAGTTATGTTTTTTTTTCTTAAAGGTTACTTGAAAAATCTGGGATGGTGTCACATAAAAGTTACGTAGCGAGAAACTTTTTTGCTGTTGACTTTACGTTGGTGATTAAGCGAGAAGAAATGTTCATTAATGTCTGAAATAGTTTTTAAAATATACCAGAGCTCGACATCAGATAGCATTCATAAGTTATCGCACTTCGCGTAGTCCTCCCGCCCAGCGCAGCGCTGACGAAGCGAACGTTTGTTTATTCAGATTACGCGTATATCCCCAACTGCGTTTGATGGAGGGTAGATGATGGTGTGAAGTTAAACTGTGAAATGAAGTGGGGCTTGTGTTCTTTATAAATTGTCCGCCTCGTTCTGTAGTGGCTAGCATTCTTGGCTGTCACTGTGCTGTCACCGCGGAGGTCCGGGTCTGAATCCCGGCTCTGCCAAGAAATTTAATTCTGGTCTGAGGGCTGGAACGAGGTGTACTGAACTTCATGAGATAAAACTGAGATGAGGCGGGTTCGATTCCTACCTCAGCCATCCTCGAAGTGGTTTCCGTAGTTTGCCTTTGTTCGTCCTGTGAATGAACAAGGGTTCGTTAATGGTGCAGAGTTAACGTTTCTGTGCCAAAAGAACACGGCAGCCACCCACGACGGAACTACAGGTGAAGTGTATGAAAAGTGTTCGCCGAGCAATTGTTGCCCAATGTTCCTGAAGGATCTATCCTAGTAATAGAGAAGCAAGCAAGCAAGCCTGTAGTTTAACGTGACCGTTAATCTCGAGATCATGAGCCACGGGACCTCCTTTTTACGTGGAATCCGAACCACAGGACATGGCATTTCCCTTCGAAAATCTCACATGCATTGACCGGGTAGTAATAGAGAATGTAGGCTGTCACAGCAGAGAAATATGTACCTTGCTTGCCACCATACCATACCACCACAACACAGTGAACTTAACCCCATCGAAATGGTATGGGCGCAAGTGAAGAACTATATAAAAATGAACAACGTCTCATTCAAGAAACAAGAAATGAATAATTTAATTTCGGCTGTATACCACCACTTGACCACACAAAATTGGGTAAATTACGTGGACCAAAATATATATTATTAATATTTATTATTAGACTATTATTTTATTATTATTATTATTATTATTATGTCATATTTTAATTTATTATAAGCTATGATATTCGAGAAAATGTAATATTATAACATGTTATAATATTATCATATTCATGAATAATTGAAAACTATAAATTATTATAATGTGTGCATTAAAATCGCGCTCTGGGCTTTGGTGTATCATATCTAAATATTGTACCGTCGTTCGCTGCAAGGCATGAAGTACAGTTATATACAACAAACAATTATTTTCGAAATTTCCCGAGTTTTGCTTAAAAGCACGCCTGTATACGAGTTATGTTACATCATGTGCCCGGCCTTGCAGAAATTTGTATATGCAGTAGATCTGGCATCAGCGCGCTCTATTTAATGCGTACTGTCTTTTAAGGTAGAGACGCTCTATAGACTGATTTTATGATATCTCCAACTGCCACAGGAAGTGAATGGTCATGCCTGTTTTGATCTCCAGTAACTTGTGACTTGTTATATTTACACCACGATGATTCGCCGTTTGGTCAGAGATAATGCTGTGGGTGAGAGTCAGTTGAAATTTTTGGGAAACAAATGTAGCCCACACAGCATGTCTCGTATTTTCCAAGGAATCCGCATTATTTCTGATTTTCAAGTCATAGTAACATTGAATAATGTCAATTTCTCGGTCAGTCAGTCTACCCTTTCCTGATAAAATATGCCCATCTTGCCTTTCTTGCCTTTCATACCCTTTCTCAGTTTTCTCAGACGGGCACGCATCCACTTCTGAACGTGTCCTACACATTGAAGCTTTTCAATATTAATGTCTCTCAACTCGAAAGCATGAAGCATTTCAGAATTATACAAGATAACTGAGGAGCGAAAGAAAACGGGGGTGTTGCGCATAATGCAGCATGCTTATTAAACGTCTATTTAAACTACTAGGAGGGTCGATAGACGTAATATTTTGCTTGGTTGCTTGATTTTTTTAAATTTTTTTCACCGAATTGGGCTAACACCTTTCCTTAAAGCCATGATTCTAGAAGCTGAAATGTACCGTCGTAATGCACAACAAATTTGTTCACGTGAGAAAACCTTACATGTGTGTAGAAGTCTGCCAGAAAGACACACTTTATCCTAAGCATGCGTCGTAAGACTTGGTAACCGCGCTCTGCACCAGCGGTGGAACCAGCTAGGCAGGAACGAGCATCTGCACTAAGTTCACATGACAAGTAGTGTCGAGCTATATCGGACAACGCCAAGCAAGACGTTTATACCTTTCACTCGAGCAACACACTACGTCCACGTGCACGCTTACACAACGTGGTCAAACATACGCAGAGCGAATGTCATAGAATTACTCGCATTATGGGAAATGAGTGAAATTACCAACAACATAATTGTTCAGAATGGTGTCTGCTCACATTAGTTGAATGGAAGTGTCTGAAATAAACGTAACTTAACATGTTTGCAATAAGTTCCTCGAAATCCCCATGACATTCTAGAAACCAAAGGCCTAAGACTACGTATAAATTTATGTGTGTAAATGGAAACCATATTGGTATTTATGAGTTGTGGGTGATCGATATAATATACTTCCTGTATTTTGGGTGTTGTTCGTCTTCCTCTCTTGACAAGTGAGTGTTCTTACTTTGTAAAAGAGTATTGCACTTTGAACATTGCAAAAATTAATATTTACATGTACACACCCGATTACACAGGTTTATAACCAATTCAGAGGCACCAACCTAATGAATGTAGTATGCTGGGACACTGACTGTGTTCGAGCAAACGAATATAAAAACAGACACAAGGTAACACAGTAAGTGACTATATTGTTCACCCATTCCGTGTGTGACGGTTACAACTACCCAATGTGTAGTTATTAACCAATGAACCCTCAGTGACCCGGGGAAAATACACAAAAGTAATACAAATTGATAACTCAGAAGAATTCTGCGTGCTTGTGTTTATCACTCACTCACGTCCTATTAGAATTCTAGCCAACTCCATCTCGCCTTTTCCAAGGTCATTGCACATTTAAATATCAGAAGAGTCACTCTGAAACATGGCTTTGTGCGCGCAAACACCTCACTACAATTGAAGGTGATTCATGGATATTCTGCTGAGTATTCAATTCTTTATCTGGACAGAGGTAAGAGCCCAGTTGCAGATTCAGTTGATCAGACCAGCCCAAATACCACTTCTAGTTTATACATTTTGCACTCTCAAATATCACAGGTACCTGATACAATATAGAACTTGGTACAGTGTGTAAGATTGTTACTGAATTATCGTTCAAACTTGGACTAGTTTATCTTTGAGTCTCTGAGTGAAGTCACTGGAACTTTTAACTGTGCGAGTGTGTAAGATATCCACCGATAGACTGCTGTCATGATTGATTATTATGTTTACCTACCATCCACGGTCCAAACATCACGCATTACCAAATAACTCCCTCTGATCGAATTATTCCTTCATTCCTAGCAAAGCCATGAGGCTGATTGTCTAAGACAATCACAAAGCGACCCTGAAAATCACCGCAGGACGGTAACCCCATACAAAACGACGTTGTTGTTGATGTTTCATTTCTGTTGTTTAACATCGTACTTGTACTTGGGAGTGTGGGTAATTTTGTCTCATAACCAGTGTTGTAATGATTGCTGTATTAGTGTGTGCATTTGCATTTCAGGAGAGGATTGGGAAGGAAGAGGCATGGGCCTTAGGTTAAGAACCAGCCGACATTCACCTGAAAAAGAAGTGGGGACCACGATTAACTACTTCCAGGATAGCTGAGATGAGAATCGAAACCATCTCTTCTTAGATTTGCCTCACGAGGCTGAGTGTGCCCCGTTCCAGTCCTCAGACCAGAATTAAATTTCTTGTCGGAGACGGGAATCGCACCCAGACCTCCGGGGCGAGACCCTAGAATGTTAGCGGCTACACCAGGAAGTGGTCTTACGAACAGACAGCATTGCAATGTTTATTCATATTGATTTGGAATCAACATAATACGAAAACTAACCTTTAAAAGCACCCCCGCGGCGTAGCGTTGGAGATTAAATTCCGCACCACGACTGTGACAGGGAGGTGAAGCAAGTGCTGAGATCGGCGGTTTGAATTCCGGCGTTGACTGAGGCTATACTGAATGTAGTTTATCATTGGCTTTTCCACACTCCATCCAAGCAAATTACGATATGGTACTGTACCCGTTCGTCCTGGGGATGCGATGACCCATCTGCTATTACATCGCATTCCTGGATTTCCAGGACAGAGCGGAGTTAAATGAACACCTAGTCAAATAAGGAATGTGTCGGAAATTCAGTTGAAATATCTCAAAAGCAGAGGGTAACACGAGATAAAGTATCTCCAGGGTCGTTACGGGTTTAAATTTAATTTTAAAAAATACAAATATAAATGGGCGCCATCAAATGAATCCCTAGCAAACCACATCCTTCCTGGTTAAGCCTTAATTAAGACAAGGAAAGAAGTAGGAAAATCACATCATCATCAGATTACAACTAAGATAAAAACAAATTTATTCAACTTTGATAGTCAGACAGACATATTAAACACTCATCCTACCTGAGAGCATGGCCGAATGCCAACGTTAAATTGTCATTGTCCAGAAAATCGAACCATCTCTATTCTACTCAAATTGTATTTAATCCACATAAAATAGGAAAAATATCTAAAGTTCTCTTGGGTTCTCAGGATCACCGTAGCACTATGTCTTTGCGTCACTGACATTCGTGATAACTGAGACCTAACTTCTCTTTAAATTAACATCATGAATGTGGATGTAAAAATAGTATTAATCTGTCTAAACATACATATTATAATCACATATTTAAATATCACATAATTTATGGATTGCATGGCATTATTCAAATGCTGAATGTTAGTAAAATGCTCCTAAACATCGAATAATTAATTTACACTATTTACACTGTCATTAATAATTGCTTGTTTGTGAATCACAGAAAATCCACTACTCATTGGTTATAATCATCATCATCATCAAAATTAAATATTTCTCACATTAGTTCTCATCTCAAAATTCAATATATTCATGTCAGAATAATTAATTCATTATTATAAAATCATTTAAATGAATATTATAATCATCAATTCTTTATGCTCTCTAATTATTCACACACTCTCCTTTCATCATCTCCTTCAGATTAAATCATCTTAAATCATCAATATAAATTGTTTAATTCATCCCCTCAAGTTGCAATTCTTCAAATCATATCTCAATTAAATTTATTTAAATCCATTTAAATGTATTAATCATCAGCTTCTTTAATTAATTATCACCTTCTAATTCAGTTATTCATCATCTATTTAATCATCTATTAATTTATTTAAATCAGCTTATTTATTCAATCTTCAATTCATCCATTTATTTAATTCATTGATCTATTCCAAAATTTAATTTATCAATTCATTTAAATTTTATTCTTCTTGTTATTTAGATTTTTATTATTTCATCTAGTCATTCTGATTTTTATTTCATTAGGTCAGATCATTAAAATGCTTAAATTTTAGATTATTATTTCATTAATTATTATTATCAGAAAATCTTGTATTATCAACATGATTCATTTGTTTAATTTCCTAACAAATTGTTTAATATGGGTTATAGAACGTTGTCTTACAGTTTTATCACTTCCAAGTTATATCTCGTATTTAATTATCATGCCAAAAAAATATTATTGCCTTCACAAATTCACGTTGGATCTCACAATCCACTACTACATTATATATTCACACTTTATCAAATATCACATTTGAATACCACAATTATTCCACAAACTTCATAAATATTCAGCGCACAGCATGAATCTCAAAAATTATGCTAGACTGGGTTCGACAACCTCATGTCTGCTTCAAAATACATTAGCAATATTGCAACTTCCACTTGGCAACTTCCACAAAATGCCTATCACAAACTTCACTTAATCACATTGCATGATCTACAAAAAAATATAACTGGCTTCAAATTATCAACGCACACAATTTCCAATAACTGTAATTAATCTGATCACATCTAGACAACTTCTTAAACAATTAGGAAAAATATTACCTTAGTAATCGAAATCAAATTCAAGATCTGCTTTCAAATAGCATAAATTCTCTCAAAATTCTCATAATTCACTTCACAGAAAAACACCAATGTGCTATAATCTCTCACATAGAAATATGCAATATTGATCTGCCTCAAAATAAATCTGGCCATTAATGATTCATCTTACAAGATTCAATTACTTTAAATCCTTCTCAAAGGTATCAAATTCAACCATAAAAATTATCAAAAGCATCAGCTGTATCAGCTGTTAAACTGAAAGTACTCTCAAATGAGTATAGCAACAAAATATTGGATTGGCAAACAAGAATTACAAAATGTAACCCTGCTGACATTTATTTTTAATTTATTTAATAAAATTCGACTGATATGTGACTAGTAGTTTCTTGTTTGATCCTCTTACAATCTCAAGTACACTCGGATGATAAAAATGAGTTCCTCAATGGCAAGTAAGATGAGTATCCACCACACAATCGTATAAATTCGAAAGGCCTTGCCCCGTCGTCTAACATGATAATGCCCTGAACGATGGGTAAAGATGTGTACCACCACACAATCGCCTAAAGCGAAAGGCCCCATCTCGTCGTCTGATGAGTGAATGTACCAGATTGGAATCAACAAGTCTCTAGTTGTCACATAAAAGCGATATTCATTCACTTGAGTGAATAACATCATAATATCTCCAAATAATCCAATGGAAAAAATCCCAACTGATGAATAATACACACTCGCTAGTATGCAATGAACTGACGAAGTAATTTAAATAATCCAATTGCAGATCACGAGTACGAAATACTCGCCACAAAAAAATAACTATCCAAGAAAACTATCCTTACTGGAAAATGTCTAAAAGACCAAACATCTGCTTAATAAAGCCAACCAATGGTGAGAACTTCGTATAATGGTGCCTGCCATATCATATGGTAACGCCATATTCTAGCAAAATTTGGAGCAAATAATGTCTAAGCCATGTCCAAATAATTGTAGAACTCCTACTAGAAAAATATATACATGTATGCCCAGTGTTCATGAAAATATCATATCAGAAAGTCATAACTCTTACAGTACCTTCTCATATCAGCTGTTAATATATTTCAAAGATCGTCGATTACCCTCGTGTGTAATAAATTTCTCGAAAGATCGACGTGAATATCGTATCACCCCCGCGATAACGATTGCCTTCATATCCCAAGTGAATCAGCTGTTAAACCTCCTCTTCTTCAGGAATCGAATCCATCGCTCTGTGGTGCCATCGCGTCTCTGTCTTCGTTTACTCCGACATGATGAACTGCATGTTATCCATAGCGGATACTGTCCAAAATCTTACGTAAAAGTTCATAAAAGTAGCCTACCCCATGTTCTTTTTCCAAGTTACGCCACTGTCCCATACAATGTTCGGTTTGCTTGTTAAAAGTTCAATCTCCACAGCGGTTAAGTCTCACTTGCAGAAAATAAATTTTATTTATGAGAGTGTATACGTTTTTGAAACACCCTGTAGCTGTGTTCGTACTCGATATTTTATGATAATTCATGAAAAAGAATTCTATTAATGCACGTGCCAATGTTCATAAGTGCATATGTATGTCTACCCCTTATTATTCCCGTTTTCCAACGGGGTCGGGGATGATATGCGATGGAAGTCTTTGTGGCGGATGATTTTTACGGCCGGATGCCCTTCCTGCCACCAACCTCATGAGAGGAGTTAATGAAGGATGAAATGAATGATAGTGAATGAAACTGGGCAAGGATGTGGAAGGAAGCGGCCGTGGCCTGTCAGAAGGTACCGTCCTAGTATTTGCCTGGAGTTGAAAATGGGAAACCACGGAAAACCATTTCAAGGACAGCCGACGGTGGGGCTCGAACCCACGCGTCTACCGAGTCAGCAGAGAGCTTGACCCCATGGCCTAACGCAGCGCTTTAGCGAGCGCAGCCACTACTGTCGGTTCATAAGTGCATATAATTGTAACATTTCGTTTGCTTAAAAGCGTTAATGTTGTTTGGACCCCATGGTCGCTCTTCATGTTCCGTTATGAAATGCATAGTCGTAATGTCATTTGAATATCTAAGTTCATTTGAAGTTCACAATTGCAGTATATTATAACTATCTGCCTGCACAATTCTATTACTGAATACAAGTCCCAACTCAATGTTGTAACTGAATGTTGAAATGAAGTTCAGCTTCTTTAATGTTGCCTGCGCATAAAAGTCGGAAACAGCCCGCTCGGATCTACTGCACTGTTCCAGAATGATCTACGCTTAAAGCCGGCCTCGTCATGCCGCTTTGCTATACTGTTCTGCGTTACAAAATGCAGCTCGAAATAAAGTTCTCAATCTCGTATTATAATGCTGTTCTGACCCCGACCTCTCTCCTGCTTCCACGGCCCGCACAGCTTGCCTCCTAACCGGTCCTCGCCGTCTACCGTGCGTTGCTCGCCTTGGCTCACTGACCTACTTCCTGCTCTCTGCCTGGTGAAGCAATACTGTCGCCTTCACTTTACGTAACAAGTGCTGTGCACCGCTCAGCTTTGCCGTACGTTCTGCGCATGTGTACCACTTAGCCCTGACGACTGAACTCGACTGATGTCTCTAGACTGCATTGACCAGCTCCTACCTGGCGCTGTCACGTGATGCTCCCCCACCTTTTGCGGTCGTGCGTCACAAGTATAATCTCGACCACCATCATCTCGGCCATTAAGTTATACAATAACTTAAGGGATTATCTGTCTTTCTTCAGGTTATTATCACAGATAATGCTTGACATTTCTTCTCTTCTGAGATGATATAATACTATGTTCCATTATAGATCTTAATAAAACTTTAATATTCCTCCCATAATTCCATCTGCTTGACTGGTAGTGCCCTCTTGATCCTTGGCCTTCTACGTCATTTCCTAACATTCTTCTCGACTCGATGTGAGCGCTATCTTTACAACTTTTCCCATAAATCTCAACTACGGCTCAATGTCAGCTGGCGTAGCCGATAGCCTCAACTAGGTATCGGGTACAGTACTGTACCCGAATTCCTCACAGCCAACACCTCTTATCCGCTGAGATGGTAAGGATTGCAGAGACGTTGATACCCAGCTAGATAAACCAACTCTTCCCTACTAGGTGAATAACTAGGAAACTCTCGGTGCATGCCGGTCATACGACAGTACTACTAACCATGTAGGCCTACATACAAGATCCTAATGATCAAAAATTGATAGACAAGAATATCGGATCTCGAGGGTGAACGGTTTTAAAGTCGAAGTGGGCGCCAGCATCTAACTAGTAGTACTATCGCATGTCGATTACCAAATGAAAATATTATCAGTTTCCATAAAAACGGACAAGCAAACTAAAACAGTGGTTGTAAATTTATTCAACAATGGCCACTACTTAACATGTCCCTGACACAAATTAAAATTCAAAACAAATATAAAATTTAAATTAAATAGGATATATCTTCTATCTGTGGATGATTCCTATGTAGAAGGAATGCGGACTACAACTAAGTCCTCCTCACTCATATTCAACTGTTACATGAAAAATACCTATCATATTTAAATTCTTAAAACTTGTCAGTGTCTTGTGACACAGCTTGCAGCAATCAGCTGTTACTCGTGATATCAATCTCTTCAATAACGTTATTTACAGTTCTCACCCTACATAATGCACTTATTTCAACTTCGTTAGTTCAACAAACAAATCTAAAATTAAATTATTAAATTATTATTATTATATTACAAATATTTACATAATTTACATCAGCGCGTCCAGCACAATATTTAGCTTAGATCTCTGCAAGATCTGCCTAATTCTTTCTCTCTCCTTCGTTCTCTTTCTTAAAAAGTATTTCTCTAGATTAAATTCACAACTTAATAGTTTTACCTTCTCTGAAATTTTATGTCATATCCAAGTGAACCTTCATAGCGAGCAATTAAGCTAAATACAGCTCTCTTTTTCCATATTCAATTAATAAATACGACAACTTTTGAAATACTATGCAAGACTATCCCATATAACACTAATACACACTCGTAGTTCGTGGCATTAATCCTCACTAATATATTCATCTCAATAATACACATATTCCTTCCATAAACATCATGTACAACCTGTACAGAATGTTGCCTCGTTGCACTATACTTTATACCTTCTCATTTAGTGAACAAGTCATTGATATAGCGTCTAAAATACGCTCACATTTCATAACACAATCTTTTCCTTACGACGATGAAGCACGGCATTGCTGAAATAAAAACCCATCTCTATACATTCTCACAATGTATGAGATTCTGTGATCCTACTCAATAAACACCAAATGGGATATATCTTTCATGATGCACACTACAAAAATCCTCCTAACCGTCATTATCTTCGTGCCTATATAATACATTACTTGTTCCTTTCACATTACTTATCGTTCCTCTACAACTTTCTACACTCCCTGTAGTTACATTTTTACGCTTGCTTCTTTCATACTTCATATTCAACCATGTTACAATAAAAATAAAAATACAAACCTCCTGAGATTATAGTCTGCATGTATTCGTTCGATATAAATAATAATAATAACATATCCTCCCTTCCAGGCAATAATCCTTGACTTTAAATTCTTATTTACTCATTTCAACTTCATCATGACAGCAGGTTGATATACAAATCACCTTGTCTTTCATACTTCGCATTGTACAACTTCATGAAACATCATTACATTCATGTTAACTCTAGCAATGAGTTATTTACTCTGGAGGTATCACTTTTGACTTACACGTCAATAATGTGATCTTATTTCCATATTTTTCGTATTAATTACATTTGTAATGTGACATGGTCTTATTCCCTTTAATATTGAGTAATATCTTAAAATACTTCTTCAAAGTACATGTGCCAAGTATTTATAATCGTTCCAAACTCATTTCAAAAAAGTATTAAAATTACCACATATTTTATAAATTCGTTCTAACAATTCTTTCGATCAACGCAATCTATCAACATATTTTATTAGCGTATTTTATCAATACATAGGCTACTATCGAGGCATTCCACTCTCGTAAAACGGATTCGTTAAAATCGAACAGTTATCAAATATACTTGCAAAAATTTTCTAACATCAATAAAATCCAAAATATTATTAATAAACGTCAAAAACGATACACGCTGACGTCTAAGAATTACCTTTAATATTTACATAAAACTGACAACTTAATAACGTGAGTTATAATTGGTTACAATTAAATATGTTGGTCACAACTGAAATATCACCAAAATATGGTAAACTACTAAATATAGGACAAACTTTTCTCTACCTTAAACTGTGCTGTTCTTGCGATAACCTGGGCTCTTAGTTGAGTGTTGAGCGGCTGCATTCCAATGACGCATGACTGGGATTGTCGCTCGTGACGTGATGAACGGTGCGTGCCTTTTGCAAGCGAGCATCTGGACTGACACGCTTCTCCCCGCTGGCGGTCTCGACTGCTGGTATCGGCTCGGCTCAGATTTTCTTTCTTCTCGACTAAACAGTCTTGAGTCTCGTTCATTTCCGAGCTAGAAAGCTCTGTCGAATAGGCTACTCTCTTCTAACGGCTGCTCTCTCGTAGTTATGCATTGTATCATCAGCTGAAGTGTTTGTCTTATGAGATTTCCTAGGTGATATTGAAAACTCATTTAGTTGCGATATTGGTGACTTCAGATTTCTGAAGTTGGTGTTGCAGTGGTAATCCGTGATAGCCATAGTTGTCTGGTCCTCTCTGGATTCCACCTCACTGAATGTAGATTAGCTTCCTTCCATAATTTAGTTACTCATGACGACTTCAAATGTAGATTTTGAATATAGTTGTCCCCTCTGACTCGAGTGTGAAATCATCGTGAATTGTTTCTTAACACGCAGTAGAAGTTTACTCGATACAATGTCGAATACTTTGTAGTACTTTTGTAGAATAATTGTAGTACTATTTGTTGAAGTTCTGTAGAATATCTCGTTTCTTATAAGCGTTGTTATAAATTGTAATTGTAGTTGCAAATTCTCAATGTTATACTATCGTGTTCTTTCACGGGCAATGTCTCTCCTCGTTGAGTACAAATGATGGCTCTCCCTCGGCCAAAATATTCTTCTTCCGTCGCTCTCAATCTATGCAGTAATATTCGTCGGAATAAATGTGAACTCGGTCTTGACTCGGCCACTCTAAGTAAAGCAATGAAACTCCTTCTCCTCTGCTGCTAAGCTCCTGGGTCCAAATAAGGCGTTCCTAGCCTCGCACACATTTTAATTTCTCTTATTTACAAATATCTCCTCTCGTAGCTATTAATGTCAAATTTCGTTTCGATAAATACATTTTATTTCTTATCCTCTTGATATTAGTGTGGTTTAATTATTTATAATCTCCATTTTAAAATATAATAATATTTTATTCCTCAGATTGATGAAGTAATCTGATTGGCTGTCAAGTTGTCATGCAGATTTCATTGTTCTTGACATGGAAATTAGTGACTTGTGCCAATGTCCCTCTGTCTTACAAAAACGTGTCGCTTGCAAATCCCTTTGTTGGTGAGAGTTCGGCTGACAGAAACCGGTTCTAGACTGGCTAACTTGTAAATTGGTCATAATCCAGCTTCAATAAATTAGATTCTCCCTTGGTTAAAATAAAATTCACAGAATCATTTCCATTCGTGCTTTTAATAAATGCTGTAATTTCCTCCTACAACTCGTAGATAGCTTTCACTAACATCACAGAATAGCCTACTTGTGTGTATAAAAATTTGTTCAGACTTCTTCTTTATTTCCAAGCATAAAATTTTCACGCGAGACAGTTCGCTCCTTGCCTCATGCATTTTCTCACAGATACTAAATTCGAGTTCAGTACCTTACTTCAAGTTCCGCTCTTAAAGAACGGTGAATGGAAATATATTGCAATAGGAACGCCTTTTAACATAGTGTGCGACTACCTCTTGGTGTACCGGCTGTCGTTCTTGGCTGTTGCCCCAGAGTTCCGGGTTCAATTCCCGGTTCCACCAAGAAATTTTAATTCTGGTGTGAGCGCTGGAACGGGGTCCATTCAGCTAAACTGATCCTCCACCTCCCTCTGAGCTGCATGGATATTGATTGACCTCATATTTTCTTTTTCTTTACGAAGACTATTTCTTCTGAACTTATGTTTTCTCTTAGAAGAGGTTTCAATGATACGCAGACCCATGAGAGAACTTACAACCCCTCTTTTAACTACTACCCCCCCTCCCCTTCCCGATAATATTAAAAAAGCAAAAGAATGTCGATCATGTTTCTGTTCGATTCTAGCAAGGAGCAGTCCTGTGAAGTTTTTATTTATAACTATAGGGGCTTCGTCGTAAAAATCCTATATTTTCAACTCCTTTTTTAACCCTCAGAAATACGATCTCCTGAAATCTTGTGCTATACCTTGCGAATATAAAGGAACCTCCTTCCTAAATTATAAGCTTTAACGTGTAGAGGTATCATATATAACGCAAAGTTAGCGAGTGAGCAATGTTCTCCCTTTATATTTGGAGAAGAAAGGGATATTCGATACAAAATTCCTAATACTATCACAGCAACCATGACTTGATTAAATTAAAATACTGGAAATTAACTGACATTTCTCCATGGAAGAATTATGCAACGCAGGATAGATAAATCTCGGTTGCGTGCATTACTTAACTGTTCCAATGACACTGACTAACGGACTGTCATAACCTCCTCACAGCTAAAAGCTAATCTTCCATCAGAACTAACTGTTGCTGCCTCGGAATATTGAGAAGCCAAGAGTGAGAAAATTTCTAGCGATATTCTCAGCCTATATTCATTTATGAAATACAGTCTTATGAGAACACCTTTTGTCCGTGTGTGTGTCCCTAATAAAATCTAAACGGCTGGAGCGATTTCAGAAACAAGGCAAGAATTTACTACTACCTCGTCCGTGCTTCTCATATTTTATTTAGTATCACCAATCCAACATGGCGGCAGCGCAAATTATTTTATCGGCATTTGATATCTCCGAAACTCTCAGTGGTATCAACCTGAAATTTTGTATGGTGATAGAGATCGCTATGGTAACTCCATTTATGCTATTTCCGAAAACCTGATAATTACAAAACCAACATGGTGGCCTTGCAAAATACAAATATTAAGATCGACTTTACACGCGATTTAATAACCCGCGTGCAATGAAACCTAGTATGATGCATCTTGTTTCTGCCAAGCCCAGTATATCCAGTTTTCTTCTCTCCATCACATCTACAATCTCCTCCACCTTTCCTGTCAGGGTCTGTATGTTTAATGTCCCAACTCGTAGTCCATTAGCATATCCGGGTCGTCGTCGTTTGCATCCGTACTTTCCGAGGCCTGTTCCTGTTCTGAAAGGAAATATGATATCCACTACTGGCTTGCTAGGCCTATCGTAGCTTCACCATTGCCCCGTCAGCCGTCACTTTTCAGGGTTCCCATAGAGCCTTCACAGCTACCGCAGCGGTCCCGGGGCACACAAAGTCCCCACTGTACTTCACCCCTACAGGCAATCCCCTACTTCATGCTGTTGCCCGTCTCCCACCACGTGGAGGAGGGGTTGGACTTGTGGGAGACAGTATGAAGTAGTGTGAATGTAAAATGGCCGATCTTGTTCAAATGTACACGACCAATAATGTGTGACGGGATTTTGGCAAGCGAATAAACCGAACACGTCTTGAAGTAGTTTTAAGTATAAAAACTGCATTTAAACATAAGATTACATAAGATGAGATTGAACACCACTTGACGTGACATAACTTGACACAAAACTGTAACTGATCGTCTTCCTTTCTCTCGACTTCCCCTTGACTCTTCTACGCGGCGCCACCGGGCCTTGTCGAGGCTGGCGGGAAACCCAAAAACTTTCATTATTTTCCGATTCCCACAATAATGCTTTATTTACGTTAAAAGTAATTATTTCCGGTGCAGCAGTGGCAATTGAAATTGTGAAATGACTCCCAACAACTCCAAGAAAGGTATGTAAATCATAAATAATATATTTTCAATAATCTACCTTGTTAAAAGTTACCAAAAGGGATGTTCTCCTACTCTGGAGAATTAAAATTTTATCAACAGCATAGAATCATTCATAATAGGTCACCAATTTAGATGGATTGGTCATGTCCTTCGGATGGATGATGTGAGATTACCTCGTCAAGTGCTATATGGTGAGTTATGCTATGGCACCAGACCTCATGGTGGTCCTAGGAGGCGCTACAAGGACGAATTTAAGCAGACCCTGAAATTGACAGGTCTTGATTCACAAACCTGGGACATGCTGGCTGAAGACCGCTCAACTTGGCGCCGTACCATCTCGGATACTGTAAAGACGTTTGAAAGGGATCGACGCACACATGAAGAGGCCAAGCGTCAAGCTAGGAAACTTCGAGCAGCCCAACCACGTCCTCCTCCAGCAATACTATGCGACTTGTGTGGACGCTTGTTCTATGCCAGGATTGGACTCTTTAGTCACCGTAAACACATCCAAAAACTGGACTGAAGGAAGAAGATTTATGCTCGGATACGAGTTAAAGCTGATGATGAATATTTTATCTTTTGGGGGGACATTATCAATTTTAACCTTCACCCAAATTTTTCTAGAAAGGTTCACTTACTCTGGAGCGCCACCTTACGTGTAAAAGGAAAACGTATTCAAGGTGGGCAATAGGCAGACTGAAAAAGAAGGATGTAAATGAAAGATTCAAGAAGAGTTTAAAGGAAGGACTAATGAAAAACCATACACAAGTAATCAAATTCACAGTTAAAACATAATCTCAAATCAATGAAAGGAGGCAATAATAAACGTTTCCCCGTCGTGTGACAAACTACAAATCCGTCAAGAATTTGATCGAAAACCAAATACTGTATTTGTTCGCATATAACTCGCACTTTTCTGACCGAAAATAAGTGTGGAAATTTTCGGTGCGAGATATATGCGGGGATTTGTGAGGGAAATACCTTATTCCTGAAAAAACTTAAAATTTGCATTATTGAAACAACTGCCATCGCTGCTGCCAATCTCCGAGCTACTCTTGCGTGCATAATCTTCCCGTACTGCATCATCCTAACTTCTGTCTAATGCATTTGTGATGCCAGTCTTCAAGAAGCTCTTAATAACATCTGTCAACACCATAACCCCATACCCCTATATCCAATCATGCAAGAGGTCAACTGACGGCATTCTTTATTTTGTCTTCTCTCGTCAGCTTTTCGTGGATAACAATATCAGATCGTGACGTGTTCTAGCCTAGCAATTGCTTATTTAGCATGTGGAGTGCCAACAAAACAGCCGACGATCACACCCTGTATTGCTGTTTTACTGCGTCGCCACATTTGAAAACACCTTACGTGTCTGGTTATTCGTTTCTAGCGCGTCTTTCTGTTGACGCCAGTAGCGAATATGAAATTCATTCACAATGAATTCTCGACCGGCAGCTCTATTACCATCGTCGTCTGTGTATTTGATCACTTTTAGTTTAAATCCAGCCGTATAACTTCCGCTTTTTTACATAATTAAAAGATCGATTTCCACAAGAAAACAATCACACTTAACTGAGAAACAAAATTGAACGGGAAGACAATACTGGTTGGCCTACTTGTCGACAATGCAACAGACGGACAACAAACACAGTGAAAGGAAGGAAAGCACCGCCATAAAAAGGAACAATAACATCGCGGGCAAGACGTGTTTTAAAATTACTACGATCATCTTTATTACGGCGTAGGAAATTAATGCGAGATATATGCGAGGAATACATTTTCCTGCAATTTCCAATTTAAAAAATGGGGTGCAATATATATGTGAGCAAATACGGTATGAAGTGTGTGGATGTAGCCAGGAGGTTAAAGATTCCTCCGTCAACATTAAATACAATTGTCAGCATATGTAAACTGATTACGACTGCTTTTTAAGAAGGGAAAAGTGCTCAAAGAAAAGGTAATCGCCAGGGTCAGTTTCCAGAATTAGAAGAAGCTGATCTAAAGTGGTTTGTGCAAGCGCGAGCTTCAAATGTGCCGGTAGACGGTACTGTGGTTCAAGTTCAGGCGGCACTTATTGCACAGAAGATTCATTTTTACGTTGTTATTTATTCTCCCTGTTATTTACTGAAAAACCTATGTTTATGTTGTGACTGTAGTAGCGCATTAACTAATTCTTAAGGTGGGCAATTTCACGTGCCCATCTATGACTCACTTTTTAAAATTATTTTACACGTTGTAAATACAGTATAGAGTTTTCTGCAGTACGTTTTCCCGCTTTTGACGTCCAATTATTTTAGTCCCTTCATAAATGCAGTAACGAAGTTCGACTGTATGCCTTGTACATTTTTGGTAATTTGAATTAACAAAATCACAGTAACTAACCTCAAACACCAGGAAACTCTCATTATTGCAAGTACTCTTTTTTAGGAAAAATAATGTAAAAGGAATATATGGTTTTGCACTGGTAATCATCGATATGTATTTGCATTTTTCCGATATTTGTCACCCGTTTGCAGTAAGAGTTGTCACGTGTTGTTTTACTTATATGTGTCTAAAATGCATATACTCTAGTGATTTCTGGATAGTATAAAAGCAAAATAAAATGACATTGAAAATGTAACCATTCAAGTCATAGCTGGACATCGAATCGTCAGTCCCGGTTAATGGGGTTTATGGAACCAATAAGAGGCACATTGAAGCAATAGTTATGACAACATCAAAGAATATCAAAAAGCCACATTCTACCATCTGAAATTCTGCAGAGAATTGGTAATGGAACCACAAAATGGACCAGTTCGTATGTAAATGGTCATTTATTTGTATACTGTTGTCATAAGTTGGTAAACAAAGTAGATATTTATTTCATATGGACGTTATTGTGCGATGGACATTATGAAGAATGACATTTTAACTGCTAATTGACCCAGCAATGTAGCTAAGCATAGCTACATGCTCAGATTAAAGGTTCATATCCGAGCATTGACTGCAGCCATCTTGAGTGTGGCTTTGCCCTTATTTTTCCATATTCACTCTGTCCAGATGTTGGGATAGTACCTTTCTTTAAGTCTAGGGACATCTACGCCAATCACAAATTGCCACGATAACATAGATTATCAGACAAATGTCATACACAGGTACACAGCCATAATGGCCAAAGATGTCCTAAGTCCCAAATTGAAGTAACAACAACAAGCTTCATTTATTTTTATAAAATTATTTTACTAAACACAGTATAGATTAGCTAAAATATAGCAACTTGAGAGGCTTAAAATATAAACACTTCGTTTAGAGTTTTTCTTGATAAAAACTTTTAAATTTGTCAGTACTGTGGTGGTCCTATTGCACTATATTTTTAGACAAACTGATTGACATCGGTTGCACTCCTTCATATTGGTCGATGTTTGCCTTAGTTGTGATTCCCAAAGGTTATGTATAAAATAAACCTACGTAATGTCTTTAATTTATAATGTCTGCTTTGAGGTTTTGTGGGTATCTACCGACCTACCTAGAGATCTCGGGTTCGAATCCGGGACGGGGTAGATACTTTTGCTACCAGATTATCATTTTAAATTTTGTAAATATTGTCAATTCAAATTACAGTACAGTAAGTATATAGTTAGTTTTAGTTGTAAGTATGAAGTTAATTTGTTTATTAGATATATGTCATTGTTCTATTAGACTGTGGTGTGTGAGTGTGCTGGTGAGGGTGCATGTGAGCGGGCCTGGTGACAGACTGTTTTAGTGGTAGTATTTGTTGTTGGTGAAACTTTAGTTTTTTTTTTTCTTTAGTAGAATTTTGGCATTTAATTGTTAGTAGAAGGTTAGTATTTTGTAGTAGAATTGCTCTTTACTTATTCTGAAAGGGAGTAGCAGCCTTTCAGAATAAATCAATTCTTTGCTAGTCTAATAGACGGTTAAGATATTGATAATATAAGCCAACTAATGGCTACACTGCGTTCTGCTGCACGGCTGAAAGCAACGGGAAACTACAGCCGTAATGCTATTCCCGAGGATATGCACCTCTATATGCATAATTACATGTGATGATGGCCTCCTCCCTTGTAAAATTTCAATCCGGAGGTAAACTAGTCCCCCGTTCGGATCTCCGGGTGGGGACTACTCAAGAGGGGGTTAACATCACAGAAGTGACAAAGAGGAAATCTGACATTCTACGGATCGGAGCGTGGAATGTTAGAAGTCTGCTAGGAAGTGGAAAGTTAGAAAACTTAGAAAGGGAAATGGATAGGTTGAGGTTGGATTTGGTTGGGATTAGTGAAATGCGCTGGCAGGAAGAACAGGACTTTTGGTCAGGAGACTATAGGGTCATTAGCACTAAATCAAACAATGGCCAAGCAGGAGTTGGTCTCATATTGAGTAGGAAATTTGGACAGCGGGTGGAATATTATGAGCAATACAGTGAACGGATTATTGTAGCAAAAATCAATACTAAACCTACGTGCACCACAGTGGTACGAGTCTATATGCCTACCAGTCAAGCTGATGATGAGGATGTTGAAAAGGTCTACGAAGAAATAGATGACATTCTGAGGTATATCAAAGGTGATGAAAATGTTATAGTAATGGGAGATTGGAATGCTGTGGTAGGAAAAGGGAGGGAAGGGAAGATAGTAGGAGATTTCGGATTAGGTGAAAGGAATGATCGAGGAAGCAGGCTGATGGAATTCTGCACCAAACATGAGTTGATCATAGCTAACACCTTATTCAATAACCACAATAGAAGAATATACACATGGATGAGACCAGGAGATACAGGGCGTTACCAAATCGACTTCATTATGGTCAAGCAGAGGTGTCGAAACCAGATTTTGGATTGTAAAACAGATCCTGGTGCTGACATAAACTCTGACCACAATCTGGTTGTAATGAAATGCAGATTAAAATTGAAGAAACTGAAGAAAAGTCTAAAGCCAAAAAGGTGGGCAATAGACAGACTGAAAGTAATGGATGTGAACGAAAGATTCAAGAAGAGTATAAAGGAAGGACTAATCAAAACTCCTAAACAAACTTCAATTGCAGACAAATGGGCACTTTTGAAGAATGAAATAACAAAATCGGCAGAAGAAAACATTGGTAGGAAAGAAAGAATAGGTAGAAAACCGTGGATCACTCAGGATATACTAGAATTGATGGATGAAAGGCGGAGACACAAGAATCTAAGAGATGAAGAGGGGAAAGCAGAATACAGACGTCTGAGAAATGAGGTTAACAAGAAGTGCAAGGAAGCGAAAGAAGAATGGTTGAAAGAGAAATGTACAGGTATAGAAAAGTGTCTGAAATTAGAAAAAGTAGGCACAGCTTATCGAAGGATTAAGAATACTTTTGGGGAAAAGAAGATTAAGTGCTGTAATATTAGGGACACAAATGGAAAGCCTCTAACAGATAGGGAAGAAAAGGTTGAGAGATGGAAAGCTTAAATAGAGTGCTTGTATAAGGGAAAGGAGATTGAGAATCATGTAATGGAAAGGGAGAAGGAAATTGATGAGGATGCAAAAGGAGATTTAATATTGAGATCAGAATTTGACAGAGCATTAGAGGACTTAGGCAGGAACAAAGCACCAGGCATGGATGATATACCGATTGAGTTGCTACGCTGCATAGGAGATGAAGGTCTGATCAGGTTATTTCACTTGGTGTGTAGGATTTATGAGACAGGTGAGGTACCCCCTGATTTCAAGAAGAATGTTATCATCCCTATACCAAAGAAAGTGGGAGCTGACAGATGTGAAGATTACCGTACAATCAGCTTGATTACTCATGCTTCAAAGACCCTGTCTAGAATAATTTACAAGAGGATTGAAAGCCAGATAGAAACGGAGTTGGGTGAAGACCAGTTTGGTTTCAGGAGAAATGTAGGAACAAGGGAAGCTGTACTAAGTCTTAGGCTGATTTTGGAAGGTAGAATAAGGAAAGATAAGAGAACGTTCATGGCATTTGTAGACTTAGAAAAGGCTTTTGATAACGTTGATTGGACTAAATTGTTTGACATTTTGAAATCTATTGGAATAAAGTACAAGGATAGGAGGGTGATATACAATCTATACAGAAACCAGACAGCAGTCATTCGAGCTGAAGGATATGAGAGAGAAGCTGGTATTATGAAAGGTGTAAGGCAAGGCTGCAACTTATCACCCATACTTTTCAATCTTTACATTGAACAAGCAATGAAGGAAATTGTAGAAAAATGTAAACTGGGAGTGAAGATTCAAGGAGAAATAATTTCAACTCTGAGATTTGGGGATGACATCGCCATCTTGGCCGACACACCTGAGGATTTGAATGAGTTTTTGAATGGTATGGACTCCGTCTTACGGAATGAATACATGATGAAAATTTATAAATATAAAACAAAAATACTGGAATGCAGCCGAAATAAATCAGAAACCTCTATGGATATCAAATTGGCAGGTGAAAAGCTGAAGGAAGTAGGAGACTTCTGTTACTTAGGAAGCAGAATAACCAGTGATGGACGAAGCAAAGAGGATATAAAAAGTAGGTTGGCTCAGGCAAGGAAAGCCTTTCTACAAAAAAGGAATCTGTTGACATCAGATATAGATTTAGGTATTAGGAAGTCATTTTTGAAAGCCTTTGTCTGGAGCTTGGCGCTCTATGGAAGTGAAACTTGGACTATTGGTGCAGCAGAAAAGAGGAGAATTGAAGCATTTGAAATGTGGTGTTACAGGAGAATGATGAAGATCAGATGGGTAGATAGGGTTACAAACGAAGAGGTATTAAGGCGAGTGGGAGAGGAGAGATGTTTCTGGCGACTGCTAATGAAGAGAAGAGATAGGTTGGTAGGACACATACTAAGACACCCAGGAATAGCAAGCTTAGTTATGGAAGGAAGGGTCGAGGACAAGAACTGTAGGGGTAGACCAAGGTTAGAATATGTTAAACAGATTGCCTCGGATGTAGGGTGTGGTAGCTATGTAGAGATGAAACGATTAGCTCAGGACAGGGAGGCATGGAGGGCTGCATCAAACCAGTCAAAAGACTGAAGACTCAAACAACATGATGCAAGGATTATTACACGAATGTCCGTCCATAGTTAAGGGTGCATGTAGAGCCCATATGGGCTTTTTCATTTAGCGGACTCCCCCTGAATTGATGACTTCGAAGTCTTAAAAACTGTATTTCCACTGTTTTATGTAATAGCTAAATTGGTCATGAGTGGATAGTACACAATGTTGGACACTTATTTCATGGTACGTAATTAACACATTTTCAATTTGCAACGTGATTTTGTAATTCATCTGGCAGAAGTCTCTATGCGCTGGATGGAACTGCCTTCACTGTGCTGTACTGTACATGGGTTTGAGAGCTACCAAACGCATGAGTGCAGATCTCTTCAAGATATTTCGAACAGTGAGTTGAGAAGTTCCTGAGTAGTGATTGTTTTGCGAAATAAAACAATAATAGTGACTCACATTGACGTCAGTGGTATTTACGAGAATGAACACATCTCATGTTTCGTATGCGTTTCCTATGAATGTAATAATAAGCTGAATATACGTGCTGTGTTGTAGTTGTTATCAGTGTCATAGTTACTCATGTTGTTTGCCATACCGTAGCTGCACCGCTACACGTGCAACTCTTGCATCGTAATTGTTGTGGTCTAGTCTTAACTCTGGACGGATAATAGCATCTAATTTCATTCAAATGTTCTTAGAGATTTAACATGGCGGCTGTGCGAAATTTTAACGATGCTTTTAGCCTAATTTCGAATTTTGCAAAAACTGAAAATAGGATTATGAGATCTACACGGGACAGAAATGTCCGTCTGTGTGTGTGTATGTCTGTCCCCCACATTATCCATTCAAACATGACGAAACCGAATTGAACCAAATTTGGTACAGAGGTAGTGGAAAAGGGTGGGGTCACCCTTTTAGGGATTTCGAAAGGATGTGGGGTTTCCGACACAAGGATTGAATTTTACATGATGGTGATGGAAGAGACCAAAGATTAAGATTTGGCTTTATGTTTATTAAATTTCTAAAGAACATATAAAGTTACTTTGAATAAATATAGTCTAAGAATTCTCAATAAGAATAATAAGAATGCAAATTTGCTAGTTTCTCCAGGAAACGAAAAAGGTTAGCAAAAGTCCCTTATGAGGGATTAAACTTTACATTATTAATTAAAAGGCACATAATTTAAAATACATAAAAGAGGAACCCTTAATGTTTAAACATAATAAAGCTAGGTATCTACTAGTTTATGATACCACCTTCATTGAGGTGAAAATACAAAACCATTTCGTGTTAGGCCAGCAAACCCTTGGCTGGAAAAAGTTGGTTTGCCCGCACGGGGTTGATGACCGAGGTTGCGGGTAGAATGTCCACGCAGAGCTGATGATTGAAGTAGCAGTTCGAATTGCCCGCACAAGCCTGATAATCGAGGTTAATGCGCACACACTCCAGAGGTGCGGGTCCTGAGCCAAGGTTTTGGCGATGTTCAGTCGTGTTGACGAGAGTTGACCAGCAGGGAGATGTTTCTTGGTAATAACATCTCCGCTGGTTCGAGAAGTTACTTTTCCATTATGCAGACTTTAAACTGAGTACAGCGTTGTAGAAAATTGCTCAGCTGCCAGCTGGAGAAAGGGTTAGCCTGTGCAGCCGGAACCCGTGTTGTCGTGGAGCAGAGCCTCGGGCAAGGCCTTGTTACACCAGAGGGCAATAACCCCCAGCAGCCATGTAGCAGCAGGTGACTGATGATGGAGAGTCGACCCAATAGGCCCGAAGACCATAGGTTTTATAGCGGTAGTGACCTCATGGCAAGGTGCAGATAGCCGACCAGCGGGGGAAGGCAGGCGACCAATCAGCGCATAGACCGGGAAAAGACAGCCGGTCTGCATGCCGGGCCGGCTAGTTCTTTGGTGACAGTGCGCAAGAAAAGTAGTCTAAGAACACACTACAGAATAGGTGAGTAATGATACATAAATAATTGTAAAACGTGAATACAATAAAAATATGAGTTGCACTTAAAGAATAAATGTACAAGAACCGCGTTCTTTCTGCAATTATGGCAAAGTAGAAAAATGGGGCAGAACAAAATAAACAAATGATACAAACCATACGGAAACTAACCACTAACAAAACTATTCGCAAAAGCGAACAGGTAGTACTAGCAAAGGATATCTCAATGTCATGTTTTATATAGGCATCATCTTATCAAAAAAGTAATGGCGGTCACCCAAATGTTCGAAGTTTAAATCGAATTGCGACTAAACTAATCATACAATCTCTATCAAACTGTGTAAAAATATACCATCATGTGGTAAGCGTCTGTTGCCCAAACCACAAGGTCAGCAGCCAAATGATATGAAGATAGCGACCGTGTGAATCATGCAGGCATTATAGGCTAACCTGAAACTAATGATCCAACAAAGCCAGGTTTCACCATCACCAGTTCCATTTATCGAACAGAAGGTGGTTTGAACTGTCCTCAAGAAGGTAGTGCATTGGATATTATAAGTTTATATTGTAGAACATTAGACTGTAGCACTGACTTAAGAGCGTTCAGGCCGAGCGACCATGTGGTGCCGCACCGAGCTTTAAAGTTCACATTTCAAAATTGCGGCTATTATTTGCTGCCTGGTCCATTTTTCAGTACCTTAAAATTGGTAATTGGAATGTACTGAACGAATATCAATTTAGTATGAAATGGTTTATAATAAAGGTACAATACACTGAAGAAATCGTTCATTCCGTGACATTATATGCTAGACAGTTATACGAAGGCTGTCGATAACACTCTTGTAGCAACGGTCCGATATAGAGAAGGGTGGCCGTCACTGCCCGAATGTCACTCTTAAGGCTGGGGTTCTAATGTAATTAGTGTTGGTATTTTCCACTTGATTTATTATATTTATTGTTTCATAATTACTCAGATACCGGCCGCGGTGGCCGAGAACGTTAACGCGCTACCTCGTGTCTCGCTGGCATCGGGAGAGCGTGGGTTCGAATCCCACCTCGGCCGTCCTGAAAATGGTTTTCGTGGTTTCCCATTTTCACTACCAGGCAAATTCCGGGACGGTTCCTTCAAAAGGTCCACGGCCGCTTCCCTTTCATAATCCCTTCCCTGACCCGTCCTGAAAAGAAAAATACATGGCCATTGGCTGCATTAATAAAATTATTATAATTACTCAGATGCTATAATAGTAAGCATATATCGTGTGTGTTTTGCAATAGATATATTTCAACACACTACCAGAGTGATTTATATTCATTGTCCTCCATCTGCGGTCGGTTGAGTCAACAGAAAAACAACACATTTAGACACGTAAATCAAATATTATTCTTTATATTACTAGTAAGTACTGTTTGTTTGGCCAAGGAATGAGTGTAGGATTCCTTCAAAGTTTTCTGTAATTCAAATTCCGAGTCAGTAGGACTAATAGTTCACGAGCTATGGGCCAATGCACGTGAGACTATCATTTTACTTTTCTCCGTGGTTGGTCAATATTTGAGGTTTCAAATTAAACTTTAGGGGCTTCGACATTGTGATCGTCATATTCCTGTGTTCCTTGTGTGCGTGTAAATTAGTCCAATAACCTATGTTATTACGATGTCAGTAGTAGTTTGTGTATTTGTAATTGAAAGTAGGAGTTTAAAAAAGGTGGCAGTGGTCTTAAATTTTGAACCATCCATGCGTTTTATCTGGAGTAGAAGCGGGATACTACGCAAAACAACTTCTAGGATGACTCAGGTTGGTCCCGTGTAAATGATAAAGATTTGGAAATTAATTCCACAAGCATAGCAACACTCTTTACTTAATTTGTATAAAAATAAACTTACCTGAAAAGTCATTCAGCAGACACTCATTCACTGAGTAGTTTTCTTTTCTAACAACTTGAGTTTCTCTCTTAGCATATCTTCAGTGAGAAAAGTCACGTTTACAATCGAATGAACGCAATAATATACGGTTTCCCTTAATTAATATGATTTATATTTTTTGAACCTACTGTAATAATGAGCATTGGTTTACAACCCGGGGTTACAGACGGCTTTGACTTGACATGTGCGGCGGCCTGAGTGAGTCAGAGTTTTCCTTTAAACCAAGATGGTTAACATTTCAAACAATTGCTTCCTGTGAATATGCAGGGTACGATGCTTTCGTCCTACAGTCCATTATGTCGTCGTCCAACTTGGATGCGTATCATCGGATAAAAACGGTCCTTTTCAGGACCAAATAAAAAAATCTTCTTCTTCTTAGTCGTTTACCCTCCAGGTTGGTGGAACCCACGGACTCAGCGAGGGAACTCACCACTACCGCCTCTACGGGCAGTGTCCTAGAGCTGGGAACATCTAATCGGAGGGGATACAACTAGTGAGGTGTGATTGGCACCTCGCCCAGGCGGTCTCACCTGCAAAGCGAACAGGGGCCTCATGAGGGAAGGTAATGGAAGGGCAGGATGGATAGGCAAGGAAGAGGGAAGGAGGTGGCCGTGGCCTTGAAGAAAGTACCATCCTTGCATTTGCCCGAAGACGAAGTGGGAAACCACGGAAAACCACTTCGAGGATGGCTGAGGTGGGAATCGAACCCTCTCTACTCATTTGGAACACCCGAGGCTGAGTAGACCCCGTTCCAGTCCTCATGCCACTTTTCAAATTTCGTGGCAGAGCCGGGAATCAAACCCAGGACCTCCGGGGCGGCAGCTAACCATGCTGACCGCTACGCTACGGAAAATAAAAAAAATCACTCATTAGAAAATGTAGCTATACGTCCATAGTACATCCACTGTAAACAGCATTAAGTGAAAAAATATCTACCAGCCCAGGGATCGATCCTGCTAACAGGCAGCTTGGCTGATGCAACAGCAGCTATGCACGAGTTATCCACCTTAGCTACTTACAAGCGTGATGTGTTGATGGGGCATATTGAAACAATTCGTAGCCCCCATTTACACGTACTTTCCGAACGTAAGTTAGTGTTATTCGGAGCTCTGATCGTGCATTATAATTGAGGTCATTGAAATAATACTGCTGCTATATTGTCGAGCATGAACTCAACGATAAAGTTGTACCTAAAGTATGTTTGCCGAGTCGAGATAGTGGAAGTAAACACAGTTATACACGTGATTGCAGGGCTGCCCGCAAGGTGTGCATAGAACTGTGCCTGTTGAATATACGCCAACTTCAGTGCTGTGTATAGCCTACATGTGAAGCGGGCTGACTTAGCCTACCGGTCACATGCTACAGCGCGGTTTATTTATTGTTCGTTTATGTATTTATTTAATTAATTAATTAATAAGTTCTTAACTGCTTATGACAGGCAACAGTATACAGTGCAGCACAGCGCTAAGTGCAGCAAATCTTGTCTTTTCTAGGGGTGCGGCATGTCTAATGATCTCGAAGCTTTTTGGCTACCCCTGTCCGGCAGAGCCGATGACGTGAACTGGGCGTGTTTCCCTGTCCGGGTAGCCAGGGGCACTGTCTCGACTCGGTGAATATACTTTAGGCCGTATACGAGCAAGTACGAATGTTTTAGGATGACTAAGATATACGCGTCAGTTGGGTTGCCTTTCCTTAAAAATAATAAGGGGCTGGTGGACCTCTCTGAGGATTGCTTTGGGAAGAAGGTGGCCGTGACATTCAGTTAGAAACCGTCCAAGTATTTTCGTGAAGTAGGTTTGAGAAACCACAGAAATCCACCTCTATAATATATGGGGTTGGAATAGCACCCACCTCTTTTCAGTTTTCCCTCATGAGCCTGCGTATACCCCGTTTCAACCCTCAGACCAGATTCATATTGGCAGAGCCAGGAAACAGCTCGAACCTCAGTGGTAATATCCATGAATGCTAGCCCTTGAACCACCAGGAGGTCTATTTTTTCAACACCTAAACTGCATTCCATAAGACAGGGTTATAACGTTCATGCTATCTTTCCCAGACAGGAATCACACCACGACATTGAAATGCATCCTAACAGGCATTTCATTTTCCGTACTACAAAATTTTAAAAAAATTGTGCAACGTACACTTTTGATTACCTACAAAGTCTCTTACGTAGATGGTCCGCATTCTGTGGTGTCGGGGTACATATTGAGACTCCAGCCACAAAGGTCCTGGGTTCGATTCCTAGCTCTTCCTTAAAATGCAATTCTAGCCTGAGGGTTCAAACGGGTTACACTCAGCCTCGTGAGGCAAAACTGGGAAAAAGAGGATTCGATTTCCACGTCAGCCATCCTAGAAGTGGTTTTCCGTAGTCTCCCACATCTACTCCAGGCAAACGCCGGGTTGGTTCCTAACTTGAGGCCACAACCGCCTCCTTCCCATTCCTATTCTTAATTACAATCACAAATACTACTATAGACGCCACAATTACGCAGGTAATCAGACAAAATTATATATTGTACTGTATATACCCCAGTACTCGGGGATGAATGACCACAATGTTGCAAAGTCCCTCATTGAATCAACTAAAAGGAACCTCATTCCTTTGAGTCGGACGTGGAATTGACGATTCCGTCTCATCTCGTGCTAATGTCTCGAAAAGTGGAAGTCTCTATGTTCCACTACTCTATGGGCCTCCATGGTCTGTATAAGACATTGGCATTTGGCTAATACAACTGAGCATCGCGGTTCATGTGTTCCCTGCTCTGGAATGTGTTCATTTCCACGGCATCCAAGAAACATCAACATTGAAAGAACATATACTAATCATAATAATAATATATCACAAGACATGTGATTACGGAAAGCATGCATTTATCGATCTTAAAATTCCCGTCCGTGCCAGCAACTTCCATGCAGTTGGATGCGCTCACGGCTTGCTGTAGAAGGACTTGCGCAGCTCGTAGTACCGCCATGGGTCATTGCCTTGCTTTTCGTAATATGTTCATAAGCTATGCTAATGTTCTTTAAAAGCGCTATCCTGTCGACTTTACTGGGCCGTAATGGCATCCTTCTTTCATTAGCCCCATAGCTGGCCTTCTTAATGGTGTTCATTGTTATCGTATGCACAAAGAGGCGAGTCGTGAACGACCTCATCTACGTGCATGCGCTTTTACTGAATATTTCAAAAATGAGCGCAGAGTATAATAGATTTCAATTATACTGTAATTTAAAAAACCGGGAGCAGGACGTTAAATTGTGTTCCATTTCATTTTCTTGACATTGACCTATTGTAATTAGCCCAGAGCACCATGTACAGAACATTTTGAACTTACTTAATCGCTTGCATGTACACACACTTAGGAGCGTAGCCAAGCGGCTCATGGTTGAACTGAGGAGCTGGTGATCGGAGATCTGATTATCAAATCCCGACACTGACAATTTCCATCCTGAGAATATCTCCATATCGGTTTCTCCACAATGACTTTAAGAAAAGGCTGAAATTGTATGTTATTTACAGACCCGGTCCCAAAGACTAATAATAACAGTTACACACATAGTTGCAGCCATTACAATAAGAAAGGCTCTTAGACAAATTTATTAAATGCCCGAGCACACGGGGCTAATTACCAAGCTGAGCTAAGCCCGTAAATGAAGCTCTAACAACAACACATAGACCTACATGCATACAAAAATGCAGGTCGTTGTTTTACTTATATGTTTGGATTATCGTGGTCATCAGTTAATTAGGTACAGATGAAATGTATTGGATTAAAATTAAAAAGTAAAAATTTTCATTTCAATTAAAATTTTAAATTTGAAACTCGAAACTCAAAACTTGAAACTCGACACTCGTCAGTTAAAACTTGAAACTAAAAACTAAAAAAATATATACATTGCCCTTTCTTTTCTATGAATCAACCCTCGTATTTTGGGAACCAAGCGTGGTTAAATTTCAGATCAGATGTATTATGCTGGAGAATATGTCATTAGAAGGTAGTGGATACCCTGTGGATGTATACGATGGCAGGACAACACCGTCTGTTCTCGCAGCTTCCCAGCGTGGTCAGGCGCGGATCTAGAGTTTGGCTTTAGGGGAGGGGGTCACAGAATCGAAATTGTTAAGAAAAATGGTATCACTAACAACGCAATCACAAAATAACCAAACGTACAAAACCAGACCAATTTTTTTGCAAGCTACATGGATAGAAATTTGATGCGTTTAGCGCACCAGAAATATTCGTACAAATCGCAACGGCGTGTTTTGCGACTTTTACATCGAGCTTCGAGAAAAGTATCAAGGTACGGTACGTTACAGTTTCGGCAAGTCGAGTTGGTACCGACAAAGGGAGAAAGTCACAGCTTAAATTGCCTACCAAGTATGCAGTTTGGAGGTTGGCAAAATTTTTGGTGCGAAAAAAGCCCCAAATTCCTATCCGTGCATTGCTGCACATTCATCGTGACATCACTATAGACATCGATTTGCTAATCACAAGGTTTGCTAAACAAAATAGACCAGTTGATTTTATTATATAAATAATCGTTTTTACATAACAGGTATGAAGTTGTAAATATGTACAGTTATAACAGAACATAATAATTGCAATAAAGATATTTTCAGTATTGAATAAAATGAAAAAAAAACTGTTTTTCAGTTAAAATTCGTAAGTTTTATTTGTCTGGTTATTGTGTTTTCGTTTTTTAGTTTGCAAAAAAAAATTGTCTCCGTTTGGGGGGGAGGGGGTCATGACCCCCGTGACCCACCCCCCTTGAATCCGCGCCTGAACGTGGTCCTGGGCACACCAGCAATACACTTACTTCTCGATCACTAAATGATTGTCACGGGTTGCAGGCTACATACCTCGGAGTAATTTACAGTACAGTCGCTGTCAGCCAGTCATTAAAACAATGTTTATATGACACCGGCTGTCACGCACACACATAAATTCGATTATGCTAACGCCTGGTCGAACTGTTTGTCATATAGGCCTAATATATCTAGGAGCTTTACATGGCGTCAACAGTGATTCTATTTGCAACACACACTATTACTTCTGTAAAATGACCCGATTTCATTATTTGGATTCAACTGTGGCATATTTTAATATCTGTCGAATATGAATATGTTCTTCCAATTTACGTTGGAAACATGATATCGTACAGCAGGTACCTTTGACGGTCATGGGCTTCAACCGATCCACCGTATCAAACTGCCGGAAAAAGAAATTCGAAGGAAGGCGACTGATTTCTATTGATGCTAATTCCTTTAGCGGGCTCTGTACTTGGGTCTGTGTACAATGACTGATAACCTATGTTGCTGTCCTAATAGGCCTATTAGTGCTGTTGTTGTTACATTTGAGGGGCTTGCATATCGTAGCAATTTAGTCCCATGTACTTGGGAGTGTGTGTGTGCGTTATTTTCACTGTTAACCTGTGTTATTTTAATGGCTGTATTAGTGTATGATTTTGTATTTCAAATGAGGATTGGGAAGGAGGCGGCCGTGGATTTAAAACCATCCCGGCATTTGCCCAGCGTAGGAGTGTAAAACCTCTGAGAAATCACTTCCACGATGGCTGAAATGGGAATGAAACCCAGTGTTAAATGACAAACCATGATTGCGAAGGGTGCCACACTAATCTGAAAATGTATGGTTCAAATGGCAGCGCTGACAGTGGCCAACCTGAGTATGGTTTTTCCCTGTTTTTTCCAAACTCTTTTCACGCAAATGCCAAAATTGTACCTTATTTGAGGTCCAGGGGTGCCAACTCCACTCCCTGACTTTATACGTTTGCACACACAACTGCAGCCGTCACAGAACACTGGTTTTCACATAAAACCAACAAACACATAATCACCCGGAACTGATGACCAAGATATCCCTAGCCTCTAAACTGAATTGAAAAACTACAAAGCTAATTCTTCCTTCAGAATAAAGATTTTTATTGTTGCTATATTTGAGGAGTTTTGACATCTTGGCAATTTGGCCCCATGTACTTGTGTTTGTGTTTAGAATCAGTTTTATAACCTGTGTTAATATGCAGTCAGTAGCAATGTATATATTTGTAACTAAGGCTAGGATTTGGAATTAGGCGGCCGTGGCGTTAAGTTAGGATCCATCCTGGCATTTGATTCGATTAGGAGTGGAAGATACGGACAACCGTGTTCATCCTTAGTACGGTTTCCTCTTAATTCACACTTACTCCAGGGAAATTTTAGAATGTTAGGCCTAACTTATTCAAATTCATGAGGCACCTACCTAAATCAACACTACTCAATTCAATAATGTAAGGCAGGATATGAGATCAATTCTTCATACGTACACACACAAGTACAAGGGGCTAATTACCAAAGTAAGCCCTAGTCCTTAATGGCACGAACAACAACCAATATAATTATTCTTGTCGTGAATGCTCAGCAACCAATTCACACGAAGAGAGCCCACAGACAGATTCACACCTCAGTTGCGGTTTACCTACGATATTTCGGCCAAATTCTTTCCGCTCATCCTTTACTTCTCCAAACACCACTCACTTTTCTACTTACTGACCACACTAAATAATTCTAAACATCCTGTATATCACAGCATCCAGTGATTCAACACGGCTAAACCAATGACATCTCTACATAATACAGTATATACAAAAGGCAAACTACGAATGAAACTAGACAATGTTCTACATTTGATTTAATAAATTTCTAGAATAAGATAGTGCTCGGCAATAATCACGGAATTTCACAGCCAATAGGGCAAGATTTGCTCCAAGCCATTCATGCTCTAGAAATATAGTATTAGCCTCTTAAGTTGCTCTTCTGAAATATTATCTCATTCCTTGAAAATAGATAGACCCCTTTAATCAATGATCATTATCATCAGTCCGTTAAAGGCATAGATCTTCTGTTTTTATGCAGTTGAACCACAATTAAGTACAACATGGTGTATTCTTGGAATACACGTTACGAGAGAATATAATTTTTAATGCTCTTTGCATGTTCATTCCTTCCTCTTTGTCAAACACCAACAGTGATCTTCTATTTTCTCTTTGATGGTCATGTCTCTTACGTCATTGTGAGTCTGTTCTAGATATATATCTTCCATGACCCACCTAGCGTCATCTAGCAGCGAATCTCTGAAGCTCCTCAATTCTTCCTGGTGCAGGAGGACTTCCTTTTCCATTTGGCCACCAGATCTCGTTACCATCGCCAGCTATTATCTCCATGAGCAAGAGAACTTCGTCTACGTTTTCACTCACCATGCTGTGCTAGTATCGCCTGCTATCAACTCTTTGAAGACCATTCATCAAGAAGAACATTTATTTTTGATAAGTTGTCTATTCTGATATGTATTCCTTTTGTCTCCTACCCCCACTCTTTTCCCTTCCTTGGACCCTCCGCGCTTCGCTGAGTGGGTCTCACTTGTAAGTCGGCAGTTGACTCGGACAGTCAAGGCTCAACTAGAGCCAGTCTCTTCAAACCAAGAAGCACTCTCTACTCTCTACGCCATGTTGGCACATTAGGTATCCGTCAAAGGGAACTTCACCTTCGACATGCAACCAAGATAAGTACAGACTTAAGGTTTTAACCTCATCTTCATCAGTTTTATTATCTACATGCTTTTATTGCTTATTTTATAGACAGCGTGAGATTACTTTTGGGGCGGTAATCATTCTTCGCGGGATTTGCCATGTTGGGCTTTTGTCTGTTTAAGCTAACATTTAAATGAGAAATCTTCTCACCACGTGGGATATTATCTAAATACCCGCTGTCTATAAAATAAAAAGCTCGTTCCACCGCTGGATTAACTTTGGCCCCATTCTTCTATTAGGATTGTTCTGGAACCTTCCAGACTCTGTACTCTATCTACAAGTCTTGCCGTCATGTATTTTTCACTCACTTGTGGGAATACCATTTTAAAATGAGGAATCTTCCTTATAAATTACTGCAATAGCTAAATTTTCTTCCACCGTTGGAATGTTCTATGGCGCATTTAATTGTAATCCACAACTTTCTCAAGCAATAGACTTTCGCCTATCTAGTGCAACCAGTCCTTTTTCATCATTGCAATAACTTTCTTTGCCATAAACTTTCGTGTTACTACAGTGAATTTTTCATCTATTCAAAAGACTATAGTGATAACTAGTGCTTGTTTAACTTTTCTACCACGTCGCGATCGTCCGTTTATATTAAATAAGGCCATGAACATTAATCCTAAATCCCAATTGATCTTTCCTAAACCTTCTACTAACAAACCATATTAATAAAATTGTAACTCTAGATCATTTTCTATGAGGTGTCACTCTAACGAAGTGCCCTTCCATTTTGCTTGTTTATCATTAATTAATTTCTGCATAACTACGTGTTTTATACACGGTTCAAGCTTACATTGTTTCTACCCTATAAACAGGGAAAACAATTCTCTCAACTCATGAGTGAGTTATTTCTAGGTCTCACGAAAGGGAGACTGCCACATTTGGCTCGTGATTCCTACTTAAACATAGGAGGTCGAGAACCTTCCTTTTGACTTTCCCATCAGGTTTCACAGTGAGTGACCTGCCCTTATTTGTATAATAACCAACAGTAATTCCGTATAAATATAAGAAGTTATAGGAACTTTCATCTTATTCTTCATGTTTTTCTTATTGTTATTTTCGAAGTGGTTACTTTCTCTAGAATGTTTTCTCAGAAATTTTTTATAGTACACACCTTGTACTCTATATTATTGTTAAACTTTAATCACTTCAATTGTCTTTAAATTTTGAATTTTTATATTTGCTATTTTAAATCCTTGCTAGGATTTTATAAAGGTTTGAAACCTAATAAATTGTTAATTGCCTGGAGCAAACTTTAAATGTTAGGAGGTCTGCGACCCCAAATTGTTACTAAAAATTGAAACTATATACTTGTCAAATTTATTAGACTTCTTTGCCTTGTTAAATAAATTAAATATTTGTTTTGGGATTTATCCTTTCGCAAATACTACAGCTAGGCAAGATCCTGGCTTTCCTAACTCTTCCTAGGTTCATGCCCTCGTTAATACGCAATAAATCTGTTACTATCTGTCTTGCCAGACTATCACCCTTCCCCATAGTAGTCTTATGCATGCTTGAGAGGGAATACTCTAAAGCCTTTCTCTGGCAAACCGCCCAAGTCCTAGCTGCGGTTCCCGTCAGCTTCGACCAGGTCCCTACTCACTTTAGGTATCGGAGAGCTGATTTGCAGTGGCAACCGCCTTTAAGTGTATTTAAAGTTAAATTTATAACTTTTGTGGGACTCTCATCCTATTTCTCTATCCTTTCTCTCCAGTCCGAAACCCACCTCCTCTTCTTTATCATCTTCCCTTGGTGGGTAGGTTATTCCTCAGCCAATAATCTACCCAAATATTTGGTACCAGAAACCCGGGAGAGTCCATTTGCTATTTCTATTCTTTGTTAAGTGTCGTTTGACAATACTTTACAAATTATTCATATCTACTTTGAATCTTTCAGCTATAACTACGTCGTGCAAAGCCTGTGAAGGGGAAAGAGGCCACTCCTGTCTCCTTTGGTGTGTCCCTTTCTTTCAACTTATTCGCTGCTGCCAGCCTGACAGCATTTCCAAGGTTCCACAGTTTCGTGAGTTACATTTTAATCTATTTTCTTTGTCATGGCTCCTACTGAAAAGGATGAAACTCTCATTGCCAGACGTTCTTCCTATAAAGGGCAACTCACCAGATTCAGAAATTTCATCAACAAATTAAATCACGCCGAGTGTGATCTAGACATCTTGACACAACGCCTTAAGTTGTACGAACGGTCCTATGATTATTACGATCAAACTCAAACCGAGATTGAATCCGCTTGCCCAGAACTTCAATCGGATCGGGACGAGGTCGAACCCTTGTACTTTGAAGGGATTGCAAAGGCCCACCAACTGATCCGCAGTATCTCAGAACCGGACACTAGGGTCATCAATCCGGCCCAGTTCGCACCCGCTTCAGTTCACAAGGATAAACCGAAACCGTTACTTCCTAAGATAAGCCTACCTCACTTCTCAGGCCAGGAAGGTGAATGGTATTCTTTTTATGAACTCTACTGCTCCCTTATTCATGAAAACTCAGACGTTGTCGACATTCATAAGTTCTATTTCCTGCGTGCGTCCTTGGAAGGCGAGGCCTTGGCCTTGGTTCAGTCACTGCCTTTAAGCGCAGATAACTACCGCATCGCCTTTAATCTCCTTAAAGAGAGATATGGCAATTTACGTTTGGGTGTTGCTCGCCACATCCGCTGTCTGTTCAACCTGCCAGTCGTCAAACCTAATGACGTCACCTCTTTAAGAGACCTGTTAGACTCTATTCAATTGCACGTGAGAGTGTTATATCAACTCAAGCAACCAGTCCAAACGTGGGACACTATTCTTATTCATCTAGCTACATCCAGATTTGATTTTTCAACATTAAAGGCTTGGGAGATCGAACTCACTCGCAACGAGGAACATTCGTTTGAACACCTCACCTCGTTTCTCAACAGCCGGTGCCAAGTCCTTACAGCACTCTCATTTCAGTGCGAAAATGTCGAAACGAGTCATAAGTGTCGCATTTTTGAGAAAAAACTTGTCTTTTCAAATGGTCATCAGCCCCCATCTGTCGAGAACAAGCAAACCCGTTCTGCTTCTTTCAACTATCCAAGAGAACATATCAGACCGCTCAACAAATTTTTAAAATGCATGCTCTGCAAAAAGTTGCACACTTTGTACTTGTGCAAGTCCTTTAAAGAATTGTCTGTCGAAGACCGAAGGAAGTTTGTCTTCAATAGTAAACATTGCTTCAACTGCTTGTCACCTAAGCATTCTTCTTCAAACTGCACGTCTTCCAACCTCTGTTTCCATTGTAAAAAACCGCACCATTCTTTATTGCACGTTCATGATAAATCGAGGTCACCAGCACCCGCTTCTTCAAACTCCATGCAGAGCAGCTCCGAACAAACTAATGCTTCTTCCTGCATCTCTAACGCCGAAACTTCTCACAGTGCGCAAGTCCTTTTGTCCACTGTACAATTCGAAATCCAAGATAAATTTGGAAATTGGTTCGAACCCGCGGTCTTCTCGATTCCGCTTCAACTCACAACTTTGTTTCGCAATCGTTAATTAAAAAACTAGGTCTTTCGTCATCGCCTACTCCCATCAATGTATCCGGCATTGACAATTTGAAAACTCAAGCCTTGCAGTCTTCAGAATTGAAAATCAGAGACGTTTGCCAAAGAAACACCAATCTTAACTTAAACTGTCTCATTCTTACCAGTATTGGCAAGGACACTCCTAGCAGCTCTATTAATACTTCCGGTTTAAAGATTCCTTCGCACTTAAGGTTAGCTGATCCTCAGTTTAATGCTCAAGGTCCCATTGATGTACTTTTCAGTGCCAATGTTTTCTGGAATTGCCTTCGTAAACAGGTTCGCAAGTTATCCTCAAACGTGGTCGCCAGAGATACTAATTTTGGATGGATCGTCACAGGTCAACTTCCCCATTATTCTCCCCAACCCGCATCGCAATGTTACTTCTCCAATACTGACCTGGAACAGTTCTGGAGGCTTGAAAGCGTTGATCCTCCTAATGTAACCTCTTCAGAAAATGAATTCTGTGAGCAACTTTTTTTGAACACCACCAGTCGTTCTTCTGATGGTCGGTTCGTTGTTCAAATGCCAAGATTACATAATCCTCCAAAACTTAATAACTCTCAGCCCAAAGCTCGAAAAGCTCTCTTTGCTATCGAGAGCAAATTCAAGAAAGAACCTCTTGTTAAACAGCAGTACACTGATTTCATGGATGAGTATGAAAGCTTAGATCATATGGAAGTTGTTAACAAATCTGATGATGAATTGCACCCCCCCAATTGAAACGGTTTATTTAAATCATCCCGTGTGGAAAAACCCTCTTGTAAAAGATAAAATCCGAGTTGTTTTCAATGGTTCATCACCCGACGTTAATGGCAACAGCCTTAACGACACCCTTTACTCTGGTCCTGCTATTCAATCAGATCTATCTGCTATACTCTTAAACTTTCGATTATTTCCCATAGCTGTCATAGCTGATATAAAACAGATGTACCGCCAAGTTTTAATTCAACCGGAACAACGAGATCTCCAAAGAATCTTGTGGCGTGATGAAATCAGTAAGCCCATTAAGGTATTTCGCTTAAAAACGGTTACTTATGGCTTAAAACCCTCTGCTTTCCTGGCTATCCAATCCCTACACTTGCTAGCCTCACAAGATGGTCATTTATTTAATTCCAAAGCCTCTGAAGCACTAACTACGTCATTCTATGTTGACGATTATTTGCAGACCTTCCCCACTTTGGAGGAAGCTTCTTTTGTGTCTTTAGAACTTCAGGCATTGCTAAGAAATGGAGGTTTCCCACTTCATAAGTGGAATTCCAACTCCCCTGAGTTTCTCGCCCAGTTTCCCATCGAAGACATAGATCCTTCTTTTGTCGAAATTTGTGGAAACTCCGAATTCATAAAAACTCCAGGAGTTCATTGGTGCACTAGCACTGACTCTCTCATCTATAAAGTTTCGCTCGCAGAAGAGCTTCCTAACACAAAAAGACAAATTCTCTCTGAAATTGCAAAAATTTTTGATCCACTTCAATTCCTTGCCCCAGTTATCGTTATAGCCAAACTCTTCATGCAAGAGCTGTGGTCGCTCAAATGTGAATGGGATGACATTGTTCCTCTTTCTTTTCTTAATCGTTGGCTCTCGTTTCGCAGCAATATGCTGGATCTTTCCCTTATTGAAATTCCTAATGCATCCTTTTTCCTTCATGTGTTCGCGGACAGTTCCGAAAAAGCTTACGGTTGCTGCGCATATTTAGTTTATCACGGTTCATTATATGGATCTTCAGTTTCCAACCTTGTTTGTGCCAAATCGAAGGTCGCTCCTCTTAAAACTATAACTTTGCCTAGACTTGAATTGTGTGCTGCACTCATGGCTGCAGAACTTGTTAAGAAATTACGAGAAGTTTTAAAAGTCAAATTCTCGCAAATCTATCTCTGGAGCGATTCCATGATCACCCTTTCTTGGATCGCCAAGAACCCCTCTCACTGGCAAACTTTTGTTGCAAACAGGGTTTCCAAAATTCAAACTCTTTCTTCTGGATGTCAATGGAGGCATGTGCCCAGTGCTGATAACCCAGCCGATATTATCTCTCGTGGTTGTTTACCCTCTCAATTGGCAGCTTCTCAGCTGTACTGGCATGAGCCCTCGTGGTTAATCAAAGACTCTTCTTCATGGCCTTCTAAACCTCCAGCTACAAACTCCAACTTGCCTGACGCTAAAGTACCTCTATCTATTGCTTCGTGTCTTGTTTCCAACGCTTCTCATCCCTTGTTGTCCCGCTATTCTTCTTTTCATAAATTAATACGAATTGTCGCCTATCTCCTTAGATGGAAATATTTTGTGGTTGACCAACCTCTTCTCCCCAAACCACACCTTACCAATCATGAATTGAATCTCGCTACCATTAAGGTTTTACAACTGACACAGCAAGAAGCCTTTTCTTCTGAATTGTCTTTACTTTCTTCTAAAGGGGATCTTCCCAAATCCAGTCATCTTCGTGCTTTAGCCCCGTTCCTTGATGACCATGGGTTACTCAGGGTAGGTGGTAGGCTCTCGCAATCTTTGCTCTCTGAGGACAAAAAGCATCCCGTTATTTTGCCTTCTAAACATCACGTAACTTCTTTAATTATACGTGACTTTCATTATCGTAATCTGCATGTTGGCACACGCACTCTGCTTTGCCTCTTAAGGGAAAAGTACTGGATTATAAATGGAATTCATGAAGTTTCTTCTGTAATTCACAAGTGCATTCCTTGCTTCAAAGCGAAACCTAAAATCAATACTCAATTAATGAGCGATCTGCCCTCCTTTCGCTCTTCTCCTATACGCCCATTTGCTTTAACTGGTGTGAACTATATGGGTCCGTTCCAATATCAACGAAATTCCCCAGAAGCTAAACGCAAATTGTTTGGTAAGCTTTATGTTTCCCTCTTTGTTTGCATGGTTACTGGCGCAATCCACTTGGAACTAGTAACGAATGCTTCTACTTCTTACTTTTTATCAGCTGTCTCTCGCTTCACTGCTAGGCGTGGTGTTCCTTCAGAGATGTTCTCTGATAACGCTTCCACTTTTCAGGGCGCAGCTTCCCTGTGGAAGAAAGCTCTCACTTCCTCTCCTGCCATGGAACAAATTTCTAATTTTCCTACTCAAAGGGTTTCAAATGGCGCTTTATACCTCCCTACGCTCCTCATCACGGTGGTAGGTGGGAATCTTGCGTAAAGCTCACTAAACGTCATTTAAGAAAGGTCTTAGGTAATCGAATTCTGACTTATGAAGAATTCAAATCACTGTCCGTTCTGATTGAAGGTGTTGTTAATTCTCGCCCTTTAACTCCGCTTTCCAATGACCCCGATGACTTGCTTCCACTCACACCTGGTCACTTCCTTATCGGCACTTCTCTTTCTGCCCCTCCTCCTCTTCCCAATTCTTACAGGGATTCTAATCTACCTATCGTTTGGCGTAAACTTGAAGCCCTCCGTAATTCTTTTTGGAAGAGGTGAAACTTGGATTATTTAACTTCCTTGCAACGGAGACAGAAGTGGTTTCTTTCCAGTCCCGACATTAAAGTGGGGGACTTGGTCTGGGTTAGGGATGTATCTCCCCCCCCCCCCTGGTTTGGACTTCTGGTAGAGTGACCGAGTCTTATCCTGGAAGAGATGGGAGAGTCAGGGTGGTCAGAGTCTTGACCACTAATGGTCCGATCACAAGACCACTGTCTTTGATCGCTCCATTACCTTTAAATGTTTAACTGCTTATTTGTTCTCTGTTGGTGTTTCCCTCCCAGTATGGTGTATTCTTGGAAAACACGTTACGAGAGAATATAATTTTAATGCTCTTTGCATGTTCATTCCTTCCTCTTTGTCAAACACCAACAGTGATCTTCTATTTTCTCTTTGATGGTCATGTCTCTTATGTCATTGTGAGTCTGTTCTAGATATATATCTTCCATGACCCACCTAGCGTCATCTAGCAGCGAATCTCTGAAGCTCCTCAATTCTTCCTGGTGCAAGAGGACTTCCTTTTCCATTTGGCCATCAGATCTCGTTACAATCGCCAGCTATTATCTCCATGAGCAAGAGAACTTCGTCTACTTTTTCACTCACCATGCTGTGCTAGTATCGCCTGCTATCAACTCTTTGAAGACCATTCATCAAGAAGAACATTTATTTTTGATAAGTTGTCTATTCTGATATGTATTCCTTTTGTCTCCTACCCCCCACTCTTTTCCCTTCCTTGGACCCTCCGCGCTTCGCTGAGTGGGTCTCACTTGTAAGTCGGCAGTTGACTCGGTCAGTCAAGGCTCAACTAGAGCCAGTCTCTTCAAACCAAGAGGCACTCTCTACTCTCTACGCCATGTTGGCACATTAGGTATCCGTCAAAGGGAACTTCACCTTCGCCATGCAACCAAGATAAGTACAGACTTAAGGTTTTAACCTCATCTTCATCAGTTTTATTATCTACATGCTTTTATTGCTTATTTTATAGACAGCGTGAGATTACTTTTGGGGCGGTAATCATTCTTCGCGGGATTTGCCATGTTGGGCTTTTGTCTGTCTAAGCTAACATTTAAATGAGAAATCTTCTCACCACGTGGGGTATTATCTAAATACCCGCTGTCTATAAAATAAAAAGCTCGTTCCACCGCTGGATTAACTTTGGCCCCATTCTTCTATTAGGATTGTTCTGGAACCTTCCAGACTCTGTACTCTATCTACAAGTCTTGCCGTCATGTATTTTTCACTCACTTGTGGGAATACCATTTTAAAATGAGGAATCTTCCTTATAAATTACTGCAATAGCTAAATTTTCTTCCACCGTTCGAATGTTCTATGGCGCATTTAATTGTAATCCACAACTTTCTCAAGCAATAGACTTTCGCCTATCTAGTGCAACCAGTCCTTTTTCATCATTGCAATAACTTTCTTTGCCATAAACTTTCGTGTTACTACAGTGAATTTTTCATCTATTCAAAAGACTATAGTGATAACTAGTGCTTGTTTAACTTTTCTACCGCGTCGCGATCGTCCGTTTATATTAAATAAGGCCATGAACATTAATCCTAAATCCCAATTGATCTTTCCTAAACCTTCTACTAACAAACCATATTAATAAAATTGTAACTCTAGATCATTTTCTATGAGGTGTCACTCTAACGAAGTGCCCTTCCATTTTGCTTGTTTATCATTAATTAATTTCTGCATAACTACGTGTTTTATACACGGTTCAAGCTTACATTGTTTCTACCCTATAATCAGGGAAAACAATTCTCTCAACTCATGAGTGAGTTATTTCTAGGTCTCACGAATGGGAAACTGCCACATTTGGCTCGTGATTCCTACTTAAACATAGGAGGTCGAGAACCTTCCTTTTGACTTTCTCATCAGATTTCACAGTGAGTGACCTGCCCTTATTTGTATAATAACCAACAGTAATTCTGTATAAATATAAGAAGTTATAGGAACTTCTATCTTATTCTTCATGTTTTTCTTATTGTTATTTTCGAAGTGGTTACTTTCTCTAGAATGTTTTCTCAGAAATTTCTTATAGTACACACCTTGTACTCTATATTATTGTTAAACTTTAATCACTTCAATTGTCTTTAAATTTTGAATTTTTATATTTGCTATTTTAAATCCTTGCTAGGATTTTATAAAGGTTTGAAACCTAATACATTGTTAATTGCCTGGAGCAAACTTTAAATGTTAGGAGGTCTGCGACCCCAAATTGTTACTAAAAATTGAAACTATATACTTGTCAAATTTATTAGACTTCTTTGCCTTGTTAAATAAATTAAATATTTGTTTTGGGATTTATCCTTTCGCAAATACTACAGTTAGGCAAGATCCTGGCTTTCCTAACTCTTCCTAGGTTCATGCCCTCGTTAATACGCAATAAATCTGTTACTATCTGTCTTGCCAGACTATCACCCTTCCCCATAGTAGTCTTATGCATGCTTGAGAGGGAATACTCTAAAGCCTTTCTCTGGCAAACCGCCCAAGTCCTAGCTGCGGTTCCCGTCAGCTTCGACCAGGTCCCTACTCACTTTAGGTATCGGAGAGCTGATTTGCAGTGGCAACCGCCTCTAAGTGTATTTAAAGTTAAATTTATAACTTTTGTGGGACTCTCATCCTATTTATCTATCCTTTCTCTTCAGTACGAAACCCACCTCCTCTTCTTTATCATCTTCCCTTGGTGGGTTGGTTATTCCTCAGCCAATAATCTACCCACAACACAAACAACAATGCCCCGTGGCTGGATTCGAACTGGTAGTTGAACGAGAGCTAAGTTGCTATCTAATCTCTACTCCACGTGGGGAGAAGACAGGAATAAAGTACTTACCGGTACTAACATTGGAATCTACAGTTATAAATAAATATTAGCACATCCTTTGTCGAGAACAAACCATTGGATGATGATGTTGATGAGAATTGTTGTTTTAGGGGGCCTAAACTCTAGGTTATCGGCCCCAACCAGTGATTTGGGTGAAACAGCAAAGACGAAAACAATTATCTAAAGAATTAATGATCGCTACTACTGATCGGAGACCCACAATAGTTATTAAAGTAGCATGCGTGTTGACTCACCTGAGACAATCACATGAATTAGAACTGTGCTGCGACATACCCACGTCAGGGAGTTATCATTCTTACCTCGTGATACTCCCAGAATAGCGTAGTTACCAGCCTTGTCATCTAAAGTGATGTACAGAAAGTTTATACACTGTAGATTGCAAAAATGTCTTCCTGCCGAAATTTGAGGCTTCGTCATGAACACTGACCCCTTTGTATACCGGGTGAGTTAGCTGTGGTCGTTACGGCATGACTGCTGGCAGTCGCTCACATCCGGGAGGCGAGGAGGTTCGAATCCCCCCGCCGGCAACCTTGAAGATGGTCTTCTGTGGTTTCCCATCTTCCTTCCAGGCAAATTCCGGGGTTGGTCCCTAACTATAGGCCACAGCCGCTACCTTCCAACTCCTCGTCCTTCCCTTCCAACTTCCCTCCCTAACGGTACTTGTAGCTCACCCATCGGGTGTCCGTCTCGAAGCAGCTACAAAACTGGCGAGCCGAACATGTCCTCGGGCACTCCCGGCACTAAAAGACATACGCTAAAAAAAACCTTTGTATTCTATATGGCGTATTTTTATTGTAGGGTTGCCTTCTTTTGAAAATGTCCCACGGCGTAACCAAGCTCATTAAATCGACCACCACGCTCACGTGGGCATCTGCAGTAAGAACGGAGAACGTAGGTTCGAATCGCGGTATTGACAGTGGCTTTCCTGAGTGTTGTTTATCCCCGGGTTTTTCCACTCTCCCTCCAGGCAAATGCTGGGATAGTACCTTACTTCAAGTCCCCGGGGCACCAACCTCATCGATGTCTCTAATACAATTACGCGCACTACCAGAATCGTCACATATTTACAGGTTATCAGACAAGTACAACACACGCCCAACTACACGGGGCTGATGACCATGATGCCTCATGCCCCTATAATTTTTTTTTCGTGTAGCCTCCTGAGAGGCCGAGTGCAGGTCTTTCTAGTCGACGCCCGTGGGCGACCTGCGCGTCGGGATGAAAGATGGAATGGATGAAGGTGAATGAAACTGGGCAAGGATGTGGAAGGAAGCGGCCGTGGCCTGTCAGAAGGTACTGTCCCAGCATTTGCCTGGTGTTGAAAATGGGAAACCACGGAAAACCATTTCAAGGACAGCCGACGGAGGGGCTCGAACCCACGCGTCTACCGAGTCAGCAGAGAGCTTGGCCCCTTGACCTAACGCAGCGCTTTAGCCCGCGTAGCCACTACTGTCGGCCCCTATAATGAATAAGCAACATCAATCAATTTAGTAAAAATATCAAGCTATTCACTGCAGTAGTTTTGACTCCAACCCATGCCGACCAGTCAAAAATTAAACTGAGGGTATATTTGGTCATTATACTGGATAAATTAAAATATATAGCTAAATTTCAAAATGTTCGGACAGATACCATCGTTTATTTAAAGCTGCGGCGTCCGTCCTTGCACGCTCGGCGTGCTAGCTAAGCTGCGCTTGCGCCTTCCTCACTTGCCTGGACTGCCTGCCTTGACTGCCAGCGCTGCAACAGCTCTTCGCCGCGTCTAACCAATTCCAGTTGGGATCGCTAGTGCACTGGACGTAAATGTAAACAAAAAAAAACACCTCTTCGTCCAATGGGTTGGTTGTCCGACAGTACATTTTGTTTCGCGCTCCGCGTACAGCTATTTGAAGATTACATGCTAACATACAAACAGTCTGCAATATTGATAAGGTATCATGGGAAACGTTTCGGCATGCTGTACTCTTGTGATTTAAAGAATATAGTATTAAAATATGCAATTTTTAATGGGCGTGCACATCTTGCTGGAATGGCAAGTCCTTTGGACGGTCATGATAGTCTTCAGGAAGTGAAGCTGCATTACTACAGGGTGGCCGCAAAGTCCCGTTATCCTCCTTTTATAACCAATAGAAACCCCGAAACCTAGCTAAATAAGTTGTACACCATTTCTAATAGAGGTTTCCTTAGGAATATACGGCATTACGAGACCCATCCTTCGCCCTGGAAGAACTGCGACAATGTCGTCAATGCAGAAGCACATGAAGAAAGACTTAGGCTTGCGCCCGTCCAGGAATTATCGGATGGAGGCATTGAGGCACTTCTTCAGATGTTCGACACAATACCAAAACGAGGCAAAGTGCTCTTTTCCGATGGTTCTCCTGAGCTGCCGGCTCCACTTGCCTGGCCACCACGAAACCCAGACCTTACCACATGTGATAAAGCGCTATGGGGGTTCATAAAGGGTATCGTTCCACAAAACGGATACAATACCACGGATGAACTGAAAGATGTTGTGAGACAAGCTTTCACTAAAGTCACACCAGCAATGCTCCGAAGAATGTCGCACAGAACTTGGCGCCGTATTATCCTTTGCCATGAAAATGATGGTGCACAGACTGATGGTTTGGACACGTAATGCCGTATATTCCTAAGAAAACCCCTCTTAGAAATGGTGTACAACTTATTTAACTAGGTTTAGGGGTTTCTATTGGTTATAAGAGGGGAGTAACGGGACTTTGTGGCCACCCTGTACATTCACTCCCGTGTGGAATCACTACAACAGTAATTTCTCTAAAGCCCAGTAAGAATAGCGAAAGCAGTACTGGAAATAAGTCAGTTGGAGAAAAGAAGCCTGGAAAGGGAAGTTATCGAGAATTTGTGGATTGGGTTCACACACACTGCCGTTATCATGTACACTCCACTTGAGAGGGGCGGGATAAGTACATTCCATAATTTGTCGTATAGGAGACAGATGGCTGAACATAATGTTGAATAGTAATTTCAACTTGAGGGATCAATTCGTGCGTTTAGCATTCACAATCACGAACGATATTGAGGAAGGAAGCTTTTAGTTTTACGTGACCGTTAATAATGCGATCATGAGCCACGGGAAACGATATTGAAGTACACACTTGAGTATACTTTCTTCTTTATGTATGGAAACTCACTCCATTATCATTAAATAAAACGACCTTAATCTTCATAAGATTGTACCTAGTGTGGATAAGTGTTCTCTACTAATTTCTGAGTTTGAGCATTTGAACAATACAGTAATATAAAGATGTAATTGTCTCCAAAAGTAACAAGGAAGGAGATTAGTTGTATATTTCCTCATCAAATGGCTAACATCTCCACACAAAGAATGACATTTATCTTCAAATATAAATTTAATTTATCTTTTACTATCATCCAAGCCCACATACTCATATGAAACGTTTATATGGACAAATTACTTTAAAAGACCATAAACACTGGCTTAGATTTGATTTAATTTTCAAGTTGTTTCAACAATTCACATTGCAAAGTAATTTACCAGAATTATACTAACTTTTCTCTTCGCCCAGTACAGAATAATCTCATACATCTTATCCTTCACCCCTATGCAATTTAATTTCCACATTTGGAATAGAACGATATATTATCACTCCCGCATGCAAACGAGGTATTATGAAATCTCATTTTAGTGGATAAGAGCTCCAACAAGAATGCATTATTAGAGAGCCACAAATCGAGAAATTGTAACGATGGACCTAATGTACCAGCAATGGTGCTATAATTACACTGTTTTCGCTTAACATCCCCTTGTGACGCTACATACCCATTACATCACACAGGTCCAAGCATGGTTTAATGTTTTCCTATTAAATGCCGCTTCTATTCTATGAGTCCTGAATCGTCCTCTACAACAGTGATCCAGTTTCAGAAACATTTTCGATAGATTGCCATTGCCATCATATGGACTGGACGGTCACCATGAGCGATCGGTATCCATGTTCATTCAAATTTTAAATAGGATGAATTAAACAATATCTCGATCATATCAAGTTCCCGTTGCTCAAAAGAAGAAGAAACAAACTCAGAAAGTGTGATGCCCTATGATAATGAGGTCAGAAGTTTGACTTACCATTTTGAGTACAGTGTGTGTTTATAAATACTTTAAAATAACTTTCCGGGTTGTTTTATTTATAACGGGTAATATCTGATGATTTTCTAACAAGTGCTACTCGTAGATCAACCATTTTGCTGAATATATTGAAGTGACACTTGTTTGACGCTTATTTAAGCTGCTGGTGTAGTTTGGATATAATTCGAAATATGACAAAATTCTGGAAGATTCTAGTTAACAGTCACGTAACCTGATTTCCACGTTGTGAGTTTATTCCTTCATTCTACGTTATGTGATTACCATATTGGTTGCCTACACTAATTATCAGGAGAATGTGGAGGCTAGTGTGACGTCTACCAACTTTCCGTGAATCTTTGTGGCCCAGTGAGGGCTTTCAAATACGGCATATAGACCAGTCTTAAATTTCTGTACCGTTAAAGGTATGCGAAAGCACGAAACTCAAAGTAAAATTTAGAATTGAGGAACTTAACTTTGATTGCGAACTCCAGGAAGAGAAAAATCTTGTGTGGTGAAACACAAACAAGGTCTTCCGTCGTGCTTTTATGTGTCGGCTATGATTTAATGTGCCGTCCCCGTGGTGTTTGGGTAGCGCGTCTGCCACACACCCGGATGCCCCGGGTTCGATTCCTGGTGCCATCCGTTTCTAGAAACTGACGTGGATGTGGAACGGGATGCTTTCAGCCTTGTGAGGAAAATTGAGCAGCTGTCTGACAGTGAGGCAGCTCCCCGGTCACGGAGACCAAGATTAACGACTGTGGGGACCCAACGCGCTGACCATACATTACCCCATAATCTTCAGGCCAAATGGCTGGGCAGTGGTCACTTATTAGACCTAAGTCCTTCGTGGGCTGTAGTGCCACGGGATAATTTATGTTCTATTGTGAACCGCTTCCCTATTCTACTGAAATAGCGCACTCATCATTTAGCAGTATTTATGACCATATATAGAATATTTTATGTGTATGAGTCACAAACGTATCACAAATTTGGGACTAATATTGATATATAAATCCTATGTCCTCTAGCTTTATAGGCTCAAAACTAGTCACCATGTTTTTACAAATTTGTGATAGATATTGATCTGTAATTTCTAGCCTGTATCCCCATGCTCTTTACGCTCAAAACGAATCATACACTTTTCACATGATTGGGACTACTACCTATAAATGTTCTATAGACTTCGGCTAAATCAGTTCAACCCACACCTCAGAAGAGATATCGGTCATTAACACAATGACTCTCATACACAATGATCTTGTTATAAGGAAGTTTCATTAGCTTGACCTCATGTAATGAAGCAGAGCACTTAAATGTCGGAGTGGTTAGCCTAATTGGTTTGGAAAGGCACTGCTCTGATGAACTTGTCTATAGCTGTTGCTCGTGTAAACACAACAACCTCGCTCGGGATCCCTTTGCTATGCAAAGAAGCATTTGTCCTACGATTACTGCATACTCAGTTCACACTCAATTGAGTTTCATTATCTTCTCTGTCATGTAGAGCGCTACTATAAAGGAGCTCTTAAGCTCTAAGTGTAGCCGTGGAAATAAAACCAATGAGTCAACCAATTCATATCATACTGGTCGGACTCATGTTGTTGCTTCAATTATGAGCTTGCGATATATTTGGTCATCAGCCCCGTGTTCCAGTGGGTATTTATAAATAATATTTCCAGTTTAGCGTCTAATTTTAATACTGACTAATTAGAGAGAAGAAGTTCTTCTGGTGGGACTCGTCAATGTAATGGTAAATCCATCCATACCAGGTTGACGGGTTGAAACGCCCTTATATGCCATCGGACTGAACTGGGATTGAACTCGCTATCTTGACCTTCGAAGACTAACGATTATCTTACTGAACTTGTGTATTTCGTATATACACACATCAAAAAAAGTTTTGCGTCACCTCGGTTCCAAGAGTTCCGGAACCGTTAAATACAAAGGGAATAGAGATCAACACAAACAACATTTCAGCTCGTTTTATTGCTCATGAGACCCACACATTGCATGTTGTACCATCATACAGCTAGACTTTCAGCATTTGTGGTCCAGATTGCAGTACACACCACTACCTCTAATACCCAGTAGCACGTCCTCTTGCATTGATGCATGCCTGTATTCGCCGTGGCATACTATCCACAAGTTCATCAAGACACTGTTGGTCCAAATTGTCCCACTCCTCAACGACAATTCGGCGTAAATCTCTCAGAGTGGTTGGTGGGTCAAGACGTCCATAAACAGCCCTTTTCAACATATCCCAGGCATGTTCGATAGGGTTCATGTCCGGCGAACATGCTGGCCACTGTAGTCGAGCGATGTCGTTATCTGGAAGGAACGCATTCACAAGATGTGCACGATGAGGTCGAGAATTGTCGTCCATGAAGACAAATGCCTCTCCAATATTCTGCCGATATGGTTGCACTATGGGTCGGAGGATGTCATTCAGGTATCGTAAAGCCGTTTCGGAGCCTTCCATGACCACCAGTGGCGTACGTCGGCCCCACATAATGCCACCCCAAAACATCAGGAAACCACCACCTTGCTGCACTCGCTGGACAGTGTGTCTAAGACGTTCAGCCTAACCAGGGTGCCTCCAAACACGTCTCCGACGATTGTCTGGTTGAAGGCATATGCGACACTCATCGGTGAAGAGAACGTGATGCCAATTCCGTGGGGTCCATTCAGCATGTTGTTGGGCCCATCTGTACCGCGCTGCATGGTGTCGGGGTTGCAAAGCTGGACCTCGCCATGGACGTCGGGAGTGAAGTTGCGCATCATGCAGCCTATTGCGCACAGTTTGAGTTGAAACACGACGTCCTGTGGCTGAACGAAACGCATTATTCAACATGGTGGCATTGCTGTCAGGGTTCCTCCGAGCGGCAATCCGTAAGTAGCGGTCATCCACTACAGTAGTAGCCCTTGGGCGGCCTGAGCGAGGCCTGTCATCGACAGTTCCTGTATCTCTGTACCTCCTCCATGTCCGAACAACATCGCTTTGGTTCACTCTGAGACGCCTGGAAACTTCCCTTGTTGAGAGCCCTTCTTGACACAAAGTAACAATGCGGACGCGATCGAACTGCGGTATTGACCTTCTAGGCATGGTAGAACTACAGACAACATGAGCAGCGTACCTTCGTCCTGGTGGAATGACTGGAACTGATCGGCTGTCGTACCCCCTCCGTCTAATAGGCCCTGCTCATGCATGGTTGTTTACATCTTTGAGCAGTTTTAGTGACATCTATGAACAGTCAAAGGGACTGTATCTTGGATACAATATACACAGTCAACGTCTATATGCCGGAGATCTGGGAACCGAGGTGATGCAAAACTTTTTTTGATGTGTGTATTTTATAACCTGTGTTATTGTTGTGAGTGTTACATAGGACTTTCAATTATGAATGACTGGGTGCGTGACTCAGCTTTAACGTTCTCGCTTGTTGTGCCCAAGGTTGCAGGATCGTATCCTGGCACAGTCAGTTGGCATTTGAGTGTGCACAAATGTAAGGGATCCGTGTGAGTTGATTTACTGCCATGTTCAAGATCCCCTTTAGGGTGTAATTCCGGCACCCCGGCGTTTCTAAAAGCCGCAGCATTTAAATGCGACGTAAAGCCAATACCACTATTATTATTATTATCAATTATGACTCGCATGGTCTAGGATTGGCATAGGTGATTTGAAACTTGAAAGGACATATCATATTTACACTATTATGGAGTGAGTTTGGACGACCATAGAAAAGTACACTCTTGATGACTGGTGTCATTTTCTGGATTTGAATCTCCAGTCTACGGAATTGTAACTATCTATGGAGCGTAAATTGACGCACTCCGCTTCACTGATGAATGGTTTGGTATTAACAGTCTCGCTACTCGTTTTTACAGGTGTCAGTTTTCCGCAAGTTCTACAGACCGTACTTCCTATGCGGTCACATATGTAGGCTAATGTTTCTAATGGAATTTCTAGTGGTATAATTATTCTGTATTCTTTTTGTGTAAATTTTCAGCCAACATATTTGTAATTGAAATCATTTGTTTCGTTGACAGGGAAGTGCAAAATAGAAGCAGATTATCCTTACATTCTCGGACCCATGAGTATTTAGGCCTGGCACATAAAGAGGTATGGAGCTGTTGACACAAAGGAAGGAAGTTTACGACTTCACGTTACCGCTTATCTCGCGATCATGAGCCACGAAACCTCCGTTTACTTGGAAATATAACATGCATCAACCGGGAATCGAACCCGGTGAGAGGTAATATAATTGTAATATTACTAGACAAAATATTAGTCACCACTTAGAGACATCATTCTAATACCGTGTGACACCACCTCTAGCCTTGATTCGGCAGAGAAGGGAGGCCTGGATTTTGTATCTATTTAAAGTTGCGCATTAATGATTGCATCCTGTTAAGCGACCACAAAGGATCGGATGATTTAGCGATGTGCGACAGGATGTCGAGAAGTCAGGTGTGCTTGTAATCCTGTGAATTCAGCTGTTTTCATCTTGGAAAAGAGGAGTGCCCACAACACAGTTATTATGGAATTGTTGTAAAAAGCCAACAATTGGTCATCGAAAATGTTGAAATAAACATTCTAGTTCATATTCATGGTGACCTGAATTAGTAAGTCCAGGTATTGGATCACACCCCAGACCATTACAGAACTGCACCCTCCGCACACGGTGGGTCAATGATAAAACAATATTGAGACTCGTCAGAACCCACTACCTGCTTCCAACTAGCTACTGTCCACTTTCAGTTGTATTTAATCCATTGAAGACGTGCAGCTTGAAGACTGGCGCACGTATACTTCTTACATAGAATGGTCATACGTTAATGGTGAAAAGTGATGGAATAATGACTAGTTTATATTTCTAGGAGTTAGTTAATTGTTGTGCCTAAAGAGATTATAGTACTGTAAATTAGGAATCCAAAGAGGCTCAGATGTGCGCCAGAGCGAACTAAACAAGATATTCTCGGTGCTCAACTTCCGTAGTTTTATACATATTCACTCTGGGCATAAGACCAGATTATTACTCTTCGCGTGACATCGTTGTATGAATTATCGACAATTATTTAAAAACTTCACTTAAGAGTGCAAGTACTGTGCCCGTTTAGACCGGAGTCCGCACGACCACATATGCATTTTACCAAGAATCAGTCAGCACGAGAGTCAAAATATCCCGGGGCGCCAGATGGGTTAAAGCTAATCGCAAAAACGACATCAAATGAAAAAAATGCTTTACTGATTTTTGGCTCAATGCAACAATAAGGATAGAAGGAGATTCAACTGGGCATAACACATCATGTAAAATTATCTCATTTTATTCTGAATTTAAAATTGACTGCAAAATAAGATACTCAAAGCGGCATCATTCACGTGTGGCGACCCACATTACTATTTACACAATGTACAGAAATTTTCCAACACATTGGACAATTATCTTTGGAAACACAAGTCTGATTATTAGTCCTGTAGACTGTGTTCCAAAACTATATCCATTATTTAATGATTAAATCCAGTTCAAATTTAATTGTCTCTACTGGAAATACTGTAGTTCACTGGTTGAATTTTTACATAATATTAACACTCGTAGAATAATTGTACATAGAATTTTTAACTTTCACTTATTTTTCCAGTTTCAAAAAATATTGTCAAAAAATATTTTTATCTTTGAATCAACACAAATTATGTACACATATTAATAATAACTTCTGAAAAGTATTTGACCATTGAGCATAGCATCGAAGAACTTGTGCGAAGCACAACAAAATTAATTATTCTTCTGACATTAACGTTTCGAGAAGTGACTCGATTATGAACTTCAAGTTCCTAACAAAATATATGATTTCTGAATCATCAACTTGATCAATAAATTGTTGGACCATTTAACTATTTGATTTTCCACTTGGAATCATTATTAAGAAAAATATTTATATTTGTGGCCATTTTAGTAACTTTCACAACTTGCAATTCTTTGACAGAATGCGGAAATAAGAATTGTAGCTTCATAATAAATTCATTTAGTTCATGGCACTAGGATTGAAAATATCCTTCAAATTATTCGTGGTTATAGAATTATTTTTTATTGGCAGTGGCCCATTCTATTATTTTTATAAGAACACAATATTCCAACAACAACGGCAAAGGTCTTCCTCTGAAGAAGAATAAAACACTATCATGACAAATCCGGGTTCTAGCAAAATCAAAATCTTAATGGAATCCGTAAACAAGGTTGAAATAAGAACTGATGGTTTTTAAGAAATAACCTTTGGGTCATTCATACGACGCAATGTGTAGTTCCAATACTCCTTCTTTAACACTGAGTCATCGAACCTGCTATTTGATTGATGCTCTAATAAAAACCTCCTCATTCCTGCGACTTAAACATGCGCACCTGGGAATGGCATTTCAACTACTCCACACACATAAATTTTCTTCCCAAAATTTATACAATAAATCAAGCCTCTGCTTGTTATCAACACTGGAAGATTAATAAACTTACAAGTTTATTTTATTTTACCATTCAGTTCAACCCGTGAAGTTACCATACTTATGATAATCTTTATTTCACTTTCGAGTGTGTATTTACGTCATGATTTTATATAAATACAAAAATATCCTAATTGATACAAATATCATTTGCTTCCCGTTTCATGCCTCTCCGTGTTATCTGAAAAATATACTTTGCTCATTGCAAATATTAACTGTTCAACCAGAACTGTAATGTTGGTTGAATGCGGGCTTGCGCTAACCACTCTCCTTCGGAAAATCACCTGTTCCAAACTAGAAATGATTAAACTACTTCATAGGCTCTCTCTCAATAAATGTGATTATTAGAAAATATAAGATCCAAGAATTATTTAGAAATATTATGAAAATCATTATTATTATTAGTGGATTATTATTATTATTATTAGTTATATTATTTTAAATGTATTTAATTATTATTTCAATATGTGAGAATCCACATGTTCGATTCTTCGAATATGGATAAAATATCCATCTCTCAACAAAAATAATTATTAACTTTTACAGTTACATCGGCTGTTTTCCGTGATTACCCAAAAATATGAAACATTCAAATAAATGCTCGTTCTGCTCGGTCATCGATCCTAAACTGTTCTGAGTGCTGAAAATACTCAGAATAACTCTAATATGTCTTGCGTAAATCATTGCAAGATTTAAATACGAAGAAAAACAAATGTGTTGGTCATCTGCAGAAAAATAGTTTGTTCCAATTAGCTAGGCATAATATAAAGTCAAAAGTGGCTTACATTTCTCGTTGGTCTTGAAGCGTAGTGAACCTGGTCTGTACCAGATTTATCCAGATACATGCCCTATCGGACACGCACGTCTAATCCTTGTATCGGCCGCCATTATATACCCACAATCTGTCTAACACGACATAGTGGAGATATTTCTTGAAGTTTGAAGTAACTGCTGATCCATTTTAATGTTGACTTCTGTTAAAGCCATAGCATTTCGCTTAAATGGGGTCAGATCTAAGTGATCTATTCTCAAATATGTCAGTTGTAACATAACTCACGGTAATCCTTTCAGTACAAGAAAACACTGACAGTCTAAACCAATCAACGGCTGTTCTGAAGATCGTTCCCTGGGCATGGCTTATCACCATCTATCATGCGCGAAGCAACATATAGTTTCCCTTTGTCGGCTAATGAACAACACCGTGATAGACTGGCCTTCAATATACTGAAAGATCGGAGTGGTTATCAAGTTACAATTATGAAACTGACTAAATTGGACTAAAATATCCAAGTATTGAATGATTATTACTGGACTGTGACAAAGTACTTTCTAGACAAAGTCTAGCATATGTCCATATAGAAATAAAATATTTCACCAGTGTCCGTAGAAAAATAGCAATCACCTTAGTGATTCTCCCTGCCGGAAACTTACTAAGTTCCACATGTATCGCAGCACTTTTGTGACTATCACAATTTGAAGATATGTTCTGCGTAGATCCGGCAACCATGTGCCTTGGCTCAGCGTAGCAGCACCTTGCTATGCAAGAGCTTGGTTCGAAGTGAGCTGATGTCGCTTGGGCCGGCCGGCTTTTATTCAAAACGGTCAGGGTCACGCTGCATCACGCTGAAATCTAGAAATCCTCATATCTCTGGTATCCCTGGTCCGATTTACTTGATACTAAGTGCATTCTCTTTCATTTGGCCGTGCCAGTAATCTGATCCAAGTCTCAAGTCTCTACTCCATGGCTAACTATTTAATCAACAAATAGTCTCGACCTCTGCTATTACTCGCTACGTCACTTGACATGTTCTTGGCTGCATATTCTTTCCATTTCCTTCTGGAAGGAATGGAGCGCGATATTCAAATATTTCAACTTTCAAAAGCGGCTGTAGCCTTTCCCTTGATATCTAGGTGTCTGAATCTTGGAATACCCATTCCTAGAGTTGGGCACATCCACCCCAAACCTAGCAAAAAATAAAAATTGAAAACTTTTTATTTTTCCTATCTACACATTAAATTATCTGGTTCTTGAATAGTAAATCTTCAAATTCGATGTTACCAGTTCGTGTATTGGCGATCTCATAGCTTCCATTGTTGTTTACTTCCACAATACGATATGGTCCAGGGTAGAGGCTTGCAAACTTCGAGTACACTCGATTTTGCACGTCAGAGGGTGTAGGTCTTTTCACTAAAACAAGAGTTCCTATGCGCAAGGGTCTGCGAAAACGCTTTCCTCTCACTCTGCGCTCTCTTTTCTCAGCTTGGCTCCTCAACTTGTCTAACGCTAGAGTTTCCCTCATCTGACGACTTGGTTCAATCTCAGGTGGAATAGAGATGATTCGATCCCATAATCTTGTTGGTTTAATTCCATGATGAAGCAACATGGGAATCTGTCCAGTACTCTCATGAATTGTAGAGTTGATGGATTCGGATGCTAATGAGAGAACATCCATCCATTTCCAATGCTCATTTGGACAATATAGGCGGCAAAATTTTGCTATTTCAGCTATCACGCGTTCTGCTGGATTGCTTTCAGGATGTCTGATAGAACAAAACAATTGTCTAATCCCAAGATTATTCATGACGGTTCTAAATTCTAAAGATGTAAATTGGGGTCCACGATCTGATAAAAGGAATTCCGGTTTGCCTGCTTCCGGAATTACGTTGTCTCTAATTCTCTTCGCACAATATTTTGCGTTTGCCTTCTGAATTGGGTGTAACATAGTGTATTTGCTGAAAACATCCATGGTCACCAGAATATATCGGTTACCTCTTTTAGACTTTGGGAGAGGACCATAAAGATCAGTCGCGAAGATATCACAAGGCTTAGAAGGAATAATAGGCCTTGGTAATTCTCTCAATAATCTAGAATTATGTTTACTCCTTTGGCATAAGTCGCATTCTCGAATAGTGTTTCTGACAGTTTGTCGCATTCGCTCCCACGAAAATTTTTCTTGTATCATGTTGACCGTCTTATCTACTCCAGCATGACCTGCAATTCGATGTGCCATCCAGATAATGGGATTTTGCATTCGTGGAGGTATCACTACTCTCAGCTTCGTATGGTCGGGATCTGCAAACTTGTAGATTAAACCATCTAACATCATAAAATCTCTTGAAATTCTTTCAGTTTCCACAAAATCATCATCATTTGGATCCATGTCTCCCTGTAGAAAACGAAAAATGTTTCTAAAACGTCGGTCTCTCCTCTGGGATAAATGCAACAATCTTAACCTTCTCAAGGTATCCTCATCCTCCTGCGTCAGGTTAACTTGAAAAACCTTAGATGTAGACTCCACTGCTCTACTCAATAAATCAGCTCCAACGTTCAACTTTCCAGGAGTGTGTTCAATAACTAGGTTGAATTGTTGAATAAAAAGTGACCATCTAGTTATCCTATCACTGGCAAAGTTTGTTCTCAAGATAAACTCCAATGCATGGTGATCAGTCCTCACTATTACTGAATGTCCAATTAACATTTTCTTCCATGACTCCAACGCGAAGATTACAGCAAGTGCTTCTAACTCTGTGGTGTAATAATTCCTTTCTGATGGACGAAGTTTCCTGCTTATGAACGCCGGGTAACGTCTCTTGTGATCTTCATCTTCTTGAAGAAGAATAGCTCCAATCCCAACTGTGGATGCATCGGATTCTATGATGAAATTCTTGGTAAAGTCAGGATACTCTAATTTCACGCTGTTTACCAATAACCTCTTGGCATCTTGAAATGATTGTTCACAATCTTCATTCCATTTCCACTTGTTTACTTTCTTTAATAATTCCTGGAATGGAGCAACCGTCTTGGTGAAGCGTGGACAATGCCCTGCGAAGAATTGGCATGACCCGAGAAAACTGCGGACATTCTTCACTCTAGTAGGTCCAGGGAAATTCGCAATCACCTGTATCTTTGTCTCAATGGGACGGTATCCTTCACCATCCAAAATGTGGACCAAAAATTTTATTTCATTCCGAAAGAACTGACATTTTCGAAGGTTTACTTTAAAGTTCGCTTTTCTCAAATCTGCGAATAACATCTGAAGATGTAATAAATGTTCCTCCTTAGTCTCAGATGCAATTAGGATATCATCTATGTAACGAATTGATATCTCTTTTACTTCAGGACTCAAGTTTTGTTCCAGTGCTCTGATCAAAACAGATCCAGATGTTTTGACTCCAAATGGTAGACGGCGGAATACATATGTCTGCTGGTCAAACATAAATCCTGTTAACTTTTTGGAATCTTCACTAAGCCTAATGTGATGGTAGGACGAAGTGAGATCAATGTTAGAGAACCAGACCTTGCCTTGGAATTTCCTTAACAGTTCCCTACTGATTGGTGGTCTGTCATACTCTGGCAGCAATCTTGAATTCAAATTTCGCGCGTCTAAACATAGTCTCAGACTTCCATCTTGCTTAGACACTACTGCTAATGGATTGACATAAGATGTAGTGCACTTTTCAATCACATTGTTGCTTTCCATCTCTTTGATAAGCACTTTTACCCTTTCTCGATGCTTTTCCGCTACCGGATACAATTTAGCATGGAAAGGTGCATCATCATTTACACGAATTCGATATTCAAAATCTTTGATTTCACCAGGTTTAATATCAAAAATATCGTGATACTCTTCCAAAATTTTTCCTAGCTCTGGGGACTTCTTCTCAGTGTAGACTTCTCTTCCTTCAGCTTCATGAAAAATCAGAGACCATTGAGCATCTCCCTCGATGTCTTCCTCTTCTTTTCCCTCGAAGTTAATCTCTTCGGTATTCTTGAATCTGATCGTCTCTGTCTTCATGTCTATCACTGCTTGATATTTCTGAATGAAATCTGCTCCCAATATCCTGTCAAAAGCCATGTCCTTCATTACTACAAACACATGTCGGAAATCATGTCCTCCAATAGTAATACATAAGTATAATTGTGTTTTACACAGAGATATTTTGTTGGGTATTATTCCTTGGATTTTAATTCCTGATACTGGAATCTCCTCTAAATTCTCTTTGAGCTTCCACAGAATATAAAGCTTCTCGCTCACAAGACAAAGCATAGCCCCAGTATCAATTAAAGTATCGACAGGCATACCGAATACTTCGCATGATATGATTGGCATTTGAATTCTTGTACCCATTTCTTTCCGTTCGTCATTATGTTGAATTAAGTCATCATCCTCTGCTTGCCATTTAATAATTCTGGAAGTGAAAGTGTTTAAAATTCTATCTTCTACTGTGAAATCGAAGTTTTTTTCTTTCGTTTCCATTCCCCCGGGATTATTGTGTTCCCGATGGACCTGGTTCATTGGGCCTCTGTTCCAAGAACTGCAAGTTTTCTTGGTGTCTTTCTTCCAAGTTCTTCCTCGTCTCCTTATTGAACTCTTCATTGGATTGACGAGTATTCACATTCCCTCTATTATTGTAGTTGTTGTTTCTACCATAGTACCTTCTTTCCTGGTACCTTCCTTGATTATCCCTTGGCCTTCTCCATCGAGTATTATATCGATATCCACCATCCGGTCTTGCATAAGGCTTGTAACTGTATCGGTTATTGTACTGATTCCATCCTCTTTTAATGTGCTCTTCCCTCGGCGTTTTCTCTTCTCGCCCCTCTCGAATCTCTCGAGGTGTTTGGGAATAACTGTCGGCCATAACAGCGTACACAGCGTTGTTATTCTTTCCTCCCTTCTGATGGAAGAATTGAGCGTTTGTATGATCAAGTTTCTGCAATACCTCGTCAAATTGCTCCATATTATAAATGTCAGCAGCGATCAAAGTTCTTTGGGCGTCTGCTGGAAACTGACGTATTAATGCTGTAATGAATTCATTATCTGGCATCGGTGGATCTAAATGTTGTAGTTTAGAAAGCTGTCCAGAAAAGTACGTAGAGTATCGAGTAGGCTGTGACGTCGAGAATCTCTTTGAATATAATTCTGCTCTGACTTGCTGTTGGGTTTCCGGGGACCAAAAACATTTTTAATAACCCACGGGAAAACTCCTCAAAATTGGTAAGAGTGGACCTGAAAGCTCTAAACCAAAGAAGTGCAGGACCTTCCAAAAATTTCCCTATCACTCGGATCTGTCTTTCTTTAGGGATTTTGGAATCTTTCAGGTAATCACCTGCTTCTCTCAATAATTCTACGGGTGTCACAGAATCTCGCCCTGAAAATTTAGAAGGCTTATCTTCTACATTCTTGAATACAGTTATGGGGTTGGATTGAAATATTGTCCTGACCTCCTCCTGTCTTTGACTATCAGTTTCTCTAGCTGCTCCTAGGTTTATCTGTATCAGTTCTTCTCCCCTTACACTTGGCATTTTCAACAGATGGTCAGACTGTTTCTCGTCCTTGATTTGGGTTTTCATAGCCTCAATTTCCTTATGGTTTTCTTCTGCCATTTTTTTAATTGCTTCGGTTTCTTAACAGTTCTCCTTGACATCAGTGGATATCTGGTTCATAACAGCCTCGTGACTTTTCAACGACCCTGTCATATCTGATATGTCCTTCTGAGTTGCTTGGATATCTTTGGAAATTACTTGAATATGGGATGACAAAGATTCCCTAATTTCCTTGACTCCCTCTTGGTTCTCCAGCTTGAGTGTGTCCTTAATTTCATCGATAACTGTTGTTTTAATTTCAGTTTGTAATTCATTAATCACACCTTCTCTTATTTCTCCCATTACGAGTTCTTTGAATTGTTCTGTCAAACGTTGAACAACTAGAATTGCCATCTCATTGCTCTCTTTCTTCACTCTGACTTCTAGGTCGATCATGTCTTCACCAACTTTCCTAAGACCATGTTCTATCATATCAGCTAAGCTTTGGGATCTTAGATCGGCATCGCGAAATTTATCGTCCATTAAACTTGCGTTAGTGGCTAATGAAGTTTCGAGCTCATTTTTTTTTTCGCATAATTTAGTCATTTTACTCTCAAGAGACATTTTCAAAATTTCGGAATTCTCTTTAAATTTATTTTCCATTGAATTAAATTTACTATTTAAATTTTCTTTCAAGTTATCTTTTAACCTGCTCTCTAACAAATCAGAATTTTCCTTGAGTTTATCCTCTAAACTTTCTTTGAAGTTATCTTTTAACCTGCTTTCTAACAAATCGGAACTTTCTTTCAAGTTACCTTTTAAAGAATCAGAATTTTCTTTAAGTTTATTTTCTAAAGAATCAGAATTTTCTTTATGTTTATTTTCTAAAGAATCAGAATTTTCTTTAAGTTTATCATTTAAACTTTCTTTAAGTTTATCAGAATTTTCTTTAAGTTTCTTTTCCAAAGCCTCTGTATTTTCTTTCATAATGGCTGCTACACGCAGTCCAGCTTCTTTGGAACTCTCTTCCAAACTCCTCATCATCCTCATCATCTCTTCCATAATTTTCTATTATTATTCAAAACTTAGGGGTATACATGTCGGCAGACACAAGCTTATAATTAGAACAAGAAATATGAATAGCTAATTGGAACACTCTAATAAAATGAGATTTGTCCTAATGTCGACGTGATGGAAAAACAAAATTCTCTACTTTTACGAATTACATTTACCACAATATCACAAGAAAAATATGCAAGTTCTCAAATATCCTCCACCTGGATTCTAATAATGCGCATGTCCAGTCATCGAACGTTTACTACTGAATTTACTTGACGCCCTAATGGTTAAGCCATTATCAAAAATAATCAAACCCATTTTAATTATTAATCCAGTTAAATTTTTAATTTTCCCCACTAATTGGGTTTCCTACTAATTTATTCATCCAAACCAGACATCTCTCAACTCCCAAAATATCTATAGAAAAAAATTATCACAATTTAAATCGGCATGCGATTGACCGTGTCTAACTCGAGCCCCACGTTCGAAGCCATTTCTCTCTCTATCTTATTTTATGTGCCCGTTTAGACCGGAGTCCGCACGACCACATATGCATTTTACCAAGAATCAGTCAGCACGAGAGTCAAAATATCCCGGGGCGCCAGATGGGTTAAAGCTAATCGCAAAAACGACATCAAATGAAAAAAATGCTTTACTGATTTTTGGCTCAATGCAACAATAAGGATAGAAGGAGATTCAACTGGGCATAACACATCATGTAAAATTATCTCATTTTATTCTGAATTTAAAATTGACTGCAAAATAAGATACTCAAAGCGGCATCATTCACGTGTGGCGACCCACATTACTATTTACACAATGTACAGAAATTTTCCAACACATTGGACAATTATCTTTGGAAACACAAGTCTGATTATTAGTCCTGTAGACTGTGTTCCAAAACTATATCCATTATTTATGATTAAATCCAGTTCAAATTTAATTGTCTCTACTGGAAATACTGTAGTTCACTGGTTGAATTTTTACATAATATTAACACTCGTAGAATAATTGTTCATAGAATTTTTAACTTTCACTTATTTTTCCAGTTTCAAAAAATATTGTCAAAAAATATTTTTATCTTTGAATCAACACAAATTATGTACACATATTAATAATAACTTCTGAAAAGTATTTGACCATTGAGCATAGCATCGAAGAACTTGTGCGAAGCACAACAAAATTAATTGTTCTTCTGACATTAACGTTTCGAGAAGTGTCTCGATTATGAACTTCAAGTTCCTAACAAAATATATGATTTCTGAATCATCAACTTGATCAATAAATTGTTGGACCATTCAACTATTTGATTTTCCACTTGGAATCATTATTAAGAAAAATATTTATATTTGTGGCCATTTTAGTAACTTTCACAACTAGCAATTCTTTGACAGAATGCGGAAATAAGAATTGTAGCTTCATAATAAATTCATTTAGTTCATGGCACTAGGATTGAAAACATCCTTCAAATTATTCGTGGTTATAGAATTATTTTTTATTGGCAGTGGCCCATTCTATTATTTTTATAAGAACACAATATTCCAACAACAACGGCAAAGGTCTTCCTCTGAAGAAGAATAAAACACTATCATGACAAATCCGGGTTCTAGCAAAATCAAAATCTTAATGGAATCCGTAAACAAGGTTGTAATAAGAACTGATGGTTTTTAAGAAATAACCTTTGGGTCATTCATACGACGCAATGTGTAGTTCCAATACTCCTTCTTTAACACTGAGTCATCGAACCTGCTATTTGATTGATGCTCAAATAAAAACCTTCTCATTCCTGCGACTTAAACATGCGCACCTGGGAATGGCATTTCAACTACTCCACACACATAAATTTTCTTCCCAAAATTTATAGAATAAATCAAGCCTCTGCTTGTTATCAACACTGGAAGATTAATAAACTTACAAGTTTATTTTATTTTACCATTCAGTTCAACCCGTGAAGTTACCATACTTATGATAATCTTTCTTCACTTTCGAGTGTGTATTCACGTCATGATTTTATATAAATACAAAAATATCCTAATTGATACAAATATCATTTGCTTCCCGTTTCATGCCTCTCCGTGTTATCTGAAAAATATACTTTGCTCATTGCAAATATTAACTGTTCAACCAGAACTGTAATGTTGGTTGAATGCGGGCTTGCGCTAACCACTCTCCTTCGGAAAATCACCTGTTCCAAACTAGAAATGATTAAACTACTTCATAGGCTCTCTCTCAATAAATGTGATTATTAGAACATATAAGATCCAAGAATTATTTAGAAAAATTATGAAAATCATTATTATTATTATTAGTGGATTATTATTATTATTATTAGTTATATTATTTTAAATGTGTTTAATTATTATTTCATTATGTGAGAATCCACATGTTCGATTCTTCGAATATGTATAAAATATCCATCTCTCAACAAAAATAATTATTAACTTTTACAGTTACATCGGCTGTTTTCCGTGATTACCCAAAAATATGAAACATTCAAATAAATGCTCGTTCTGCTCGGTCATCGATCCTAAACTGTTCTGAGTGCTGAAAATACTCAGAATAACTCTAATATGTCTTGCGTAAATCATTGCAAGATTTAAATACGAAGAAAAACAAATGTGTTGGTCATCTGCAGAAAAATAGTTTGTTCCAATTAGCTAGGCATAATATAAAGTCAAAAGTGGCTTACATTTGTCGTTGGTCTTGAAGCGTAGTGAACCTGGTCTGTACCAGATTTATCCAGATACTTGCCCTATCGGACACGCACGTCTAATCCTTGTATCGGCCGCCATTATATACCCACAATCTGTCTAACACGACATAGTGGAGATATTTCTTGAAGTTTGAAGTAACTGCTGATCCATTTTAATGTTGACTTCTGTTAAAGCCATAGCATTTCGCTTAAATGGGGTCAGATCTAAGTGATCTATTCTCAAATATGTCAGTTGTAACATAACTCACGGTAATCCTTTCAGTACAAGAAAACACTGACAGTCTAAACCAATCAACGGCTGTTCTGAAGATCGTTCCCTGGGCATGGCTTATCACCATCTATCATGCGCGAAGCAACATATAGTTTCCCTTTGTCGGCTAATGAACAACACCGTGATAGACTGGCCTTCAATATACTGAAAGATCGGAGTGGTTATCAAGTTACAATTATGAAACTGACTAAATTGGACTAAAATATCCAAGTATTGAATGATTATTACTGGACTGTGACAAAGTACTTTCTAGACAAAGTCTAGCATATGTCCATATAGAAATAAAATATTTCACCAGTGTCCGTAGAAAAATAGCAATCACCTTAGTGATTCTCCCTGCCGGAAACTTACTAAGTTCCACATGTATCGCAGCACTTTTGTGACTATCACAATTTGAAGATATGTTCTGCGTAGATCCGGCAACCATGTGCCTTGGCTCAGCGTAGCAGCACCTTGCTATGCAAGAGCTTGGTTCGAAGTGAGCTGATGTCGCTTGGGCCGGCCGGCTTTTATTCAAAATGGTCAGGGTCACGCTGCATCACGCTGAAATCTAGAAATCCTCATATCTCTGGTATCCCTGGTCCGATTTACTTGATACTAAGTGCATTCTCTTTCATTTGGCCGTGCCAGTAATCTGATCCAAGTCTCAAGTCTCTACGCCATGGCTAACTATTTAATCAACTAATAGTCTCGACCTCTGCTATTACTCGCTACGTCACTTGACATGTTCTTGGCTGCATATTCTTTCCATTTCCTTCTGGAAGGAATGGAGCGCGATATTCAAATATTTCAACTTTCAAAAGCCGCTGTAGCCTTTCCCTTGATATCTAGGTGTCTGAATCTTGGAATACCCATTCCTAGAGTTGGGCACAGTACAACGACAAAGGAACTTATCAGGCAGGTTTTGCAGACTTGAAATGCAAATATTTCTAACATAAAAGGGATTTATTTAGGATCTTAGCCAAATAGGCCATTGAAATCCTTTATTGGAGATTAATTGGGTATGTTATTCGCATTTGAGCTGTCTCTTTGAAGACTGGCATATAGGCTACAAGTGTTACATTTGCCGCATGCTATTGATGAATTATTGAAGTGAATGTATTATTCGACATCTTTTTCCACGTACTATATGAAAGCAAACTCTTCCTTTTAGGCAAACTTTGAGCATTGAAAACGTGTCGTATTGAAGGTATGGGAGCAAAACAAGAACGTATGCGTCAGTGAGAGGCTGAAAGTAATGGGAGGGAATGTTGACAGAATTAGAGAGTATATGGAATATAGAAATAATGTAACTAGTGTAATTGGAAGCAAGTGAAGTACTTGGGGCGACTCTTTCTCTTCATCACACCGTGACGATCTGTGTCACTAATGAACTGTCCCTGTCTCCACTTCACCCGAGCCCTCCCTCAATGCTCTTCAACTTCCAAGCGCGTTTCTTTCTTTTTTAACTCCTCATCTCCTCAACCTCCACCCTCTACACGGGTGAGACTTACACGTCAAAGAACCAGGCGGCTCGGTTTGGTTGTTGAAGTTGATATGCAGACTTACAGAATTCCACCAGCTAAAAGCCAGCACATTGTCACCAACCTCTGAATAAACACAGAGTATTGGATTGAAGTGAGATGGCCGTGTGTGTGCAGATTGAACAGCATATTCAGCTTACGCTAAATGAAAATACAATTCTCTACATTTATTAGAGAACTGTTAATGATAAGAACCGCATGTACTGAGTTATTATATTATAAGAGTGTTACGTGTCTACCGCTACTGGCGACGCGACGAGACGCACCAAATGTATTCCCTGACACTCTATGGCCTACCAGCATGAACACACTATCAAACATAGGTTACTGATACTTTATGCTCACAGGTCACAATTTATATGAGCTAATGCAGATGAGTTAGAAGATACCGAGAAACACAGCCAAGTTTCAGTTAACTGATAAACACCTGTTTATCTTTATTTCAGTGGTCTAGCATCAACTTTCCTTAACATTTCCTCCAATGTGTTGCGGAAGATCAGCGTTTAGACTGAATTGTTTCTGCTGTTGATTCATTTAGAGGCTTGCGATATAAATGCCCTCCATGACCGTGTAGTTGGGTGGGTGCAGATTTGTCTGATAACCGGTGTTAATGTAATGTCTGTAGCAGAATGAGAATTTAAAACTCATGCTAGGATTGTCAAGGATGTGGCCGTGGATTTAATTTAGGAACCATCCCAGCATTTTCCTTGAGTATGAGTGAGAAACCACGGAAAACCGCCACTTAAATTGATGAGGGGTGAATCGAACCCACATCTTCTCAGTTCTGCATCACGTGGCTGAGTGTGCCCCGTTACAGCCCTCAGACCAGAATTAAGTTTCTTGCCAAAGCCGCGAATCGTTGCACTTAATTTCATAATCTAGTTAATGTTACTTGTTTCACGTCCCTTTTAACTACTGTGGCTTTATAGAGACACCGGGGTGCCCGGATTTCTCCCCGAAGGGGATCTTAACGTGCCAGCAAATCTACTGACACGGCTCCCTCGCATTTGCGCATCCTAAAATGCCAGCTGACTGCACCAGGATTCGATCCTGCAACCTTGGGAATAGCAAGTGAGAACGTTACCGATGAGCCTAGCAGCCAGCCTCACTTTATTTCACAGTCTGGTTAATTTATCAGTCTTTGATTTGGCGTCAACATCATAAAATGTGTTAAATGAATGTGCTATTGATAATGTGTTAATGAATTATGTTAAAGAAAAGAATAATACACAAATATGCATCTAAGTTTCTTGATTAATGTAAAATAAAGGAAGAGTAGTTAAATATGAATAAAGGAATATAACACCCACAAAATGTCCGTAAATATACACAGTACCCCAAATGGGAATTACGTACTAGATGTGATTATTCACTGCAGAGTCTATCCCTGCTGTGAGAGAACAGGTCAAACAATTGGTAAACGCGGCAACAATGATGTTAAGACCTTTAAGACACCTGACACTAAGCCTCAATGCACTATCCTTGTTCAGTTCTGCCTTACACACGTTTAAATAGCACGCACAGCTGTGTGGATGTGAAATCACAATGGACGCGAACTTAGAGTAGACGATCAACATCAAATTCTGCGAGAAACTCAGATATTCAGCAACTGGAACCAATGGAATGTTGGTGCAAGCAATTAGTCTGGCGGGATGATTTGAGTGGGATTCGCGTTTCAAAATTAGTAGAACACCGCTCGAGTACGACGTGCAACACTCCCAAAAGTATGGTAAAAATTCGATAAATCTTGAATGATGATTGACGTCTGTCCAACAGAGAAATTACTACTCTCAATGTATCATTTGGAGAGGTTAATATGGCCCGAAAGTCTAATTTGAACATGCTCCACGCTGCATCCAAGTTCTTAGCTTGGCTTCTATCACAAAAATAAAAGGCGCATCGCGTCGATATTCGTTATGATTCCCGTCAGCGATCCTTGGATGACCCCAAATTCTTATCAAAGATCATTATTGGAGACGGAGGTTGGACCTACGGATAAGATTCTGAAACTAAACAACAAACTTCGCAGTGGAAGAGTCTTGACTCTCCAAGATCAAAGCCGATGATACACGTCAAGAGCACAGTAAATTTGTCCCTACGGTTTGAGGAGTGAATACTGATTTGTACTGTAATGTTTCAGACATCCGAAACGACTACAACACTGGAAAGAAGGAAACTGGACGTCCATGACGACAATGCACCTGCTCAATTAACACTCCAGTTTCTCACCCGTAACAATGTGGTCATCCTTCCTCACGCCATACATTCGCCAGATCTGGTCTCGTCCGACTCCTTTCTGTTCTCAAAGATGAAATTTATGCTAAAAGATTGCCGTTTTGTCAATGTGGACGAGATCCCACGTGAATCACAGTATATGAACATGCCTTCTACGAGGCGATCTAAAATTGCAGAGGGGCTGGGATCGTTGATTAGTCTCCAAAGGACTACTTTAAAACGAAGACAGATGAATTTATTCACACTAGTTATTGTCACTAGGTCAAGTAGAGAAGTTTATCAAAAGCTGCAGACGATCGCTAACTGCTTGTATATGCCTACTGCTGTGTTCTAATGCAACTTACAAATTGTGCTGATAATCATATCGGTTGTGAAAATTATAATCGACGACTCATCCGTTATACCAAGGAACCGATTTGCTTCCTATAGTCTGCATGAAGTTGCATTTCAAGTTCATTATTACGCAATATAACATGGGGTTAGAACTCCTCCGAAGAATGGGGTACACATTGCCAAAAGGCAACAGTCTCATCAACTTTTACTACACAGTAGGTGATGATGTGTTTAAGGTCAAAATGTGATGTTTTTCAACTGGGTAAAATAGTGTTGACCGACTGAAAAACATCAAATTTCGATTACTAAGGCAACACTGAAAATGGCTTCAATCACTATAGTGTTGTAAGGTGCCAATATAATGATAAATTAGCCAGCAATTGATGTCTGATCGTCCATATAATTTTTAAATTATTTGTATTGATAGATTCATTAACCAACTGGCAAAATAGTAGCCATTTGTAGCCAATATCATTCCATTCCGATGACCATCGTCTCAAGGTTTAATTCTTTTGGAGATGTTCCCAGGAAAACAGCTGAATGGATTTAAGTTCTATGGTGTCCTTCTTTTGGCTCAAACACTACGATGCCTTGTGTTACTTTCAGATTTTTGTCTTGTCTCCAAACAATTCCTGAAAAAGTAGCAACTAATCGTTCTTCAACACAAGCCAAAATCATTTGTCCAACATTTGAAAGGAATATTATCTGGGCCAGGGCTTGTGTTCTTGTTGCAAGATTATTGCCTAGTATAGCTCTTCATCTGCTATGTCGGATGCCAGTATGGTTTTGACATCCAGTTTGGGTCGGTGTTCCAAGCAGTTGAGTAATGTATGCAATGCTGTAGTAGGCAGGGCTGGAGGGTGGAGGGGTAATAGGGGTGTGGAGGTTTGTTACGATAATTGCCGGAATGTTGCTACGGAGACAGAGTATCATGCTGATCAAATGTAGCTGAACTTCTTAGTAGGCTACATTTCAATTCTCTACTACAGTAAAGGTTGTTGATGATGATGATAATTGTTGTGTTGAGAAGCCTAACATCGAGGTTATCGGTCCCCATTGGTCAGGGTGATAGCGAAAATGACAATGAAATGGAAACCATAACGAAAACTAAGTCAGAGTGGAAATACTTACAAAAAGTAATTAAGAAGGGAAATACTCACAAAAGTAATTTAGATTCAAAATCTGCAAACAAAAAATGCAATTGAAATTGTAAATACACAATGCAAGTTAGATTGAAGATGTCATACCAGATTCAAAATACTCACAAAATGCAATTTAAATTCAAAATACCTACAAAATGCAATTGAAATTGAAAATTCTTACAAAATGTAATTTAGATTCAAAATACTCACAATATATCAACCCGCGATTCAAAATACTTACAAAATGCAACTTGGATTGAAAATACTAAAAAAATGGATTTTAGATGTTTCAAATGCTTCAAAATTCACTGCAGACTGAAAATACATAGAATATGTGGTTGAGATTCAAAATACTCTCAATATGTAATTTAGATACACGGGGAGCCAACTCATTAAAACAGGGCTGGAATCTTAAAGAGAAAAGGAACTTTAATGGATGGAAAACGAAGGCCGATCCCTAGAAGAATGAGGGATCAGGGAAGATGAGAGAAGGGCCAATTAAGGCGGGAATGGAAGACACTCACCAGGCCTCGGATACCCTAATACCGTCGGGGTGGGATGAGAACAAGAGTTGACCAAGAGAGGTCGACAGGAGAGAAGATGAAGAGGAGCCCGGCACAAGTAAGTGGAAGCAATGCCGGACTCAGCTGAGGTCCCGTGGTCGCCAACCCACATCCCACTATATGTGAGCCCCTGGGAGGCTACAGTAAAGGGGGAAATCACCTTGTAATTATAACATTCCGAGTGCACCGTGTCAGCTGTGTTTTGTTGTTTCCAAGCCTCTTCACTCGCTACCTGCATCGAGCAACCAAACACCCAGATTTGTCTTCTTCATATTCATCATCTCCATCAGTTTCCAATTCAAAATACCTAGAAGTACTTGAACTTTAATGATGAAGTGAAATCACAGAACTATACATGGCCTCTCCTAAAAGTCCTTCTTCATTCTATGGTTTACTGCTGTAATAAGGTCCTGAAGTAAATGGTGTGTGGCAACAGCTAACATTGCTCTTTACGTCTGCCCATATTAGTTGCAGTGATCAGGAGGTAGGAAAATCACACAATGTTTATTTCTATAACTGATTTCATCGATTACAAACATTTGAAACTTGGGTTTGTGAAAGTCAGTGAGTTTTGTCAGCTCTGCTTTCCACAGTCTCATTAGGTCTCTCGTCTTGTAGTGTTGTGTAGCATGAACACCGTAACTCTGAAGCCAATCAATCACTTCGGACTTCCACGGAGCCATGGTAGGAGGTTTGTCGCAACAACAGACTGGAATGCGGCATTTTCAAATACAATACGGAGAAACATTTAAATTCTGAATTAATTAATCCTGAAACCATTTCTGGAAATGGGTGCCTGCCCGTATTATATATTCGTCTGTGTTATCCTTGAGTCGATGCACCTAAGGATTGTTAGGAAATTGGAATGCAAAGTGCGACAGAGAGAAATTAAGCTCACGTTCATTTAATAGGGGCTATGTAGCTGTGCTTTACTTGCCACAGTTAATCATATGCATTGCGTTGTAAACTATAGTAATATATTGGGAACATATGTTTGTGTTTTTCATTCACTGAATTTGACCCATTACCATAATGGATGATCACCCCACTCCATGTGCTTATAGAACAAATTGTTGTTACCGTTCGTTTATGCTTTGTGGCAATAATTATAATTAATTGCCAGGCCACTCAATGAAATGCCATATATAATACATTCGTTAGTGGTCCCATTTGGGAGTGCCGATCGCTTCACTCGTTTGAAAATACAGGTAGTTCACAACTTATGGATTGCGGGTAGTGAGCACTTAAATGAATCGTCAATGAAGAATGTACCTTTTACTAAAACTCTGCAAAAGCAGTTCAATCGTAGAACCAAGGTATAGTCAGGTCGCGTCTCGGCGTTAAGTATATATTTCAGAACTCTTACCGATATTATAAATCAAGCGCATTATTATTATTATTATTATTATTATTATTATTATTATTATTATTATTATAATTAGTCTATTATTATTACCATTATTATTATTAATATTAGTATTATTAATAATATTATCACCATTATTTAATAATTGTATTACCTCTAATGTTGCTTACTGAAAATAACATGAATTACACAAAATGAAAATATTTTCAGCCTACGCTACTTCGTCATCTAACTTTCCGTGAAAACTATGATCCAAGTTTCCACTTTGAGTCGTGATGTTACTATTTGTTTGTACAATAAATAAATATATGGCCTATATTGTGCTACACTAACGAAATTGAAGAAAATACGTCAGCGTGTTCATAGCCACAAATATGCACCCGAACTTCCCCTTCTCCATGACAACGCAAGAACTCTCTCAAGTCTGCGCACCCGAGAGGAGCTCACTAAACTTCTGTGGACTGTTCTTCCTCCTCCACCCTACAACCCGCATCATCACCTTCTGACTTATATCTGTTAGGCCCAATTAAGTACAGGGTCTTTATATTTGCTTGGCAAGGACATTCTCGCGCACGCGCTCCGGCAGTGATGGCTCAGTTGCCGGCGACCACACGCGTGTATGCACGGCAGAATACGGTGCTTAAAATCAGTATCATGCATTTTACTACCATGTTGACAGTAGATGCTGAAAATGTTCCCCATCCGCTGCCAAACATAATCGGCATCTCCTTATGAAGTTTCCAGTTACTCCGGTTACTTTAGCTTCAGTAAGGAAATAACGACTTGAACGTCTATTTTTATTATTTACTGAACCTGTACGTTTGAATCTCTTAGCCAGTTGTTTTATTACACGATTTAGAGGAATTGGTTTTCCTGGAAATTTCACTCGAAACTTTAGTCTCGTTCTAGCGCACGATTTCCTGCACGTTATGTATGTACCATACGTATTGTGCAGATATACACGTTCACGGAACGAATATTTCACATTTCACATTTTAAAGCACTACACACAATCACAAAAAAACACTATACAATACGACATAGAGTACACAGTAGTTTTATAAAACACCCTTTTAGCTCGGAGCTCACACGTCTACCGTAACAAGAGCGTGGAAATAAGGCCGGGGACCGCGCGCGCCAACCTGTAACAGGTGGCAATTGGCCGGAGTCCGCCGGCCAAGATCGAGCGGAATAGCCTTGCCAAGCAAAAATAGAGACCCTGTATGCAGGGCCGGTATTAGGGGTTTCAGCGCCCTGTGCGAAATTCGATTTTGCGCCTCTATGTACGAGGCGGGTTGCCTAACTCTGGCAAATATTATGCGGTATCATAAAGCGGAATCATGAAAATATAAAGAAAATGCAGGCAAAAGCTGACACCGAGTTATTGGATGAAATTAAATAAAATGAACCTAAAGTACTGTACCCGATACCTAGTTGAGGCTATCGGCTACGCCAGCTGACATTGAGCCGTAGTTGAGATTTATGGGAAGAGTTGTAAAGATAGCGCTCACATCGAGTCGAGAGGAATGTGAAGAAATGACGTAGAAGGCCAAGGATCAAGAAGGCACTGCCAGTCAAGTAGATAGAATTATGGGAGGAATATTAAAGTTTTATTAAGATCTTTATGGAACATAGTATTTAATCATCTCAGAAGAGAAGAGATAACAAGCATTATATATGATAATAACTTGAAGAAAGACAGATAATCCCTTAAGTTATCGTATAACTTAATAGCCGAGATGAAGGTGGTCGAGATTATATTTGTGACGCACGACCGTAGTAGGTGGGGGAGAATCACGTGACCGCGCCAGGTAGGAGCTGGTCAATGCAGTTTAGAGAAGTCAGTCGAGTTCAGCCAGCGAGCTGAGTGGTACACATGCGCAGAGCGTACGGTAAAGTCGAGCGGTGAACAGCACTTGTTACGTAAAGTGAAGGCGACAGTATTACTTAACCAAGCAGAGAGCAGGAAGTAGGTCATTGAGCCAAGGCGAGCAACGCAGGGCAGACGACGAGAGGACCGGTTCCGATGCAAGCTATGCGGGCCGTGTACGGAGGAGAAAAAGCCGGGGTTCAGAACAGCATTGTAATACGAGTTTGAGAACTTTATTTCGAGCTGCATTTTATAACGCAGAACAGTATAGCAAAGCGGCATGGCGAGGCCGGCTTTAAGCATAGTTCATTCTGGAACAGTGCAGTAGATCAGAGCGGGCTAGTTCCGACTTTTATACGCAGGCAACATTAAAGAAGCTGAACTTCATTTCAACATTCAGTTACAACATTGAGTTGGGACTTGTATTCAGTAATAGAATTGTGCAGGCAGATAGTTACAATATACTGCAATTATGAACTTAGATATTCAAATTACATTACGACTATGCATTTCATAACGGAATATGTAGAGCGACCATGGGGTCCAAACAACATTAACGCTGTTAAGCAAACGAACTGTTACAATTATATGCACTTATGAACATTGGCACGTGCATTAATAGAATTCTTTTTCATGAATTGTCATAAAATACCGAGTACGAACACAGCTACAGGGTGTTTCAAAAACTTATACACTCTCATAAATAAAATTTATTTTTTGCAAGTGAGACTTAACCGCTGTGGAGATTGAACTTTTAACAAGCAAACCGAACATTATATGGGACAGTGGCGTAACATAGAAGGAGAATATGGGGTACGCTGCTTTTATGAACTTTTACGTAAGGGTTTGGACAGTATCCATTATGGATAACATACAGTTCATCATGTCGGAGTAAATGAAGACAGAGACACGATGGCACCACGGAGCGATGGATTCGATTCCTGAAGAAGAGGAGGTCGAACAGCTGATTCACTTGGGATATGAAGGCGATCGTTACCGCGTGGATGAAACGATATTCACGTCGATCTTTCGAGAAATTTATTACACACAAGAATAATCGACGATCTTTGAAATATAATAACAGCTGATATGAGAAGGTACTGTAAGAGCTATGACTTTCTAATATGAATTTTTCATGAACACTGGGCATACATGTATATATTTTTCTAGTAGGAGTTATACAATTATTTAGACATGGCTTAGACATTATTTGCTCCAAATTTTGCTAGAATATGGCGTTACCATATGATATGGCAGGCACCACTATACGAAATTCTCACCATTGGTTGGCTTTATTAAGCAGATGTTTGGTCTTTTAGACATTTTCCAGTAAGGATAGTTTTCCTGGATAGTTATTTTTTTGTGGCGAGTATTTCGAACTCGTGATCTGCAATTGGATTATTTAAATCACTTCGTCAGTTCATTGCATACTAGCGAGTGTGTATTATTCATCAGTAGGGATTTTTTCCATTGGATTGTTTGGAGATATTAAGATGTTATTCACTCAAGTGAATGAATGTCGCTTTTATATGACAACTAGAGACTTGTTGATTCCAATCTGGTACATTCACTCATGAGACGACGAGATGGGGCCTTCTCGTATTTATACGATTGCTTAGTGGTACACATCTTTACCCATCGTTCAGGGCATTATCATGTTAGACGACGGGGCAAGGCCTTTCGTATTTATACGATCGTGTGGTGGTTACTCATCTTACTTGCCATTGAGGAACTCATTTTTATCATCCGAGTGTACTTGAGATTGTAAGAGGATCAAACAAGGAACTACTAGTCACATATCAGTCGAATTCTGTTAAATAAATTAAAAATACATGTCAGCAGGGTTACATTTTGTAATTCTTGTTTGCCAATCCAATATTTTGTTGCTATACTCTTTTGAGAGTACTTTCAGTTTAACAGCTGTTACAGCTGATGCTTTTGATAATTTTTATGATTGAATTTGATACCTTTGAGAAGGATTTAAAGTAATTGAATCTTGTAAGATGAATCATTAATGGTCAGATTTATTTTAAGGCAGATCAGTATTGCATATTTCGATGTGAGAGATTATAGCACATTGGTGTTTTTCTGTGAAGTGAATTATGAGAATCTTAAGAGAATTTATGCTATTTGAAAGCAGATTTTGAATTTGATTACGATTACTAAGGTAATATATTTTTCCTAATTGTTTAAGAAGTTGTCTAGATGTGATCAGATTAATTACAGTTATTGGAGATTGTGTGCGTTGATAATTTGAAGCCAGTTATGTATTTTTTGTAGAACATGCGACGTGATTAAGTGAAGTTTGTGATAGGCATTTTGTGGAAGTTGCCGAGTGGAAGTTGCAATATTGCTAATGTATTTTGAAGCAGACATGAGGTTGTCGAACCCAGTCTAGCATAATTTTTGAGATTCATGCTGTGCGCTGAATATTTATGGAGTTTTGTGGAATAATTGTGGTATTCAAATGTGATATTTGATAAAGTGAAAATATATAATGTAGTTGTGGATAGTGAGATCCAACGTGAATTTATGAAGGCAATAATATTTTTTGGCATGATAATTGAATACGAGATATAACTTGGAAGTGATAAAACTGTAAGACAACGTTCTATAAACCATATTAAACAATTTGTTAGGAAATTAAACAAATAAATAATGTTGATAATACAAGATTTTCTGATAATAATAATTAATGAAATAATAATCTGAAATTTAAGCATATTAATGATCTGACCTAATGAAATAAAAATCAGAATGACTAGATGAAATAATAAAAATCTAAATAACCAGATGAATAAAATTTAAATAAATTGATAAATTAAATTTTGGAATAGATCAATGAATTAAATAAATGGATGAATTAAAGATTGAATAAATAAGCTGACTTAAATAAATTAATAGATGATTGAATAGATGATGAATAACTGAATTAGAAGGTGATAATTAACTAAAGTAGCTGATGAATAATAAATTTAAATGAATTTAAATAAATTTATTTGAGATATGATTTGAAGAATTGCAACTTGTGTTGATGAATTAAACAATTAATTTTGATGATGATGATAATTATAACCAATGAATAGTGGATTTTCTGTGATTCACAAACCAGCAATGATTAATGACAGTGTAAATAGTGTAAATTACTTATTCGATGTTTAGGAGCATTTTACTAACATATTCAGCATTTGAATAATGCCATGCAAGCCATAAATTATGTGATATTTAAAATATGTGATTATAATATGTGTGTTTAGACAGATTAATAATATTTTTTACATCCACATTCATGATGTTAATTTAAAGAGAAATTAGGTCTCAGTTATCACGAATGTCAGTGACGCAAAGACATAGTGCTACGGTGATCCTGAGAACCCAAGAGAACTTTAGAAATTTTTCCTATTTTATGTGGATTAAATACACTTTGAGTAGAATGGAGATGGTTCGATTTTCTGGACAATGACAATTTAACGTTGGCATTCGACCATGCTCTTAGGTAGGATGATTGTTTTATATGTCTGTCTGACTATCAAAGTTGAATAAATTTGTTTTTATCTTAGTTGTGATCTGATGATGATGTGATTTTCCTATTTTCTTTCCTTGTCTTAATTAAGTCTTAACAAGGAAGGATGTGGTTTGCTAGGGATTCAGTTGATGGCGCCCATTGATATTTGTATTTTTTTAATTAAATTTAAACCCGTAACGACCCTGGAGATACTTTGTCTTGTGTTACCCTCTGCTTTTGAGATATTTCAACTGAATTTCCGACACATTCCTTATTTGACTAGGTGTTCATTTAACTCCGCTCTGTCCTGGAAATCCAGGAATGCGATGTAATAGCAGATGGGTCATCGCATCCCCAGGACGAACGGGTACAGTACATTTACCCATTTACTATATTACTTGAACATGCCTTACTTGCGTTGTAGTAAGGGGATAGTCAAGGTAACATACAAAATATCAGCTGCACGCTCGCATGATGCAAAAATACTGGACTTTATTACTTAATAGGTGATGCGTAACATATTACAATAACTATTTTTTCAGTTGTAATGCAAAATGTCGACATAACAAAATCACTGGAGAAATACACTTACAGGAATCAAGCGACTACGGCACACAGGAAAAATCACACTAAAACCCAATACCTTATGAGAAGGGAGCTTTCCGTGCTTCGACTGAAGCAAACTGGCTAAATCGCGTGAACGCGCAACATCGTTCTCTATTGAAATTAAAGCAAGTTTTGACAGTCTCTCTTGGCCCATTCTAGCACGCATGTAGGTTTTAATCAACTTCAATTTTGAAAAGCTACGTTCAACCGAAGCGACAGTTACCGGCAAGGTTAAGAGAATCCGCAAAGCTACCTCGACGTTTGGAAATACGTCAATCATATTTGTGCTGTAAATGTACTGCAACGCAGCACGAGGATTTTTTACGTTTGGTGGTACGCAAGGGGTCAAATGTTGCAGCTCAGAACATAGATCCATCCCACTTATGTCAGACTCATTATTTCTACTGGAAAGCTGCTTTTGCAAGTTCAAGCAATGATCCATGAGTGGACTACTATCTTTAATAGACCCAGGCAGTGCCTTTAGATCGTACAGAAATCCCCCTGTATCGGAATGCTTTTTAAAGAAAAAGAATCTCTTCCTTACAGACTTTAAAGCTACCGTTAGGAGTTTGTCAAAGAAACTTTTTTTGAAGAGTCGTTGTAGCTTCACCTGTTTGCGCTTAACCTTAGCCTGAGCTTCAGCCCCTGTCAGCTCCGACTCTGACTCAGAACTGTCACTCTCAGTGCCTGACTCGATGACTTGGTCAGAGTCATCTTCCTCATTCAACCGTTTAGGGGGTCTAGTCTTCCTTTTCCGTCTACCTTCTTCGACCTCAAGACACACAGGCGCAATGATTTCATTAGCCGAAGTTGTAGCGCTTTCATAGCTTTCTTGGGAATATTTTTCATGGTACGCGATACAACCTTCCGCGAAAGAAGACGCCTTTTGTATATCAATTGCTTCTGCTTGCATGGCTTTGCTAACTATGTTTACTTGAAACAAAATGTCGTACCATACTACAACAGCAACGACAAATTTGAATGTCATAATTTTTTTTCGCCGAGTATTCAGCTTCATAGCGTAGCCCCGAATCAAAAGCAGGATTCTTCTTAATGGCCTTTAAGGCTGCCACTACCCTATTCGTATCGTATCTAAGAGGCCTCACTGCGTCTATGCGACACTCCCAGCGAATGTCGCTCAAATATTTTAGAGTCAAATTACAAATGTGAGGCAACAAAATAGACCACCGGCCAGGAGACGACGAAAATAAAACATATATGCGTTGAATAATGCCAAATAGAGTAACGCAGTAAGGACAGCATTCGGCTGAATCAGATAAAACTAGGATTAAGGAATGGCTACCTCATGGAACATGTTTTGCGCACAGGAACTGTTTAACAATGCGAGCATGAACTCCTTTATGTTTACCTTTCATATTCGCGCCGTTGTCAAAGCCTTGTCCTCTAAGGTCCTGTAGCTTTAACCCCATTTCTCTCAAAGTATTAATGATCAGATTGGCACATTATTGGACTGATCAGTAGGATTTGTTTGAGAAGATATCCCGTCTATTGATGTTGAAGGTCGGACGAATGTTTTAAAAGCTTCTGCTGCCTTCTTGTCTTCTTCTGCATGCTGCAACCTTCGTTTTTTGTTTGCAGATCGACTAGCTTTACCGGAGGAGGCCATTTTTGTAGGGTTTCTCGTTCTTCGTCCCGACTTTACACCAACCGTACCACGCACTCGAATGAACGACAATTATAAAGTGCCATAACACTCCCGTGTATTGTGCTAATACGTCCTGCCATCTACGAGCGGCTCGACGCCGACTTCGCCCAGCCACACATGCTGTTTGTTATGATTTCTTTCTCTTTGACTCTGTCTCCAGCTCGTGTCACACCCGCACCCTTTTCTCCAACCTCACTCCCCTCTCTCCCTGCCATCCAAGCTTTCTTTCTCTCTCCTTCGCTTCGCTACAGCTCTGCTACAACAGCGAACCGAACCGAAATATCACGGAAATGCCCGAGCGCTGCCGAAGGGCGATTTGGTTGGTCCCGGGACCAGGAGTCGAGCCGGGTTGCGTTTCCGCGATAGTGGAAAGGCAAGGCAAGGAAGAGAAAGACATAGTGTTTGCTAATCACTATTTCACTGAGTTTTACTTCGGTCCGTGACGGTCTAAGGTGCGCGTAGGGTTTTCAGCCGTGAGAGATAGCACCGGATGAACTTTTTTAAAAAACAGATCCCCTTCTTTGTTTGACGAACTCGCATTTACCTATCTTGCCATTTGTTCAATAGGAAATAAATCGGAATTTGCCTATCTTTGAGGGACGCCTTCGGCGCCCCCCAAAACGTTGGCGCTCTGTGCGACCGCACATGTCGCACACCCGTAAGACCGGCCCTGCCTGTATGTACTCCACGGGCAGCACTACGTGGCTGATAGGCAAGTTATTAATGCGTCAGAACGTTGGCTCTGACATAAACCAGTCGAGTGGTACCCTGCAGGCATGGCCCTCAAATTAAGATGGCGTAAGGCCGTAGAATTGAACGTACGTTATTTGAAAAATAGGGACTTTTAGCCAAACGATTGGGGAATAACATGGTGTATTTGAATTCAGAATTAAACCAAACTGCTTTGGAAAAAAAAAGTGTTGCATATTGAACGTACCTCGTATATACTGAATGTAAATAGTTGGTGGAGAATTCACTGACTTATAAACGTTGATAATGTCTATGCACATGATGGAAAAGTTTCTCCTGAAACGAATTGTTCATGTTTTTATTAAGGTATCATGCTCTCAAACGGAGCTCAAGTATTTGTTGGTGTTTAATATTAACATGGATGTGTTTTTAAACCAGGACTCAATCCGCTTGAACAATGTCATGAATATTTAATTAGTCTAAGGAAAGTTTCATTTGTCAAAATTCTAATTTTTAAGAATGTTCTCTTCATTAAGCTAGTTGCGAGCTCACTGTTGTGTTAAATGAAATTATGTAGATATTTATACGACGTAAATATAGGAAAACGGATACTTCCGTCGTAATAAACAAAATAATTTAATTTCGGAATAAGCACGCTAAGTGTATTTTATTCTGAGGCATGATTATAGCAAAATATCAGTCCCATATTAACCCATATGTCTACTACGAGAAAATACTCAATTTAGTACCTGTGGCTTGTAATATATAGGGAATTTATATATTTCAAAAATATCAAAAGAAAAGTCTTCGTGTATGTTTACTATCGAAGATTAAGGCTGACGAAAATTCTCACTAAGCTGGCACTACAACCTACAACACACAGTGATGCTAACAGCAACTTGACCCCCCCACCATAGCTGGAATTACAAGCCACAAGAGCCATACTCTCAGCTGCACTCTCGTACTGGCTGGCGTGTATTCGTTCTTGTATACTATAGTGCGTCTCTACCTTAAAAGACAGTACGCATTAAATGGAGGGCGCTGATGCCAGATCTGCTGCATATACAAAGATCTGCAAGGCCGGGCACATGATGTAACATAACTCGTATACAGGCGTACTTTTACGCAAAACTCGGGAAATTTCCAAAATATTTGTTTGCTGTATATAATTGTACCTCATACCTTGAAGTGAAAGACGGTACAATATTTAGATTATGATACACCGAAGCTCAGAGCGCGATTTTAATGCACACATTATAATAATTTATAATTTTCAATTATTCAATTATTCATGAATATGATAAGGCCTTTTTCTCGAATATCATAGGTTATAATAAATTATAATATAACATAATAATAATATATTTTGGTCCACGTAATTTACCCAATTTTGTGTGGTCAAGTGGGGGTATGCAGCCGAAATTAAATTATTCATTTCTTGTTTCTTGCACGAGACGTTGTTCAATTTTATATAGTTCTTCACTTGCGCCCATACCATTTCGAAGGGATTAAGTTCCCAGTGGTATGGTGGTGTGGTAAGGTGACAAGCAAGAACATATTTGTCTGCTGTGATAGCCTACATTGTCTATTACTAGGCTAGATCCTTCGGGAACATTGAGCAACAATATTGCTCAGCAAACCACTTTTCATATACTTCACCTGTCATTTTGTCGTGTGTGTCTACCGTGTTCTTTTTGGCACAGAATCGTTAACTCTGCACCATTAATGAACCCTTGTTAATTCCCGGGACGAACAATGGCAGACTACGGAAACCACTTCGAGGATGCTGAGGTAGGAATCGAACCCGCCTCTTCTCAGTTTTGTCTCATGGAGTTGAGTACACCCCGTTCCAGCCCTCAGACCAGAATTACATTTCTCGGCAGAGCCAGGATTCAAACCCGGGCCTCCACGGTGACAGCACAGTGACAGCCAAGAACGCAACGAGGCGGACAATTTATAAAGAACACAAAATCCACTTCATTTCATAGTTTTACTTCACATCATCACCTACCCTCCTTCAAACGTAGTCGGGGGAGATAGCCTGCGGGCCACATTCCTAAACAAAGTTCCGGTGAGTCAGCGCTGAGCGGGAGGACTAAGCGAAGTTCTATAACTTATGAATGCTACCTAATATTGAGCTCTGGTTTGTTTTAAAAACTATTTCAGACATTAATGAACATTTCTTCTCGCTTCGTCACCAACGTAAAGTCAATAGCAAAAATCTTTTTTCGCTAGCTAACTTTTATGTGACACCATCCCAGATTTTTCAAGTAACATTTAAGAAAAAAAATCATAACTTTCTTATTATGAAAATAATTACTGCCCTGAGAAGTAGGGTACCTTCTACCAACATCAGGCAATCTAAAAATAAATTCTTGATCTGTTGCGATCATTAGTTCATTATCTATGGCGTGGTAAGTTTTATAAATGCAAAAATATAGATTCGCGCTTAAATATCGTAATTGTGAAAATTGGGCCATGTGTTAATTATTTATGGCTTTTATTTTTAGACCATCATAAAGAGCGGGAAATTCTCTATAATACCACGCAAACATTTTCTTAGATTTGTCACTTTCAATTATTGGGAAATGGCAACATCCCCGGGGTAGAAGAGGACGAAGCTAATTGCAGGACATAGGAGTGCGAGTGAGAGGCAAATACTACATTTAATTCCATACTGTCTTTTAAGGTAGAGACGCACTATAGTAGGCTAGAATTCGCCCCTAACACTGGACTTCTTTCACGCAACCCGCAACACAGACAGACTGGAATCAACTCTTACCACCTTACCAATCGCTCTTGCTTGACGTCACATGCATTATTGGGCGTGTTCTCCTCCCACAAAAGTCATAATTAAGTGATTTCTTCTGGGCTGGTAGATTGGTAGATGGTCTCCAGAATGTATTTCACGCTTTTGCCTGAATTATTGAAGAAGGAAAGTGTATCATTAGTGGACATTTCAACATGACACTGGGCAAACGGTGGCCGGGTTTCCTGTGAGCAGTTTGAGCAGGTTTCCAAGTGATCCAGTGGAAAATTCACTTTCGAATCCCAATCTTCTCATTGCAGTCTCATGCAACATAAGGGGTAATCTCCATATAAGGCAACGTTTAAGTGTTTCGCCTTGGGGGACAGAGGAACTCCAGTATGTTCATTTAAACTTTACTGAACTTAGGTGTAAGGGCTGGTATTGCTTACTGATCCCCATGAGGTCCAGATTCGATTCTTGGCTTGGAAAGGAAATTATACCCACTATGGATCCACAACAGGATACACTCAGCCTTTTGAGGGAGAATTGAGGTGAGGTGGGTCTGATTCCCATCTCAGCCATTTTACACAGGGTTTTACTTCTCAATTGCGGGCAAGTGTAAGCATAGATTGAAACTTTATGCCCCTGGCTCCAATATCTCCTCATCATAATCTCAATTACAAAATACGCACTCTACTACAGAACCACGATGACATAGAATATATCAGACAAAACAGCCAAGTACACGGTTTTTTATGACCACGAGTACGCAAGCCCCGAAATTAAATAACAACAACTAGCCTAACAGTCGGAGGGTAGCTGACCTATCTCTTAAATCGTATATATTATATGAAATGGCTTAATATGATCTTCACCTCTTGTGTAACGTAGTCTGTACATCATATATGCGTGGTATATTGCACCTACTTAGGTCTTCCAGTCCCCAAGGAAATTCGGATCTCAATATTTAATCTCATTTCTCATCCTCATAAATATCCTCCCTTCCACTGCATGATCCTTAATCTCATTACACCTGTACAAACTCTCTATGTATGTTTTCTATCTTTCTGCCTTCTCTCTATATTTGAACTTTCCCATCTTAGTTCCTAATATTGCAGTCTTTTCCCCGATAAGCTGAATCTATTTTGTCCACTTTCAATCTTCTATACTTGCATATTTCTTTCTGAAACATACGCATTTCTTTGCTCCCATGCATATTTTGTTTACCTTATTTTTCAGCCGTCTGTATCCTTTTATCTCTCACATTCTTATGCTCGTAACTTACATTCATTAATTCTAGTACATTTTGGGTGGTCCAAAGTTCCCTGCCTATTCTATCCTTTCTACCAATTTTGAACTGTATTCCTTTCAGGTTAGTAGATTTCAGTAGATCTTTCTTACTCCCCGGTGAATTTAACTGGGAGCATTGACGAGTTGGCCCATTGAAAATTAAACCACAAAATGCGGAATAAACTGGCCCCTTGTATCCTCCATAAGCAACGAGAGCCGATCTAGTGATGTGTCTAGTGAACAGAGAGCGACTTCTCCCAGTGTGTTCCAATTTGCCTCACCCCTAAAGTACGTGCGGAAAAATGGATCATGGGCCCTCTTTCTTAGGGGATGATTTGAACTTTTTGACTGCGTGTCGCCACTGTAGTTGCATGCGTTCCATTTTTGTCTTGATACTCGTACTGGGCTCCATAAAATAGCGAGTGAACGGCCGTACTAACTTGTCACCGAATGATCCGGTCTCCGTAAAACTTGGCCGAGAGGACCACAGTATAGTCCAAATATACTGGCATTACAATTTATACAGTGTATTACTCTTTATAAATTTTAGATGGTAGACATATCAGTTTCATATACATGAATTCACTGAATTCATTATGAATGACGCGATGACTAAAATTCGGTATAGTGAAACCCTACTTCAGTCTAAAATTACAGGTATTAAAATCTATTGCTTCCCTTTCACAAATCATTCATCACGCGCAAGTCAAATTCTAATAGAATTATTCTAGCTCGTCATTGATTCAAAAGATATCTGTGAAACTTCGATATAGGCCCGCTACTACATTCTAAGCCTACAGAACCCAACTAAAATGGTCATTTATTATTGGGTAGTATTGCAAACGTATTGAATAGGATATTTTCTAAATGCATATAAGTAACATATGTTTCCAAAATCTTGATGTTGGAAATTTTATATATTCACATATAAATATTTAAAAACTCAACAGATTTTAACAATAAAGTCGACATTAGTAAAATTTAAGTTTCACTTAACAAACTGAACTCATTCAAGGAGTGTATCACGTTTGGGAATTTATGACAAAAATCGATACATCACCCTTCTTTTTTTTAGCGTATGGCTTTTAGTGCCGGGAGTGTCCGAGGACATGTTCGGCTCGCCAGTTTGTAGCTGATTCTAGGCGGACACCCATGGGGTGAGCTACAAGTACCGTCACGTGTGAAGTGTTGTCTGGGGAGGAAAGTTTGAATGTAAGGACGAGGAGTTGGAAGGAAGCGACTGTGGCCTATAGTTAGGGACCAACCCCGGTATTTTCCTGGAAGGAAGATGGGAAACCACAGAATACCATCTTCAAGGTTGCCGGCGGAGGGATTCAAACCTCCTCGCCTCCCGGATGTGAGCGACTGCCAGCAGCCACGCCGTAACGACATTGGCTAACTCACCCGGTATCACCCTTCTAATAGTACCTCATTTAACTTTAGTTCTGTTGCATGCCATTTTATTCCCTTCAAAATGACCCTGATCTGTAAGAAGGGAGTAATACGGCATCACACCCATAGGTCAGAGACTGGCTGAAGCCATTTTCAAGAGATTTTACAGAAAAAAAATTGTTTATCCTAGTCCTACTTACAAGAAACCGCATATATTGTATGATTGACACCCTCGAGAAAACGTCGGTGAAAATTTCATCCTAGTCGCCGTAACACAAAGAAGGCCAAATTTCAGATTATATCTGAGATACCCATTCATTACTAACTGGTATACTGGGGGTCGGGACCACTTACTAGATCACTTAGCCGTAGCAGATGGTTATTAGAGTAACAAGACGACGAAACACAGCGACCCACACCACGAGCGGCAATGACTACAGTGACTTCACAGCAGCATGCTCTTGTAAACACTCACAGTAGGTACACGTTGACATGGCTGATCCCGAAGGTAGGGAATAGTTTGGGAAACAAATCAAAGGTAGTAGCTGGTCTGATGATGGCGATATTAAAGCATTTGATATACGGACAACATTTTGACCCACAAATTGAAGAGGTTATTTCCAAAGTGACGTAAATCCAAAATTGACGGTTTTTCAGATTTCTCTTCCATAATCAAGTTTATAGGTTTTCTCAACGTATAGTAAAGGTTTTTAATTCGCAATAAGTCTTATATCCCATATTGACAGAGATTTAAAACTAAGTTTCTTTGCAAAGTGACGTAACTCCAACGTGTATTTATTTCCTATTTGTCTTATATCCATGTTGACCAATCCGCTGCCTCTCTGGACATCACGTGATATGACGCGGAAACATGGCTGCTTACAGGTGGTAGAGGAATAGTGTTTGTGACTTCTTGTGCTTCATAGTGATAAATCACGGCCATGGCTGACTTTGAAGAATATGTACTGCAGACAATCAGTTTGTGTTTGTTATGTTTAATCCATTTAGATGTTCATAAATATCACTCGAAGCGTACTGTATGTCAATATATGATTTATTTCCAAAACGTATAACTCCATCTTACAGGAGAAGATGAGGACCATTTCCATTGATAGGAGATTTTTAAAACACAGTGCCAGGATATGCATTAAAGTAATGAATGAAATTACATTATATTCATAATCATATCTGATTTTAATTCTACGAAGAAACAAACACACGATTTCTTAAGTTTTGCATTTCGTGGATTTACGTCATTTTGGCGATAACCTCTTCAATTATAGTAGGTACCCCCAGAAACTTAAGTACGGCACAATTGTAGAATTTATCTGGAATTCGTTTGAAAAAGCACATTGCAGGTAGCTGCTAACTGATACTGTGGTATGGGATGATACAGGTGAATTTTGGTCTCTTCAAGACACGCGTTGGCTTATAGAGTTCTCGTAAGAGGATATCAGCCTACTGATACGATGGACACATTTGCAGTGTACTTTATGCCATCGTTGCTAGCATGGACTGGATTCCTCCAATAATCAAGTCTGCGTTAACAGCGAGTAAAGAATGAGAATGAAAGATCCCTTGACAGCGATTAAATAACGAGAATGGAATTAGCCTTGACAAGGAATAAGAAACGAGATTGGAAGTTGACTTGACAGCGATTAAATACCGTAAATGGTAGCAATCTCAGACTGTTCCTAAGAACGAGAATAATGATGAAGTAATAATTACCGGCTGTCATATATTATTAAACACATTTCATATGTGCGATCTTGGCTTTAACCCCGTGGGTTTAGGTTCGAATCCCGGCAACGACAGCGGCTATCCTGAGTTCGGTATTTACCCGGGTATTTCCACACTCCCTCCGGGCAAATGTCGGGATAAAACCTTCTTTTTAAGTCCTGGGGCACGTACCTCACCCCTGTATCTAATACAGTTACACACACACCTACTACAGACATCCCATAAATACCGGTTATCAGAGATGTTCAACAAACACCCAGGTACTCGGGGCTGATGATCGAGATCTTCTAAGCCCCTAAAATGTTCTGGTATTGCTCATCCTTGCGTGTGTACGCCGCTGGGGGAAGTGATTATTTGGTGGTTCATAATCTTTGTTCGTGTTCTGGGGCCTCCCATAATATATCACGCATGTTTTTATACCGGTATTCATGTCATTTGCAGGATTATTTATTTTCACTTGATGTTGTTGTTCTGGTTTATTAATTTCATGTGCCTGCGATGCTAACATAATTGTATACGATCAGTTGTGAAGGATACGCGTTTCTCAGTGGAATGGATAGTTACACACCTCAAAAATAGTTTTTCAGCGGCTGCTCAGGGTTGCTCACGATCCCAGTGAATGTATGGGATCCAAATACTCACATTACGTTATGCATAACACGATTCATGTAACGAATAAATAACGACAGGTGCAACACAAACATTATTCTGCCTCTCAGTATGGCTTTACTCCACCCCATGCAGTGAAGCAAGCTTTCCACAAGTTGGTTGAGGGTCTCCTGGTTAATCATGTAGCACTCTTCGACAGATGCCCTCCGGAGGTCGGCCACGGTGCTAGGTGGATTTGGTCGTCGTCTCACTACGTGTCGCAGCATTTCCCAGGCATGGTCGGTGGAATCAATATCAAGAGATACCGCTGGCCAGTCCATCAGATGGATATGGGCCTCCTGGTACGGAACATGTAATTATCTCCTCGTTGAGAATTTCTCTTCTTCTTGTTTTTTCCCTCAATTTTTTCTCTAAACCACCAAAGGATGCATTCTCCTAATTTATTAGTTATTCAAATTGACAGTGCCCACGCAGTTATTTCTTGTTTAGTCTAATTGCAGTTATTTGGTTAATTATGGCATCTATTTCACCTCCCACTGTGTACATGGAGTTTACGTTGAAGCAAATGCCTCCGTCTGTTGGCGTTCCCACGCTTCCAGCAAATATCAAGATGCTTCTTTCCAGCAAAGGCTTTACAAGAAGCTAACAGAGGTCGTTCTCCGAACTTCATACTTATGCTACCAGCTTCATATGAAGAACAAAGAATGTCAACCATTGAGTGTTATTTATTTTGTTTCTTGTTTGCCAAACTGTTTCTCCTCTCGTCTCTTCCCCCTCTTCCCCTTTTTCTTCCCCTCTTCCACTTTGCCACTGTCGCCCTCCGATACACACTTCGCTTATCAGTCGCACCTGAGTCACACTGAGTGCGAAGTCCGAGCTCTCACTTCACCTCGTACTTCATGGAGGAAGTAATCATCGTAATCATGGCATGCTAGCCATCTTCTCCCGCTCGAGCCTATTCCTACATGGCTCTTATATTCTAGAAGAATATCATGAAAAGTTAAGTAATACATTGCTTGTGTACATATCTTCAATCTTCTAAATGGGGCACATTTTGTTCAATTCGTACGAAGAATTTCAAGTAGCGAATCTAATTGCCAATTTTCTCCTGCAGGACAGGAATACACCCAAATGGGTTTGTTTGTCTTTTAACGAATAGCCTCCATCGTGGGACATTTTGGTTGGTTAAATTCTAACCCTACCAGGGATAACTTTCCGGACCCATTATACCTCATAATTGGCAGTGTTCTACTGTTCAAAATACTTCACTCTCTTGAGCTATCGGACATTTTAATGAAGCTATTTGCTTGCTCTAAATAAAATGTGTTCTACTGTTCAATATACTTCACTCTCCTGAGCCTTCGGACATTTTAATGAAGCTATTTGCTTGCTCTAAATAAAATGTGTTCTACTGTTCAATATACTTCACTCTCCTGAGCCTTCGGACATTTTAATTAAGCTATTCGCTTCCTCGAAAGAAAATTATTTGCTGCATTTCATTCGCCACTATTTATAGCAAAAGAAACAAAATCCGTCGAGGGAAATTACATACCTCAGATATTTTTAAGGTTTTTCATAAGAAGCCCCACGAGGGACGTGTTGGTTTTCTTAAAGAAACTGATATCTTGAACTGGCATGTGTGTTTAAACCGAAGATAGACATTTCCAAGTTCATAGTGCAACAGTTTTTATTAAAATAACTGACTCTAATGGTGAAATAAAATTCCTCTTCCTCACTTGCTCCATTACACTTTGTCCTACCGCAATTAGATCAACATTTGTCAAAAGTAATCTAACTGTACCTTTCCATGTTTTTTCCACATTTTCTCCACCAAAATGTCTTACCCAGTTACTTAAAGAATACTAATCATCCTGCTTCATTTTATTTTTGTAATCTTGAAACTCCTAAAAAAGGGTTTCTCCTTTCTTGCATTGTATCAAATTAGGTAAGCCTGCTTAACCCTTTCGCTAGTTGTATATATTGCAACTATATCATGCAGCTCAATTTCATAGTTTTTGAAGTTGTTATTTCAATCATCTTTTCACCATCTTCCACTTTATATTCTTATTCAAGTTTATATTTGTGTAGTCCAGTTTTGTATCTGGCCACGGTGGTTTTCTACCAATCAAATATTACAATCTTCTTGCATATTTAACTTAGCCAATGAGTGTACTAATCAAGCTATTTATATCAAGCTTCTTTATTATGTTAGCTTTTTTATGATCAAGATCTCACCTATTAACAAACCTTGGACCTAGCCCCGTGTACTTGCATTTCACTCTTTTATAGCTAATCTCATATATTAGCTACTGCCTTGACATTACATGGCATTTTCTTCTATTCAAGTATACCTGTGGTACAGGTGTTAGCCTACTTTCCAAAAAATGTTTGCTAATGTTAGTCTATTGTTTAGCTAATGCGATTGCTAGGTCCGGCAGACATATGCCTATCATTAATATCCACACTTTCTCTTAATTGTAACTTATTTATTGTTAGTCACTATCTTTCTAGTCATTTTTTCTTTAGTCATACTTGAGATCTGCTGGTCTATTTCTCGCGTGAGCTAAACACAGAGAATTGATGCCACTTAAGTGTTCCATTTCAAATATTGATAATCTTTACTCACTTAGTGGTCCACTTAGTTCAATGGCCACAGCAGCCTCCTTCCTATTTAGTAACCACAATTATTATTATTATTAATAATCTGATGGATTTGTAATACCCTTTCTTAGGTTGAAAATAAATTAGAGCGACAGGACTCTCTCATTCATATCTAGTCAAATTCAAGTTTAATTGTAACTGAAACTATTATTATTAACTCGTTGAATGGTAGCAAAAGTGTTCAAACGATTGTACTTTAAACTTTGTGGAGTATTTTTGCTTTTGGAACACATACTGAGTCTATCCCATTCAACCTTATGTTATATTTGTTCTCCCACAACTTTTTCCCTGTTTTCACTCTACATCTTCCCTTTTTAAAAGTGGTTGGGTCTTCCTAACTGCTCCACCTCCCCAAGGAAGAGGTTCTCGTATGATTGCAGCGGTGTGACGCGTTGTCATCCTGCAGATCGACTTTGTCGCCGAAATGTTATCGGTAGGGTTGAACAATAGGCCCAAGGATCCTGTCTCGATATTGTGGACCAGTCAAATTGCCCTCTACGACGATGAGTGGCGTCCGAAGTCCATAATGCCACCCCATAACATAACGGATCCACATCAGTGCTGGGCATGTGGGATGGCGTTCAGGTCTCATCTGGCGTTACCTCGCTATCTCCAAACCCTCCGACAACGATTATCCGTCATCAGGAACATTCAGCACTCGTCCATGCAGAGTATTAAAGTATTAGAAGCTATTTATCAGTGTAGCCTTGTTCTATTATAGGAAGCTTTTCAGTCGGTTAACATAAAACTGACTTACCCGTAATAATCATGAAGCTAACTTGTCGAAATCCGAAGATCAAGAATGGATCGTAGAATCTTGAAAGCCCCGGCTATAAAACCTAAAAATCCTACCGAAAAGCACTTCTATGATAAACACAACTGCAAGTTGATCGTGTTATGGACTAACTACTGTGGATAGGGAAGCTAACTTCTTTCGGAGAGTGAGATTCTTACCAATATCTCGGGTCGGAATGGGTTTAAAGGTGCCATATAGCATGATCCATTTCCATAACACAATCTCCTTAACAATTAAAATAAGTCACGCAACTCCGTAGTATAGAAAAGAACGAAACTAAATAAATTAACAAAATCAATAATAAAAATAAACACCTTCAATGAACAACTAAATAAGGCTCGCACGCCATCAAATACAAATGTGCTAAGATCTCACATGATCATCATGAACGTAAACATCCCCTTCCTTCATACTGGAGTTCGATAAAAAAAAAAATAATTTTAATTGAATATGAATACTATAGTTCCACACGCAAAATAAAAATAATTATTAACATTACTAGATATTAATTTATACTACGCAGAACTCGCTACTAAATTAAACATACACCAATCAGCTGGACTAGTGTCCTCGCCCCTCAGCTCTTCCGAGCATGTCGCCATTACATCTAGTGATCAGCTGTTTCCATTCACGGGTTCCACACACACATGTCCGTACCCCCAGTCATCCATTTATACAATCCACTAGTATTCTTACACGTTTTTCTGTCTAAATCACCTTCAACTTAACATTAAACATCATCGGAGAATTATACACTTCGCCATTCCATACTCATACACGTAAAATTCCACAATATATTGTCCATACATGACAAACTTTCACTTATCTTTCAGTTCCACATCAAAACTTCTCTTCACACTTCAAAAACACGTAGATTAACATCCTACACGCTTATTTACAAGCCCGATAATAATTTATTATTACCTTAAACAATTTAAATATCGAAGAATAAATTATAAAATTCAAATATTTATAGAAAATATTTATATCGGATTATTCACACAAGTTTATCCTTCAGTAATAAATCCATTATTATTAATATTATTGTTTAAATAAATGTTTAAACGTATGTTTATATGTGTACAGTAATATGTTCACTTTATAGGTTCACTTTATCAATACTTTCTTAGTTAGGGTTACTCGTCAATTCCTGTCTAATATGACCATTCAATTAAGCACAGTACATGTGATTATTTACACGCAAATCCTAGATAATGATTTAATAAAAATTAGGTAACAAAGGTTATCAATCACCTCACTTAGCTTTTCCTCAAGCACTCTGCTCTGTCAATCCTTCAATATCGTTTACTACTGATATGGTTGAGTTACAACAAACTCACCTTTAACAATCCAATGCTGCAATCAGCATTATCTAATTCACAAAAATACACAAATGCAATACTTTCAAAATACGGAATAACCCTTCGAATTTGAATCCATTATTTCCTCACAGACCTCCTCCTCATAAAATATGTATACGGTACGATATAACCTCGTATATTACACACAACTTTATTACTACTGCTTTCTCAAAACGTTAACATATTATTTGCATTTTCTTTGTTACTACAACATTACTTGTCGTCCACACTGTATTTCAATAAAATAGTGATCATTGAAGTTTGTAAAATGATTGACATACTGCAAGTTTACTCCACAATGTTACTATGATCGTAACAATTGTTGCTAATATTTATTAATTATACATTTATTCATCCCTCCGTACTGATCTAACTTCAGAATTCTGCATAGTTGCAAAATCACGTCAACAACAGTCCATGATGTTGCAACAATATTTAAAATTACATCACTGTTATTAAGTGTACGATTTATCAGAGTTATTTCTGGATTTAGGTGGTTCCTACATCTTAAATGTCGATACATAAACTTCCAAGAAGATATATTTCTAATATACGTTCAATTTAATGAAAGATCAAAGCCTTCAATAAAGTTATAAAATAGTCATCTGATATTACGAATATCATTTCAATTAATGTATTCGTTGCAATTTACTTGACGTTGCATCACAATATAGAAAATATTCTTGCCAGATCGCCGGAGCATTAATCAGACCAAATCACAAATAGATATTCACTTGTGTAACTATCAATGAAATCTTCCCCCGGATTAACATCTTCTTACAGAAAAGTACCCAACTTCATTATTCCAAATGAATGTTAAAAAGCGTCAAAATAGAAATCTGAATGGAAATCTAGATAATAAAAATCCAAATAGAATGAAATAAAATTTAAGAAAAAATCTTAAATTATGGAAATCGAAATTCCATTAAAATTATCTTGAAGTTCCAAAACTGAAGACTCGAAATCCATGTTAGAATGAAGAAAACAATCATCCAACATGAAATCTCTAATTTATAAAATCGATAAAATTCGATGTCATACAACAATCACAAAATATGGAAGAATTGTGCTCAAAGGGTTGCCAAACTACTCTAAACTACTAATATAAAATATCGTAGTTGTACATTTGATGACTCTAGGAGCAGCAATAGATACAGGAAATACCCTGGTGGTCCAGCATCTCAGCACAAGAGAAGTCTCGAACCCGTAGCCTCCTCTCCGGGCGTACAGCTATCTCGGGATGTGACCTCTCGTTCCCAGGATCTGCTACTGCTCAATTAGGATGCGAACGGCTCTCCTCCTGGCTCCAAGTATACCATGCTTCAGGCTTTAGACGGGAAATCACTGTCTGCTTCTTGCTTCAAGAGATGATTCTCCTTACGGCGACGATTCTTGTAGTTGACAATCATGTTTGAGCAATATCGTTTGTAGGCATCCATAATTTCTGATAATGTAGTTTTTCATAGTTGGCGAAAATATTGTAGGTCGAAATATGTTTGATGCAGCTCGAAATAATTTTGAATAAATTCAATGTCGATATTGTAGGTGCTCTGTGAAGTCATATCACTTCTGTCGAATGTATTCCAGGCGCATATTAGAACTTACTCCATCTCTCCACTCATCATAGTAATATAATTCAGCATTCCGTCGTAATTCTTGATAACAATCATAGTGGAAATCTGTAGAATAATATTCGCACTATTGGTATATGTTACCACAATGTTCATGTATGCACGTAGCTTGTATAATGTTAATGGTTTCTAGTCGTTGCTAAGAAAGTTAGTTCTCTGCTTGTAGTTTCGTAACTCTCCTTACTGCAAAGCGTAATGTTCAATCGGAACGGCCTGGTTTCACAAGTAGCTTTCTCTTCGTCACAGAGTTATATGAAATACTGTTTCAAAATATCTTTAGTATGAACTAATGACTGTTCATATAATGTTTCGGATTCACTTCGAAATAGTTGACTACTGTTTCCTTCAATAAACGAAACTCGCAAGTTTGTCTGCTCAACACTGCGGTATAATATTACTCTTGTATCGAGTCCGGCCGTACATAAATCTTGGCCCGAACTGCGGTCACGCTGCGTAGTCAAGCCTTCCCCGCACTTCGCTTGAACTATATCGGCTGGGAAAATTGCTCATCCAGCGACACGTCTGATACTCGTGAACGACAACGGAATAAGAAGAACCTCAATCTTTAGCGTCATTCTCCCACCAAACCTTTCTTCCCCGCCATTTTGCCAATCGCGGGAAGAAGTGGCGGGTACCTGTACTTAACAATATACAGTGTACTACGAACTTCTCCTGCCATAATAATGCTTGATAATAATAAAATCTCCTTTATAGGTCCTGGAAGTAATTCACTAATTATTATAATTAGGTGTTCTAGAGTCTTCCGATCATGAAAACTTCTTCTCATTGGTTAATCCAATAGATCCAATCAAATAATTCATATCAGAACATCGCTAAATTTACGCGGTCATAGCTTGTTGCTGGGCGAAGTGACCTTGGTTGGAACAACCATAATGCAATGTAGCACGAGCCAACTCCTCACTACTGTGTAGAAACCGGTTTTCAAGCTCGCTTCCAGTATCTAAGTTTCAATGCAAGTCACTTATCATTGGAATGAAAATGACCACAAATTTACCAATATAATACGATTTCGGGTACAGTACCCAATTACGTTAGGTGTGCAAGCAAATACACACATCAAAAAAAGTTTTGCATCACCTCGGTTCCAAGAGTTCCGGAACCTTTAAATACAAAGGGAATAGAGATCAACACAAACAACATTTCAGCTCGTTTTATTGCTCATGAGACCCACACATTGCATGTTGTACCATCATACAGCTAGACTTTCAACATTTGTGGTCCAGATTGCAGTACACACCACTACCTCTAATACCCAGTAGCACGTCCTCTTGCATTGATGCATGCCTGTATTCGTCGTGGCATACTATCCACAAGTTCATCAAGACACTGTTGGTCCAAATTGTCCCACTCCTCAACGACAATTCGGCGTAAATCTCTCAGAGTGGTTGGTGGGTCAAGACGTCCATAAACAGCCCTTTTCAACATATCCCAGGCATGTTCGATAGGGTTCATGTCTGGCGAACATGCTGGCCACTGTAGTCGAGCGATGTCGTTATCTTGAAGGAACGCATTCACAAGATGTGCACGATGAGGTCGAGAATTGTCGTCCATGAAGACAAATGCCTCTCCAATATTCTGCCGATATGGGTGCACTATGGGTCGGAGGATGTCATCCAGGTATCGTAAAGGCGTTTCGGAGCCTTCCATGACCACCAGTGGCGTACGTCGGCCCCACATAATGCCACCCCAAAACATCAGGGAACCACCACCTTGCTGCACTCGCTGGACAGTGTGTCTAAGACGTTCAGCCTGACCAGGGTGCCTCCAAACACGTCTCCGACGATTGTCTGGTTGAAGGCATATGCGACACTCATCGGTGAAGAGAACGTGATGCCAATTCTGTGGGGTCCATTCAGCATGTTGTTGGGCCCATCTGTACCGCGCTGCATGGTGTCGGGGTTGCAAAGCTGGACCTCGCCATGGACGTCGGGAGTGAAGTTGCGCATCATGCAGCCTATTGCGCACAGTTTGAGTTGAAACACGACGTCCTGTGGCTGAACGAAACGCATTATTCAACATGGTGGCATTGCTGTCAGGGTTCCTCCGAGCGGCAATCCGTAAGTAGCGGTCATCCACTACAGTAGTAGCCCTTGGGCGGCCTGAGCGAGGCCTGTCATCGACAGTTCCTGTATCTCTGTACCTCCTCCATGTCCGAACAACATCGCTTTGGTTCACTCTGAGACGCCTGGAAACTTCCCTTGTTGAGAGCCCTTCTTGACACAAAGTAACAATGCGGACGCGATCGAACTGCGGTATTGACCTTCTAGGCATGGTAGAACTACAGACAACATGAGCAGCGTACCTTCGTCCTGGTGGAATGACTGGAACTGATCGGCTGTCGTACCCCCTCCGTCTAATAGGCCCTGCTCATGCATGGTTGTTTACATCTTTGAGCAGTTTTAGTGACATCTATGAACAGTCAAAGGGACTGTATCTTTGATACAATATACACAGTCAACGTCTATATGCCGGAGATCTGGGAACCGAGGTGATGCAAAACTTTTTTTGATGTGTGTATTTAAATGCTCTAACCTGAAATAAATATTATATGAGATATTTATCACTAAATAACACGATTTTATGCACAAAATGGGAGTTATGGTATTAAATTTGATGCCATGTTTTGATCGTCACGCGATAATCTTCAGATTCTGTTCACAAGGCTCTGATAGGGTACGTTGTTCATGTATTACACTTATGCACATTTAAATATAGAACCTTTGGATGACAAAACCTTTTAGAAACCTTGTGTAACTTGTCAATCTTATTTATAGATATTATTGTTCAGTAGGTCTGACGCACTTCTATAGTTGTTGCTTTATTATTAATGTAATTTAATTACGTTAACATGTGATCTATTACTTATTATTGTGACGAAGTTTGGTATGATGTTGTCTAGAGGCGAGGCAAGTTGTGTGTGATAACGGACGCCGTATAGGACTCAGGATTAAAAATACCAGCCAAGTTTACAAAATCTTATTCCACTCTAGTTTATTGTATCATTTGTGTATTCGCCACATTGACAAGATAACCACATTACAATGGGCCACCAGTTTAAATAGGAACGTTTGAAATAGAAACAGAAATAACAAAAGAGTGTAGACAAAATCATACCAGAATTCATTCACAATAATAAGTCAATAAATCACAGTTTAAAACACTTCAACTACATTAATAATAACGCAACAACTATAGAAGTATTTCAGACCAACTGAGCATTAATATCTGTAAATAAGATTGACACGTTACACAAGTTTTTGCAAACTTCCATTTGGGGCAGATGGCCTCGTAGTTTGGCCCCTTAAAACCTCAATAACTAACTAACTAACTAACTAAACTTCCGTAATTTAAAAATTGTGGCCTATATAAAATTCAGCATAAGTGTAATACGTGAACTTCGTACCTTATCTAATCCTAAGTGAGCAGGATCTGATGATGGTCACGTGACGATCGATATATACTGTATGATCTATTCAAGTACCGTACACCTCCTCCCCTCCCCCCCCTAAACCTTAAGTACAAAAAAGCGTGTTATTTTGTGATAACTAGCTCATGTAATATTTTTTTCAGCTAAGGACGTTTGAATACCTATTTCTCGCTTAATGAATGTTTTATTGGTGAAAGAAAGGAGGAAAAATACAGTCTTCAGTGGAACATAGAAAGATTTTATACAAGAGGACTGGTTTAATGTTGTGCAATAGTAAGAGCCCAGGTGGCTCCAGGAAATGATATCACGCGTGACGCACCGATAAGGAGCGATCATGGCTATAATTAGAACGAGAGGAACTTTCCGTTCGGAGTGAGCGAGAGAAGGTTTCGGAAATTGAGCTTACGTTGGAATAAAATGGCATCCTCGCAGCTGTGCAAGAGGAAGAATAATTAGATTTAAGCCATTTGCGAGCATATAATTAACAAAAGAAATACATCATTGTGAATCATTTCGGAATAGAGACTTTTGTGTGGGAAAAGATGTTATAATAATTGCCCAGGAAAGAAGTGCAGACGCAGCATTACGCAATTAAAAGTTCCCCGAGACCCGCGGTGGTAGGGATTAGAAATAAAAATCAACACCCACGTATCTGAAGACCAAATTTTATTTAATATCTCAGAATTGTACGATCGATTTTCATGTGCAAAGAGGTCAGTTTACCTTACCTTACCTTACCTTACCTAGATGGCCACTCAAACCTAAGCAGGTTTTTGGCCTCGCCAACAGCACGGCGCCATCTTTCTCTGTCATCCATTATGTCCTCCGTGACTCCGATTTTTCTCATATCTTTTTGAACTTGGTCCCACCAGCGAAGTCTCGGTCGTCCCAATGGTCGCCTTCCTCTGGGTACACCTTCCAAAACTGCTCTTAAATTCAATTCTCTACTTCTTCTATGTACATGACCAGCCCAGCGTAGTCTTTGGCTTTTGGCACGGGCGACGATATCCGGTTCTTTGTAGAGATCCCGCAATTCCTTATTTGTTCTAGCTCTCCACTGGCCATTTTCTACTATCGGTCCGAAAATGCGTCGTAGTATTCTATTTTCAAAAGTTACTAATTTCCTTTCAGTTTGCTTGGACAATACCCAGGTTTCTGAGCCATACGTGACAACAGGAAGTATAATGCTTTTATAAATTCTCACTTTAGTTTTTCTAGATATAATTTTACTCTTTAAGAGATTTTGCAGAGACCAGTAGCTTTTGTTGCCACTGAGAATTCTTGATTTTATTTCTGTTTCTTCCATATTATTCTGGTCTATGATAATTCCCAGATATCTGAACTCAGTACATCTGTGAAAAGCGTATGAAGCAACTGTTAAGGGTTTTTGTACTTGTGCTGCATTCCTTCCTACAACTAGATATTTTGTTTTTTGTTCATTTATCATTAGACCTACCTCCTTGGCTTCTTCAATAAGGGTTTCTGTGAGTATTTTTAGATCGTATTCGCTTTCTGCCATGAGTGTTATGTCATCAGCATAAGCTAATATGTTTATCTTGGTTCCCACTTCAAGGCCTGGGTGGAGCTGGTTTACTCGTTTCAATGTTTCTTCTAAAGCTAAATTGAATAATAAAGGCGAGAGTCCATCTCCCTGTCTTACTCCAGTGTTGACATTAAATTCTTCGGTATATTCATTATTGATTCTAATTTTGCATTTGGACCCTTCTGTGCACAGTTTTGCCATAGTGATAAGTTTTTCTGGTATTCCATTCCGCTGCATGTATTTCCACATTTGTTTCCTATTGACACTATCGTATGCCTTGTTGAAATCTACAAAAAGAAGATGGGCTGTTTTGTTAAACTCCCAATATTTGGAGATTACTTGCTTTAAGACAAAAATTTGGTCTGTTGTAGATCTTTGGCTTCTAAATCCTGCTTGGTGATCTCCAAGAATTTCTTCTGTATAACATGCTAGTCTGTTGTAGATTATTCTTGAGAATACTTTATATGCGCTGCTTATTAATGATATCCCTCGGTAATTATTGCACTCGAATTTATCTCCCTTTTTGTGAATCGGAACTACTACTGCCATCTTCCATTCTACTGGGATTTCTTCCTTCTCCCAGATTTCTACAATTAAGTTATGTAACCTTTTTAGCAAAGGGTTTCCACCTGCTTTAAGAAGTTCTGCTATTATGTTATCCTCTCCAGGGGCTTTATTGTTTTTTAAACTTTTAACTACCTTTTCAACTTCTTCATAGGTAGGAGGGTTAATCTTTGGCTGGACATTTGGGTACAATTCCTCTTCAATGTTTGTTGCCACTTCTTCACAATTTAAGAGGTCTTCAAAGTATTTTTTCCAAGTTGCTAGCACTTCTGTTTGGTTGCAAACAACATTGCCATTCCTATCTTTTACTCCTACTGATCTTGCCTTGTACTGCCCCCGTAATTGAATTATGTAGAGACCACGGTGGCTATATTTGAAATTATAATTAGAGTTATGGCTGTCATAGTTATGACGTGGGTAGTCATGACGTAAGCACGGATGACGTAAATGTTATACCAGCAGGCTACTTGAGCTGAGATTCTCAGTGACGTCAGCATTTAGTCGAGAATGTTCCAAGATGTACGACGCAGTCGCAGGAAACGAGGAATTCTGCTGAGGAAGAAACTATGCTATTGGAGGAGAGGCTTGAACCAATCAACGATAGTTTAAAGGAAGACGGAGATTGCTGAAACTATGGTATTTTTATTACTTTTGGAATGCAGAATTGTGGAAATCCATTTGCAGTAAAAGCATTGATTTGGAATTTTGGTGAAATTTATTTTTAGTTTTTGAATTTTGAAAATCCGTCTTGTATTAACGAAGTTGGAACTTTTAGCGATGACGTAGTACCACGCTTTGGAAGGGATGGTAACGCCCCTCGTGAAGTTAATAAAAGGGCTTGCGCAGAAGAGAGGAGCCTCTTTCGTTCTCTGATTATTCTGAGATCTCATTCTCAGATCATCGAAGTCTATTGTGAAAGTTCTTTTCTTATACATTCATTATAGTGAGACGTCGAAGTGAACAGCAGTGAAAAGAATCGTCTTTATAACGCGTGGCGAGGCCACTATATTAACGAGATCCAAGTCAAACTAGGTGAAGTTGAAACGGACCTTAGAAAGCTTCTACAAGTTTAGCTTCGAACAGTTAGCGGTCACCGATAAGCTAATTGTATTGTGCAGTGCTACATGCAGTTATAGAGAAAAGCTGAACAATTTCGACCGATTAGTTCGAAAGATATTAGCAGTTTTATACGACTGAGAAAAGTGATTATCTCGCCACAAGAGAAGCACTTTTGTATAGCCAGAATCAACGCAACGGCTGACGCTGCGAGTGGAATAGAAAGACTTCAGATTGCTTGGTTACACAACGCTACCAGTATAATGGAGCAATTAAATACGGCAGTTTGTTCTTCTAACTCTACAACCGAAGAGCAGATGGAGGGCTAAAGGGCTTATTGCAATTGGGACATACTTCAACGGAGTAAGATAGCGACATGGAACTTCGCTAATTGCTATTCCACACAAGCGAACATGCGGTGAATACCATCTACACCCATGTTTCGTAATTAAAGGCTGAATACCATCGAACAGCCATAGAAACAATTTCATACTCTGAATATGAATAATTTCTTCGGAAATTTCTACAAAACTTCATGGCGATTGTCTACTGGAACTTCAGGGAATTTTTCAAGAGAGGTCAGGGATATCCCGACTCACAAAGAAGATTATTGCCGGAAGGATGTCTATTCGTCTTCGAGGAGCAGAGCGATTCACGGAGAAGGAAGCAGTTCGATTCTCCGAGGGTGCTATTTCCTATTTCGAGGATGAAGCTCAGCTTTAACGTGGTGAAATGGATCCATCAGCAGTCTTCTTTGGGGAATTTTCCTCTGGAACGTCAATCGGCAGATAAGGTAGTCGTGAACGTTTATTGCATTTGAGTTTACTAATGATGTTTGAGCAACCATTTTTCCCATATTTTTATCCTCATGTTTTTGCCCTATTTTCTTGTTGAGATTCTTATTCTCAGTACACCTTGATGAGTTTTGCATTTTTCGACGATTTATTAAGACATTGTTATGTCATGGGCATAGTTAACGATTTTGAATCAGTTGAGACTGATATTTAGATTTTTCATTAATTAATATTTTTGTAGTCACGATTTGACTGTAAGTTAATGATTTTTATGGCAGATTTAAATTCAGACAGCGTGTCATTTTATTAAAGTAATTCTACCCCAGTTTAATTACTTTGACCAATTTCTGTCATCATCAAGAAGGAAGAACATTTAATTGATTTTAGAGCGTTAAAATCTCTTACGTTGTCGACGATCTTGGAAATACTAGTCGTTATTTGTATTGATTGCAACACAGACATTTATCGTCAGTTATGAATGAACATTGCATCATAGACACTTTTGTGAAAGAATAACTTTAATAATGAATTATTGAATGCATTAAAGTCAAGTACTTTTGTTAGGAGTTTTTCTCAATTAGAGATTTATATAACGATGTTTGCATTCCCCAGTCTAATTGGATTCTATTCGACTACTTTGCATTTTAGTCGCACTTTATTTGAAGATAGTATTTTCATACTACAATTTTTTTTAGGATGTTAATCTTAAATTTTGATAGACCAGACAGGCGTATATAAGCGTATTCACTATTAAATTTGTTTGTGATTGGCAAGTTTTGACTTCATTTCGGTTCATGAATGAAATTCACGAAGGTTAAATAGAAAAACAGTTTTGAAACAATTAATGATTATAAAAATTTTTAAGTGGAACTATGAATGTATAATCGCTAGTGCAGCGCGTGTTGAAAGTCGCTGAGATATAATGCCCTTGAATATGAAGGAAGTTCCCACAGGAATAAATGTTAAAGAATTATTTGTGGAAGTTTTGTAAGTTGTGTGGAAGTTTAATGCCATATAGATTAATATATGATGATTTTGGGCATATTTTTAATGCAGTTTGTGCATTAACTTGTTAGCGAAGGATTTTCCGCTGGAATAAGATTGTCATAGTTCGTTGAAAATAAATCAAGTGAATTACTGTTATAATTAACACGAGTTTTGAAAGAATTTGAGATAAGATTTTGAATGAAGGTTGCCGTCACAAATCATTATTAAAACCTTTATTAAACCAGATTGTGACACTAATATGTATAACTAACCTTCATTGGTCGATTATATTAAACACGATTATGAAAATTACCAACCGAATAAACATGTGGTCAATGTATTTATTAAATTAATAATTTAAACAATTTAAATGTTAATATTGTAAATAATTGCTGTAAATATTTTTGAAAATAATGTAAAACGAGAGTGATGTTAAAGGCGTGCTTATAATATTTTTATTGTCTTTGACAAATATTATAAACAATTTCTAATTGTTATAAATAATTTATGTGATTTTGTTATAAACATTTAAGAGCTAATTAAACATTTGGATTGAACTTAACAAGTTTATGAAATTAACAGAATGATCCAATAGGATGTGAGCAAAATACTTGAAAGATTTGCGTAAATAATGTGAGTTGTCTTATAGACATTTAAAAGCTTGAGAGAACAAGCTGTATTCTTACGTAACATAGCACGTGAGAAGGGAGTGCATTTGACCAGTATGCAACCGGCTGGAGGGCAGCTCGCAGCTGGGCCAACATCTGGTTATCAGAGTGAGGTCGTCCACACTCCGGCCTTGCGACTATAAATACCATTCTCATGTTTATTAAAAGGAAACCAAATGCTCTATATATGTCACACCCTGATGTCCTTTTCCAATCCAATAGTGTTATGAATATTACGTTATTTGGAGCTCTTGGGAGCTAATATGTTTTATATCATGTTGTATGATAATTTTTGCAAGTCCTGCTGGAGGACGTAGTCAGATTGACTTGGGCTACTGATAGCCACGTTGATTTTGTTGTGTTAGTAAAATCATACCCTTTATTAGAAATAAAGCATTTTGTACAGTTCAAAGTTCTCGTCTTCGTCTTGGCTCATTTTTAAATGTCATGGTGGAGGTTATTGTGTGAACAGACTTTAGTGATCCTGTTGTCAACTCAAACCCCGAGATAATTAAGAGGTAAGTAACGGTAAGTATGAACCCCCGTCTATTTTGGTGTGTTCCACAATGATTTCCTGTGTACTTCTGTGCTCTTATCTCGATAGTATCTGTCAGTGCCATTTTCATTGATGTAACTGTGCCGGTGCAATTGATAATTGGCAATCCGATTGAGGGGGCGGATATCTGACAGCCTACTATCCAGGTAAACGGGGACAGAAAGATTGGCGACCCAAGAACGTGGGGCTGAGTCAACAGAAAGATTGGCGCACCTAAAACGTTGGGGCTCGATTCAACAAAACTGGATTACCAGGTTGAACGCCAGAAAGAGTGGCAAACCTAAAACGTGAGGTTCGATTAGACTCAAATAAAGAGGTTGATTCTTTGTTAGATGTCTAGGCCAATTGTAGTATTTAAGAGTGTAATTATATAGGAATTAAATGTTGTATTGTATTAGGAAAATTACACTGAGAAAAGATCAGATCTTATACAACTTGAGAAAGGTTAAATAGGCTGGAAACTTAGAAAAATCGCCTATAATCTGGAATCTTATTTTATTTGACCGGCTTATGACATTTTAGTCATATTAAAGATAAATTTAAATTATTTGGATTGTAAATGTAAATTATTGGTGTTAGGATATTTTAAAATGAGCCAGGGAAATTTGAACATGTGCTTGAGTTTGTTTCAACATGAAGTATCTTCGAAGGTTAATTATAAGGTAGTTATAAGTTAGATTTAAGACAGAAAATTGATCAAATATATATATGGTGAAAAGTGTTGCTCAAATGTTGTTATTTTGCTCTTTTGATGTATGTCCCCACAGCAATCCATTTTTGAATAATATTGTAATGGCAGATGAAAGTTTGAAGAAAATGTTAGAGGAGATGTCTGCTAACATGAATCGCAGTATGAAGCAGATGCTGAATGAAAGCATGAAGGAGAATAATAGTCGAATGGAGGAGAATGTTAGTAATTTGTCTGCTAATTTAAATGCAAGAATGGAGGAGAATGCTAGTAATTTGTCTGCTAATTTAAATGCAAGAATGGAGGAGAATGCTAGTAATTTGAAAGCTAGCATGGGTGAAAGTTTGAAGGGTATCCAAACTAGTGCTGCTAATTTGGAGGATAATATGTCGCGTTTACAGATTAATACCCTAGGAATTGAGAATACTGTAAGTGACATGCGCACAGAGGTGTCTAATGTCCATAAAGATGTGTCTATTGTGCATAAAAGTGTTGATGATGTTAAATTTGATGTGTCTAAGGTACAGAAAGACCTTACAATGTTAAATCTAGATGTAGCTAATGTCCGAGGGGATATTTCTTGTGCTAGAGCCGAAGTTGTTGTTGTCAAAAATGATGTAGCGACTGTCCAAGACAAGGTCGAGGAAGTCCAAAAAGAAATTCAAAAAGCTAGAACTGATGTATCCAATGCTCAGGTAGACATTAATAACATTCATGCGGATATAACTGAGGTGCAAAGTGACATAACTAAGATTCAGGTAGAGGTCAACACAGTTTTCGTAGATATTACTAAAGTCCAAACTGATGTAAATAAAGTCAGGGAAGAAATCGAAAACTCAAAAACTCTTTGTACGCGTAATATAACTGCATTAGCGACTAGGTTAGTCGATGAATCAGTTAGAACAACGTCTTTAGCAGAGTTGAAGTATGATGTAGAGGTCATGAGAACCCAGGTATTAGACCACAATAGAGTATTAAAAGAGGATATCGAAGTAGACATAGCCGAAATGTTAACAGCAAACGTAGCGGTATGGAAAGACGAGTGGAATAAGTCAAGTGGGGAACATGTAACCCAAGTTCAGGAAAGGATTGAAAGAAAACTTGCCAGTACGCAGATAGAAATTAACAATGAAGTAGTACAGATTAGGAAAGATTTAAGCGTCAGGATAAATTCGTTATCCGAAAAACAAGTTGACGATAGAACACAACTAGATCAGGATATGCAAACTTTAAAATCTACATTAGAGGAACAGATGCATAAAGTTGTCTCGGATGTAAATGAAACGACGAGTAAACTGAAAAATTTGAAGTTAGGAGAGGCTAGTTTAATGGAGAACTACAAAGAAGAGATCATCAAGAAAGTCTTAACAGAAATCACCGACAAGGATACAGAAGGCTTAGCTTGCGAATTGAATAGGAATTATGCTAGAAGACATAACCTTGAGCCAGAAGAAAGAGACGTGACTCCTGAAGAACGTGTATCCAGATTCAGAGAGGAGGATGACGAGAGGAATATGGAACCTGAGTGGAACTACCGAGATAGTGGGAAAAACTATCCGGATTCATATCCGAGGAACGTGACGGTCATCAGGAATTTCGAAGACAAACCACAAAAATTCAGTAACACTGATAGTTTGACACCTATAGAGTATGTAAGGAATCTCAAAGATTATTTCATCGAAGCTCACATTCCCAGAGAAAGAGAGATGAAGATAGTAGAGAGATATCTGATTGGAGGACCCCTTGAATGGTTTTTGCGCATTTAGATACACATTCAGTAACTTTGACGAGTTTGCAGAGGCATTAATCAAACGATTTTGGTCCATAGAAGCGCAGAATTCGTTAAGAGCGGAGGTGTATTCAAGAAAATACTCAGGTACTCTTCCAACGAGGTACGCTGATTTCTTTACGAGTCAGTTGTCCCGCTTGAGATTTTTGCAACCCCCATTGTCCACGGAGCAACTAATAGATGCGATTTCTCGTATGCTGCCAGTTGAGGTGAGGAGACTTATAATTTCGTCCAACATCAGGAATTTATCCAGCATGGATGAATTACTAAGAAGGTTAGACTACACAAGCCCAATGCCTAATGTAGTCCAGAAAGGTCAAAGGCAGGAGTTTAAAGAAATCAATACGGTATACATGGACCAAGTCCAACAAACTGACAAGCCAGAGCAGGAGAAAACTGACAATGTAGGTCCTCACAGGAATAATCAGTTTAGAAATTACAGATCACAAGGTTACCGACCGTATCAACAGAGAAGAAGTTGGAACTACAACCGAGGAAACTACAATGGAAGAGGCAGATATTACAACAATAATGGGTATAACCGTAACTATAATAGGAATAACCAAAACCAAAATAGAAACCAGAATACTCAAAGTCAGGTTATGACACCTGATCAGTATCAGCAAAGAGAGAAGGAAAGCCAGCAATACTTAAAAGAATTAAGGGATAAAGAAGCTGACAATCAAAAGAAAAGGCAGGATATTGTAATCGATCCTGGTCCTTCTACGAGCCAGCAGAACTTAGAAAATAGAAATACTGGTCAGAAGAGAAAGTAGAGAGGAAAGAATACATTAACCACACACAACCCAGAGTAGAAGAGATAATGATTAAGGAATATAGAGGAAATATCATACTAGAGTAAGCCAGTAATAATTCAATTTCGTGTTCAAGAGAGTTGAGATACTTGTAACATTGAGTTTAAAAACAATTTGCAACTGTTTTTAAAACGTGGTGAGAGGAGAATGCCCCCGTAATTGAATTATGTAGAGACCACGGTGGCTATATTTGAAATTATAATTAGAGTTATGGCTGTCATAGTTATGACGTGGGTAGTCATGACGTAAGCACGGATGACGTAAATGTTATACCAGCAGGCTACTTGAGCTGAGATTCTCAGTGACGTCAGCATTTAGTCGAGAATGTTCCAAGATGTACGACGCAGTCGCAGGAAACGAGGAATTCTGCTGAGGAAGAAACTATGCTATTGGAGGAGAGGCTTGAACCAATCAACGATAGTTTAAAGGAAGACGGAGATTGCTGAAACTATGGTATTTTTATTACTTTTGGAATGCAGAATTGTGGAAATCCATTTGCAGTAAAAGCATTGATTTGGAATTTTGGTGAAATTTATTTTTAGTTTTTGAATTTTGAAAATCCGTCTTGTATTAACGAAGTTGGAACTTTTAGCGATGACGTAGTACCACGCTTTGGAAGGGATGGTAACGCCCCTCGTGAAGTTAATAAAAGGGCTTGCGCAGAAGAGAGGAGCCTCTTTCGTTCTCTGATTATTCTGAGATCTCATTCTCAGATCATCGAAGTCTATTGTGAAAGTTCTTTTCTTATACATTCATTATAGTGAGACGTCGAAGTGAACAGCAGTGAAAAGAATCGTCTTTATAACGCGTGGCGAGGCCACTATATTAACGAGATCCAAGTCAAACTAGGTGAAGTTGAAACGGACCTTAGAAAGCTTCTACAAGTTTAGCTTCGAACAGTTAGCGGTCACCGATAAGCTAATTGTATTGTGCAGTGCTACATGCAGTTATAGAGAAAAGCTGAACAATTTCGACCGATTAGTTCGAAAGATATTAGCAGTTTTATACGACTGAGAAAAGTGATTATCTCGCCACAAGAGAAGCACTTTTGTATAGCCAGAATCAACGCAACGGCTGACGCTGCGAGTGGAATAGAAAGACTTCAGATTGCTTGGTTACACAACGCTACCAGTATAATGGAGCAATTAAATACGGCAGTTTGTTCTTCTAACTCTACAACCGAAGAGCAGATGGAGGGCTAAAGGGCTTATTGCAATTGGGACATACTTCAACGGAGTAAGATAGCGACATGGAACTTCGCTAATTGCTATTCCACACAAGCGAACATGCGGTGAATACCATCTACACCCATGTTTCGTAATTAAAGGCTGAATACCATCGAACAGCCATAGAAACAATTTCATACTCTGAATATGAATAATTTCTTCGGAAATTTCTACAAAACTTCATGGCGATTGTCTACTGGAACTTCAGGGAATTTTTCAAGAGAGGTCAGGGATATCCCGACTCACAAAGAAGATTATTGCCGGAAGGATGTCTATTCGTCTTCGAGGAGCAGAGCGATTCACGGAGAAGGAAGCAGTTCGATTCTCCGAGGGTGCTATTTCCTATTTCGAGGATAAAGCTCAGCTTTAACGTGGTGAAATGGATCCATCAGCAGTCTTCTTTGGGGAATTTTCCTCTGGAACGTCAATCGGCAGATAAGGTAGTCGTGAACGTTTATTGTATTTGAGTTTACTAATGATGTTTGAGCAACCATTTTTCCCATATTTTTATCCTCATGTTTTTGCCCTATTTTCTTGTTGAGATTCTTATTCTCAGTACACCTTGATGAGTTTTGCATTTTTCGACGATTTATTAAGACATTGTTATGTCATGGGCATAGTTAACGATTTTGAATCAGTTGAGACTGATATTTAGATTTTTCATTAATTAATATTTTTGTAGTCACGATTTGACTGTAAGTTAATGATTTTTATGGCAGATTTAAATTCAGACAGCGTGTCATTTTATTAAAGTAATTCTACCCCAGTTTAATTACTTTGACCAATTTCTGTCATCATCAAGAAGGAAGAACATTTAATTGATTTTAGAGCGTTAAAATCTCTTACGTTGTCGACGATCTTGGAAATACTAGTCGTTATTTGTATTGATTGCAACACAGACATTTATCGTCAGTTATGAATGAACATTGCATCATAGACACTTTTGTGAAAGAATAACTTTAATAATGAATTATTGAATGCATTAAAGTCAAGTACTTTTGTTAGGAGTTTTTCTCAATTAGAGATTTATATAACGATGTTTGCATTCCCCAGTCTAATTGGATTCTATTCGACTACTTTGCATTTTAGTCGCACTTTATTTGAAGATAGTATTTTCATACTACAATTTTTTTTAGGATGTTAATCTTAAATTTTGATAGACCAGACAGGCGTATATAAGCGTATTCACTATTAAATTTGTTTGTGATTGGCAAGTTTTGACTTCATTTCGGTTCATGAATGAAATTCACGAAGGTTAAATAGAAAAACAGTTTTGAAACAATTAATGATTATAAAAATTTTTAAGTGGAACTATGAATGTATAATCGCTAGTGCAGCGCGTGTTGAAAGTCGCTGAGATATAATGCCCTTGAATATGAAGGAAGTTCCCACAGGAATAAATGTTAAAGAATTATTTGTGGAAGTTTTGTAAGTTGTGTGGAAGTTTAATGCCATATAGATTAATATATGATGATTTTGGGCATATTTTTAATGCAGTTTGTGCATTAACTTGTTAGCGAAGGATTTTCCGCTGGAATAAGATTGTCATAGTTCGTTGAAAATAAATCAAGTGAATTACTGTTATAATTAACACGAGTTTTGAAAGAATTTGAGATAAGATTTTGAATGAAGGTTGCCGTCACAAATCATTATTAAAACCTTTATTAAACCAGATTGTGACACTAATATGTATAACTAACCTTCATTGGTCGATTATATTAAACACGATTATGAAAATTACCAACCGAATAAACATGTGGTCAATGTATTTATTAAATTAATAATTTAAACAATTTAAATGTTAATATTGTAAATAATTGCTGTAAATATTTTTGAAAATAATGTAAAACGAGAGTGATGTTAAAGGCGTGCTTATAATATTTTTATTGTCTTTGACAAATATTATAAACAATTTCTAATTGTTATAAATAATTTATGTGATTTTGTTATAAACATTTAAGAGCTAATTAAACATTTGGATTGAACTTAACAAGTTTAAGAAATTAACAGAATGATCCAATAGGATGTGAGCAAAATACTTGAAAGATTTGCGTAAATAATGTGAGTTGTCTTATAGACATTTAAAAGCTTGAGAGAACAAGCTGTATTCTTACGTAACATAGCACGTGAGAAGGGAGTGCATTTGACCAGTATGCAACAGGCTGGAGGGCAGCTCGCAGCTGGGCCAACATCTGGTTATCAGAGTGAGGTCGTCCACACTCCGGCCTTGCGACTATAAATACCATTCTCATGTTTATTAAAAGGAAACCAAATGCTCTATATATGTCACACCCTGATGTCCTTTTCCAATCCAATAGTGTTATGAATATTACGTTATTTGGAGCTCTTGGGAGCTAATATGTTTTATATCATGTTGTATGATAATTTTTGCAAGTCCTGCTGGAGGACGTAGTCAGATTGACTTGGGCTACTGATAGCCACGTTGATTTTGTTGTGTTAGTAAAATCATACCCTTTATTAGAAATAAAGCATTTTGTACAGTTCAAAGTTCTCGTCTTCGTCTTGGCTCATTTTTAAATGTCATGGTGGAGGTTATTGTGTGAACAGACTTTAGTGATCCTGTTGTCAACTCAAACCCCGAGATAATTAAGAGGTAAGTAACGGTAAGTATGAACCCCCGTCTATTTTGGTGTGTTCCACAATGATTTCCTGTGTACTTCTGTGCTCTTATCTCGATAGTATCTGTCAGTGCCATTTTCATTGATGTAACTGTGCCGGTGCAATTGATAATTGGCAATCCGATTGAGGGGGCGGATATCTGACAGCCTACTATCCAGGTAAACGGGGACAGTACCCTTGTTTAAAATATCTGACAAAGCGAAAAAATTCTCTTGTATTATTTTTGTTGCTATCTTCTTCTGCTTTTCTTAGCTGATCTTTCACAAAGTTCCGTTTAGCTGCTCGTAATGTTTTGTTAGTCTCCCTATTTATCTGTTTGTAATGTTGTTTGTTGGTTAGAGTTTGTTTGGTAAGCATCAACTTTTTTGCTCTTAATCTATCGTCTATTAATCTTTGGCAATCCTCATTAAACCAAGGTTTTTTCCCTTTTGTACCCTCTCGATAGCCTACAACTTCTTCGGCGATTGTTGTGATAGAATCCTTTATTTTTTGCCATTTTTCCTCTACCGTTTGTTCTGATTCTTGTTGATCTAAAATTTGGAATCTGTTGGTTAGCTTCAGTTTAAAATCATTTTTTATAGTTTGATCAGTAAGCCTTTTGATATTAATTTTTGGAGCTGTAGTTTGTTTCACTCTTTTGACTATACATAGTTTTTGTCTAAGTTTGAAAATGACTAGGTAGTGATCTGTTCCACATTCTGCACCTCTCCTGCTTCTTACATCTACGATGCTACTTTTGTGTCTACTTTCCACTAAAACATGGTCAATTTGATTTTTTGTTATGCCATTAGGAGATACCCATGTTGCTTTATGAATATCTTTTCGAGGGAAGTGAGTGGACATAATTTTAAGGTTTTTGGCACTAGCAAAGCTGATTAGCCTTTGTCCATTATCATTGGAAATATTATGAAGGCTGTTGCCTCCTGTGTACTGTTTCCATATTTCTTCATTACCAACTTTTGCATTTGCATCTCCCAAAAACAATTTTATGTCATAGCTGGGTAGGGTTGTCATCAGTTGGTCTAAACTATCATAGAAAGAGTCTTTAACATCGTCCTCTGCCTCCTCAGTGGGTGCATGAAAACATATTATAGAAATATTATGAAACTTTCCTTTTAATCGCATATAGCACATTCTTTCATTGACTGGGTCAAACGTAATTAAGGTGTTTAAAAATTTCTTGGCTATGGCAATTCCTACACCCGCATGGTAACTTCCATTATCACAGCCACTATAGTACAGGGTATAGCTATTGGAGTTAATTAGGCCATTTAATGGCCATCTTGTCTCTTGTAGACCAACTAGATCTATGTTATACTTTTCTAGTTCCTTGGTAACTAAATCCAATTTTCCTGGTGTTGCCAGAGTTCTTACATTCCATAAACCAAATCTCAAATCCGAAATACCAAGCTTAGGTCTGTTTCCATTATTTCCGTCCGAGTCCGAGGCATGCTGTTGGCGTTTATGAACAAGAAGATTTTTACAGGGTAAGGTTGTTAGCCTTACGCCTAACCCCCAACCTGGAGGACCAGGGTATCCCTTCTAGTCTGACTCCTACCTCACGAAGACCTGTCCGGCATGGGAGGCCCTACCAGTAGCTAAGCTACCGCCGGCATAGCTCTCGAGGTTGTCAGAGCACGCAAGCCCCACCGCCACTTCAAGGCAAGGATACCAGAGGTCAGTTTACGTTTAGAAAACGAGCTTTCCAGAGATATAATTTTCAATAGTGTGCGACTATTTCTTCAAAAGTTAGTTATGAAAAAGACGAGGATTTTATCTTTTTTTTAGCCAAAATGTATAAAAGTCCTGGCAGAGCCAGACAAATCATGCAGTATCAGTCAGCCCAGGGGGGCGTGACGTTGGAGCATCGTATATGCAGTTTAGAACTGACCTCGTGCAGAGGTGCTGCATCACATCGTATATGCAGTCTACGAGCACTCCGTGAGCGGAGGTGCTGCATCACATCGTGCAGTTTCCGACAGCCCGAGGGCGTCGCTGTATCGACAACCAACCAGTTCCGTGAGCGCCGAGACGCTGCACGAGGAAGCACCAAGTATCATCATAGTATCGCCGTGTGAAGACTTAGGAAACACCTAGTAGAGGATTTAGTTCAGCAAGCGACAGTCTTTATAGTGAAAAGTTCCGTATTACAGTCAAAGTTAGGCTGCGAACTTAAAGAACAGGCGGTAGGTCTTCAAATAACAGTTCAGTTAAACGACCGAATGTATCGTAACGTTTTGAAGTACCAATAATAGTGAAACAAACATTTCTAGTAAAGTTAAGGAACCCGATCAGGGTCGGACGAAATAAGTAACGACTAGTGTACAGAAAAGATAGGAGCTAGCGCGCCGAATAATAAGAAGTGAGGATTTAAAACCGAACGTTGTCTACAGGAGACCAGCGAACAGTAACAAGTAATAAGTTACGAAACTAAAGAATAACAGTAATGGCTAGGGAAGTAGGAAGGTCATCGATAAAGTATTCGAGAGGCCGTAAACAGGATAGACTTTAGCTAGACAAACTAAATAGTGTCTAGAAAGAAACGACTTCGAGCTAGGAAAAATAGAAGCCGACAGTCAGAAAACCGGATCTGAAGAAATTACCGTTCCAGGGAGGGGAGATTGATTGAGACTTTCATCATCTTGCCAGATAGGGAGTCAACGTCTAAGAGTGTCAACCCTTGGAAACGGGAAAGAAGGAATCACGTAGTAAGGCAAAGGCAAAGCCTTAGTGATTGAAAGCAGTGTAATATAGTAAAATGTGTGTTAGTGTAATAATTTTTAGTGAATTTATTTGTGTAGGATAAAAGAATACAAAATTGTATTCAATATGTTACCAGTGTTTAAATTAAATAATGTGTATGTGTATCAAGAAGTGTCATTGTGTGAAATGGAATTAAACAAGATGGCTTAAACACATTGAGTGGGCGAAAATGAAACATCGCTGGAAATTTCGGTCGGTGACCGACATATCATGTGAAAACCATTTCATTATGTTATGTGTTGGGGAATATTTGTGTACAATCCACCTGAGAATGAGAAAATAGGGTTGTTTGTGAATAACAAATAACAGAATAATAGCGCGATCTGAACAATAAAAATTGAGAAAAGTATAAGATAATTCTGTGAAATGAATAAATCCCTTAGGGGAAATGTATGAAATAAAATATCAGTGTATTTGATTAATGATTTAATTATGTGAAAGCAAGCGTAATAATAATAATAATAACAATGATATAAATTAGTAAAGATTATGATGAATTATAGGAAAGTAGTAGCTTTTGAGCTCCTTTAAAAGAATAAATACATGTTGTGAACACATGTTCTTAAGATAAAGCGATTATTGCACGGGAGAGGATTAATATAAAATTGAGATGTAGATCAAATGTTGATGTTGAATTATCAGTTCCTTGGAAGCAACTTGGCAGAAAATGTATAGCCCAATGTAGCGCATTGAAGTAATTTGTCACGCTAGGAAGGCGTTGAATTTAAATATACTTGGTAAATTAATTATGAGGGGCAGTTGGTCGTGGTAATTGAGCTATGGTAAGTCCTCTATATAGTGATGTGATCACGAGGCCGTTGTGTGTATATTGTAAAAGGGTGCGAAATAGTTATTGTATTATGAGCGCAGGTTCAAGGCAATGGCCACTATAAGTCGCTAATATATAAGTCCTCCAGTATGGGATATGGTTCCCGAGGCAGTTGAAAGAGTCGAACCTAGATTCTTCTATTTGTTGAAGCCCCTTAATATTTGTTGTTGTATTGAATTACTCTTACCCACCAATGGGGATACTTCATAATTAATAAATGCCAAGGTTACGAGAATGGTCTAATGAACCTAAATAAGTCGTTAAAATAAGTGAATGAAAAGCCTTGCTTCTTCAAAGAACTACTTTTAAGAAACAGTTGTATGAAGCTAGGAGTCGCTTGTCCCGTGTGGGCGTAGACCGTGAAGTCTCCCTCCCCGCAATAAGTCACGGTAATTGGCCAGGCCAGACCCCTCGCCATTGATGTTGTGGTAGGTTTGAATAGCCGTCTGTTTTGAAGTTATAATACACAGAGTGTTTAGAGTTGGTTTTAACGACCCGGTCTTCGAACCGAGGTTCTTGTAGATGAGGATTACCGCTTGCAAGTTCAGATCGTTGCTTTCTATTGATATGATGGTCTTTTAAGACAGATAATGATAAATCCCTAATGTAATGTTATATTGATGTAGGAATTCACGAGTTTAGTGAAGACAATTAGATTTCGGGAGTGATCTTAATTTTTGACATGTTCAAGTAGTCTTCAGTAGCTCGGGAGTACGCAAATGTTTTCCCAATCACTGTAGTGAATTCTTGATTTGAGAGAGGTGGTAACATGTGAACATTGTGAAAGCCCCATGTTTAAGTAAATGAGTAACAGTACTTTAATAAGAATTATATATTGTTTTAATTATAAAATACTCATATAATAGATAGTGATGTGTTGTAAAAAAAAGGATAACACAGTTTATATTGAAAAGTATCGAGCCTATTGGAGCTCTTGATTATATTTAAGTTTAAAAGGACACTATATGGAAGTGAAAAGAAATATAAGTTTGTTGGTTTATGAAACCCATTTATTATGATTTAACCTTTGTTTTATTATGTATTCCTTGTTCACTCTGAACAAGTTAGAATTGGGTCATTATTTTATTTGTTTAATTTGTTATAGCGCCATATATTTGGTTAATTAAATGTTTTATAGTAGGAGTTGATTTTGTTTATTTATTTTGGAAGTGTATCCTCTATTTAATCCAAAATGTGTAAGTCACAGAGTTGGAGAACATACCATAACCCCGAAAATCCCGATTTGAGCATTGCTGGCATACTGTGATTTGCATATTTCATGCTAAAAGGGCACAATAAAATTCAGCATAAGTGTAATACGTTAACTTCGTACCTTACCTAATCCTAAGTGAGCAGGATCTGATGATCACGTGACGATCGATATATACTGTATGATCTATTCAAGTACCTTACACCTCCTCCCCTCCCCCCCCCCCTCCCCCTTAAGTACAAAAAAGCGTGTAATTTTGTGATAACTAGCTCATGTAATATTTTTTTCAGCTAAGGAAGTTTGAATACCTTTTTCTCGCTTGATGTAATTCAGCACAATTTGTGTTGACTGACTGTTAAGGCTTTCTATAATATCAGTGAAGAGGGTTCACCGTCATTCGACCAGGGGTCCAAGTGCTCCCTTGCCCATCTGTGCCCGGTGCCTGCTGAGGAACTCTCGAGTGTAAGTGGTCCCTTTGGAGACGATTTTTTGATTGCATAGACAGAGCCTTATCAGTTGACTGCCGTAAGACATCACTCACCTACAGTATGTTGCGATCCCGGATGCACAGAAGCTCTTGTTGTCCACGGACGTCCACTGCGGGGATGATCTTCAAATCATTATATCACACAATAGCGGCTGTATGCCCTGATAACGCCACTGTGGTGACTGTACACCATCTAGGCCGGTAATGGCCCTCACGGACAGGCCTTGCTGACGCAACGTAGTGCACGTACGGTCAAATGTGGTAACGAACCGTCGCTTCGAGGCATGTGTGCATACTGCACAGGAAAGAAATGTGCTCTGGTCATGTTGTGTCCACAGGTGACAGTAGCAGTGCACTCTTCTAGTCTCTAGTGGTGTAGCACCTAGCATTCTTGGCTGTCACCCCGGAGGTCCCAGTTCGATTCACGGCTTTGTCAAGAAATTTGATTCTGATCTGAGGGCTGGAACGGGGCATACTCAGCCTCGTGAGACAAAACTGAGAAGAGGTGGATTTGATTCCCACATCAGTCATCCTGGAATTGGTTTTCCGTGGTTTCCCACTTCTATTCCAGGTGAATGCCGTGATGGCTCCTAACTTGAGGAAACGGCCACTTCCTTCCCAATCCTCATTTAAATTATAAACACACACACTAATACAGCCATCACAATCCTTGATTCACAATCGGTCGGTGTTCCCATGTGTCCTTTAGCAAATTTTACCGGACTATAATGATACAGAGTAAGTCGTTGCTTTCTAGTGACAATCTGCACCAGACAAAATTTCACACTCACACAAGTACACGGGGCTAAATGAGTACGATGTCCAAGCCCCTCAAATGAAGCAACGACAGCAACAACATCTTCTGGTCTGTTCTGAGACTGCGCGTATTCCATCCACGTCCAATAACAGGTAGCGCCACTCGTAATTCGGAGGATTGTTTATCATACAAAAACTCGTCGAGGGAACATCTTTCATAACCCTGAGAATTACATGTGATGCAAAACATTTTTCGAGGTGTGTACCTTCTAAATGCGTGTCCTAAGTAATCATTATGCAACTGAGGGATGTCAAGCCTCCTAAGTAATCATTATGCAACTGAGGGATGTCAAGCCTCGCGTGGGGAGCCAAGCTAGAGTTTCGTTGTGGTTCATTATCCGATTAGGTTACTGAGATTGTGGCAATGTGTTGTTGCGATAATTATTTGGAGCTCTGCTGGAGACTACAGTATGTGCTGCGTTAATTGTTTAGAGCCTTCATAAAAGCTAAGCCATGTTTTGCTCGAGGTATTCTGGCACAATTATGCGCTGAGTAGAGACGATCAGTTAGGTGTTCACGAGTCCTGAAATCCATAAGGAAAATGCTTGCCTATGTGTTTGTACTTGTAGTTATGGTACAACACTGGATTGGACGTGGAGTGATGTTTGGATTGGCACTATCATGTTGGTATCTTGTGACTGGATTCCAGTAACTCGATTTTTTTCACTTAAATCTCGTCTGCCTTACAGCGCATTTTTGGCTTTAACCTTTAATAATGCAGTTTGATTTTCAGTTTGCCTCCAAGAAGTAGTATGGATTCATGGCCTGTTCTAGTTGTAGTGCTTTTTGGTGACATACGTTGGCAGATGTGCTTAAGTTTGATCTTGACGTTAAATGTGAATTTTATTTTGTCCGTATTTGTAAATTTGTTTTGTTGGGATTTAATTTCTGAGCTTTGCGGATTATTAATCCGGAGGTTGCGCGCGTGGGTTTTCATTACCATGGAAATTTTAACTGTTAATAATTCCAGGCCTAATGGTTATTTTGACTTCCACCCCTCACTACTTTCCTAATGGAGTTTTTCATTCTACTATGATGGTATTAAATGTTTCTGATTTCATTATTGCTCGAAATGTTAACGCGTTTATATGCTGATGTCATTCTAAGGTAATTCTTAGCCAGCGAGCGTCCTTACGTAAGTCCCTTAGTAACATCAAGTTGTCTTGTTGATTGCTGGACTCATCGCAACGGATAGCCTAACTGATAATAATTATATCAGGCTTTTACATGGTGAAGAAAAAGATAATGAAGTTGTGGATGGAAGTGACGGGTACCATGTAGACTTTGTTTACGAGAGTGATCATATAAGTGATACAATGCAGGAGGGTTGTGAGTACGACCACGAAGGCATGTCTTCCAATGGATGAAGATGTAATCCCATCAGTTACGAGATGTAGATTTTATAGCAGGAGTATGTTACCGTGCAGTACAAAGATGCCATAACCCAAAGGTGTCGCAGTAGAGCCCAACATATCATTTTACGGTTATGGTGTCTCAGTGGAAAAGCTCGATCAACAAAGACTGCTGAGGTTGGATCGTAAACAACAGGATATTTGACCTCATTGTAGCATAATAAATTATTTATATTGAATTCGTAAAATCTATTATTTTCACGGAGAGAGGTGTCATAAAATCAAATAAGTCATAAATTAGAGCTTTGTATGAACATTTATACCATGCCAGTATGCTGCGGCCAACACATCTCAATACCAGATATAGCACTTTCATTACAACAATTCTAGAAATATGTTTATTTTTCTCTTAAGATGCATTCCATTTCACGACATCATCTAAAGATCAGAAACGTGGAACTGACAATGTGGTCCTCGCTAGAGGGGTTACCATTGTTCGCCACTTTGTTTGTTGCAACAATAACAAATATGGGCTTCGATCTATTTACTGTTTTGATATATATTTTAATATTGTCATAATTATTCTATCGATAATTGGGACACAATAACTTGTTAAAATATAGAGAAAGGGAAAATCATTATCCCCACAAGATTCACTCGTAGGACGAAGAAACACGTCCCTCAACATGTCCCATGATCCAATATTTGATGCTCGTCAAACACATATTCAGGAGAAGGATTTAGGGTATATATCTGTCACCCCGAGGGGTCATATTTGTCACTACCCTCCGCCAATGGGTGGCCCCAAGGTCCGGCACTACATTCACAATCCTCCATGCAATCATTTTCAGGGCACACCCCTCATGCCAGTATATTTAAATACATAGATACTGAACCCGCTGAGCTATGGTTCATGTGATATTTTTTTATGAAAGAGCATTTATGAGGGGATGTTGTACTTTTGAACACACCCAGAAAGCCACGTGAAGCTGAGAGATCACGCGATACTTTGAAGTAGCGGTGAATCGCACTTTTGACTTTGGTGTAAACTGCTAATTATTATCTGAGGTCTTATTAATTATTTTTATCTTTCCTACGAGACTCAGAATATTCCATTTCGTCATGCTGCATTATTAAAACATTTTGGAGAATGTTTTTTTTACTTTAGGTAAGGTAATACCCTTGCAGATACGCAAAAAGGAACGTAAGTAGTCGCTCAACGTTTTCGTTTTGACGACCTACTTTCTAGAGACACCCAGTACCGGAGCACTGCGTCTTGAGAATCCGCCTTGTGTAGGCGTGGAATTACATTTGTCCTACGAGACGTAGAAGAATATCCGCTGTTTAGCGTTAAAAGTGATTATAAGGGGCCATCGAGCAAGCAAATACTAATATTCACTGTCGATGAAGTCCAGTGAATTAAATAAGAAGCTTGGGAAATAATTATTGGCAAGTATAGTGTATTGCACAACATTGCTGTGACATCACATATTACCCACGCGTATGTGGAGGGCAGATGCCTAGTGGAAATATACAGGTAATAGTGTTACAATTATCCTGAATAAGTGTGATTATAATTGTATGAGATATTTAAATTGCCAAAGTGGAAATTTCATCTTTGAAACGTCGTATAATTCACGGATGCTGCGTGATACAAAAGTAGCGTCACTAGCACGTGCAGCATTATAAAATAGTGTTAGCTCACATGCTAATCCACATCTGCAAGATTAAGGCTGTGTCGTATTTTATAATTGAAGCCTATAATAGTCACGACGGACATTATAATTTTGGAAGTGAGAGGATGAATAATCACGCAACTTATTTCACTACCCACGTGATTGGACTTTTCTTCACCATGGTTGAAGCAGTCACCATGGGCTAATACCATCCCAGTATGGGGGGGTGACGTTTCTACAGGAACCAGCATGATGGTTGAACTTCCAGAACGATGAACGAGAGGGAAGGAGCCAAAATGCCATTTCCAGGCATATCCACGAAGATGTCGACAGGGACAAATCGAACCCTGGTCTTTGGGGGAGTCCAGATGGGAATCCTGATGAGGAGGATACCGATCCAGAGAGCCAGAGAGGTATATGTACAACCCTTGTTGTGGAATAGAGAGCTGAGTGAGAGCTCCTCCATTTCGTGAGTTTTTGTCACACCCCTTCTTTGTTCTAGTTTCTGGTGGTATAGTAGTTTTAATGTAGTTTGTGAATCAACCACACTCAGTGTCAGCCATTTTTCTAGGTAGGGATGTAACTAGATTAGTTAGATGTCATTTATTTCAGTTTAGAGTGAGACACCCTTGGGGTCAGACATTTTGGTCAGCCCTGGTGCAGCTTGGTGAACGTCGTGGAACGTCAATGCCTACCTTTTTGCTGAACCTGATCGTAGTCATTTTGAGGCTATTTTGTTCAACCCTACTTGGGGTAATTTTCAAGTCTTTGCTGACTGTAGTTATGGCAATCAGATGCCTTGGTTATTAATTGACTGCATTATTCGCAGCCATCCTTTGTTACACCCCTGACTGTCGTTAGAACGGTCGTATCATTTAGGTAGTCGACAGTAACTACCAGTTTGTAAATGCATTATATTTCATTTTGAATAAGCTCAGAAGCTATTCTTGGTCATGTTTGAACCTAACAACTAGAAGGAATGTTTCGTTGCCTAGCATCGAACGCGGTTCCCAACGTATCATTAAGCAGATCTAGTGTGTGAATCTGTGCCACATTTATCATATTTTTCTTCTGTCGTGTGAGACACGTTTTTATTTGATGTTCTAGCAACTACTGAGTTGCATTTTTAAAGCAAAGAGCTTCAGTTATTGTAAGTTTACTTTCATTTAGACGTCTTTGGTAGAAAGACGGAAGTGTATTACTATACTCAGATTTATAACGTGCGTTTGATACACGGACTCTGTAGAGATCCGTAACCCATGGTAAGGTTTTTTATGAACCGGCCAAGTGCAGGTTTTGTATTGATTAAATCGCCGGCCTTGAATAAACTGGTTATGTAGCCCAGTGACCTAGAGCACGCCTGCTTCATTGTGAGACAAAACTACTATAGACGAGGACAGAGTACAATTTGTATTCGCTTTTCCTTTCATTGCTATTTTGCTTATGGAAATCAGTTTCCACTCTTGTATTTGATCACTTGTTTTATGGATCGGTTTTTGTTAGTTTAACGCTCTGTTGCGTGTATTGTCGTATGACAGGTACAGTTATGTAAGGTTTTCTATAGGATGGTGAAGTCTACCCTGTTATAGCAGGATGTTATTGTATGCTTTGTCCGGGGATGATCCCGTTGACCAGATGTTACTGGAAGGTAACTGTTGTACAGGCCTATCCCAGAGTTATTGAACGCGAGCTTAGCGCCGCTGGTAACCCGTGTTATTGTGTGTCCGAGTTGTTATACTCGTTGATTATATTCCGACTGTTGAGTCGAGGCTTTTTGGTGGAGAATGATCTCAGTTGGAGACACTCCGTGCCCAGGCTATTGTCAATGTTATTCGCCATAAACCTACGATAAACCTATAAACCGACATTCTAATAATAAAATGCATAATTGTTGTAAAACAAGCCTAACTAACGATTCTTTCTATCTAACTTTGTTCTTTGCATTCTGGAACTGTTGACATAGCCGTGCAGTTGAAGATAATTTCCTTGTGAGGAAATGACTAGGACAGTTGACATTTTTGTAGCGACCTGAAGCATGTGCGAACCTAGAGTTCGTAGCTTGTGGAGCTCAGGCCATGCGATGTCAGACGTGGTCTCAACTGCGCATTCGTCACCGTAACTATACACATTAGATGACTATGGTTTACAAAGAGTAAACCAAGGTGTAGGCAGGAATTTTTAATAAAACTACTGTGTCTATTTCGTTATTAATTTATGATGTCAAGTGTATTAAACCCTACATGTTGCTTTATTGTGTGCTGTTAGCACATAGTTATTAAGCATAATTAAATTGTTTGTTTTTCATGGCTGTACACTTAGCTATTGGATGTAATTGTTTTCTTTTACGGACGTCATCGCCGTAAATTTTGTTAATTGATAGGACTTAGCTAGTTGAATTAATGTTAAATTTAAATGTCGAAATGGTACCATCCTAACCTAGATTTGTTTTGCTACCCTGTTAAATGTAAATTCAGATATTAGCTTGATCTTGTAACTTGAACTAGGGACTTGCGTCGTGCCATATTCCTAGCGTTGTTGTTGTTGCTTTATCATTGTGAGTTAGATCTTTCGCGAGGGTTTTTCAGTAACTTCTCAGGTAGGGGACCTGTTCTTTATCTTAGTTTATTTATTAATTTGCGGACTAGCCGATTATAACCCTCCGAACTAGGCTAGGGGCTTGTGAATTTTTATAAATTTTCACGGTGTTTTACATGAGTCTGGATGTTTATTTTCTCAGTCTAGTTTTAAGGTGAACCTTTCCTTAGGCGGTCTATGACCATCGTCACCATGTACCACGATCCCTGTGGACTACGGACTCTCGTGCCGCTTTAGCCTTTTTGGAAGGTCACCTGATCCTCACGGTACTTTTAATTCGATTTATGTGTCGTTAGTTGAGTCATCGTGGTTGTTGACATCAACTAAACGGTCACAATACTGAATTATGTTAGCACCTTGAAGAAATGCAGCGTTACTTATACAGCGTGATCTATAGTGGCATACTGATCGGGTAACATTTATCCAGCGTGAGCCCACACGTTATAAACGAGAAGTGTTATGTGAGAATGTTGAATCTAACTTCTGGGAATTTGCTCACTTGTCTGCAACTTCTGTCGCCTGCCTAGTAATTGGATGTCTGCCCTCTAAAAGTAAATATTTCCTGTCATTGTTCCCCACCTCATCCTCCATCAACATCCTCATCTTTTTCTAAATACATTTCCGGAAAAGAATGTTTATATTTCTCATTTCGTATATTTTGGTTCGTCTCCTCAAACCACCATGACTCAAAAGTATTCGATCCAACTGCGCATCGAGGGTGGTTTGGGTTGTGGCTCATTCTGAGCTGTTACCACTTTTCGGTGGTTGGAGCGTGGTGTGCCCCCGTCAAATGCCCCTAATCACCCCCTGACACCACAGTTATTATTATTATTATTAGTATTATTGTCTTTGGTATTTGTTAATATTTTCATGGCCTAAAATGTAAGGATACAACATATCATACTTTTGTGCAAGGTTAATTTTTAGTCTACTAAAATAGTGATGATTGTATATTTATTAGAATTGAAGATCTGCGAACAATAAGTGGGCTATCGACCGAATGGGTACTTTTCATGAGATGAAAAGCAAGTATCTTATTCATTTTAATTTTATAATATGCATATTATTTGTCTTTCGTGAAGACGAGGACCTTCATTAATTAGCTCGAAGGATTGAGGTTGCTTAGTTGAAGAGTTCAAACATGGTGTACATTTGCAAACCATGGATTGTGTGAAGGAAATATAACTGTTAGGAGATAAATAGAAATGCAAATCTCACTCCAACCTGGTGAATCTCTGTATAGCCCGATGATGAGATAAGCAGGAAAACTTATGTCACTCCAACTAGGTGAATCTCCTGTAGGCCTATAACCCAATGATGATATAAGCAATAATGCTAATTTCACGATTACAGGACATCTCAAGCAGGTGAATCCCATCTGTAACCCAATGATGAGATAAGCAGGAAGGCTAATTTGTAATTTTACTTCAAAAATGTGAATCCTTTGTATATCTCAATGATGAGGTAAGCATGGAGGCTAATTTTTTGACCAGTCATTTTAAGAAAGTTAATCTCCTCTGTAATCCAATTATAAGTTAAGTAGGAAAGCTGATTGGTAATTACACTTCAACCAGGTGAATCTCCTGTATAAACCAATTCCCTGAGTCGGTCAAATATTTGTCTCTAGTTTCCCTGGACGTAATTGAAAATTACTTGAGAGCGGAAATTAATAAGGAACGAGCTTGAGGCTGGAGTATGAGTTGGCCATTGGCAGGAAGAAGCAACCAGCGAGCTAGCTTAATGCTTCCCTGCATATCACGCACCACTTCCTCGGCCCAACGGAGCAAAGATTTTGGGGCATTCTAACGAAGCATGCAGAAGAGTCGGGCTCCACTCGGCAACCTATTACACCCACACGGCTGCTCCGCAAGTGAACGAACGATGCAGTAAGAAACAAATACGTAGTCCGTATGAATGTAAACGTGCAAATTCCTTCCTACCACATGAAGCCATTAATATTTGCTGCATTACAGGGAGATTTCCTGTAACAGTCACCGTGAAAATTAAAAATTACTGTCTCCAGATTGCCACTGTTTCAAATACTATCTTAATGTCATAAGTAAAAGACACATTTTCTATTGAATATTAAGTGAATCTGAAATGGTGCCCTTGATAACAGCCTACAGTATATAATTGGTGTATCATGTTGAGGTAAAATAATTTACTACTGTACATATTCGACAGTACGTCAATTTACGTGTAATTTAAGCCACTTGCCTTCCTTCCAGGTGGACAGGGATTGTTTCCCAAGTTTTAGGTGAAATGTCACGTAATCTTTAAACGCGTGGTTAACTGCCTAGTATACTACAAGCTTGCTTCCTTATTACAGTATTTTCAGCTTTTCATTCCAATTTTATTAAAATTAGCTCAAGCTCTCAGAAACGCTTACATAGGAATGTAATCAAGTAGATGTGATGTTGTTGATGGTAAATTTTAAGGTACTATAGGATTTAATTTGCTCAAGTTTCGGACCTTCCTCCTATTCATTGCAAGATTCCTCTTAAACAAGTTCATATAATTGGTCAAGCACATTGTGTGCCCGTCTATTCGCCTTGAATGGCGGCCACATAGCGAGGTGACATGAAGACAGTGCTAGCACGAAATCTCACCTCAGAGCGTTCTGGGTTATGCCATCATATACCAGGCGAGTCAGCCGCCCCTTATTTTTTAGTTTTCGGCCACACTTCCAACTTCTGATGCCAACATGGTCGACAGTTCCCCGTCTCTAGCCAAGCCACAATGACCCAAAACAACTTTACAAGATTTATGACGACATGGAAGCAAGACCTTTACAATAACATGTGTGCGACAAGTGATAATTAAAGCATCAAACTGTCATACGGGCATGTAAAAAGAACATGCTGGTTATACGGTTTCAGTTGGGTACGAAATTGGGGCTAGGTTCGGTAGCTTACTGATAAAAAAAACGTGAATGAACCTTCGAAGCGGAAAGCAGTATCTCATCTCATACGCTTTCAGGCAATCCGAAGGGACAAGTAGCCGTGGAGCAATGGTCTAAGTAGGGTATCCGAGGCCTATGGAGTCTCTCCTTTTCCGTTTTAATTGGCATTTCTCTCATTTTTCCTGATCCCTCATTCTTCGAGGGTTTTTCTTTCAGGTACGTGCTCAAGGCCCTCAAGGAGGCAGGGTGTGTGTATCCCCACCAGTTCTTGTGCACCTTGGATAATGCCAGACTCTTAAGGGATCACAGCTGGTGAGTTCGAGAGTTATCGATCCCAAGGGATTCCTGAGCTGGGTCCGGTTTATCGCATTTTCCATTGCCTTTGGGGCGGGCCATCTCCTCTTTCCCTTTCCTCCCTGACATTCATGGCTCTCCTTCTTTCAAAGTCCATCAATCTTCATTCTTCGAGGGTTGAGGGCATTCTTCCCCTTTTCTTTTATTTCCCTTACTCTTCTTTTGTTTTCCTTTTCATTTCCAATTGTGTACGTTGGTAGCTAGATGTACTTAAATTTTCATCTTCATTTTCCATGAACACCCAAACCATCAGGGGCCGATAACCTAGATGTTAAGTCCCTTAAAACAACAATTATCACCATCATCATCATCTTGTATTTGATCCCCAAAGCTCAAAATGTGCATAAAACTATTTAGCGGTGGTGGGATTCTAATCCACCTCCCAAAAACAGGTCAACTACCTTCTACGCACTAGAACTATTGCTCCACGACTACTCGTCCCTTCACCTGGCCTGAAAGTGTATGACATATGACACTGGCTTTCCGCTTCGAAGGTTCATTCACGTTTTTTATCTGTATGCCACTGTACCCAACGTAAATTTCTTAACAACTGATACCGTATAATAATTGTGATAGCCTATTGCTTTCCGCTTCGAAGATTCATTCACGTTTTTTATCAGTAAGCTACCGCACTCTGCGTTAATTTCGTATTCAACTGAAGTCGTGTAAAAGGCATGTGTAAGTCGGTAGTTAATTTTAGATGTAAGTTTGAAGCAGTCGGCTCCGTTTTGTAGTGGTCAGCGTGATTATCTGTCACCCCGGAGGTCCACGGTTCGATTTCCGGTTCTGCCACGATATTTGGAAAGTGGTATGAGTACTGGTGCGGGGTCTACTCAGGCTCGGGTGGCCCAAATGAGTAGCGAGTGTTCGATTCCCACCTCAGCCATCCTCGAAGTGGTTTTCCTTGGATTCCCACTTCGACTTCGGGCAAATGCCGGGATGGTACTGTCCCCGATAATCCGGATAGTAGGCTGTCAGATATCCGCCCCCTCAATCGGATTGCCAATAATCAATCGCACCGGCACAGCTACATCAATGAAAATGGCCCTGACAGATACTACCAAGATTAGAGCACAGTAGTTAACAAGAAATTATTGTGGAACACACCAAAATATACGGGGGTTCATACTTACCTTTTACTTACCTATTCAATTTAATCTCGGGTCTGGGTTTTCAACTGGATCACTTAATAGTATGCCCTCACAATAACCTCCACCTCGATATTTAAAATGAACCAAGTCGAAACAAGAAAATTTAAACTGCACAATAATTTATTTCACATAAAGAGAATAATTTAACAAAATTTAACAACCAAATATACGTGGCAATCAGAAGCCATTGTCAATGCAATCATGTCCTCCTGTAGGATTTGTAGACTTCACATACAAAAATTCAGCTTTCTCTAGCTCAAAAGAACGTAATAATAACAATGCACTTTGGAATGGATAAGGGAGCTGGGACGAGACATAAAGCATTTGTTTCCTTGTTCAAGAACTTCACATTTTATTTATAACCGCCAGGCTGCTATGTAGATGACCTTGGCCTCTATCATACAGTTATCTGGCCACCTGCGATACACCCTGCACCGTGTCGCATGCTTGCTTCGTCAAATGGCCACACCTGTCCATCCAATGTTAGCATATGCTGGTTACCTCAGAGCCTAGCTCCTTTTCAAAACACTTTAAATGTTCACATCTCAACTCAAATATTATCACGCAAATCTTTTAAATGCTCCGTTCAAATATCAATGGATTACTCTAATAATCCCAAATCTTGTTTAATTGTATAATCCAATTGTTGAACTAGCGTTGTTTAGAGTATAATAACGAAAACGCTTAATGTTTATAACAAAATGTTCATTAATTATTTATAACATTTTAAATTGTTTATAACATTGTCAAACGACAATTGAAAAATTTATACACGCCTCTATTAATCCCGTTCGTTTCAATTTATTATTAAAGATATTTACATAGTTATTTACATTATTTATATTATTTATATTAGAAATACATTAAACCACACGTTTATCCGGTTGATAATTACTTAAATCGTGGTGATATAATCGACCAATGAAGGTTAGTTAAATTTAAATTTTAGATTCAGGTTTAATAAGATTTAATAATTATTATTTGTGACGGTAACCTCCATTCAAAATCGTTATCTCAAATTATTTAAACACTCTTGTTAATTTTAACAGTAACTTCACATAAATAATTTTCAATGGACCTGAACAATACACTCAGCGGAAAAATACCTCGCTCAAAACGCACAAAATTGCACAAAAATTGGCACATAATTCATCATATATCTCAATATATATGGCATCAAAATCTTCCACAATACATACAAAAAACCTCCACTTATAAATTCATCATCATCATCATGAATAGTACTGTGGGAACCTCCTTCACTTATTAAAGGGCATTATTCATCAGCGACTTTTACACGTCCACTGAACTAACGATTATACATCCATAGTTCCTCTTTAAAAATTCTTATATTCATCAATTGTATCAAAAACTGTTATTATATTTAACCTTCGTGGGCTTCATTCATGAAGCGATATGAAGTAAAAATTTGCCAGTCACAAATAAATTTAATAGCAAATACGATTAGACACGCCTCCCTGGTCTATCAAAATTGAGATTAATATCATCAAAGGATCGCAGTATAAAAATACTATCTTCAATCAAAGTTCATCCAAACTGCATAAATAGTCGAATAGAATACAATTAGACTGTGGACTGCAAACATTATTGTTCCAATCTAGAATTGAGAAAAACTCCTATCAAATGTTCATTACTATAGTGTACTCAATAAATTGTACTCAAAGTTCATATTTCATAAAATTGTCTATAATGCAATGGTATTTCAGAATTGACGATAAATGTCTATGTTGCAATCATGTTCATAAAACGACTAGTATTTCCAAGATCGTCGATAAAGTAGTAGATTTTAACGCTCTAAAATCTTTTAATCCTTCTTCTTTCTTGAGGATGACAGAAAATTGGTCAAAGTAATTTACTGAATAGAATTACTTTAATAATATGACACGCTGTCTGAATTCAAATTTGCCATAGAAAATCGTGAACTTTACAGTTAAATCGTGACTACAAAAATATGCAAATTACTGAAAGAATATATATTATCAGTCTCAACTGATCCAAAATTATTTAAATATGCCAATGACATAATAATGTCTCAATAAATCGTAGAAAAAGGCATAAATCAGCAAAGTATACAGAGTACAGAAATATCAAGCAAGAATATGGGGCAAAATATATGGGACAGAAAATATGGGAAAAATAGTTGCTCAGATATCGCTAAATGGCTCAAATAAATCAAGAAACGTTCACGACTACCTTATCTGTTGATTGAAGTTCTAGAGGAAAATTTCCAAAGAAGACTGCTGATGGTTCCATTTCACCACCGAAAAGATGTGCTCCGACCTCGAACCTGGAACCTGCGCCCTCGGAGAATAGAACAGCTTCCTCCTCCGGAAATTGCACTGCTCCGTGTAGACGATAGACATCCTTCTGGCAAAACTCTTCTGTGTGAGCCGGGTCCACCCTGGCCTCTCTTGAAATTTCCCTGAAGTTTTGGTAGAAATTCGCCATGAAGTTTATTGCAATTATTTCCGCAGAAATGTTCATAATTGTGGAGTATGAAGATATTTCCACTGCCATTTGATGTAATTCAGCGATGGATTACGATGCATGAGTGTAGTTGGATGTTCACTTCATGCTCGCTTTTGTAGAATGACGATTAACGAAGCTCCATGCTGCTATTTCACTCCATTGATGTATGTCCCAATTGCATTAAAGTTTTAGTCTTCCATCTCCACTTCCGTTATAATAACAGTCGAAAGTACTGCCAGATTATATAGTTACATTGTAGAATGTAGCAGTGTATCACCAAATGTAATCTTCAGTATCACGGTTGCAATACATGTGTCAGCCGTAGCGTAGAATGTGGTATTATAAAAGTGCTTCTCAGGTGTCGAGAAAATCACTTTTGTCTGCAGTCTTAAAATGCGAATATCTTCCAAAGTATACTCGTGAAAATGTTCAACTTTCGTACTCGCCTCAATATTCTAATGCACAATTGAATTAGCATAAATGCAGTAGCTAACTTTTGATAGATAATCTTGTAGACTCGTTTATGTGTGCGCTCCAACTTCGCCTAGTTTTAGTAACCGTAAAATGTACTGCTGCACGCTCAGTGCTTGTTCGATGCTGTGGGCTCTACCACACGTGCTAATGACGACTTGCTTCACTGAATAACTCGAAGTCTGACAATATGAGAATCAGAAAAATGAGCCATGAGAGCCTCCTCTCTGCTGTGCAAGGCCTTTTATCAACTTCTTAAGGGGCGTATCCATCCCTTCCATAGCTTGTTCCTCCGTCATTGCTAGAAGTTCTAACTTTGGCTATACTTGACGGATTTTCAAATTTCAAAAACTCATAATTAATTTCTTCAAAATTCCAAATCAATGCCATAACTGAAAATAGTTTTCCACAATTCTGCATTCCAGAAGTAATTAAACATGGTAGTTTTCAGTAATCTCCGTCTCCCTCCAAACTATCATTCATTGGTTCGAGCCTCTCCTCCAATAGCGTAACTTCTTCCTCAGCACAATTCCTTGCTTCCCTGCGACTGCGTCGTAAATCTCAGATCCTTCTCGAACAAAATCATGACGTCACCAAAAATCTCAGCTCATCCAGCCTACTTGCATGAAGTCTGCGTCATCCGTGCCTACGTCATGAATATACACGTCACAACTATGACGGCCATAACTTTATTCACATATGCCAATACAGGCACCGTGGTCTCAGTATAATTCAATTTACGGGGGCATTCTCCCTTCACCACGTTTTAAAAACAGTTGCAAATTGTTTTTAAACTCTGTGTTATAAATATCTGAATTCACTTGAACACGAAATTGAATTATTATTGGCTTACTCTTGGATATTTCCTCTATGTTCCTTAATCATAAGTCTCTTCTTCTCTGGGTTGTGTGTGGCTAATGCATTCTCTCCTCTCTACTTTCTCTTCTGTCCTGTATTCCTGTTTTCCAAATTCTGCTGGCTTGTAGAAGGACCAGGATCGATCACTACATCCTGTCTTTTCTTCTGGTTTTCAGCTTCCTTCTCTCGTAATTCCTTCAAATATGCTGACTTTCTTTCTCTCTCTCTTGATACTTGTCCGGTGTCATAACCTGACCTTGAGAATTCTGATTCCGATTCTGGTACTGGTTATTTCTGTTGTAGTTCCTATTGTACCCATTGTTATTATAATATCTACCTCTTCCGTTATTATAGTTCCCTCTATTGTTATTCCAGCCTCGTCTTTGCTGATATGGACCTTGTGATCCGTTGTTGCGAAAATAATTGTTCCTGTGAGGACCTACATTTTCAGTTTTCTCTTCAGCAGGCGTATCAGTTTGCTGAACTTGATCCATGTAGACTGTATTAATGTCTTTGAATTCGTGCCTCTGACCTTTTTGAACCAAATTTGGCATCGGACTCGTGTAGTCAAGCCTTCTCAATAGTTCGTCCATACTGGTCAAATCCCTGATATTTGACGATATAATAAGCCTTCTTACCTCCACAGGCAGCATACGTGAAATAGCATCTATCAACTGCTCTGTTGACAATGGGGGTTGTAAGAATCTCAAGCGCGATAACTGGCTCGTGAAGAAATCAGCGTACCGTGTTGGAAGAGTACCCGAATACTTCCTCGAGTATACCTCAGCTCTTAATGAATTTTGTGCTTCTATTGACCAGAATCGTTTTATCAGTGCCTCTGCAAATTCATCGAAATTACTAAAAGTGTACCGAAATGCACTGAACCATTCAAGGGGTCCTCCAGCTAGAAATCGTTCTACGATTCTCATTTCTCTTTCTCTAGGAATATGGGCTTCAATAAAATAGTCTTTCAGGTTCCTGATATACTCTATCGGTGTTAGACTATCTGTATTACTAAATTTCTGAGGCTTGTCCTCAAAGTTTCGGATGACTGTCACATTTCTTGGATATGAATCCATGTAATTCTTCCCACTATCACGATATTTCCATTCAGGTTCAATATTCCTATCCTCTTCTTCTTCCCGGAATCTGAATATACGTTCCTCAGGACTAATATCTCTCTCTTCTGTAGTGAGGTTACATCTTCTCACGTAATTTCTATTATCTTCACAAGTCAATCCTTCTGGATCCTTATCTGTGATTTCTGTGATGACTTTCCTAATCAACTCTTCTTTATACGTTTCCATCATGCTAGCTTCTCCTAGTTTCAAATTCTGAAGTTTGCTCGTAGTTTCATTGACATCAGAGACAACCTTATGAATTTGTTCCTCTAACGCGGTTTTTAATGCTTGCACGTCCTGGCCTATTTGAGTTATATCCTCTACCTGCTTTTCGGATAGCGAATCCATCCTTATACTCAAATCCTTTCTAATTTGAACTACTTCATTATTTATATCTACTTGTGTACTGGCAAGTTTTCGTTCAATTCGCTCCTGAATCTGATTGACATGTTCCCCACTTGACCTGTTCCATTCATCTTTCCAAACCGTTACATTTGCAGTTAACATTTCAGCAATATCTACTTCAATGTCTTCCTTAAGTAAACGATTATGATCTAAGACTTGGGTCCTCATGACCTCTACATCATGTTTTAATCCAGCTAGTGAAGCTGTTGTCCTAACAGACTCGTCAACCAATCTAGTTGTTAAAGCACTAATGTTACGAGTACAGAGCGTTTTTGAAGTTTCAATTTCTTCTCTAACCTTATTAACATCAGTTTGAACTTTGGCAATGTCTACAAAAACTGTATTAACATCTATTTGCATCTTATTGATATCGCTTTGCATATCATTAACATCAGAATGAAGATTATTTATGTCTACTTGAACGTTTGACACATCGGTTCGAACATTTCTAATCTCTCTTTGAACTTCTTCTACCTTGTCTTGTACAGTAGCAACATCATTCCTGACAACGATTACTTCTGCTCTAGCACATGAAATATCACCCCGGACATTAGCAACATCAAGATTCAACATAGTAAGGTCTTTCTGGACTGAATCAACTTTTCCCTGTACATTGGAAACATCAATCTTAACATCTGAGACATCTTTATGCACATTGGATAAATCTACTTTAACATCTGAGACATCCTTGTGAATGTCAGTCACGGCATTCTGGATTCCCTGGGTACTGGTCTGTAAACGCGACACATTATTTTCCAAGTTTGCAGAACTGGTCTGAAGAACTTTCATATTCTCCTCCATTCGACTAGTATCCCTAGCTTCCATCTCCCTCACACTTTCATCCAGCCTAATAGACAAATTACTAGCATTCTCCTCCATCATCTGCTTCATTCGACTAGCATTTCTAGCTTCCATCTCCTCCAACATCTTTCTCATACTCTCATCTGCCATCTCAATAATATTTCAATAATAGACTGCGTTAGGGACATACATCAAACAGAGCAAGATAACAACATCTGAGCAACATCTTTCACCATATATATGTTTGAGCAATTTTCTGTCTTAAATCTAACTTATAATTACCTTATAATTAACATTCGTAGACACCCTATGTTGAAATAAACTCAAGCACATCTTCAAATTTCTTTGGTTCATTTTAAATATCCTAACACAAATAATTTACATTTACAATCCAAATAGTTTAATTTTATCTTTAATATGACTAAACATGTCATAAGCCGGTCAAATAAAATAAGACTCCAGATCATAGGCGATTTTTCTAAGTTTCCAGCCTATTTAACCTCTCTCAGGTTGTATAAGATCTGATCTTTTCTGAGTGTAATTTTCCTAATACAACACAACATTTAATCCCTATATAATCACACTCTCAAATTCTACAATTGGCCAAGACATCTAACAAAGAATCAACCTCTTTATTTGAGTCTTCACAATCCCATTGACATCGATAACTTGGTAATCCAATGTTATTCGAACGTTCCACACGTTGATTGCAACAATCCAACTGGCGTTCAACCTGGTAATCCAGTTTTGTCGATCCCCACGAAATTGCGGTGCCAATCCTACTGTCCCCGATAATCCGGATAGTAGGCTGTCAGATATCCGCCCCCTCAATCGGATTGCCAATAATCAATCGCACCGGCACAGCTACATCAATGAAAATGGCCCTGACAGATACTACCGAGATTAGAGCACAGTAGTTAACAAGAAATTATTGTGGAACACACCAATATATACGGGTGTTCATACTTACCTTTTACTTACCTATTCAATTTAATCTCGGGTCTGGGTTTTCAACTGGATCACTTAATAGTATGCCCTCACAATAACCTCCACCTTGATATTTAAAATGAACCAAGTCGAAACAAGAAAATTTAAACTGCACAATAATTTATTTCACATAAAGAGAATAATTTAACAAAATTTAACAACCAAATATACGTGGCAATCAGAAGCCATTGTCAATGCAATCCTGTCCTCCTGTAGGACTTGTAGACTTCACATACAAAAATTCAGCTTTCTCTAGCTCAAAAGAACGTAATAATAACAATGCACTTTGGAATGGATAAGGGAGCTGGGACGAGACATAAAGCATTTGTTTCCTTGTTCATGAACTTCACATTTTATTTATAACCGCCAGGCTGCTATGTAGATGACCTTGGCCTCTATCATACAGTTATCTGGCCACCTGCGATACACCCTGCACCGTGTCGCATGCTTGCTTCGTCAAATGGCCACACCTGTCCATCCAATGTTAGCATATGCTGGTTACCTCAGAGCCTAGCTCCTTTTCAAAACACTTTAAATGTTCACATCTCAACTCAAATATTATCACGCAAATCTTTTAAATGCTCCGTTCAAATATCAATGGATTACTCTAATAATCCCAAATCTTGTTTAATTGTATAATCCAATTGTTGAACTAGCGTTGTTTAGAGTATAATAACGAAAACGCTTAATGTTTATAACAAAATGTTCATTAATTATTTATAACATTTTAAATTATTTATAACATTGTCAAACGACAATTGAAAAATTTATACACGCCTCTATTAATCCCGTTCGTTTCAAATTATTATTAAAGATATTTACTTGGTTATTTACATTATTTATATTATTTATATTAGAAATACATTAAACCACACGTTTATCCGGTTGATAATTACTTAAATCGTGGTGATATAATCGACCAATGAAGGTTAGTTATATTTAAATTTTAGATTCAGGTTTAATAAGATTTAATAATTATTATTTGTGACGGTAACCTCCATTCAAAATCGTTATCTCAAATTATTTAAACACTCTTGTTAATTTTAACAGTAACTTCACATAAATAATTTTCAATGGACCTGAACATTACACTCAGCGGAAAAATACCTCGCTCAAAACGCACAAAATTGCACAAAAATTGGCCCATAATTCATCATATATCTCAATATATATGGCATCAAAATCTTCCACAATACATACAAAAAACCTCCACTTATAAATTCATCATCATCATCAATAGTACTGTGGGAACCTCTTTCACTTATTAAAGGGCATTATTCATCAGCGACTTTTACACGTCCACTGAACTAACGATTATACATCCATAGTTCCTCTTTAAAAATTCTTATATTCATCAATTGTATCAAAAACTGTTATTATATTTAACGTTCGTGGGTTTCATTCATGAAGCGATATCAGGTAAAAATTTGCCAGTCACAAATACATTTAATAGCAAATACGATTAGACACGCCTCCCTGGTCTATCAAAATTGAGATTAATATCATCAAAGTATCGCAGTATAAAAATACTATCTTCAATCAAAGTTCATCCAAACTGCATAAATAGTCGAATAGAATACAATTAGACTATGGACTGCAAACATTATTGTTCCAATCTAGAATTGAGAAAAACTCCTATCAAATGTTCATTACTATAGTGTACTCAATAAATTGTACTCAAAGTTCATATTTCATAAAATTGTCTATAATGCAATGGTATTTCAGAATTGACGATAAATGTCTATGTTGCAATCATGTTCATAAAACGACTAGTATTTCCAAGATCGTCGATAAAGTAATAGATTTTAACGATCTAAAATCTTTTAATCCTTCTTCTTTCTTGAGGATGACAGAAAATTGGTCAAAGTAATTTACTGAATAGAATTACTTTAATAATATGACACACTGTCTGAATTCAAATTTGCCATAGAAAATCGTGAACTTTACAGTTAAATCGTGACTACAAAAATATGCAAATTACTGAAAGAATATATATTATCAGTCTCAACTGATCCAAAATTATTTAAATATGCCAATGACTTAATAATGTCTCAATAAATCGTAGAAAAAGGCATAAATCAGCAAAGTATACAGAGTACAGAAATATCAAGCAAGAATATGAGGCAAAATATATGGGACAGAAAATATGGGAAAAATAGTTGCTCAGATATCGCTAAATGGCTCAAATAAATCAAGAAACGTTCACGACTACCTTATCTGTTGATTGAAGTTCTAGAGGAAAATTTCCAAAGAAGACTGCTGATGGTTCCATTTCACCACCGAAAAGATGTGCTCCGACCTCGAACCTGGAACCTGCGCCCTCGGAGAATAGAACAGCTTCCTCCTCCGGAAATTGCACTGCTCCGTGTAGACGATAGACATCCTTCTGGCAAAACTCTTCTGTGTGAGCCGGGTCCACCCTGGCCTCTCTTGAAATTTCCCTGAAGTTTTGGTAGAAATTCGCCATGAAGTTTATTGCAATTATTTCCGCAGAAATGTTCATAATTGTGGAGTATGAAGATATTTCCACTGCCATTTGATGTAATTCAGCGATGGATTACGATGCATGAGTGTAGTTGGATGTTCACTTCATGCTCGCTTTTGTAGAATGACGATTAACGAAGCTCCATGCTGCTATTTCACTCCATTGATGTATGTCCCAATTGCATTAAAGTTTTAGTCTTCCATCTCCACTTCCGTTATAATAACAGTCGAAAGTACTGCCAGATTATATAGTTACATTGTAGAATGTAGCAGTGTATCACCAAATGTAATCTTCAGTATCACGGTTGCAATACATGTGTCAGCCGTAGCGTAGAATGTGGTATTATAAAAGTGCTTCTCAGGTGTCGAGAAAATCACTTTTGTCTGCAGTCTTAAAATGCGAATATCTTCCAAAGTATACTCGTGAAAATGTTCAACTTTCGTACACGCCTCAATATTCTAATGCACAATTGAATTAGCATAAATGCAGTAGCTAACTTTTGATAGATAATCTTGTAGACTCGTTTATGTGTGCGCTCCAACTTCGCCTAGTTTTAGTAACCGTAAAATTGTACTGCTGCACGCTCAGTGCTTGTTCGATGCTGTGGGCTCTACCACACGTGCTAATGACGACTTGCTTCACTGAATAACTCGAAGTCTGACAATATGAGAATCAGAAAAATGAGCCATGAGAGCCTCCTCTCTGCTGTGCAAGGCCTTTTATCAACTTCTTAAGGGGCGTATCCATCCCTTCCATAGCTTGTTCCTCCGTCATTGCTAGAAGTTCTAACTTTGGCTATACTTGACGGATTTTCAAATTTCAAAAACTCATAATTAATTTCTTCAAAATTCCAAATCAATGCCATAACTGAAAATAGTTTTCCACAATTCTGAATTCCAAAAGTAATTAAATATGGTAGTTTTCAGTAATCTCCGTCTCCCTCCAAACTATCATTCATTGGTTCGAGCCTCTCCTCCAATAGCGTAACTTCTTCCTCAGCACAATTCCTTGCTTCCCTGCGACTGCGTCGTAAATCTCAGATCCTTCTCGAACAAAATCATGACGTCACCAAAAATCTCAGCTCATCCAGCCTACTTGCATGAAGTCTGCGTCATCCGTGCCTACGTCATGAATATACACGTCACAACTATGACGGCCATAACTTTATTCACATATGCCAATACAGCCACCGTGGTCTCAGTATAATTCAATTTACGGGGGCAGTACCTTGTTCAAGGCCACGGCCGCCTCCTTCCCTCTTCCTTGCCTATTCATCCTGACCATCCATTACCTTCCCTCATGAGGCCCCTGTTCGCTTTGCAGATGAGGCCGCCTGGGCGAGGTGCCAATCACACCTCACCAGTTGTATCCACTCCGATTAGATGTTCCCAGCTCTAGGACACTGCCCGTAGAGGCGGTAGTGGTGAGTTCCCTCGCTGAGTCCGTGGGTTCCACCAACCTGGAGGGTAAACGACTAAGAAAAGAAGAAAAGAATATATAAAACTGTTGAAATTCATCTCACTTCCTCACACGACTGGTGCTTCTTGTGCGAAGAATTGTTCAAATAATCGAATCGCAGGAGAATATGACTTTTGGTTAGAATATCCATGGCTGGGTACAAGAAAATAATTTTCTACCTTAGTGCTGGCTGATGGCGGAGTGATTCCTTGGTGGGGAAGATATCCATGAACCACGTTTCCTCATCAATGGCTTCCTCGTTGGAAGGCCCCATCGAAGCATCCGAATGATCCTATGTAAATACGCCAGTTGGCGTTATCCACTCGTCCATCGTTACGTCAGGTCCCGTCCATCCTCACTATGGCTGCCTAGCCAAGAATCATATCTCCTCGAAGGTGTGGCGTCATCAGGTTCCAATTAACCTGTCTCATGTTGATGTGAGATCATAACATGTTCTCAAATATGCGTGGTGGTGGAAGGCTCATCAACTTAAGGATCTTTATTATATTGCAAGCTATTACGTGACTTGGCATTCCGTGTGATACACTTACAATCCTTTGAGTACTTTATTATTCGAGCAATTTCGATGCCTATCCTGGGTCAGAGATATTGACTCGTCCGTGCTGACGGTGCAGCAGGCCCCAGCCGAAGGCTAAATCCTACCCTGGGTCAGAGATATTTTCTCGTCCATACCAACTGAGTGGCAGGCCCCAGTCCGCAGGCTGTCCTATTTTGGGATATTGTCTCGTCCGTGCTAACTGAGTGGCAGGCCCCAATCACAGGCTGAGTGCTCGTAGTGTACCCCGGACTGTTATCTGGCTGAAGGCCCAGTTAGCTTAATGATGCGGGCACGCTCGCCGAAGAACAGTGTCCGCTAGTGCTGCGCAGCGCCTTATAAAAGAGTCCCGCTGCGCTCAGTCCCACGACTGCACCGCTCTTCTGCACTACTGAAATTTGAAACACACATATCTCTGTCGTCCTTAGTCGAAATTCCATGAAACGTTTTCCAAAAATCATTAATAACACAGGCCAATAATTCCACGATGAAATATTCTTCCAAGATAACAATATTATGTCAACAGCGAGATTCCGCTGACGTGCCGAGAGCGCCACCAGTTGCGCACTCACGCCCTCTATCCGCCAGTCTGCACAACGCCAAGCGGGCGCGTGTTTCAAATACAAATAAATTCACGGCAACTCCATAGACATGTGCCGTCGGGTCACAATACGGTCTATTATAGAGCGCTTAAATGCTCAGAATCCGATCCATTTCGAAGTATTGGCGGAATAACAAAAATAAAGTTTGATAATTTTCCCTAAATTCTCGCTTGACCGACAGCTGTGGCTACCGCCTGCTAAAGCGCAGCGTTTTTGTTATGAGGCCAAGATCTCTGCTAACTCGGTAGACGCGTGGGTTCAAGCCCCACCGTTGGCCGTCCTTGAAATGGTTTTCCGTGGTTTCCCATTTTCAACACCAGGCAAATGCTGGGACGGTACCTTTTGACAGGCCACGGCCGCTTCCTTCTTTCCTTGCCCAGTTTCATTTATCTTCATTCATTTCATATCTCATTAATTCCTCTCATGAGGTTGGCGTCAGGAAGGGCATCCAGCTGTAAAAATCATCCGCCATATTGAATTTCATCGCATCTCATCCCCGACCCCATTGGAAACGGGGTTAATAAGGGGTAGACATACAGACATTCATACTCGCTTGAAGTTTGGAGTGACTTTCCAGCTTCAATGGGGAGCAAAAGTAGCAATCTTTTGTGATCAGAGGCTCAAATCCCAGCAATGGTAATGACCTTCATGGGTAAGGCCTTCTTCACTCCCTTCACCCTACTTCCAGGAAATGGCCGGTTTTGAACCCTGTTTCAATCCGATGGACACATATCCCCAACCGTAACTACAGTTGCACACACTACTACAATCATTATAAGAATACAGACTTTCTGGCGCACCCAAGAACACGGGACTAATGTAGAGCCCTGCGCGGTTAAACAATACGTTATACCCATCCACCCCGCAACTGCACGACTGTTATGAGCATCCGCCTCGCATCCGCACGATTGTTATCCGCATCCGCCCCGCATATGCCCCGTATCCGCATGACGTTTTTCCGAATTCCCACGTTTGTTATCAGAATCTACCGGCATTAAAATAATAGTTTTAATTAGATAAAGCATAAATCACTAAAGCAACATATTTAGACATTTGAGGAAAACGTCGTTCCCTTAGGTTTTGTATATCATTTGCTATGTTTACAATGAATGTTATACAGCCAGATTTGCAACCCTTTCCTGTTCGGAGTGTTAATTATGCTTTATGATATAATTTCAATGAGATTAGCTTAAATCATCATCTTACATTTGCCATGAACGTACGTAATTGTAAAATATGATATGTCATAATAATCATCCGGGTCCTAGTAATGATATTAAGCCTAAACAAGTTCGGATTGTATTCTAATATCTGTCGGCAAATTTTCTCCAAATATTATCCGCAGCTTATCCGCTATCCGCACAGCCATGCAATTATATCCGCATGGCGAAAAAATTAGCGGATATCCGCGGATTTATTTGCTATCCGCACAGCCATGCAAACTATATCCGCATGGCGAAAAAATTTGCGGATATCCGCGGGTTTATTTGCTATCCACCCAGCCATGCAAACTACATCCACATAGCGAAATATTTTGCGGATATCCGCATCCGCGCAGGGCTTTAGACTGATGTTCAGGCATTAAGCAACTACAACAGCATAATTTTATGGCAACAGTACACATGAACTCATTTAACAGCATTATATGACCAGCATAATCACTAACACACATGAAAATATTCAGATATTCCTACCTACCATAGTTAGACCTACAAATACTCTCCGTTATTTATCACCACAACATTCTGCAAAACCTGAGATCTTCAATAGACACAATATCTCGCTCTTGCTCTCAGTTGCTACATCGTATGCTACATCATATTTTTCATGAATAATTGAATCTTACAACAGCGGAAATATAAATGTAATTCCATTTCTAGCACTGTGATGTGAATATTGCCTTCCGACCTTTGCTACTGCAGAACATACATTATCTCTACACGAGCCGCATATAAAACCCGTGTGATTCCTTGCTTGAAAGCTGACAGGGCTTTGCAGTCAAAATGTACTGCAGCTATTCCGGTGTAAGATTTAATCCTGAAGAGTGCTTAATCAAAACGTGCATGCTCGCAAAATAAAAAATATATTAACATGCCAATGGTAGAGGGAAAACTGGCCATGATATTGTATCCTTCTTTCCTTTATACTTGACAGATTTACGTGATTTCATCCAGAGGTTATAAATCAAGGATACCCTGGCCGAGAGAATCGTAACAATACGTCCGATTGCACATTATCAGGATGGTACAGTTAGTTATTGTTGTTTTAAGGGGCAGAACAGCGAGCTTACTCAGGGTGTAATTCTTATACATGTACCGCGTTACACCGGTGATCGATGAGGCTATTCTAAGCATGCTAGGTTGAAGAATTATCATCTATCTTTAAATTGAGAATTAAGCATTTAAAAGTCAATGTTTGTAGGTTTCACAGCAGGGGAAGACAGCTTCAAGCGGTGTGACGTGTCGAAACGAAGAGCAACCCTATCAGTTCATGTGATGTTAGGTGAGAGCCTTATAATACCATTTTGCCTAAATCAACGACGCTGTGCGTACGGACTTGGTAGGGTCAGTCCACTGTAGAGCTCTCGACGCGAACAGGTTGTATGTACTTGCTGCACGGATATTATGTATATTCGGTTCGACATATCTGTGCGAACAATTCTTTTCTATTATGAAAATGGCTGTCCAAATCTCGAAGTACCTTGTCGGATCATAACCTAACATGCCGCCTTCGATTACAACTTTCCCAGACACTACGTCCTATCATTGATACACTAGTTTGAGAAGAACGAAACAGAAATTGTCGGAAAATGTCCCCGTAATTGTAATGTTCTGTATGGCTCTTTTCTAATGTGCAGGAAGAAGGCACTAGATTCAGTTCTATTTACGTTATAGCATGACTGTGTTACACATTAACTATTTTTATTACAGATTATTTGATATGAGAAAGCTGAAATGCCATTGGTAATCTGTGATCAATTGTGTAATAGCAACAAGGAGCATTAACATTACGACATCCAAGGCGTTCAGTTCGGTGTGTTATTAACACCAGATATGTTTCCTGTCTTTCCTACATTGCTGCATCCCGCATGCCTCAAAAGAAATCCTCGTCCTTTGCGACAGCCGTACAAAGAGCGCTGAGGTCACACGGTACACACTCTTCGATGCGAGCATGTACAGCGGTGTGAGCTGACGTCACACCCGCACCGCCTGTCGTCCCCTGTTTCACAGTAACACTTCAGACAGAAGGTGCAAACAAATTCTGCTTTAGCCAGTGGGGATCGGGGTGGGGCAAAGAAGATAAGGAAGTTGTTGCGTAATCGAAGTATGACGTTACCTGTTGAGGAGCGGAGGGTGTCAACTCTTATAGGCGAATAGCGGAGTTCGTCTTGTGAAACCCGTACGTAAGGAAATTGTGTTTGTTGTTGTTGTTGGAATTCCACATAAATGCTTGGGGTATTTGAACCGGTAGTACTGTGTAGCCTGCCTTGTAAATGTGGAAGTCATTGATATATAAATTGATTGGTTGATTTTGTTCTAAAGGATAAAATAATTTCGACAATCGGCCCTTGTGTGGAAGGATGTTTGAAATTGTATGAGAATGCGTTGTCTTTTAATCTCTGTCCTTCATATATGTAACTTTGTCCAAACGGTTAGTCGTTGACTTACTGAGTCCAAGCTCACGGGTTCAAATCTGGCTCAGGTCAGTGGCCTTTAAAGAGTGTCTTTAGGAATTACTGTGGGACATATTCCGACATCCCGTCGTCTGTTCAGAACTAGCAATGAAGTCAGACGTAAAACACTTGATGTTGTTTTATTTGAGAGGCTTGGCCATTGTGGTCATTTAGCCCCATGTAGTTGGGTATGTGTAGAATGTGTCTGATAACCTGTGTGTCTGTGGTAGCTGTAGTAGCATGGTGTCGGATTACACTGTTCAACAATTCAATTTTTACATAAACAAAAAACGCAATTTTTATTGATTTTGGTACGCTAAATTCGAAAATGACAATTTTTTCGGTTTTGAGCTTTCGTTTTCGTGTTATATGAAGTTTGTCACGTCCTTCTTTCTGTTTTAACTCTCGTTTTTTTCCTATTTTAGGAATGCCAATGAATGCTGTATATTTTTTCTAGCTTACACAGTCTAAGATTGCTTGTCTTCCGTAGTGATCCATTGTGTATAGTGGCACGAGTCTCTGCGTTACTGTTCGGGATCAAAACTTCTGTTATAATGACCCGAAGATGTGCTAATAACCCCTACAATTTTTGTCCCATTATAATATGTGAAGAATATAAAAGTTTCAATAACTTCCAAACCTGAGCTAATCTCGATTTTTAACTGTCATTTTCAACTTCAGCTCACTCAAATCCTTATAAATCGACTATTTTGGCCTTTGTAAAAAACAAAAAGTTTAAATGTGTTGTCTAGTGTTATTAGAGTTGGAAATGGGACAGGTGACCCGAGACATGAAGGAAGGTGCTATCCCGGCATATGCTTGGAGTGAGTGTGGAAAACCCAGGGTAAAAAAACTTTGGGTAGGCGTTGTCAGTGCCGGGATTTAAATCGGCAATCTCCGGACTTGCTGTGATCGTGGTGTACGATTAAACGATTAAGGAAGACAGCCGTGACCTTGTTAAAGTTTGCCACATCTATATAATAATAATAATAATGTTTTTTTTTGTCAATTTTACCCTCCAGGTTGGTGGTTCCCACGGATTCAGCGAGGGAACTCACCACTACCGCCTTTCCAGGCAGTGTCCTATTGCTGGGAACACTTGGTTGGATTGGATACAACTGCGGAGGTGTGATCAGCACTTCACCCAGATGGCCTCACCTGCAAAGCGAACAGGGGCCTCATGGGGGATGGGAAGGGAAGGGAAAATTGGGAGGGATGGGTAAGGAAGAGGGAAGGAGGCGGCCGTGGTCTTAGAGTAGGTACCATCTCGGCATTTGCCCGAAGACGAAGGACGAATTGAGAAACCACGGAAAACCAATTCGAGGATGGCTGAGGTGGGAATCGAACCCCCTCTACTCATTTGGACCATTCGAGGCTGAGTAGAACCCGTTTCAGTCCTCAGACCACTTTTCAAATTTCGTGGCAGAGCCGGGATTCCAACCCAGGACCTCCGGGGCGCCAGCTAACCATGCTGACCGCTACGCTACGGAATAATAATAATAACAATAATATTTATAATAATAATAATTTAATGATAGGCAGGCTGTGCAGCTCAGCTGGTAGAGTGCTATCCTATTCGAGGGTTGGATCTAATTTGTCATTGTAATAAATGAAAATGAACAAATACGACAGCCTTTTGCCGATGGATTTAATGGAACATAGAAGAAATTCTGTGAACACAAAATTTGAGAATCTCGACATTTCCGAAGAACGTAAAGATAGTGTGTCTATAAACCTACTACCAGTATTATTATTATTATTATTACTATAATTCTTATTACTGTAGAGTTGTTACATTGTCTTCGGTCAAAGTTAGGCCATAAAGGTTCCTTTTATGAATTTACCATATCTTTAGGATTTCAATGCAGACTATGTACTATGCAATGCGTAGAATAATACTTTATTTGTGTTGTGTTATCAGCCTTAAGACTGGCTGAACCCTAAACAGATTTACCACCCTTGCCACGCAAGCTACTCCCCGTGATGGTGTATTTCATAGCTAGCCTATTGGCAGACACAGCGAGGAGATCATTCACCTTCAGCCTCTGGTCTGCATGCCACTGCGTTGAAGGGAAGGCCAGAGGGAAAAAGTCTGCAGTGTTGCGTGGTGAATCCAGCCTATTTGTATTTCCTAAACATTGACCGACGATTTTTGTGATTTAATTTCACCCACACTAATTAAGATACGACTAAATTTCATAAAGATGTTTGCTTAGAATACTATCTTCTGCCGCCAGTTAAATGGAGTACATGTACATCAAATTACACCCTATAGATGGTAATACAGTAGACTGAGTTCCAACATCGTTGTATGGCCAATAGCAATGTTGAACGTAAATGTAACTCAGGTGTGAGGAGAAAAATAACAGAGAAACACTGTTGTTGTTGTTGTTGTTGTTGATTCTTTCAGGGGATTTGAGACATCGTGGTCTTGTAGCCCAGTGAAGTTGGGTGTATGTTGAATTTGTCTGATGACCAGTGTCACTGTGATGTCTGTATTAGTGTGTGTACTTGTAATTTAGTTAAGCTGTTGGCAGGAAGCGGTAGTGGCCTAAAGTCATGTACCATCCCAGCATTTGCCTGGAATAGAAGTGGAGAAACTACGAAATACAACTTCTAGGATGGCTGAGGTAGGCATCGAACCCACCTATTCTCAGGTTTGCCTCACGTGGATAAGTGTACCCAGTTTCAGCCCTCAGACCAGAATTAATTTTCTTGGTAGAGCCGGAAATCAAACCCAGGCCTCCACGGTGACAGACAAGAGTAAACAGAGAATCAACGGAATTGATCTTCAGTCGGTCAACATGCGTGTGGTGAAATTGATTGGGCGGGGAGTAGCATACATCTTATCACCTTAACCAGAAAGAATTATTAGAAAAACTAGTTGTATACGTAATTGGCACAATTCTTGAAAAACTCCCTCCTTTCTGGGAACACTCGTGTTGACCAACTGGAAAGCAATTCGGTTAATAGATTATTTAAACAACACTGAAAAACGGCTTCTACTACTTCAATTAAAAAGAGAGATAATTATTGTGAATACATGGAAATGCATTCAGTTTGAATCTGAATGTTGAAAAGCAAGAATCGAAACTTAAAATGTAAATTAGACACCCAGATGATGCTGACGACATCTTTCATTTCTAACTACAGGACGCAGACCTGAACACATCTCTATATTAATAGTCCACCTCCTGGTGTAGCGGCTAGCATTATAGGCTGTCACCCCGGAGGTACGGGTTGGATTTCCTTATCTGCCAAGAAATTTAATTCTGGTCTTGTGAAAATAAACTGAGAAGGATACCGCAGCCATCCTGTAAATGGTTTTCCGAGGTTTCCCATTTCTACTCCAGGAAAATGCTGGAATGGTTTCTTTCTTAAGGCCATTGCTGCCTCCATCCCAATACCCACCTGAATTACAAATACACACACTACTACAGACACCACGGTCACACAGGTTATCAGACAAATCCTACACACACACAGGCACACGGAGATAAATGACCACGATGTCCAAATCCATCAAATAATACAACAACAACAACAACAATAACAACAACTCTATGTTAATATATTAATATCAAGGTTCGTAACTCGCACTATCAGAACCAACATGCGGTACAACTCACTGAACGTATGACGTTAAATATTGGTACAGAGGCATTCATTTTAAACTAATAGCCTTGAAAGAATACTAACCCTTTGTTTAACACAAGCCCTATCACGTTCGAGAATTACCAGATCGAGAGGATACTTGAAACACTTATTGGTCAGACCATAAGATGACCGCATGTGGTGGATTTTGTCTTCTAATTCAATAACTTAGTTATATCATAGGAGAGTGAAGGTGTACGATTTTAGATTTAGACTTAGAGGGGCCATAAGATGTATTCTTTTAGATCACTTGTCGTTTTAAAGCAATATCTGTCCTACTTCAAGTTTCATCAGTAGCTTGTTTACGATGAGATGTGCGACGGAGGCTGTTCGGATTGCATACTACAGATGGTTCACGGCCTCATGTCAAATTGATTCCCAGAACTTCAAGGTCGCATCATAGGTAATTCAGGTACCGTTAAGATCTTAGAAATCGCACTACTCACCAATTGTGAGTATCTGATCAGCCAATGACAGTTAAAGGGCTGACTCAAAAACGTTTGAACTGATATTGAACGAATTGTTCAGGAATGATGAGAGACATTACATTCACAATTTCAATATTATTAACGACTCCGTGAACATCAGAAAGAAATGGCGTTGAAATAAATAGCCGTTAAGCTAGCCGAAAGGTGCAGGAAGTTCAGGGGAATCGTCTTGTTCAACGAAAAGTAGTGTTCCAATGGTTTGTCAGTAGGAACGTTCTTATTTTCACTCCTTCTGTTGTTAATTCTGGTAACCAGTTTACCTTTGCTCTGGTTATATATGAAAGGTACGCTGCAAAATGCTGATTGATGAGACGGATAAGAGGGGTGGTTTAGTAGGGAAATTTTAGATCAAGAGTTTCTCAAAGCATGTATTTTTCTAGGCACGATAGGCCAAATTCCATGCATGCATTGGAACTAGTGTAATTTTACTCTCTGCAGTGATGGCTTGGTTAAATGCCTGAACGAAATACCACCTCAGTTTTACACGTATGTGACCAATGTTTTACAAGATATGGAAGTGCACGTTCTCGAATGCATTATTATGGTTACTGATCAATCGTACCACGCAGAGTGTTCCTTATAATACCATAGAGGGCTTCAATCTCTCAATGTCATTGGGTATCTCTCTACAGACCATTCCATGAAGCACAGATCAGAGTTTATACCGTAATCCTTGATTTTGGGGGCATTTTTGCGTTGACTTAACCATGCGCGCTCTTGCTATGAGGTATAATTCCCCTTTCTCAACGTATCAGTGTTCAACTTCTTTAAATAGGGCACAGAATTAGTGGCCCATATATGAGATGTATTCAGTAAATAAGTTACAAATTGATAAGAAATGTCGGGAATTATTTGCACTTGTTTGCAAATATTTTATGACATATTAGGTAGCAGATTTATTTCATGCATATGTTCTATTCAATAATGTACAACAGATTATTGACAGGTAGTTCGATGATTGTTGCAGAAACGATCTCCAATGGAAAGGCTTATAGACGTTTCCTTTTTACAGAGGGGAATAAGGAAGGAAGGAAGGTTATACAGTAGTTTTACGTGACCGTTAATCTCACTGTCATGAGCCACGGGGCCTCCATTTTACGTGGAATCCGAACCACAGGACGTGGTATTTATTTTCGAAAATCTCACATGCATTGACCAGGAATCGATCACGGTCCGCCTTGGCGAGAGGCAAGCAGCTTAACCACTGCACCACCACGCCCCACAGCGAGGCATAGAAAATCCTCTTTCTTCTTCTTCTTCTTCTTCTTCTCTTCATCTTCTTCTACGAGCAAGAAAGTTATATTGATTGTCATCGTCACGGATATTACGCTCGGGATACTCCGGATTTCTCCGGGCGTACTTGATTCTTACAAGAGGGGGTGATATGAATACTGTACTGCACTGTGAATTTCTGTCAAGGATTTGGACTGCAAAATGAACAATAAAACATATACAAAAGACGTGACGTTGCTTCACACTGCAGATCCAAGTCTCGTTGCGGCAGATATTTGGGCATGGATTAAGTACCAGTATTAATGTAACAATTATGGTTATGTTAAGAAAAATAAATTGATTAGTAAGGGATATAACATGTGGTTTTATAAAACTGCATACAGTTTGACATTCCATTTGTCTTCATTTGTAACTATCTGACCTTCGTTCGTTGGAAATTTCCTTTTATATAAGATTGATTTCATTTCGTAACCCTTTCTTTATACCCGATGCCCAACCAAACTACTGTATAAACGAGGTACCCTTGTGGTGTCTCAATACTTTATGGACGCTCTATTGAGCTTCTCGAGGACCTCAAGCGAAAACTTCGTTACTTTCCTGGTTAAAACTCTGTTCAACCGTGAAGTTCGTTACAGCCCGTTGGACATCCCTTCATGGCCTGACTCCTCTTGGTAAAATATATTCTCTGTGCTCATAAACTAAAAATTGAGTAAAAATTGAATTTGAATTCCCTGTGTGGTTTACTAATATTTGGATCTGATGTTTCGACGTGTGATGCTGCGACTAAAACACTGGGTAATACAAATTGCTGTTCCTTCTCTGATCCAACGCCATTTCCTAACAATCTGTCGTGGCGAGAAGAATAAAGTAACCTGTGTTTCTGTGATAACTGTAGTGGTAGTTGTGGTAGCTGTAACTTTTAGTGTAGAGAATTGGGAAGAGACTTGAATTACGGTTCTATCCAAGTACTTGTCTTGGGGAGTATGCGATAGCACGGAAAAAGGCACATCCTGCATAGCTACTGCCAGTGCCCGGAATCGAACCTTCGAATCTCGGATATGGTGCAGTTCCCCACCATGGTCGTGGTGCACGTTTTAACGCACATGGCTACACAGTGGGTTGTGGTACATCAATGTGTTGCTATTTACAGGCACTATATTTAGTTTGCGTTTTCTATGAAATTGTAGGGACAAGTGGCGCCATAAAATATGAATACAGAAATAAATACGTGAGAACTCTCCATAACTGTGTTATCATTTTAATTCAGATGGGTTATTTTTCTTAGCTAAGTAAATTTAAAGTGCCTTGCCTTTTGTAGTGCAATGTTTAGCTCTTTTTCTTTACGGATAAATCTATGCCCGTTATCGTACATGTGCTCGCATACTGTTGATTGTTTCTGTGAACAATGGCATATTCGTGCCCTTATTAACGCGTGTCTTTCCCCCTTCCGTTTAGTCCTATGTAAATTGCTTGACACTTTGTTCCTCTGCACGAGATTAAGTATACCCATAAATTTTAAAAGTCCTGTGTAGTCATGTTATTATTATGTACATATTTAGTATTAGTATTACTGTAGCAGTATCAAGGTGTTAGCTTGTCTCTGCAATATAGCTGGTATTAATAACGTAAACACCACATTACTAGGATAACTATAAAACCAATAGAAAGCAAGTAAAATAAGTTGTCCCCTGACGAACAAAAGAGCCTACTTTTCTTAAATTTAAAAATCAATTCTTATTCCTCTAGACCTGTATAAATGGCTGGTACCACTGACATTATAAGATTTGCCCAATAGAGCAGTACAGCATGTTCGATGTTGTTTCCTTACATAGATTCTGAGATATTGAGAAACTCTTGCTCAAATGCCCAGAAAAAAATATTATTCAGTTGGTAGGACTTAAAATGTGCAAAAGTATATCTTATGGCATAGCCTACACTGAATATACAAAATTTGGTAACCATCCACTGAAAGTTATGGAAGTTACATGCAGATCAACATGAAAACAGAAACAGACGCAGAACTATTTTGTTTACACTTATATATAGAAAGGGTCACCAGCCCCTTATTATCTTTGAGAGCAAATATCAGCATTTGGCAACCCTGGAGGGTCTCAATTTATGCCAAATTTCAGCTCTCAAGATACAGTGCACGTGCAAAATTTGGTTGAAGTCCAATAGAGAGTATGGACGTTAAACATTTAACTTATCAGCAGGCGTATAATTGTGTTGACAACACTGTAGTAAATGGGTTGCTCAACATTAATTTGAAATGCCATGGTCTATATATGTGCCGATTTGGGAAGAAATTCGCTCGATAGTGTTGGAGTAACATGCAGTTAATCATTGAACCTATCAGGGCGCGTAGAATCTAGCTGGTACTGTAGTACTGTCGTGCAGGGCCTCCGGAAAAATTGAAACATTATGTTCTAAATGTGTAACTATTATGGAACAGTTGCCATTCGAGATATCCACTTGAGGGTTCAAATTTGAATTATTATTTTGTAGCAATTGGTCGCTCTGACGTCATTTTAAACTTCTCTTTGAGATTTACTTGTACAGTTCTTCACTCATACCAAGTTTGGTTTTGATAGATACAGCCGTTTAGGAGTGGATACAGGGAGACACACTGACAGACAGACAGACAGACAGACAGACAGACTCCCATCTGCCCGGGTGATTTCATAAGTCTACTTTTTCATAATTTTTGCAAAATGTGAAAAGTAGGCTAAAATGATATGTTGTAAACAGTTATTATAATTGCATCATTTAAATCTAAATTGCCCATGATAATTGAATGTACTGTATACGCATATACGAGTACAGTATAGGCAGCTTACTTAAAAATGTGCATGAAGTGAACAGGGTCTGATGATGCTGCCCCGATGAACGAAACATGCCATCCAATTAATCCCACCCTTTCGAATAATGCAAAAATGTATATTAATATTCCATATAATTCCATATAATTCCATATAATGGGTAGATAAGATTTGATATCCACCCAATGAAATTGGGCACATTAACCTGTTGGCCAACTGAAAAACAATTCGTTGTTTAGAGCCGAAAATTAAACAAAACTTATGAGGTGGCAGCCAAGTATGCTAGCCACTATACCACGAGGTGGTCTTTCGCTGGCGAGATCCACGTTCGGAGTCATCGCTATTGCACATCATAGATGGTAAGACGAAGTAGCCTTTTCTCATGTAGAGATTTTAAATATTTTCTTTTGAAGGACACTTGGAGGTCTTATTTCTCCTGTGCAGCATCATTATAACCATTAGTGATCCCGTCCAGGGTGGCAATGTGCAGCGTACGTTTCCAAAAAAGGAAGATTGTAGTTTTACGTGACCGTGAATCTTGTGATTATGAGCCACGGGACCTCCTTTTTACGTGGAATCCGAACCACAGGACATGGCATTTCACTTCGAAAATCTCACATGCATTGACCGGGAATCGAACCCGGACCGCCTTGGTGAGAGGCATACAGCTAGACCGCTGAGCCACCACGCCCCCCCCGTACGTTTCCACAATGACCATCTGATTGGACGGATAAATTAAGCACATTTTCAAGCACTTTTATGTGACAGGTTCCCATTACAAACCAACCAAATAACGTTGTGGTTTTGTTTGATGGGCCCTGACATCGTGGTCATTTAGCCCCGTGTCCGTTGTTTTGTGTAGAACTTGTCTGATAACCTG